>OU744320.1:42702053-43302053 GCA_916610145.1 Eristalis arbustorum | reverse complement strand
CATCTTTCTACTACTAGCCACATAGACAATACCAAGACATCACCTGGCAATTCAACAACACAAAACAATTACCTGCACTCTGGGCTACGAAAGTACGTGCAACGTGTGTCCTTATCCACTCTAATCTTCTCGTAGTGTTTTACGAAGCAAACAACATCTGCTTTCCATTAAGATATCTGCACTGCAGTGGAGGAACTGTGGAAAAAGGTCGGAACTCAAGAATCTAAAACAGAAATAAAAGGCAAAACCTACAAAGTAGAGCTAGAGCTGCCGCAATTGGAAAGGCATAATAAAAAAGGACAAACAACAGATATCCTGAAAGTGGACTGTGCTCCAGTTTGTAGTACATTGGCATAAGTATAACAAAACTGAGTTTTCGTTATGAACATCTGCTAATTCAGCGGTGTATTGAAGGAGGCTTCCTTCAAAGAAGGGTGTAGGCTAAAAAGACTCATTCACCAACAAAATCAAGTGCATGAACAACAGAAAGGACAATGCATATGTCCAATCATTCTGGGCTGTCGGATAACACGGACAGACACAGATCCTTTGACTTTATCAGGCCCCCTACCGGTGGGGGGACTTAGCGTAAGCTGCATTTCATCTGGGCACGCTACTTCCAGCCATCAATGCCAGGAATCCGCGAAAACTTGGTCTTCATACCGAAGACTCAGTCATCCTCTGCTTCTCGCGGTTCAGATTCCAAGTTCCTTTTTAACTGGAGGACAGGTGTGCATGCGCTCGATGATACCGAGCCAGTAGGTGCGTTCATATAGTACCGCGTGTAGTTTAATCGTGTCGAACTACCGCGTTGGGTAGACTAATTTCAGCAATTGTGAACGATCCGTACGACGGTTGGTTTGGTAGTTTAATTTTTCAACTTCCCCTCCGCAGTCGATCCGGCGGATTCCATAATCGGCATGAATATTTTTTCAGAAATTTGGTTTGAATTATAGAAAATTCGATTAAAGGATGTTCCAATTACAGACGTTTGGCTGTATTTCCATTCCCAATGCTCCTATTTTGGTAGATATATAGTTTCTTATTGGAGACACAGCCTTACGCTGATTTTTTACACTGACACAAACATATGAATAAATCGAGGAATACATACATTTCTACAATAAGGATAAGGAATCACGGCAATGATCAATGAAAAGGTTGTGGAAAGCTAAGGCGCTTTTCCAGAAACCACACACTATGGCGCGTAGGCACTGTACAGGTCTTAGGACCCACAGGGGTCCGAGAGAGTTGTCCCCAGCTGTTTCGACAAGCCCAAGTGGCACCGGATACCAAGGGCGATTCCACATCGGATTTCCTCAAGGATGTCATTTCTGCAGTTCAATCTATGCCTCGAGCATAGACAAACTCCCAAAAATGACCGCGATGACTGACGCATGATAACGAATTATAGGCAGATGCCTGCGAATCTGACTGAATTATGAAGATAGATGATGGATGAAAAAGTAAATAAAAAGGAAGAAAGTTCCACCGGGTGGGAGCGCCATAGGCGAGTGGAATGACAAAGAACTTACTATTAAGCCACCAATTGCTGCCGTCCATCGGTAGTGATCCTGGGCACGCTACTTCCAGTTATCAAGACCAAACTGTCTTGCGTCTGCGATGACTTGGTCGTATGTACCGTTCTATTTCCCCTTCTTGGCAAACCAGGAGTCCTCGGGTTTAAAGACTCTTTGCTGGAGCGTTGCGCTCGATGTGGTTGAGCCAGTGTAGTCGACGGATTTTTGCCTTCTGGATTACATCCACTTCGTCATATAGCTCGTAGTGTAAGCGGTTACGTCTTCTCCTCCATTCGCCTTCCTCGCAAACGTGACCATATAAAGGGTGAAGGGTTTTAAAAGCTGTAGGAAAGTTTTTCAAAAAAAAAAAAACACAAAATTCAGAAAAATGCATGAAATTTGTAATTGATTTATATTTCATGCAAATGTTGACCTTGACTGCGCCTTAAATGGACCATCCGCTTAGTCCAATTTTGGCATACTCTTTCCATCATTTCGGCCGGTATATCACGAATGAATGCTTCAATGTTGTCTTCCAATGCGTCAATTGAAGCGGGCTTGTCTGTATAGACATGAGCTCTAACATAGCCCCACAAAAAATAGTCTAAAGGCGTTAAATTGCACGATCTAGGCGGCCAAATGGCCGGTCCCGAACGTGAAATAAAATGTTTACCGAAATCGGCTCTCAACAAGTCCCTTGTTGCGCGTGCTGCGTGGCATGTGGCACCGTTTTGTTGAAACCACATGTCCTGCAAGTCAAACTCTTGCAAGTTGGATATCTCACGGTAGCGCTCACCATTCACAGTTACGTTACGATTCGCATCATCTTTGAAGAAGTACGGTCAAATGATGCCACCTGCCCAAAAACCGCAGCAAACTGTAATTTTTCTGGATACACTGGTAGCTCTTGCAATGCTTCTTGCTGATATTCACTCCAAAATCGACAATTCTACTTATTTACGTACCCACTGAGCCAAAAATGAGCTTCGTCGCCGAACACAATTTTTCGGTAAAAAAGTGGATCTTCGGCCAACATTCCAAGAGCCCATTCATCAAAAATTGTACGTTGCGGTCGGTCATTGAGCTTCCATTCTTACACCAGCTATATTTTGAAAGGCATCACACCTAAATCCTTCCGGAAAGTTTGCCATGTTGTGGAGTAACAGAGGCCCAGTTGCTACGAACGGCGACGAATCGATAATTGATGGTCATCATTAACACTGGCCGATACAGCTGCGATATTTTCTTCTCTTCGCACTCTACGTAAGCCTGTTGGTTTTTAATGACTAACAATGTAAATGTGGTGCGAAATTTAGTCACAATAGCCCGAATAGCCGCTTCAGTGCTTCGATTAAACTGACTATAAAATGGGAGAAGCGCGCGATCAACTTTTTTAAAAGAAAACGCATTTTGATAATAAAATTTAATAA
This sequence comes from Eristalis arbustorum, assembly GCA_916610145.1. NCBI lineage: Eukaryota > Metazoa > Arthropoda > Insecta > Diptera > Syrphidae > Eristalis > Eristalis arbustorum. The sequence goes on along the minus strand of OU744320.1, from coordinate 43,299,103 downwards.
TTTTCAAGCGTTGTTCGTTTGTAAGACGATTCCTGGTTAAATTATAGAACAAACTGAAGATGTTTGACAGTGAAACAAAACACGAAACGTGAGTCAGCTGCTTAAGCCAGTGTTTTCAAAAAGATAATAGCTAAAAAATCACCCTTTATCTGACTCAGAATTCTTCTTGTGAAGGTACCAAGAATCAGCTCTGCGTTTGGCTCCATAAACCAGTATTCATTGTCAAACTAAGAGCTTTGTAGAGCTTGATTTTGGTCCTTTGAGTAAGAAGTTTCGAGTCTAGCTGTTATGACAAACCGAAGTAGCATCGGTTGTCAAGGCCGACTCTACGTTGGATCTTCATTAAGATGTTATTCGTGGAATTCGCGTTTGCCCCGAGGTAGACAAACTCCTATCTCCTGAATTTCGGACGTTGATTCTACAGCTGCAGCAGAGGAAAGGAAGTCAGACCTTTGATGTTCCGTGAATAACAAGGGCTTTTGATTTGTCCGGGTTTGGATGGAGATAATAAACAATATTTCGGAGGTCCTAATTTACTTTAACAAACATGGACCTCAACCAAGAAGCCTTTTAAGCACGAACGATCCTTAGCCTATGCAGCAGTTGAGGTTGGGGTTTTTTCCGACTTGTGGCCGCATTGGCTCTTAAAAGTCTTGTCTATATGTGCGTGGCGCAGGCGTCCCCTCCTGCGTACTCCTACATGTTTGGAGTCGACGGCACTTCGGGGCAGAGTCAAGCTGTCCATGTGCTCTACATGACCCGGGCACCTTGAGCACTGTATCCATAGAGGCCTGCCAGACGCATGTGTTGTACACCATCAATCTTCCCAATTCAAATAAACCAAAGATCACACGAGTAACGTGTAGCAACACTTTCCCCTTCCAGCGACAGCAACATTTCTGCACGTACTTGTGATATTTCATATAACTCACGCAGAACTTCGTTTTTATCGCTTCCGCCTCAATGCCGGCAATCACCTCGCTGACGATTCGCTGCATTCGTCCAACCACGTCGATGATATCCGCGTAGACCTCTAGGTGTATAGACTTCTGGCAGATCGGGTCTCGTATGAGTGACACGTTCCTTCTGCCAAAGGGATTGTTTTACAAAATGTAGTTTGATTAGATATATGTACAGACTATGATATATAACGTGGGCTCAAGTTTATGAAAAAGGACTAGATTATTTGAGAAGGACTACAACCGAGGCATGTCTTACACTCCATAGGGCAACAGAAGTTCCAGTACAATAAATTGCACAATCAAGAGCTCAACTGTGAGGCCAACGACCGTGCTCAATCAACGAATCCCCCTCGCTTCCCAATTTCCTTCAACATTTCGTTACGAAATGTAGCTCTTAAACTGTCTAAAAAATCAAATGATTTACCCGCCACTTCATTAACTCAGTTCACACAGCCACCACCAAGTCATACAACTCTGCGTGACAAATGAGGTCAGACTAATTAGAAATTAATGTACTCTGAGACACACTCATTGATTGCCGAGAAGCTTAAGCAACAAAGTGCACACGTAGTCACACTATCTGATATCTCGGGAAGTCTGAAGGAACTGAAGCGGGGTAATGAGTTTATTATCACAACACGAAGTAAACTGAACGCAAAAAGAGCTGATGTCATTTCACACTTGACAAGTATAGAAGTTGACGCTAAATGGCAAATCACTTAAGTCAGACAAACACACACTCGCACAAGTCGATTGTCGGGCTAGAGCGTTCGAAACTAGATTTTTTTGAGAGAGGTGTGAGAAATTGTCGCGAATACAAGCCGGACTGAGACTACTCTTTGTTGTCCTATCAAGTACAAGCGGGCTGCCAGGGTTCTTAGATTACGCAGCACTCGAGTGCCAGGTCACAGGGACATAGCCGGTGATAAGGGAGCAGTTGAACTTGCCCGGAAAGGCGTCGAAACCGACCCGTCCCAGGCAATCCCAAAACTCTCAACCTCCATTGAAACAATAGAAACGTGCATGATGGGATAAGAGGAACAACAAATGAACGGTGGAAGAATCTAACCCCCTGTGAGACTACCACTACTGTGTATCTGGAACATACAGTCACTCGGATGCTGACTGTATGTCACATATACAACAGTGCCAAATCCGACAAACACCTGAAATGCGATAAAAGGCTGCCCAGAATGGTACCCGGCTGGCGGTTCGTGGCCTTGAGAGTGTGTGCGTCGACCCCAATGCACTTGAACCTCGACGTCTGCGTTCCATCTCTGGTTTCTACGACAAAACTAATTTTCTCAGCCCCACCTCTCTCTAGCCACTCAATGCTTAAAGAGTACTTCTGTCTAGAATAAGCTTCTCAAACTTGGCCGTTCGGAGTCGGCATGAAGTTGTACGTCCCTTCCACTCGTGAGAGAACAGTAGCACGCACAGTGGTTTCTAAAAAACTAGGCTTTGGTCCTCAAAGGGCTGTAGCGCCACCCATATTGTATTTTTTTGTATTAGAAAGGTAGTCAGAGCGCTTGCGGGACATAGCCAGTCGTATAATAATAACAAAATGGGTCTTAGCCGTGACTACAACTGTAAATGCTTTGGCAGTGCAGACGAAGAAGAAAGGGGGATTACTCCTCCCTGTCCAAACCTCTGCTGCTTGAGAAATAGCACTCTGGGGAAAATACTTCTTCCAAGACCTTCACATTGCCTCGTAACGAGCTCGATCAATGGGCTTCAAAGGATAACACCCTCCTTAAATGCATCACAATGAGTCTATAAAGCCTTAAGTGTAGCGGGCTTTCGGCTTGCTTTTCTCTGGTTGAGCTTTCGGCTCAATCTAGAAGTACTGCGAAAATGTCTGAGTCTTGTAGTCTTGTAGAGCATGATTTTTGTCCATCGAGTGAGGAGTTTGGAGTCCAATTATTTTTCTATTTTCTATCTCTACGTCGGATCTTTTCTTCTTTGATTGGCGCTACAGTCCGGGGTGGACTTGGGCCTCAGGCAACATGCCTCTCCAGCCAGCACGATCTTTCGCCAGCTGCGCACACCAAGTTGGTTGAGGTCCTTTTCCACTTGTGTGCGCCATCTAGTGTGAGGACGTCTTCTCCTCCCAATGGCCTCCCTTCGGACCGGAACTGTGGTGTCCATCCGCTCTATATGATCTAGCCATCTTAGGTGTTGTATGGCCCGGGGCGTTGAGGGTATGTGCGTCGACCGCAAACTCTACTGCGTAGGTTCGATTCCTGCTCTGTACGACAAAAATAATGTTCACGGCCCCACCTCTTTCGAGTCGCTGACAATGCTCAAAGAGTATTTCCTGTCTAGAAAAAGCTTCTCAAACTTGACCGTTCGGAGTCGGCGTAAAACTGTAGGTCCCTTCCACTCGTGAGAGAACAATAGCACGCACTACACGAGTGGTTGTTGAGAAGCTGGGCCCTGGCCCTCTCCGAGATGTAGCGCCACCCATATTATTATTATCTTAAGCGTTGGATCCGAAGACGTTTAACTAGATGCATGCCGGTGTACAGCCCCTGCAGTTCGTGGTTGAATCTTCTCCTCCAGACGCCATCAACGCAAACAGGACCGAAGATCGTACGCAGAACTTTTCTCTCAAAACAACCAAGAGCTTCTTCATCTGCCTTGAATAGCGTCCATGTCTCTGCGCCATAGAGCAGGACTGGGATTATCAGGGTTTTATACAAGGTCAATTTGGTGTTTCGAGAGATGGCTCTGTTACTCAATTGCCTCTTGAGCCCAAATAAACAGCGATTGGCAAGAGTAATTCTGCGCTTGATCTCGGTACTGGAGGTACTCGGTACCGGAGCCTAGGTAGACGAAGTCCTTGACTACCTCAAAGTTTCTGCTGCTCAATATGACGCTCTGTCCGAAACGTCGATGCTGTACGTCGGATCTCCACTGAGCTGATATTCGTCTAGTTCAAGTTTGCCCCGAGGTAGACAAACTTCTTCGCCAGGTTCATCAAAATCTGTGTTTTTTAGAGGTTTAATTTTTGATGAATGAAATGAAATGAAATGAAAGCAGACTCGAAATGGAGAAACCCTTGCAAATGGTACAAGGCAAATATTTGTCACGACTTCACGCTCACTATGTTGTCGCCTGTGAAGTACTCGTTTGTTGCCATGTACCTCGACTGTACGGCTTTCGATTGTGAAAGCAAGTGATAATTTTGGTCTATCTCTTGCACGGTTCAGTGGCACTGATTTTAGAAATTTAGGTCAATAGACAGATTTGCTGCCTATCCTATCGCCGCAGATCAATACGTGATTAGATTTCGAAACGTCCAAAGTTGCCAGTGCCACGAACTTTCCATTGACTAGTCCACCACGCGATGTGTATCGTATCCGCTGTTCGCAAAGGCGTCGAATGGCGGCAACTGATTCGTCCGCTTGGTGATCATGATGTACATGCTCACATGCTTAATTGTGTGATTTTTGATCGGAAGTAAGGTTAATTTGGGTGATTAGCATCGCGCAGCGGTCACACTTGGGCCAGGCATCATTGGTGTTGTTTAGTTTGGCCATGTTGTTGAAGAAGGAAGCCCCTAACTGGAGGAGGTCTTAAATTGCAGAGAACATGTGCCACAGTATGCTCTCTTTCGTCACTCCTGCAGCTTCTGCAAGAGTCGTTCTAGAGCAGGCCCAATTTTAAGGCGACTCTCGTAAAGACTCCATGCCGCTTGCATGAATAGACACTCCTCTAGAGTGGTGAATAAGTGCCCCTTCTAGTGAATCCGCTTTTCTGCACCAGAAGTACCTAAAAACCTCATCATAATCGCACAAGCGTCAAACGATTAACTTCCTATCGCGAAACGTTAACACCACTTTAGAGCACTTTTCCCCGCCAAACAAAGTGGAATCAAAACAATGATTTGAAATAACCTAGTTAACAGCATTGTTGAGAGAACTCTCTCTCCCCCCTCATTGGAGCGCGCTGAAATACAATACCGCGTGCGTATTACAAAGGCACGCAAACGAGCGAACACAAATTCTATTAGATGTATGCAAATCATATTTCTCCCATTCCGCAGCTCAGTAGCCGGCGCAGCGGTGCAATGAACGTGCCCTTAATATCCGCTGTAGGCGCAGCAGCTTACAAGCCGGTCTTCCCATGGGCACGCAGGCAATTAAAACACACACCATCAACGTCACGTGCATGACTCATGTGATCACAAAAAGCTGACGTTTCTCTTATGAAACTCTAGATCAAATATAAACTTATGCCTCCAGGGGGAGAGGCAAAAAAAAAAAAATGAATACCCAACGCGGCATAAAGCAGTTTTCCCTCTTGGTTTTGTTTTTTTTTTCCACCCGTTTGGCTGGGTGCAACATTATGGAAAAATGTCACGTTTGCTTGCCGCACAGATAAGACAACTACGCCTGGCGATGATGCCGTGAACATAGAGGTTAGAAAACTGAGACCATGCACACGGGGTGGCTGCTACTACCTCTGCTGCTGGTGCAACATTGTAGCCATTTTTCCTCTGTTTCGTTGCACTCAGCGGCGCGGCGCGGTCCGAGTAACATATGTTAATTCCGCCGTGAATTGGTTTTGACCCACTTTCTTCGGCGGCCAGTCTCCGGTGCCCGGAGATCGGACACTGTGAACGCATGCATGAGCCAGAAACTGATCTTGAGCTGCATACTCGGTTTATTTTTTGGCTCCACTCGATTGACTGGCACACAATTTGTTAGTTTTGTGGGGAGTGAAAAGCACGAAAAAAAAAAAATGAACATCAAACAATTACCAAATAGCTATTTTTAATCGTTACCTTCTTTCTCTCGTTTCAGGTACGTACGTGACGGTCGAAGGCGTGCGGCCTTATCTGGAGTCTCGGCCAATAATATGATTTTGTAATCAGCAACAGCAGGGAGAGAGAGGCTAAGGAAAACCTTACGTAATGGGGGCCGTATTCTGGGAAGTAGCAGATCGTAATCGTTTGTTGTATGCGATAAGCTATTGAATTTAATGCTCGGCTAATGCACATAAGACGTTTGCGTTGCAAAAAGATATGTGTGCTCAGGCCGAGACCACGGGCACTGTGTGCAATTGCCAAGCACAAGCGCGAGAGTCGATGGTTAGGGAGCAGCAGACAACGAACGATATGTGTGCATACGTGGTGTAAGTCCCGAACGAATGCGGTGTCGGGTCTCTGAATGACATTTTCCAAAGTGCCGCGCCACAGCAACAGTTTCCTTTCTAAATAAACGAGCGTAGTCTATATAAATGCAGTCATTTCTGTTTTCATTGTCGTTGGTATAATTTTCAGTTGAGCTGACTCACGTTTTCCGCAGCACTTCCATGGACATGACTAAAGAAAAACCCCTGCGCGCACTATTTCTAACTCGTACATTGAGAGCGATTCAATTTGTGTTTGAAAATAGAAGTCGGCTGTTGTTTGGTTGGCGGCGGCGGCGTCATAGTCATCGTCGTTGTGGCTGTGCAGAAATTTCTCACGTTATTTGCTCGTCTCTTCCTCTTGTCAAAATGCCAGGGAGAGGGTGGCTGTTGTTTCTTTCGAAGGAATGGTGGGGAACTGTTTTTGTCCGCTGGGTGATTGGTTTCGCAAGGAATCGTAATCGGCCGATTGTCAGTGGCAGTTAAAGAGGTGGTGTGTGCATTCGCTCTGGACAGACGGTAGCGCAGTTTAGTGTCGAAATGTGATGGAATTTGTCGACTAAATGTCGATCACAAGAAATCGCCTTGCAAAGAATTATAAGCGAATAGCTACGACGTTGTAATTTCTAGTCCGTTCACTGAGTTTGAGAAACTTATTCCGAATGTACGTCTGAGGTGAACTGTATCGTCAATCTGCTAAAATAAAGTGAAGTCGAACGCACTGCTAAGTGACATTTTAACTTCTGAATCACTGTAAGGTCTTTCATTCGGAAACTAAAGGGATCAACGAAGCCTTATTTAAAAACGGCGCCTTGCTTCGCCTTGGGCATAGATTCTTCACAGAGACTGCGGACACAGCGAATGCAGGTCAGCCATCGCAATCCCCATCCAAAATCTAACCTAACCTATATAAAGCGAAACTCTTCATCACACCAATCGTAAATGCTCAAGTATTTTAAGCTACAAAATAATTGCAGCCTATTCTCAATTTGAGACCGACACATAGCTCAGTTGAAATGAGTAGGATGAATGCCAAGAATCTTCATTGCGCAATGTGCCTCTGGAACTCATGCATCTAAAACTGAGTGTGCTCTGCAACGAGTTTAGTACACCTTCCTTTCCTGTGGTTGAGAGCAAAGCAGAGATACTGGAAGGAGGAGATATGCCACTTCTACGTTTCTTGCCCCTCAGATTCATCTGACAGCGTTTTTTTACATTTCACAGCTGCTTTCCTCCTGCTCCACATCCACAGATAGAGTCTGTGAATACGTGTAAAGCCCGAGACCAGCTGATTGTGAATGTGAATGTTTATGTGAACAGTTGATGAAGTGAATTATCCGACATTTCCGGCTTTGCCACACATTTGATCACCAAATATTCACCACCAAAAAAGGACGGAAACTAAGAGACAAGTGTATATTCGCAAAATACATTCAATTATGTTTTTATCATGAGGCTGGAATATTCCATTAAAAAAGACGTTAAATTTGAAAACTAACAACTTCAGGATAAACAAAATAGGTCTGTTTCCGTAGTTTCTGCAACGAATTTTAAAGACTGTCATTTTTGAAGGAGTGGAGGTAGGAACCCCTCAGAATGAACGAAAATGTGTAGCTTGTGCTATTTTAAAGAGCTTGTTGGTTTCTGTATGATGTGAGATACGATATATATCAAAAGTTACAGCAAAACATGTAAATTAAAAAAACCGGGTTTTTTGGCATTTCATTCGGTTTTATATTCTTTCGAACTACTTGTTCAAATAAACTTAAACTAATTCAAAACTTTTGAATAGCCGCCAATACTATATTCGAGATTGACACATCGATTGATTTGACCCAAACACACAATAACCAAAACTACCCATAGACATTTTTGGGTTAAAATGGACAGGGTAGGAACATTTTGTACACTCTCGTGACAGCGCTCTTTTGACATAAATTATTCAAATTTGACCGTAATGTTCGTCAATATATTTATAAGAATTATTTTTTTAGCATGATTGGCACTTACGACTTTTTATAATGTATAATTAATAACCAGCTACAATAATTCTTTTTGAAAAGTATGAGCTTAGCGAACAGTGTCCTGGAATACTTTCCAATCGGAGCCATTTCTGACATTATCATAGGCAGACATTAAAATCAGACATTAAAAGCAAGATGGCGGTGCTCTGTATATAAAGTAGCATGAGTGACTTGAGAGCGGAAACGCTTAAAATCTGAGGTGTGCTGTGGTGGATTTGTAGCGGACTAGGGGTTTTCCAATGGAAAGTTGGATATCTCTTTCATTCCATTATCTCTGGTGCAAAGGGGCAGTCACACTTAGGCCCATTTTGATACCACGCAGATTCTTCAGACATTGCAACCAGTTGATGCTTACGATGAGGCGGCTTAGCTGGCTCTGTTGTTGCTCTGTACCAAAAAAGATAGTCTCTCACTCACTTTTTGTTTATTTGGTGGCGCAAAATCAACCATCCAATTTTGTTTCTGAATTTCTTTTACAATTTCTTCTTCTTTGATTGGCCCTACAGTTCGGGGTTGAGACCTGGGCCTCAACCAACATGCCAGCACGATCTTTCGCCAACTGCGCACACCAGTTGGTTGAGGTCCTTTTTCACTTGTGTGCGCCATCTCGTGCGAGGACGTCCTCTATTGCGCTGTCCCAATGCCTCGTTATCAAATACTCTTCGGGTAAGAGCTGTGATGTCCATCCTCTACATTACCAAGCCATCTTAAGCGTTGCATCCGAAGACGCTTAACTAGGTGCATGCCGCTGTACAGTCCCTGCAGTTCGTGGTTGAACCTTCTCCTCCAAACGCCATCTACGCAAACAGGACCAAAGATCGTACGCAGAGCTTCTTCATAAGCTTTCAATAGCGTCCATGTCTCTGCGCCATAGAGCAGGACTGGGATGATCACGGTTTTATACAAGGTCAATTGTGTTTCGAGAGATGGCTCTGTTACTCAATTGCCTCTTGAGCCCAAAGAAACAGCGATTGGGAAGAGTAATCCTGCGCTTGATCTCGGTACTGGAGGTACTCGGTACCGGAGCCTAGGTAGACGAAGTCCTTGACTACCTCAAAGATTCTGCTGCCCATTATGGCGCTCTGTCCGAGACGTCGATGTTGTGCGTCCGTGATGACAGCATGTACTTTGTTTTGCTCTGGTTTATCGTTAGACCCATTTTAGCCGCTTCCGCTTCAATCCAAGCAAACGCCTCATTGACGGTCCGCTGTGTTCGTCCAATTACGTCAATGTCGTCCGAGTAGTTAGTGGTTGACGGCAGTGTTGATGCGCACTAGTGCCCGTTTTATTTCGTCAATAAGAAGTCATTTGTCATGTTGCTGCAGTATTCGAACGGATGTAGCTGTGACTGCAATTCTGCTGGTAATAATAATGTGGGTGGGGTTACAGCCCGTAATGGGTCATCGCCCAGTCTCTTAGCAACCACTCATGTTGTGCGTGCTATTCTTCTCCGAACGGCCAGGTTTGAGAAGCTTTTTCCAGACAGGCAATATTCAGTGACTCAAAAAAGTAAGGGGGCGTGCTGGCAATAAGGGACATCAACCTAAATAACGTTCTGGGCCAAAATAGTTAACTTACTGCTTCTGACTCAATGACCTCCTATGGGCACTCAGAACTAAGCTAAATCTAAACTCTTGGTCTTTTTATTTGGGGGACATTTTGTTTCCTCGAGTAAGCCAATTAGAATGGACATCTCAATACAGACACCTGGACCCTTTTTGCCTATGATTGCTTATTCCGAGGTGGTCTCAAACAATGCCTCAGTCTTTTGCTAGCTAGTTTGACCGTGTTGAATGGGTCCTCTTCCTTCATTTTCTTATCAGGCCTGAAAATATTCTCGGCGTCTTGCTTTGACCAAGCTTCCGACTTGGCATTTCTGCCGGGGATTCGAAAGATTTCCTCTCCTCGATCCAAAAGGCTCGGAATCGGATTGAAAGTCACTCCACTTTGGTAAGTTATCATTTTGACTGCAGTGCGACCTGCGAATCTGAGGAATCAGCGATTCGATAAAATTGTAGTAGAATTGACATAAAAAACGTCTTGACTCGCCAGTAAGTTGCTTCCATCCGCAAGAGAAATCTGAATCTCCACAGCAGGTTCATCCTTCTCTGTGGCAGTGTAACAAACTACCACTGAATGGGCGGCAAACATGTCGAGACAAATCCACTTCGATCCTCAATTCAAAATCGACTATGCACCACGCTTTGGAGAGAGCGCTCCGAACATGCAAATCACTTGAGTGCTAATTGTGCAAGGCGAAAGTGCACATAAACAATTTGATACATGGCGAGTGTTTGCTCACTTCTATTCGTTTTCACAACAGCCGGCACGTGATGGGAAGTCATGTGAGAGACTTATCGGTGAATCCCGAGTTGCAGCACTTAACCAGGAAAATGGCAAATCATCACATCACAAGCGAACAAAACGCACGCCCCGAGCCGAGAGACTGCACAGCCAAAACAAAGAAAAAGTGCAAATAAGAAAACTTTTACTTTCTTTCATTGCCCTCTGGTTGACCGTTAAATTGTGCTTTTCAAATTTTATTTATTTATTTCTTCTCTGCACAATTACTCCCACGTTGATGGAAGGAGGGGGGGAGTTGTTAAATGTGGCATGCAATCGTTTGGAGCGACAAACATGCAGGCTGTGCAGCTGCTGTGCTTCTGTGCTCAATTGAAAGGAAAAGTTCAAAGCGCCATAATGAGAGAGTTGGAGTCGAATCGGTGAGTAAGTGAGTTGTTGCCTGGTGCCTCGCTAGATGTTGCCATCATTACCATCCAGCTTTGGGCATACCTGTGCGGTTGTCGTGTTGCGGTGGTGCATATCTCTGGGTGAAAATCAGAAGGGGAAAATTCCACGCTACGGCCGTAGATTGCAAGCGGAAGATGATGGGGCATACAGTGCAAATGGCTCCTGTCAATGACTTGTCATTGAGTAATGACAGATAGGCATTTACGCTCCTCTGATGACGAAGATAATTTGTGGTGCGGTCACAGTAGCTACTTAACCGGTAAAGTGGTTTATGCCCTTAGATGGTTGAGACGGTGTTACTGCCTGTGTCTGAAGTGCAATGGCAGTGGAAACGGAAGAAACTGAGATCCTGAAAGAAGAGATTTGATTAATTAGTCTTGCACTTTCTTCTGCAATCAGTTTATCGAGTACTGATTCATTATGAGCCGCATGTGCGACTGTGTGGATAGTACTTTTCACACTCATTTCTAATTCATCCTGGAAGCGGCTATCTATTAATCACAGTGAACATTGTGTGCGGATGCCAGAGGGGACGGGCATGTACAATGGAAGTGCCTTTTACTTTCTAAATGCGATTGCTGCCGGCGCCATGAACAAAAAGTCAAAATATGTTTCTTTGTATGTCTCAACGTTAGTGGTGGACCCATTGGTTTCAGTCTATGAATGTTCTTTTGTTTGTTTCAAGATAAGTTCGTTTCCTTTCGAAAAATGTGCACATACGTCTGCCATTCGAATTGTATGCGAATGATTCAGAAATTGATGTAATCTAGTTCGAGTGGCAAACAAAGGAGACGCCAAAGATAGCTAAAGCGGAACCTTTGAGTTGTTTCGTTTAGTTCGAGGACCACTTTTTTTTATTCGTTCACTTAGTGGCTACAAATTGTATTCGAAATGTCCTCCATTTGATTGCCGGCAACGGTTTAGTCGATCAGGCCACTCATCAATTGGAATACGCAGCACATCACTCGGGTAATTATCTAGCCTACGGTTAGACGAGTGCTTGTCAGCGATTGTACTCCAGAGGACTAGGCTGTCAGATGGCCATTTACACGTGGAACTGAACATTGGAGTTTTATTTAAAACCTTGTTCATGTAATTTGCTTCGGAGTGGACTTTTGTTGAGGGTCGTCTTTCTGGTAAACTTTCAAACTGAAAATTGGTGGCTTCATTCTAAGCGGCCCTCCAGTAAACCTCCACTGAGACTGACTGGTTTCTCGGAATGAGTTCAGACACATTTTGTGGATGGCGTTTATAATCGAACACTCTAGAGGCAGCTCTCTGATGGCCTTTTTAAGACCATTTTTCTTCGATTGTTCCGTCTGCTGAACTCCCTGAGGTCTTCAGGGAGACTCTATCGACAAGTGGTCGATAGCGACTGTATCCGTGTTCAAAATCCGTGTCCATCCACTGGCAACAACGAGGAAATGATTCGAGTCGATGTTAGTTTCTCGGAATCGACAGACATCGAGTATACCGGAAGAGTGTCTGACTTCGATCTCTATCGCAATGTGACGGGGTTGACGGTTGATTCAGGAGTCTGGTAACTTTGTAAATGTTGAGGTGATTAAACCGACAACCTGAGTCGGACTGCCCAGACTGTTACCGATGACTTTAGTCTTTAGTAAGACTAAGTCTTTCTTACTCAGCCTAACGTTGAGTTGTACAACAATCTAGTTGTCATAGCTGAGGCATTGGCCGTAGGCTCTTTCTTCGAAATCAAAGAAGTCACCATTGCTATCGTCATCTTTATTCGCCATTGCGGAGTAGGCACTGTCTTGGCTCTTTGTTGGTATTGAGACCTCCGCAAATTTATCGGCTCGTTGGTCTGTTTCAAGTTTATTAGGCCTAATGCAAACGACAAACTTAAACTAATGTTGAACCTAACTCAGCTCAGCTGGTAGAGAGTGAATTGCAGAACTGGGATAGGAGAGAAAAGAACTGAAGGTAGTTAAGAAGTGAGGCTTTGCTGAGGTGGAACTCAAAAGGAGTATTGCATAGTTTAGCCAGACATAATGTTCTTGACAAGGGTGCATAGATGCCATAGTAAGTGTGATGTCGTCTGATGCGGTAAAGAGCTAAAGGCCTTAGATTGCAAGGGTTGACACTGAAGGACATCAATTCTTTTTCGATTTTCGAGAGCCTAAAGGTGAATTATACCAGGTATACCGGTATGAAAATAAAACACTAATTATCAATGGGAAAGTTTTATTCAAGTATTGGCCATTGTTTTCTACAAATTTTGACCACCTTTCTGGCCATTTGTGAATACCACGCCAATAAAATTGTTCGTCTTTTAAAGCAGACCAATCGGACACCCAATTTTCGACTTCTTCGTAGGAATCGAAGTGCTGCTCAGCCAATGCGTGTCCCATCGATGAAAACAAATGGTAGTCGGAAGGAGCCAAGTCTGTTGAATACGGCGGTTGGGGTAGCTGCTCCCAGCCAAGTGTTTTGATTGTATCCTGAACCGGTTGTGTGCAGGTGCATTGTGATGGAGCAAAATTACCTTGTCGTGTCTTCTGGCCAATTCTGGTCGTTTCTCAATAAATACATGGTTCAAAATGATCATTTGTTGTCGGTAGCGATTAACGGTTTCACCAGATTTTAGGAGCTCGTGGTGCACCACACCTTTCTGGTCCTTCTTCTTGTCGAATCGATCTGGTTTTGCAGTCGATGTTGATGGTTGTCCCGGATTAACCTATGATTTTTCCGTTTAGTATTCTTAAAATAAATCCATTTTTCATCGCCAGTAACAATCCGATGCAAAACCGATTTCCTTGCAGCAAAATTTCACAAACGTTTTTTTTCGGTTTTCCATCTGTCTTTCATTCAATTCATGTGGCCCCCATGTTCCACACTTTTGGATCTTTCCCATAGCTTTTAAACGGTCAGAAATTGTTTGTTGCTGCCATTGTTGTCATTGCTGCCATTTGCTTTTGACTCAAAGTGTCATCTCCATCCAATATCGTTTGCAATTCGGCGTCTTCAAACTTTTTTGGTGGTCTTCCACGTTCTTCATTTCTCACATCAAAATCATTATTTCTGAACCGTTGAAACCATCTTTTGCATGCTGTTTCTGATAGAGCATGATCACCATATGCCTCGACAAGCATTCGCATTCGATGCGACTCTGCAGCACTCTTCTTCAAATAAAACAAACAATTAATGCTTTCCGCAAATCATCACTTTCTGGTACAAAATTCGACATTTTTAACACGATGAAAAAATATGATTTTATCTGTTCAATGACTTGATGTATACGAAGTATTTTTCACAGATGTCATAGTAAAAAAAAAAATAAGGGCTCGTTAACAACAAATGTTCCCTATCGAGACATTTGTACCTTGACGCTCACTTCATACCGTTATACCTGGTAGCCTTGTTCTGGCCGACTGTGATGTGTCACAAGTCACAACTGCCTCACACGAGCAAGATGAGTACAAAAATGTGAAGTTTAAATTAAAAACAAACACATTTGCTGAGCAATAATGCGAAAAATAAAAAGAAAATAGAGGATACATTTGAGAGTTTGAGAATTTGTGAGGATTTCTCTTCGCATTGGGCACTCAATCAGTGTTACCACAGGGACTCTATAGAGTCAACAGGAGTCTTTTCTTTATCCTGACTCGGGGTGTCATAATTTTTAGATTTGACTCATTTATTCAAGAACAATTTCCCTGAACAAATGACGTAATTTCATTTCACATTCCCTTGCTTTAACATTTCCTGAATGCTTTCTTTAAAAATGTCTGAGCGCATACTAATACTGCACCCAGAAATGGCTCCGGCCAGACTTCGAGTCAGGAAAGGAATGAAGTCGTATCTTCATGGATGGCTCCAAAACCAGTGAAGGACCCGACGCTGGTGTTTTTGTGAATTATTGTGTTCCTCATTAGGTAAATTTATGTCGGTTTTCAAGCGATCCTAATGGCAACAAACTATATGGGTCGACTTATCTAATTCTGTAGTGACAGTCAGGCTGTGCTTTAGACATTATCCTATCCTTTAACCACTTCCAAGATAGTTTAGAAAAACAAGTCCTCTCTGAATTTGATTGGCAGTCAAAGTTGACTGAAACTCATCTGGATCCCAGACAAGGATCAGAGGAAACTTTCTCAGGACCTGAATCTGCACTCGGACTACCTGCGTCTGTGGTTAGTGCTTCCATTGATGGTTGAACCTCTCGAGAGCACAGTCGTAGATGGCATGATTTCCAATATGTATAATTGATAGACCCAGAGTTTACCCCCAATCGTCTATAAGAAAGCCGCGGAATGTTTGTGTTTGGTTGAAGTGAACGCTGTGGAGAGGACGACGGCACATCAGGAGGCAGGTCTTCGGCGCTGATCTCGTGAGAGCTGGCCCGTCATCACGTAACCACCAACAACTGAAAACGTACTAGTTTCTTGTTTCGCAAAAGGAGGCATTGAGTTATGAAGAACCTTTGGGATTCACCTCTTTTCAAAATGACTCGTTTTTTAAGCTGCTGAGACTCATACATAATTTAACCGGTGGTAACCTGCTCTGAATGTATTTTTACGCTCTTTTCGCCGCATAAACACGAATGCACCACACCAAGGTAATTATTCTTGCGAGCTTTTTGTCGAAGAAACCTCATAAGAGATACATCGCAATTTTCGTATCACTGACATTTGTGACTGGTGATCACATCTGAACCGAAATAGGAGAATACGTTTAAGGCGGTTAGATGGTGGTTCTTTCAGTCCTGGCAGAGGGAAGCATAGAAACATACGCTGGACAAGTTTACTCTGATGAATATGAACATGAATTGCTGTTTACTATGACGAATATGAACCGCATAGACCATATTTTACTCTTGCCAATCGCTGTTTCTTTGGGCTCAAGAGGCAATGGAGTAACAGAGCCATCTCTCGAAACACCAAACTGACCTTGTATAAAACCCTGATCATCCCAATCCTGCTCTATGGCGCAGAGACATGGACGCTATTGAAAGCGGATGAAGAAGCTCTTGGTTGTTTTGAGAGAAAAATTCTGCGTACGATCTTTGGTCCTGTTTGCGTTGATGGCGTTTGGAGGAGAAGGTTCAACCACGAACTATACGGGCTGTACAGCGGCATGCACCTAGTTAAGCGTCTTTGGATCCAACGCTTAAAATGGATAGGTCATGTAGAGCGGATGGACACCACAGATCCGGCCTGAAGAGTCTTCGACAACGAGCCATTGGGACAGCGCAACAGTGGACGTTCACGCACTAGATGGCGTACACAAGTGGAAAAGAACCTCAACCAACTTGGTGTGCGCAACTGGAGGCAGCTGGCGAAAGATCGTGCTGGCTGGAGAGGCATGTTGGTTGAGGCCCAGGTCCACCCCGGACTGTAGCGCCATTTAAAGAAGACCATACTTAGCTGCCAAATTCAACAATGGCCTGACGAAGACTATATATGAAGATTTGACATAGAGTTTCGAGTTGGAGAATGTGATTGTTAAGGGATCTCACCTTCCACAACCGGCAACAACAAACATGTTCCATGGTTGTTAGTAGTAGGTGGTCCGTGCGTACAAGGCATAGTTTTGTATCACTCTCAACTTGGCGAGATGCCAGCAATGATCTCTAGGAATGCACGAGTCCCGTTGACATACTTCCCATACGCCTCTACATCAACCACCTAGATGTTAACTGATGAATGCAGCTTCGCCTCTGTTCAAGGGTTTTAATTAGGATCCGTCATATAACTGCCGGGACAGTTGGAAGATAAACTCGGAAAACCTACAAAATTCCGTACTAAGCACTCTACAATGTTTTCAAGTGAAAGATTCGACGCCGGCAAATACCATTCTGGAGTAGTGGCGTATGTCAGCGTGTTGATGAGGTGGTTTTCGATTATATGTTATATGTTCAGCCGGGGGACTGCATGCACTCTTTTTCAGTAAAATCTGCGTTCTCGCTTCCTGTGATTCCGATGTGTCTTGGGTTCCACCTTAGTTTAATTTCGTCAGAATTTATAAGGTCTCTTATTTGGTGCTAGAGGATTGGAGGGTGCTGCAATAGTTGATTTGCTTGAGCAGCAAATTCGAAGTCTGGTTGACATTTAGTAGTTCCATTCTCAAAATTAAAATTTCCCCCTAGTAGGAAAAAAAACCAACAGCTCAACAACAGTCACGTGATTTTAGGCAAATAAGGTTAAAACCGCGGTTTCCATAAATGTCACTTGTCAAATATCAATCAAGCCCAATTGGATGAGTCTTTTATTGAGGATGTCTCGACTTATTTTAATTTCATCCAATTTGAAATGTGCTTCCGCATGCATAACACAATGGTGATCGCGTCTATTGAGCTACGAAACTTGAACACTAAAACTTTTCAGATTTTAACTGCTGCATGAATTGCTATGGCCAACTCGATGACTGTCAAATGTCAATTTGCAAATGTCATCTGTCACAAACAACGTCGATTCGAACCTTCAAACGCGCGCAAAACCAAACAAGTTTGCAGTAAAATGCGCGTTTTTTGTGTGTGTTTTGTAAGCCTTTAGTGCAACTTAGTGCATTTTGAACTCTGTTGCAAGTTTGCACAAATTTTTAAGAACGCACAAGTGTTGCCAAGCCTTTGCAAAGATAATGCAGTTCTTATGCAATAAATGCCGGTTTTTTGAGTAAAATCACTGATCCAAAAATATGTGATTCTATATTCAGTTACAGCGTAGAATCATTGATTCCCATGTGGGCATCTTGAATTGACTTAATCAATTGACACATTAACTTCAAGCTAATGTCTGTTGACGGCGCGGCGACCAGTTGCGGACGAGAAGCCGTCTCATCAAACGCGACTCATCGCCAAGTAGCCACTTCTCGTAAACTCATCGTCATGTGATTCGCTTTGAAGTGTGCTAGGTAAAGAGCATGGTCGTGCTAACAAAAGTTCTAGCTGCCTCCGCCGCACTCAATGATTGCTTAATCATGGAAAAATGTGTACACACCCACACACATCAATCCTCTGGTTTCTACAAACAATGGGGCTCCATTTGTAAAGTTGTGTGAGAACCGAATAACCGCCGCAAATCTGAATTGATTGGTCACCAAAGCAGCTGAATAATATGCTCTCACGACCGCAAGTTACCTACAAACACCAAACCGACCGAGGCGCACACACGAGTATCCACTATCCACCGCTCCAAGCTTCAAATACAGAGTACCACAGTTAGGTTGGTTTGCTCAGTTTGAATTGCTGGCAAAAGACGAGGCGACGGGGACAACAACTTAACCGGCATACTCACGAAGTCTCGAGACATTCTCTGCCTCCCACCCGGCGGCTGTGATACAGAATTCCGCTGGAACGATGAGGTCATAGTAGACTGGAATAATATTTATTTTTCAGTTTTGTCTTTTGTTTGCTATTGCTTCCATTCCCTCCTCCCCTTCAACGATGGGCTCCATCGCAACCGAAATCAATCTACGCGCTGACTCCGTCTCAGCTGTGTGTGTGTCTCTCGGTTGGAGAAGAACTTTTTGGAATCCACTTCCCGCCTGTGGCTAACTAGTCTTCGCGCCGCTTGCGGGCGTAACCACGTGAATTCCGTGTGAGGGAATGGGTAGAGAGAACAAGAAGACGTAGGAAACAACAGCGCACCAGCCCAAGGTGTGGTTTGTATGGCTGAAGTAAGTGGAGCACAGTCGGTAAGGTGGGTTTTGTTTTTTATGTGTTGCTTTGCAGCTCACTTTAATTAGCGGTCTTGTAGTTTGAAGTTTATTGGTATTCATCAAATATTTGTTTCTCATTTGAATCTCCGCTGGTGCATAATTGCCTCGGAAAACGTGAGAGTTAATTCGCTGAATATCGCAATATAATGCGATTAACCAGGCAAAGCAGCGCGCGCTTACGTCGGACGCTGAAGAATGTGAATCATGAGACTTTATGATGTCATTGCTGCTGCTGCTGTGGTTTGCGTTGGTAAACTGTCAGAGAACTCTGCCGGGATTGTCATTCAAATGTCTGCCAAGTGAAACATACATGTGCTGACATGTATTTGGAGCAGAGAGGAAATTTGGTTTGGCAATTTGTTAAAGGTTTTGGGTGGAAGCAGATCTGGTAGGCTTTTTCTAGGTTTACAATTGATCGTGTCTTGCCTGCGCAATCGGTGCCTAAATGGAACTGGATCAGTACGATCGCTGATATTCGCACTTGGAGTTATCAAATGTTCATCGACAAGCTGCTTGATACGCCGTTTAATTAGTGGAATAGAATGTAGTTGTTTTGTTAATGACTTTATGCTTAGATAGGATAACAATGCTCGTTGTGTGACACGTTTTTTTGATTTCTGGGGATATTTTTTTGTTTCTTTATCTAAATCTAGACTTTACTCACTTAACATTTGTCTTGTGCGTGCTTTTAAGGGGCTGATCATGGTGTGCTTTTATTTGGCTTATTGAGTGTTTGGTTTATGTACAGACGAACAGAGCTATCTCGGTGATATTTCACGCAAGAGGCAATCATTTTTTATTCGTTTCGAAAGCATTTGTCTTTGTGAACGTCTAATGTCGCTCGTATAAAGTCCAACATCCAGTGTCCTCTGTCGTTTTGTGTAAACGCATAAAACCATTTATCATTATTCTGACAGGTCCGTACTGACAGATCCTCTCATTACAGTAGGACCTAGTAAGAATCCTAAATTCACATTTTTTTGCAAAATTCGACAGGTTGCTCAGGCTGACGATTAAGTCTCATGCAAAGCGACAAGCTGTCATGTAATTTCTGCCACATCATTCTTCAGAACATCGCTATCGGCCAAAATGAGTGTTAGAAATTAGTTGTTGCAGTTCACGAAAAATTACTTCCGTGGCTCACGCTCTTTACGCTCCTTTAAAAACACTCAGAAACACAGATCTGATGGCAATCGCATTAGACTCAAACATATTCATACTCAAGTGTTCTTAGACAATCTTCCGTGGATATAGTGCCGAACAACGAACGAATCTACGCTCCAGGCGGTATGCACTATATGAAAGTTTTTGGAAAAGAAGGGTCATACAAAATATCATAACACCTCTGTTGAAAAGCCTGGCGAGTGCAGAATAGTCTCATCATTCTAATCCTACTCCAAGCCATGGAGAGATACAATGTGCTGATGGTTCCTCTTTGCTCGTAACGGTGTATATTCAACCCCAAGCTACTGGTTTCGCTACCTTATCTGTATGTCTGTGTTTAAAAAAAATTGAAAATTTGTCCTCAAACCTCTGGGCCAACATAATAGAAAACACGGCGACGTGCGGTTGAGTACATTTCTGGTATAAGGGAACTATTGCTTGAGGCACAGATTAATTTTGGAATGTATGGCACACGAACAAGGGAAGGGTTGCTGCCTATGCACTAAATGTACAATAACAGCAGTAGCACTCATATGTAACTAGCGATAAGGCTTGTTACCAAGGCATTCACTGGCATTTTGAACGCCATTGTTCTCTTACGAGTGAAGGGATAACTAGCAGTTTGTCGGTGTCTCAGAAACATTTACCGAAGTACAGGATGATTTTTTAAAAGCTATAGAAAAGTTTTTCAAAAAAAAAAAAAAAAACACCCAAAATTCTAAAAAATTCATGAAATCTTTATTTGAATCGAGATTACGGTCTATATAATTTAATGTTTGAAGATTATTTCATGCAAATGTTGACTTTGACTTCGCCTCATATGGTCCATTCGCTTAGTCCAATTTTGGCATACTCTTTCCAACATTTCGGCCGGTATCTCACGAATAAATGCTTCAATGTTGTCTTCCAATGCGTCAATTGAAGCGAGCTTGTCTGTATGGACATGAGCTTTAACATAGCCCCACTAAAAATAGTCTAAATGCGTTATATTGCACGATCTAGGTGGTCAATTGGCCGATCCCGAACGTGAAAAAAATGTTCACCGAAATCGGCTCTCAATAAATCCATTGTTGCACGTGCTGTGTGGCATGTGGCACCGTCTTGTTGAAACCACATGTCATACAAGTCAAGCTCTTGCATTTTGGGCAAACAAAAAGTTGGATATCATCTCACGGTAGCGCTCACCATTCACAGTTTCGTTACAATTCGCATCATCTTTGAAGAAGTACGGTCTAATGACGACACCAGCTCATTAACCGCATCAAACTGTGACTTTTTCTGTATACACTGGTAGCTCTTGCAATGCTTGTCTGATATTCACTCCAAAATCGACAATTCTGCTTATTTACGTACCCATTGAGCCAAAAATGAGCTTCGTCGCTGAACACAATTTTTCGGTAAAGAGTGGAACTTCGGCCAACATTTCAAGAGCCCATTCACCAAAAATTGTACGTTGCGGTAGGTCGTCATCCTTTCATAAAATTGTCCACGTTGTTAACAGAGGCCCCATTGCTGTGAACGGCGACGAATTGATGGTCATCACGCACTCTACGTAAGCCTGTTGGTTTTTAAATGACCAACAATGTAACATTGGTGCGAAATTTAGTCACAATAGCCCGAATAGCCGCTACAGTGGGTCGAATAAACTGACCATAAAATGGAAGAAGCGCGCGATGAACTTTCTTAACAGAGCACTCATTTTGATTCAATAATTTCCAAGCGTTATTCGTTTGTAAGACGATTCATGGTTAAATTATAGACCAAAGTGAAGATGTCTGACAGTGAAACAAAACACGAAACGTGAGTCAGCTGCTTAAACGAGTGTTGCCAAAAAGATAAAAGCTAAAAAATCACCCTTTAGTTATGAAACTTATTCGTGTTAAGAATGGAACCTAGAAACTTGCACTCATTACATAACACAGGAGGGTTTTTGAGGATATTTAGACTACTGTCTGCCGTTTTATTTCACAGCATTTTTTGAAGTTAAATTCTGCAGACATTAGATCACTAGCCCGGTTGCGTACTCTTTACTCTATGCCCCACAAGGTTTCTTGGTAAGTTTGTAGCTACCGCTTGTCTAGTCATTCAAAACTGTCTTTTCTGCGTTTCCATTTAAGCTAAATTACGTTGCTTTTCTGGCTGTTGTGCTGTCGTTTACCACCTCTCACCAAAGATGAACATTAATAAGTTGCACAGAAGAAAGCCTCCATTGACTCCATTCCAATCCATTGAGAGTCGTTCCAATACCACACTTTTCGCCTGAAAGAGCTGAGACTTCTCAATTATGTCATTGCCTTCCTTTTGCACACCCATCCAACTAGAATTAGCATTTTATACGCAAAACTAAAGCAGCGGTTCGTTCAACTCCAACGGAATTTCCATCCGTGTCTCTATCGACCCCCATAATGTTGCGAACATTAAAATGGGCACTGCCACTCCCATTCGGCCATTCTCTCAAGTACGATACGCATCCACTGGCTTGCAGCAAAACGCACAAAAAATAAACCTCATATCTTACCCAAATGGATTTCAGTTCATCCAAGAGAAATAAGCAAACGAATTGTTAGGAGGAGCGCCGCGACAACCCATACATGGCCAAGCAGAGGAGTCAAAATGGACTCTAGCCGATGACTCGAATGCATTATTTAAATTGCATGTGCCCCCCTTGAGAGCGTGTACGTTGCAAAAGCAGACTAAATACTCGCCTAATAATAGCCTAGAGAGCACTCGGTTTGATTGTGCACTGCGCGTACTTGATGATCTTTAAAAGCTGACCTTTGGGTCAGCATTTCAGTGATAGCTTCGTGGCTGTGTGCCTGTCTCCGAATGGAAAGTTGAATAATCTGTGCGTGCTGCTGCGGCATTAGTCATCAGCTCGTCGTCGCTGCGAATGCATACTGGTGAAGATGAAGAATTGTTTCCTTGTACTTTGAGGCCCGACTGACCTATGAGTCTTAGGTTAACCGTGCCACTGATGTGTGATTAGTCTGAGAGGGAATCTTGCAGAAGAAAGATGAAAAAAATGAAAGTAATTGCTGCCTGCATTGAGAACTTTGTCCTCCACGTTAATTGGCGGTTGATGGGGCTAAATTATGATGAATCTAAGCCGGGGAAAAAATGTGAAGGAATGGCAAACACAGCCATTTTTTTTTTTCAAGTACGCGAGAACGCAACGTGGTAGTCAGTATATCAGCTCAGAGGTGGTCGCCAATTAATTAAAGCTGCCCCCTACCGACCAGAGAGGCCTTGGACCTCTGTCTCCGATGACTGAGACGCTGGCAGAAAGTCGGACAGTCTCGCGAACTTTGTGTGGTTCACACTTTCGTTTTACGGCTAATCACGATAGCACTCGAGTCTCGAGACCTCGGAAACAGCGACAGCTGCTACAGTCATCGCTGGCATAAACGGAGGCTTGTGAGCACATAACCCTTGTCGGGTTTGTAATTTCGAACAGATAGTCGTGACTTGAGTTATTACTCCTCCACTCGCAGCAAATTACTGTACAGACCCCACTATGTTTCAGGCATGTGCCGGAGCACGTGCACTTCGTCGTGACTGAAGTCATTTTTTGATTATTTAGAATTGTGTTAACAATTTTTGTCAGTTGCCATTCGAAAGCATTGTCTAACTTGGCAGAGAATCCTATATGTTCTCGGTTCTGTACTGTATTTCCTCAATGTTTAAACAAATTTAATCCTATGCGACCCATCAGGCATCCAGTTGTTTTCCTTTGATGGCGGTGGGTATGAGGTTAGAGGTCTCGGCTTAAAACAATTGCATTACAGTTGATGTCTGCAGACTAACTCGGCTTCTTTGGCTGGCGCTACAGTCCGAGGTGGACCCGGCTTTCAATCAACATGCCTCTCCATCAAGCCCGGTCTTGTACTATTGTCTTCTAGCCACGCACGTTCAACTTATACAGGTCCCCTTCTAGCTGCGTGCGCCACCGTAGGCGTTATCTTCCTTTTGCCACGTTGTTCCTCGGGGTCGAAGACTTTCCGGGCCGGAGCATTGGTTTCCATTCGCTCAACGTGACCTAGCCATCTGAATGATTAATGTAGTCAACCCATTAGCCCGCTTCCATTAT
The DNA here is from genome assembly GCA_916610145.1 of Eristalis arbustorum. Taxonomy (NCBI): domain Eukaryota; kingdom Metazoa; phylum Arthropoda; class Insecta; order Diptera; family Syrphidae; genus Eristalis; species Eristalis arbustorum. The sequence goes on along the minus strand of OU744320.1, from coordinate 43,275,299 downwards.
CGCTTGTGGTGTCGTTCTTATTCCATATTTGGCGATGACTCGGTTGCGATTACGAACGAAAAAGACGTGACCTAATATCTTTGCCATTCACTGTAGGAAATGATGTTTCGTAAGCAATCTTGCCTTCGTCCTAGACGCAATCTACGTACTTTCTTAGCAGTGAGCCATCAGAAATGCGTTGCCAAGGTCGTGGTGACACGTTTGTGGCCTGTGTGAACCAGCGAATGAGTGGCGTTGAATGCCTGGTCGAATGTATTTGTGACATTGTTTTTCCAGGAAGCCTTAAAATGCCGACGGGCGTTGCCCTTCATCTGTGTCTTTTCGCAGTGATGTCACTTTCTGTTCGCCACCACTGTGAGCACAAACCATGAGCAAACCGTAGCGCACGTCAGCAGTGTGCTTTGGCAAACAAACGCATAATCCTCTGCATATCCCATTAAGTAGCTTAGCATTCATAGAGTAACCAACGCATGTTATTCCCGTAGATGTGATATTTGTTCTCTAATTCTCTTCCCACCCCACATTCGCCGATGAATTATCCTATTGTTTTAACTCTACACATTCCAGGCGGAAAGACAATGCGTTGACACCACCGAAATAGACATAAAGCCCTCCAAAATCGACCTGATGCCGGTGGTGGCGCCAGTTGAGTCGATAGTGGCCACAACCTCGACGACTGAGCAATTCGTCATTTACGAACTGAGGACAGACACAGAACCAATGTTCAATTACGTTATAAAGCAAGTAAAGAAACGCCCGCCGGAGGTCGAGGAAGCTTCGAAGAGACTAGCTCATAAGGTTGAGGGGACTGTTGAACAGGCCCCTTTTGTAGAGAACGAAGAAGAAACCAAAGAGAACTCGCCAAAGACGCGGCGATCGCTAAACCGAAAGCGAATGGACGAAGCTCTGGAGGCTGTGGTCAGCAAGCAGCTGTCCATCAGCAAGGCGGCCAGTGTCTACCAAGTGACCAAGAGCACCCTCTGGAAGCACGTTAACCAACGCACAAGCCACTGCCGGAAAGTCGTGGACGAAGATCTGAATCGAAAGATCGCAAAGCGAATCTGCTCCGGCGAGTCCCTGTCGAAGATTTCGAGGTCACTCAAAATTGCCAAGTCGACGCTGCATCAGCACAAGGTTCGACTGGCTCACAGTGGGCAGCTACCGGCGAACGTAAGGCTCAGGCCACCCGTCGATCCAGCAGAGAGACTTGCTGTCAAGAAGCGTGTCATCGAAGCGTTCCGCGGGTGTCGGGTGAACGGCATGTCGATACGTCTAGCGGCGAAGTTCTTCTCGATACCGACCACAACCCTGTGGCGGCACATTAAGCAATACAAAGCCTTGCACCAAAGCCCCGGGGTGGTGAATGAGGCAACCCTTCAAGATTCAACCGATGTGGAGGTCAAGACTGACGCTGAAATGCACTCAATGGACCAACGATCCAGTGACGCGGATGACACGACCGAGTCCGACACGAAGACCGAGGCCGGCAGCAGTGAAATTGACGATTTTCTGATAAGTTTCGACTTCGATACGTTCGAGAAATATGTTAAGAGAGAACTCGAGAGCTAGCCCGAGCAAGAGCGTGAGTCTTTTTTGTTATATTTGAAATGTTTTGAAATGAATTTGTGGATTTTGTTGGTGAATTTGAGACGAATAAATGCGGATGAAGTTGCACTGGAGAGCATTTGTTTTGATGTTCTTGTTTTCAGAGTGAGTCGTGTGTGTCAGTGCCCTGCACTCGCCTTCCCCTTGGGAACGAGGGGCAATGCAATAAAAATTGCCGTCTAACTGGGTTGAAAAGTAGTTAAAACGAATTTTAAAGTCAGAGGCCAAGAAAAATCGTGCAATAAAGGCGATTTATTGCCGATAATGACTCAGGGTTGTTGCTTCTTCTTTCGTTTCGCATTTTAAATCGGCACTTAACAAACTAACACAAACCGGGAACACTAAGAAACTACCACTAGATTGATGGGCGGCAAAGTGGGAGGAATTTAAAGTGAAATAGACAGATAAAAAATAAAAATCCGCCCTCTTCCCTGTGCTGTTACTGGTAACTCATTGGCATACATCTTTAGCGAGTGATGCATTATTTTGTAAATTTTTTGTTTGTTTTCTTTCTTCTCCTTTAGGCATCCACGATCGATGGACGACGAAAGGGAGCATGCCTATTTTGCCAGGAGTATTTCATGGACCTGTACCTGCTGGCCGAATTGAAAACAATAAGCTTGAAGGTGAGTTCAAATGACTTTTAGTTTTACCAAGGGTTGTGGGATGTGGGTCTGTATCTGAAAAATGGTTAAAGTATTGTAATCTAAGCGAAATTTAGGGATCTATGAGAGTATTAAATACTACATGTATGCAGCAGTTAGTTTTTGTTGATGTTAGCATGCTTTCCATTCTCCGTAGTAGAAAACAAACAAGTTCCGGCATTGGTGCTACACAGGATTTAAGGCTATATCACAATGGATGCTCCGACGTTTCCGTTTTGCGTAGAGTACACGTAAACCATTTGTTTCAGTCGAATTGAGGCGGTCGCGCGCTGTACCTTCATAGACCGTAAGCCGGAGCACAAAGTTCTGTTTCATTTTTTTTTATTTAACATTCTCCTAGCTTAGCAACACCTAACAGAGACCGAACGCGCCTATGCAAGTAGCCTTTAATATCTTCAACTTCTTCTTTGATAGGCGCTACAGTCCGGGGTGGACCTGGGCCTCAACCAACATGCCTCTCCAGCCAGCACGATCTTTCGCCAGCTGCCTCCAGTTGCGCACACGGTTGGTTGGTTGCGGTCCTTATCCACTTGTGTGCGCCATCTAGTGCGAGGACGTTCTCTGTTGCGCTGTCCCAATGGCTCGGTGTCGAAGGCTCTTCGGGCCGGAGCTGTGGTGTCCATCCGCTCTACATGACCTAGCCATCGTAAGCGTTGGATCCGAACACGCTTAACTAGGTGCATGCCGCTGTACAGCCCGTACAGTTCGTGGTTGCATCTTCTCCTCCAAACGTCATCAACGCAAACAGGATCAAAAATCGTACGCAGAACTTTTCTCTCAAAACAAACCAAGAGCTTCTTCATCTGCTTTCAATAGCGTCCATGTCTCTGCGCTACAGAGCAGGACTGGGATGATCAGAGTTTTATACAAAGTCAACTTGGTGCTTCGAGAGATGGCTCTGTTACTCAATTGAAGCAGCGATTGGCAAGAGTAATTCTGCTTTTGGTTCCGGTACTGGTGTTGTTGTCCCTATTTACTCCAGAGCCTAGGTAGACGAAGTCCTCGACTACCTCAAAGTTTCTGCTGCCCAATATGACGCTCTGTCTGAGACGTCGATGTTGTGCGTCCTTCCGTGATGACAGCATGTACTTTGTTTTGCCGTGGTTTATCGCTGGACCCATTTTAACCGCTTGCGCTTCAATGCCAGCAAACGCTTCATTGACGGCTCGCTGTGTTCGTCCAATAACGTCAGTGTCGTCCGCGTAAGCAAGCAGTTGAACGGACTTTTGGAAGATCGTGCCTCGGGTGTTTACGTTTGAGTTTCGCACGACCTTCTCAAGTATGATGTTAAAGAAGTTGCATGACAGCGTGTCGCCTTGCCTAAACCTTTGTTTTACATTGAAGGTATCGGTGAGTTCGTTACCGACCTTGATGGAACAGCGAGAGTTCTCCATCGTCATCCTGCACAACCTGACGAGTTTGGCAGCAATGTCAAAACTAGACATGGCGCTGTATAGCTCGTCTCTATGAACGCTGTCGTATGCGGCCTTAAAGTCGACAAACAAAAAAGTGGTGGGTGTCGATCTGCATGTCTTGGGTTTTTTCGAAGTTCTCCCGTAATGTGAAGATTTGGTCTATTGTGGACTTTCCTGGCCTGAAACCGCACTGATAAGGACTTATCAGGTTGTTGACAAAGGGTTTCAGGCGTTCACACAAAACGGCAGAGAGTATTTTGTACGCGATGTTAAGGAGGCTGATCCCTCGATAGTTGGTGCAGTCAAAGGGGTCTCCTTTCTTGTGGACCTAAGCCGTTTATTATGGGAACTGATAATTTATAAAGACGAATGTATGTATATATGTATATTTGTCACTGAAGACTGACGCCAGCATGAGATATACTTACAGTATCACAAGAAAAAGTTTTTGTATATTTCGTGATCCATTCCCAACAGTATCCATATGGGTTCACAACTTGAAGAGCGTTTGAAGTGTTTATCCATAATTTCTCTTCAATTTTTTGGTTTAACCTTAACACTTTACTTTGTGTTGGCATCCTTAAGAATCATTTAATCTGCAGTCCATGAAAATCGCAAACAAATCAACATGAAGACTTTCCCTGCGCCTTAGAATCCGAACAACACAACAGAGTAACAAGTGCAGCCAAGTGCACAAGGACCTCAACCAACTTGGTGTGGGAAACTGGAACCAGCTAGACGGAGATCGCGCTAGTTGGAGAGGCCTGTTGGTTGAGACCCAGTCCACACTGGACAGTACCATACATAGGATGGGTGGCGCTACAGCCCGTAGGGAGCCAGGGCCTAGCTTCTCAGCAACTACTCGTGTTGTGTGTGTTGTTCTCTAACGAGTGAAAGGGACCTACAGTTTTATGCCGAACATGGGTGCCACATGAATTGAATGAAAGACAGATGGAAAACCGAAAAAAACTTTGTGAAATTTTGCTGCAAAGAAATCGGTTTTGCATCGGATTATTACTGGCGATGAAAAACGGATTTATTTTAAGAATCCTAAAGGGAAAAAATCATGGGTTAATCCGGGACAACCATCAACATCGACTGCAAAACCAGGTCGATTCGACAAGAAGACAATGCTGTGTGTTTGGTGGGACCAGAAAGGTGTGGTGTACCACGAGCTCTCAAAATCTGGTGAAACCGTTAATACTAATCACTTCCGACAACAAATGATCAATTTGAACCATGCATTGATCGAGAAACGACCAGAATTGGCCAGAAAACACGACAAGGTAATTTTGCTCCATGACAATGCACCTGCACACAAAGCAAAACCGGTTCAGGATACAATCAAAACACTTGGCTGGGAGCAGCTCAATCTTTCGTCCAATGTTTTGTGTTCCGTTACTGACCAGCTCGTCTGCTTTACAATTGGGTGGTATATACCTATGCCCAGGAACACCCAGTATATCATAAGGTTCTATTGTATTAATATATGGTAAAGAGACTTACGGCAGGGTCTTACCAGCCCTTTTAGCTGCAAAAAATCCATTGGATGCAAATGGGCCCATCGCTCACTGGATTTTCACCTCTATTGTCAGACCTAAACTTCTGTATGGAGTCTCAGTTTGGTGGACAGCACTAAACAAGGCTGTCAAATGCAAGGCACTCAACCGAATCAAAAGACTGGCCTACCTGTGCATCAGAGGTGCACTGAGAAGTACTCCGTCAGACGCACTGAATATTCTCCTCCATCTTCCACCACTGGAACTATTCGGGAAACAAACAACAGCAAGCACAGTCTTGAGACTTAAAACACTCCGATTGTGGTCCGAACTCAACATTGGCCACTCAGCCACTCTCAAGGAATTCAATTTCCTTCCTAGCGGCACTGACCGCCTAGTAGCCCAGGCTATCTTTGAGAACAAATTCTCGATCAGCATTCGGAATGGATGTCTGACAGGCAGACTTTGGTTGATCCTCTGCGTATTTTCACAGACGGGACGAAGACAAACGAAGGGATGGGTGCACTCAACATTGCTATCTCCTTGACGCCCCCTGATCACTGTAGCGTTTTTCAGACAGAAACCATAGCGAATAAAGAGGCGTTGTCATGGCTCCAAAACAACGTGATATCAAAAATTGATATCACCATCTGTTCGGACAGCCAGGCCGCCATAAAATTGCTGGATAATGTCATGTTTTACTCAAAGACATCGCCCCGTAATTGCAGGCTGTCGCTTAACGAAATGGCTGAGCATTTTAACATTTACCTCATGCGGGTGCCGGGACACTGTGACATACCAGGAAACTGCAAAGCCGATGAACTCGCCAGTGTGTGGTACAACCTCATCCCTATCAGTAGCAGCGGTACCACCTTCCATGCGGATCGCTACAGCCTATCATCTTTTGAAGATTCAGACAACCAAACCCACCAATGGCAAATGGCTAGCAGGCACCACCTGCCTTAAAACAAAAGAAATCTGGTCCTCACTTAGCCTAAAACGGTCACTCAGTCTACCTAGACTCAGCAAGTCCTCATTATGGACCCTCATTGGAGTCATAACCGGGCACTGTACCATTGGCACTCATGCCCGCAGGATGGGTGCCTCATATAATGATTTTTGGAGAAGCTGCATGGATGATGAGGAGGAAGAAAACACTCATCACCTTCTCTGCGTCTGTAGAGAGCAGGCTCCTACACCTAGGAGCCTACTACTTCAGCGGCCGTAACGAGCTTAACAGTGCCAGCTAGATTGCTTCATTAGAAGCTCCAATTGGTTTCTGTGTTAGGAGATGTCAATCCGCATAGTATGGGCCTATCCTGGCCTAAGTGTGACTGCCCTTTAGCAGTCAGCCTCTATAACCTAACCTAACCTTCAATCTTAAAAATGGCGTAGATGACTCGTGTAGTTGCCCGCATAAACCGCCCAAATTTTTGCATGAATCTCGTGATAGCCTTTATGAAAGCGACAGCCATCTCCATTATATCAAACTGCTGACTCAATCAACCAAACAAGACGACGGCAAGCTACACCATTCAATAATTCACACAATTGGTAAATAAGCCCACGTAAATCTTGGAGTGTTAAATATTTACATAACTCAATTCGATTGAAGTATATTACCCCAACCGCCGTGTGGATAGTGCCTTGTGGTCAGCAAAAGCCAAATGCGCGGCCTTCGCGTACACTTGAAAACACTTGCCAAAAACCATATGAATGAGCACTTGAAGGAAAAAACTCAAGTTTCAACAACGTCATCGCAGTGCACAGATTCGATCATACTTTCAACAGGTTCGTGGTGGGCATGTGTTGTGGATGTCTCAAATAGATTTTATTATGCATACACGTATTCCATTTACATGTGAAGGCCCGCACCGAGTATGTTCAATGGCTGAAGTCTTGTTTGCATTATACATCCGGCATGATGTCAAAGTGCAGATATAATTGCTGGCATTTTTTCCCTCCCCCTCGGCACTGCGATGTACGAGTGTATAAACTATATTAGGATAAGACGTTGTTTACATTTTGGGAAAACTCGATGAAAATGGACGAAACAAATTGTATTTTATTTATTTTGGAAGAGTTCCCATTCACCAGCGTGCATATACACTCGCCTGTACATTCGCCAAACTGAGCGAGAGAGAGAGAGATGAATGTTCTTGTCGAGAATCGTAATGAATTGGAAATAAATTCAAACGACATCTTGTATTTATAGGCTTCGAGTTGCGGTTGCGACATATTGAAGTCATAAATATTGAGCGTGTAGGAGTCGATGGAGTCAGTAGAATCGTGAGTCTTACGTCGCGGGTTGTGCAATCGATTTGGGAACTATTAATCATCGACAAGTTTTCATGCGGTGATGGAAACTATTCGTCTAGAACTGTAAGAAAATAAAAAGCAGTGAACACTTGTAAGATTACGTCATGAAGTTGCTGAAATTGTTTGTTTTCGAATGATTCGTCAGAAGTGAATAAAGGGCGAGATCTGGACGTGTCCGAGTGATATCTCTAGACTCTAGACTATTCATCTTTGTAAAGTCAGAAAGAGTGGATTTTGCCTTCATTCACTGGCAATTAAATGAGTGACACATGAACAACATGCACATGAATTAATCTTGTCGATTAACATACAATTTCCGCTCGACATTGACCATTGATGACAGCTGCAGAAAATCGTCAATCGAAAGTTTTAATTTAATTTGCGTAAATGCATGCAGCAAGATGTTTAATAATCGAATGTATGTATGAGCATGCGTTGTTGCCATGAAATTCAATCTTGAATCTTGATTCAAGGCAATACTCATTGCAATGAGTTCATTATGTCATTCGAAGGGCAGAAGCATACGCCCTAAAATTAGCCATTCTCAAACTGTGGTCAGCGGATTTCAATAAAACAGAAAAATACGTCGTTATTATCACTCCGCTAGTTGTATGTTGAAAGAGGTCCGCTGAGATATAAATTCGTTGCTGGGAGTCCGCACAAGACACAAAGGTTGAGAAACTATCCTCTAACAAATTCATAGACAGTCAGAAACATGTAACATCATGTGGATGGCAGAAACACATTCAGGCATACACCGTCAGGTCTAATTTGTTCAGGTTGTGTAGGATGACGATGGAGAATTTTCGTCAAATAATGACTGCCTACCGAGAATTCTCGGCCGAGTTAACAGCAATGAGATCGGGAAATCTTTAGGTAGGAAAGTAATTCCCCCGTAAATTGAGTCCTGTCACGCCTCAAAGTGCTTCGTTCTACATAATGGGCGCTCTTCGACTCTTTCGATGTGCGACAACACAATATATTGGTGATATTCTGTTGCCCATTCTTGTAGATGATCTACGGACTGCAACCGCAGGTACAACTAACAGACATGGTATCCAATGGATACTGTTTGAGAGGCTCTCTGGCGAACTGGCAAATAAGGGGTGATTTTTTAAAAGCTATAGGAAAGTTTTTCAAAAAAAAAATCCGGAAAAAAGCTTGAAATCTTTATTTAATCGATAGTAGGGTCCGTCGAGGTAGTCAAGTACCTCACTTACCTCGGCTCCGCAGTAAACTGTACAAATAACATCAGTACCGAGATCAAGTGTAGGATAACTCTTGCCAACCGCTGTTTCTTCGGGCTCAAGAGGCAATTGAGTGATAGAGCCCTCTCTCGAAGAACCAAGTTGACTCTATATCAGACCCTGATCATCCCGGTCCTGCTATACGGCGCGGAGGCATGGACAATCTCGAAAGCGGATGAAGAAGTCCTTGGTCTCTTTGAGAGAAAAGTTCTACGCACGATCTTTGGTCCTGTTTGTGTTGACGGGTTCTGGAGGAGAAGATTCAATCACGAACTGTACGGGCTGTACAGCGACATGAGCCTAGTTAGGTGTCTACGGATCCAACGCCTACGGTGGCTAGGTCATGTAGAGCGTATGGACACCACAGCTCCGGCCCGAAGAATCTTCGAATCCGAACCTGTCGGCCAACGCAACAGAGGACGCCCGCGTTTAAGGTGGCGCACCCAAGTGGAGAAGGACCTCAACCAACTTGGTGTGCAAAACTGGAGACAGCTAACCAGAGATGGCGCTAGTTGGAGAGGCATGTTGCTTGAGGCCCAGGTCCACACCGGACTATAGCGCCACACAAAGAAGAAAGAAGAAGAAGTACGGTCCATATAATTTAATGTTTGAAGATTATTTCATGCAAATGTTGACTTTGACTGCGCCTCAAATGGTCCATCCGCTTAGTCCAATTTTGGCATACTCTTTCCAACATTTCGGCCGGTATCTCACGAACAAATGCTTACATGTTGTCTTCCAATTGTCTGTATAGGCATGAGCTCTAACATAGCCCCACAAAAAAAAAGTCTTAAGGCGTTAAATTGCACGATCTGTGGGCGGCCAATTGGCCGGTCCCGAACGTGCAATAAAATGTTCATCGAACTCGCCTCTCAATAAGTCCATTGTTGCGCGTGCTGTGTAACATGTGGCACCGTCTTGTTAAAACCACATGTCATGCAGGTCAAGCTCTTGCATTTTGGGCAAACAAAAAGTTGGATATCATCTCACGGTAGCCCTCACCATTCACAATTACGTTACAATTCGCATCATCTTTGAAGAAGTACAGTCCAATGATGCCACCATCCCAAAAACCGCACCAAACTGTGACTATTTCTGGATACATTGGTAGCTCAGTAGCTCAGTAACAGAGGCCCAATTGCTGAGAACTTTCTTAACAGAGCACGCATTTTGATTCAATAATTTGTAAGCGTTGTTCGTTTGGAAGACGATTCATGGTTCAATTATAGACCAAACTTAAGATGTTTGACAGTGAAACAAAACATGAAACGTGAGTCAGCTGTTTAAGCCAGTGTTTCCAAAACATAATAGCTAAAAAATCACCCTTTAGATGCTCTTCTGACTGTCATCGCAGGTACAACTAAGAGACATGGTACCCAATGGATACCGTTTTAGAGGCTCTCTGGCGAACCTATGCCTCTCTCCGATCGGGATCAGTCTGTGTATATTTCCATCGGCGCAAGCTTACGGACTTTGTCTGCCTCCCAGTCGTCTTGTGGGAAAGACTCTCGGTGATCCATGAAGTTTGATAACGGACTTAGAGATCATACACCATCAGTGTTAAATGAAATTTTAAGACAGTATGTCATGCAACTCCTTCAACTTCGTGGTTAAGAAAATGCCGTGAACCTCACACGCCAGCGTTTATGGAGCTGGTGATTGTGATGAACGAAGCAGCCGTCCATAAGACGGAACACTTGGAGCAAAATAAATTACAAGCTGATTCTACTGAAAGCGGGAGAAAGAAAGAACTGTTCGAGTGTACAACGATTTGAGTCTATCCAGACAACTATGGAGCAAACCCATAAGTCACGTAAAACAAAGACAATGTGGAGAAGATCGGAAGAAGATGCTTTGTTGGTTGAAGCTCACATCAGTGCTGAACTGCAGCGCCACACTTACTACTGTGTATATTCTAACGATTGTTTACTTCGATCGTTCGAACGTCTGTCAGTTTTGTTTCAAGTAGTGTGACAGGTAGTTTCTCAAACAGACTCACTCTGAGCTCAACATGAGCTTTGTAGAAGTTAGACCCAAGTACATCTTAAACTGCAGCGCCATCCGATGAAGGAGAGAGATGTTCTGGCCATTTTCTTGCAAATAATGGTTTCTCAATGAGCCACGTCAGAAATTGAAGTCGCATACTTCTACAGTTGTCGTACCCGCTACCCACAGAGGGCCAGAGCTTAAGCTACTGCCTTTTTCCTTGTGTAGGCGATCACTCAGGCAACTCGCCTATCCTCGGATTCGAGGTGCCTCGTATTGGGAGCATTGTGGCACACCACAGTCGAGGAATTTTTCCGTACGGACCGTATCCACATCTTGATACAGCTTATAGAGTTGAACAAAACGTATATTGGACGCATATGCATGAATAATCTGCCAATCGGTTTTTTTTTTCGAAAGTAATATTAGAGTACATAAACCCTTAAGATTGCTGAATATATTCGCAATGAGACTCTTCTAAGATTCTCATCCATGTTCATAAATGTATCACTTTCCCCATTTCCTAAAATAAAACTTTCTCATTTCTTTCATGACAGGTCACAACAGTTGATATGCAGAAACCTCCACCAGACTTCCGCACCAACTTTGAGGCGACACATCCGCCAATCCTAATTGACAATGGTCTTGCCATCCTAGAGAACGATAAAATTGAAAGGCACATCATGAAGAACATCCCCGGTGGATACAATCTCTTCGTGCAGGTAAGCAACACATCCAGTTCACCGAAGACGTTCCATTGACCCCGATTTCTTTCCACTTAGGACAAAGAGGTAGCCACTTTGATCGAAAACTTATATTCCAAACTGAAGCTGATGTTGGTAAAGAAGGATGAACACAAAAATAACTCATTGCTGTCACATTTGAGGAAGATCAACGATCATCTGGCATCACGTGGAACACGTTTCCTAACCGGTGACACCATGTGCTGTTTCGATTGTGAACTAATGCCAAGGTTACAGCATATTCGAGTGGCCGGAAAGTACTTTGTTGACTTTGAAATTCCCGTATGTACATCAAAGCCGGGTGTGTCTTTCAGGAAATCCTAACAATCTCTCTCGTTTTATTTTGCTTGCAGACTCACCTCACAGATTTGTGGCGTTACATGTATCACATGTATCAATTAGATGCCTTCACGCAGTCCTGCCCAGCCGATCAGGATATTATCAATCATTATAAATTGCAACAGGTAAGCAATCGGTCCTGTTCCACCCGCCCCCGCACAGACCCAAGTACTCCTCCCCTGATACCCTAACTTCCTCTTGCTCTGGCAAACTAACTAATGTCAAATATTTCTATTTATTCTCTTTGCTACTGACTCAATCACAAATATATAAATATTTTGAAAACAAAGGCTAAAGGTGATATTAAACAGGTATGTTTAATGACAACAAGAAAAAAAGTGACAGTGTTTTTTGGGTTCTGTTTTTTTGTTGTTTGAAAAAAAAACTATTAACAACGTGGTTTCGGTTTTGGTTTTTGTTTTTCTTCTCATTTTGTAAATAAAATAGATCATATTTCCAGCTGAGAACTTTCCTTTTGTCGAAATCCTCCCGTTAACTCGAATTAATTGTGATATCCCGTGACAAATCGATTTGTGACACTCAGTGCCGAAGTGACGACGTCGTGTCCAGGGAATAAGCTTTGCACTGCTGTTTCTGCTTTCCTCACACATTTAATTTGTCTTAAACTCCTCCCTCGGCAGCTGGTGAAGTACACGTTAAGCCACATCTAGAATGAATACCGAACTTATCACATTAATTGTGTCGATGGCCGGTTGTCTCTGGTTTCGAAGAGAAACAGAGTTTCTCCAGCTCGGAGTAGGCAAGTGCTGGATAACATGTTGTCTTTTGACTAACAGACGTGGTGCATGTCCAGTACATGCGCTTTCGCTTTCATTCTCTATATTTTTGTTGCAAACCGGCTCCTGGTCGACATTATTTTCGCCAATCCAATGGTTTAAGCTCTCGACAGAAATATAATAAGGGGTCATGAAGTCAAGAATGGTAAACATTTGGTGGTTGTTGCTTAATTTTCAGGGCAACTTTTGCCGCGAGCGGACTGTGCATGCCACAGCTGTTAATTGTATAGCACTTGTTGTTTCACTACGTGAACATAGAATGCACAACATGAGTGTATGCTGGAGGTGAAAGATTCAAGTCGACTCGATGTAGCATTTAATAATATAGGTGGCGCTACAAACCGTACAGACTCAAGCCAAGTCAGTCGTGTTGCGCATCTGTCATTCAAGAGTGGAGGGGACCTCCAGTTATATACCGAATCCGACGAACAACGAAGATTGAGAAGAGATGCTTTTTTTCCAGACAGTTATACTCTTCCCGTATTGTCAGGGAAGCGAAGGCCGTGAACATTGTTTTTGTCCCACCAGGAATTGAACGCAGCCATTTAGGTTTAGGTACGTAAAAGTCAAGACACGGACGCAATACACTACATGATATTGAAATATAGCAGTTTTTAGGGTTTTCCATGTTCCAACTACCACAGCGACCTTGTATGACCTACCAATGACTCCTGTACACTTCTGTTATCCACAAATGGTTAAAAAAGAGTGGACAAAACAAAATGTTTTACATAGATACTATGTATAGGACATAGATCTGCAAACAATTAAATTTTGAAACATTTTCAAGACGTTCTTTCTGTAGTTTGTTCATTTTATAGACAGGTTTCAAATGATGGAACAGGTGGAATTTAGTTTTTTTGTATGCACTGTAGATCCTTATAAAATTCAGTTTGATTCATATTTAAAGTCATTTTATGTCGTTAATTGAAACTAGGTTGAGTCTAGTGATTAGTGATGGGCGCATTCGAATGATATCTCGAGTGATAATCGATTATTACAACATCTCGATTCTCAATCAATCACTCGAATGACTACTAACCACTCGCATGGCTTCTAACTACTAACACAAGAGAACTCGATTAATGTATCAACAGCGCGAGAACGAGTAACAAAAAATTCTTGTCGAGAACATGAGGAGAATGAAAGTGATTTGCGACAAGCAACACTTCTGGACCCACTGTTGTTGTTGATGTTTTTATTAATGCACCGAGTAGTGGGGTTATACCTAAGTTCTTATCCCTTGTGTTTTTCTTTCATTCTGATGTTCATTCTACGCTTCTGATGAGTATTAATCGTCGAGAACTATTTGTTACTTGTTCTTACGCTTAAATAAGACAATTATCGAGTTATCTTGCGTTTGTAGCTTGTAATTAGTTAGTAGTCTCTTGAGTGGTTAGTAGTCATTCGAGTTACTATTCGATTATTAAAATATCTCGATTACTAAAGTCTCGATTCTTAAAATCATTCGATTATGCCCATCACTACTAGTGATGCACTAGGTTGGGCTTTTACAATCTTGGTTGTAGCTGCGATGAGCGATTTTACAAAGAAACATTATTGCCTATTGGCTCCAGCCGGAACGTGCAGCTCGAGCAACGCACCAGTATACAACGCCAACATGGAGGAGTGGAGGTTTCGTCCACATTTAATGTGCTTACATACTTACGTAGATATCCCTCTATTATGTCTGGTTATATAGTCCTAGCGTACAGTATGTGAAAAGCAAAAATCGACTACACCGACACTTATTTTTCGTTGCATACTGCTCAATGATACAACGTTCTGATCATTTAAAGACCTATTCGCATGCAGAAAGCGTCCGGGTTGCCTCGCACTTGCTTCTGCACTTGCAATCTCTGTTTTAGTGCTTAAAAGAGTAATATCACAGTAAAAATACATTAAAAATATGAAGAGCAACACTGAGCATTGCATACTCAGATTTTGTACACACGCACAGCACTTCTACTGGACCACACTTTATGACGTTGAACATGTAACACTTGAAACACTTGTGTGTATCAATTTGCGAATGTGGTTTTAAAAAATAGCAACTTAGTTGTATGTATGATTCGAGACTGGTGGCCCGTGGCTTTGTGGGTATATGCATCGACACCAATGCACATGAACCTACACATCTAGGTTCGATCCCTGGTCTGTACGATGCACATTTTTGTTTATTTCTTTCAAGTCACTGACAATGCTCAAAGAGGAAAGCAGGAAAGTTTAGAAAAGGCTTCTCAAATAGGTGCTTGCTTCTTAAATAGGTGCATTCATAATTGGTGTACTCTATACGGAATGGGTACCATTAATAGAGGACACTGCATAGAACTCTAATACGTGAACTTTATTCGCTCATCACTTGTAGCCGTTGCTCAGAGATCTAATAATGATCGTTCGCAATGCTCATATGACACTAATCCTTCACAGTAAATCCATTTAACCTATTTAGAATAAACTTCTGAGTCGCAGGCTACTTTCATTTAGTTAGTATTTCAAAAGTTGAGTCGCAACTCAGTCTTAATACTCATTGATCGAATAAGTGGACACTAACCCTTCCCATTCGTACGACTCTCATTGTTTTCATTTCAATTTACATTGTTATCAAGGGTATTTGTGGAATTGTTCACAATGATTAACAATTTGCCAAACATCTCTCACACCCATTTGTACATAACCTCGCATTCACACAGCTATCTGAGTTACGGAGCATAATCCTGCATGGAATTCGTAGCCTCTTTTTAGGTAAACAATCAAATTCTAACTTGCATTCTTTTCTCCATTTCAGATGCTCAAAATGAAGAAACACGAGGAACTAGAGACACCAACATTCACAACGTCAATTCCAATTGATATTTCAGATTAAGCGCCGCCCACGACACGCTCCGTGTGCTCTTGCAACTCCCAAGGCATTGCTCCACCTTAAATATACATTGTTTTTTTCTTCTATTGTTTCTTAAATGCACATCGATTGTGCATTGTTATTATTATTACTTACTACCTTTTCAAATAATACTTTCCAACACAAATTTAATTTGAGTGCGTCGTACGCGTTGTGGGGGCTCATGTGGTAGCCCTTGATATGGATACAGTTATTGCTATAAAAAGTTTATTTTTTTATAATTTAAATCGCAACAGTGGGGAATTATTGAATGCAAACTAATTTCAACGGTCCCACGGATGCTTCACCTTCCAAGAGCGTTTATATTTTTTGTTTTTAAATACAAGTTATTCCGCCTTTAGCCTTTATCCAATTGCGCTTAGATTTTGCTAAATAAATAAAAACGAGAGAAAAAAAATTAAAACAAAAATCGGTATTATACAAACCAAGAAACAAATTAGATTTACCGCTTGCGCAGAGCAGTAGTCCAGCCCATCATAACTTAATGTAAAGTTTTTATAATGTGTAATGATAATGAACGAAATACTTTGTATATAATTTTATACAAGAAATCGATAATAAACATAAAAATTTGATACAACAACATTGATGTGAGTTTATTGCTGCGTGCCTGTAAGTCTATGAGAAACAACATTTAAGCCAAACGGGATTCTGGACGGGGGAACTGAAAGGGGTTTCTGGACAAGTTTTGTTAAGTTTGTATTAATCGATCCTGAGAGTTTGAAGTGCATCCGGCAACATTGAGATTTTGACCGCAAAATCCAAGCAGTGGTTAGTAAGGCATTTCGGATGGATTCCCTGCCTCATCTTCCCACTGCCACAGCGGCCCTATTAGGCCTACCAACGACTTGCGCACACCTTTTTGCATGTCCTGGTGTGCGTATTAATCGATCCTGACAGTTTGAAGTGCATCCGGCAACATTGAGATTTTGACCGCAAAATCCAAGCAGTGGTTAGTAAGGCATTTCGGATGGATTCCCTGCCTCATCTTCCCACTGCCACAGCGGCCCTATTAGGCCTACCAACGACTTGCGCACACCTTTTTGCATGTCCTGGTGTGCGTATTAATCGATCCTGACAGTTTGAAGTGCATCCGGCAACATTGAGATTTTGACCGCAAAATCCAAGCAGTGGTTAGTAAGGCATTTCGGATGGATTCCCTGCCTCATCTTCCCACTGCCACAGCGGCCCTATTAGGCCTACCAACGACTTGCGCACACCTTTTTGCATGCCCTGGTGTGCGTATTAATCGATCCTGACAGTTTGAAGTGCATCCGGCAACATTGAGATTTTGACCGCAAAATCCAAGCAGTGGTTAGTAAGGCAATTCGGATGGATTGCCTGCCTCATCTTCCCACTGCCACAGCGGCCCTATTAGGCCTACCAACGACTTGCGCACACCTTTTTGCATGTCCTGGTGTGCGTATTAATCGATCCTGACAGTTTGAAGTGCATCCGGCAACATTGAGATTTTGACCGCAAAATCCAAGCAGTGGTTAGTAAGGCATTTCGCATGGATTCCCTGCCTCATCTTCCCACTGCCACAGCGGCCCTATTAGGCCTACTTACGACTTGCGCACAGCTTTTTGCATGTCCTGGTGTGCGTATTAATCGATCCTGACAGTTTGAAGTGCATCCGGCAACATTGAGATTTTGACCGCAAAATCCAAGCAGTGGTTAGTAAGGCATTTCGGATGGATTCCCTGCCTCATCTTCCCACTGCCACAGCGGCCCTATTAGGCCTACCAACGACTTGCGCACACCTTTTTGCATGTCCTGGTGTGCGTATTAATCGATCCTGACAGTTTGAAGTGCATCCGGCAACATTGAGATTTTGACCGCAAAATCCAAGCAGTGGTTAGTAAGGCATTTCGGATGGATTCCCTGCCTCATCTTCCCACTGCCACAGCGGCCCTATTAGGCCTACCAACGACTTGCGCACACCTTTTTGCATGTCCTGGTGTGCGTATTAATCGATCCTGACAGTTTGAAGTGCATCCGGCAACATTGAGATTTTGACCGCAAAATCCAAGAAGTGGTTAGTAAGGCATTTCGGATGGATTCCCTGCCTCATCTTCCCACTGCCACAGCGGCCCTATTCGGCCTACCAACGACTTGCGCACACCTTTTTGCATGTCCTGGTGTGCGTATTAATCGATCCTGACAGTTTGAAGTGCATCCGGCAACATTGAGATTTTGACCGCAAAATCCAAGCAGTGGTTAGTAAGGCATTTCGGATGGATTCCCTGCCTCATCTTCCCACTGCCACAGCGGCCCTATTCGGCCTACCAACGACTTGCGCACAGCTTTTTGCATGTCCTGGTGTGCGTATTAATGGATCCTGAGAGTTTGAAGTGCATCCGGCAACATTGAGATTTTGACCGCAAAATCCAAGCAGTGGTTAGTAAGGCATTTCGGATGGATTCCCTGCCTCATCTTCCCACTGCCACAGCGGCCCTATTAGGCCTACTTACGACTTGCGCACAGCTTTTTGCATGTCCTGGTGTGCGTATTAATCGATCCTGAGAGTTTGAAGTGCATTCGGCAACATTCAGATTTTGACCGCAAAATCCAAGCAGTGGTTAGTAAGGCATTTCGGATGGATTCCCTGCCTCATCTTCCCACTGCCACAGCGGCCCTATTAGGCCTACCAACGACTTGCGCACACCTTTTTGCATGTCCTGGTGTGCGTATTAATCGATCCTGAGAGTTTGAAGTGCATCCGGCAACATTGAGATGTTGACCGCAAAATCCAAGCAGTGGTTAGTAAGGCATTTCGGATGGATTCCCTGCCTCATCTTCCCACTGCCACAGCGGCCCTATTCGGCCTACCAACGACTTGCGCACAGCTTTTTGCATGTCCTGGTGTGCGTATTAATGGATCCTGACAGTTTGAAGTGCATCCGGCAACATTGAGATTTTGACCGCAAAATCCAAGCAGTGGTTAGTAAGGCATTTCGGATGGATTCCCTGCCTCATCTTCCCACTGCCACAGCGGCCCTATTCGGCCTACCAACGACTTGCGCACAGCTTTTTGCATGTCCTGGTGTGCGTATTAATGGATCCTGAGAGTTTGAAGTGCATCCGGCAACATTGAGATTTTGACCGCAAAATCCAAGCAGTGGTTAGTAAGGCATTTCGGATGGATTCCCTGCCTCATCTTCCCACTGCCACAGCGGCCCTATTCGGCCTACCAACGACTTGCGCACAGCTTTTTGCATGTCCTGGTGTGCGTATTAATGGATCCTGAGAGTTTGAAGTGCATCCGGCAACATTGAGATTTTGACCGCAAAATCCAAGCAGTGGTTAGTAAGGCATTTCGGATGGATTCCCTGCCTCATCTTCCCACTGCCACAGCGGCCCTATTAGGCCTACTTACGACTTGCGCACAGCTTTTTGCATGTCCTGGTGTGCGTATTAATCGATCCTGAGAGTTTGAAGTGCATCCGGCAAATTGAGATGTTGACCGCAAAATCCAAGCAGTGGTTAGTAAGGCATTTCGGATGGATTCCCTGCCTCATCTTCCCACTGCCACAGCGGCCCTATTAGGCCTACTTACGACTTGCGCACAGCTTTTTGCATGTCCTGGTGTGCGTATTAATCGATCCTGAGAGTTTGAAGTGCATTCGGCAACATTCAGATTTTGACCGCAAAATCCAAGCAGTGGTTAGTAAGGCATTTCGGATGGATTGCCTGCCTCATCTTCCCACTGCCACAGCGGCCCTATTAGGCCTACTTACGACTTGCGCACAGCTTTTTACATGTCCTGGTGTGCGTATTAATCGATCCTGACAGTTTGAAGTGCATCCGGCAACATTGAGATTTTGACCGCAAAATCCAAGCAGTGGTTAGTAAGGCATTTCGGATGGATTCCCTGCCTCATCTTCCCACTGCCACAGCGGCCCTATTAGGCCTACCAACGACTTGCGCACACCTTTTTGCATGTCCTGGTGTGCGTATTAATCGATCCTGAGAGTTTGAAGTGCATCCGGCAACATTGAGATGTTGACCGCAAAATCCAAGCAGTGGTTAGTAAGGCATTTCGGATGGATTCCCTGCCTCATCTTCCCACTGCCACAGCGGCCCTATTAGGCCTACTTACGACTTGCGCACAGCTTTTTGCATGTCCTGGTGTGCGTATTAATCGATCCTGAGAGTTTGAAGTGCATTCGGCAACATTCAGATTTTGACCGCAAAATCCAAGCAGTGGTTAGTAAGGCATTTCGGATGGATTGCCTGCCTCATCTTCCCACTGCCACAGCGGCCCTATTAGGCCTACTTACGACTTGCGCACAGCTTTTTGCATGTCCTGGTGTGCGTATTAATCGATCCTGAGAGTTTGAAGTGCATTCGGCAACATTCAGATTTTGACCGCAAAATCCAAGCAGTGGTTAGTAAGGCATTTCGGATGGATTCCCTGCCTCATCTTCCCACTGCCACAGCGGCCCTATTCGGCCTACCAACGACTTGCGCACAGCTTTTTGCATGTCCTGGTGTGCGTATTAATGGATCCTGAGAGTTTGAAGTGCATCCGGCAACATTGAGATTTTGACCGCAAAATCCAAGCAGTGGTTAGTAAGGCATTTCGGATGGATTGCCTGCCTCATCTTCCCACTGCCACAGCGGCCCTATTAGGCCTACTTACGACTTGCGCACAGCTTTTTGCATGTCCTGGTGTGCGTATTAATCGATCCTGAGAGTTTGAAGTGCATCCGGCAACATTGAGATGTTGACCGCAAAATCCAAGCAGTGGTTAGTAAGGCATTTCGGATGGATTCCCTGCCTCATCTTCCCACTGCCACAGCGGCCCTATTAGGCCTACTTACGACTTGCGCACAGCTTTTTGCATGTCCTGGTGTGCGTATTAATCGATCCTGAGAGTTTGAAGTGCATTCGGCAACATTCAGATTTTGACCGCAAAATCCAAGCAGTGGTTAGTAAGGCATTTCGGATGGATTCCCTGCCTCATCTTCCCACTGCCACAGCGGCCCTATTCGGCCTACCAACGACTTGCGCACACCTTTTTGCATGTCCTGGTGTGCGTATTAATCGATCCTGACAGTTTGAAGTGCATCCGGCAACATTGAGATTTTGACCGCAAAATCCAAGCAGTGGTTAGTAAGGCATTTCGGATGGATTCCCTGCCTCATCTTCCCACTGCCACAGCGGCCCTATTCGGCCTACCAACGACTTGCGCACACCTTTTTGCATGTCCTGGTGTGCGTATTAATCGATCCTGACAGTTTGAAGTGCATCCGGCAACATTGAGATTTTGACCGCAAAATCCAAGCAGTGGTTAGTAAGGCATTTCGGATGGATTCCCTGCCTCATCTTCCCACTGCCACAGCGGCCCTATTCGGCCTACCAACGACTTGCGCACAGCTTTTTGCATGTCCTGGTGTGCGTATTAATGGATCCTGAGAGTTTGAAGTGCATCCGGCAACATTGAGATTTTGACCGCAAAATCCAAGCAGTGGTTAGTAAGGCATTTCGGATGGATTCCCTGCCTCATCTTCCCACTGCCACAGCGGCCCTATTAGGCCTACTTACGACTTGCGCACAGCTTTTTGCATGTCCTGGTGTGCGTATTAATCGATCCTGAGAGTTTGAAGTGCATTCGGCAACATTCAGATTTTGACCGCAAAATCCAAGCAGTGGTTAGTAAGGCATTTCGGATGGATTCCCTGCCTCATCTTCCCACTGCCACAGCGGCCCTATTAGGCCTACCAACGACTTGCGCACACCTTTTTGCATGTCCTGGTGTGCGTATTAATCGATCCTGAGAGTTTGAAGTGCATCCGGCAACATTGAGATGTTGACCGCAAAATCCAAGCAGTGGTTAGTAAGGCATTTCGGATGGATTCCCTGCCTCATCTTCCCACTGCCACAGCGGCCCTATTAGGCCTACCAACGACTTGCGCACAGCTTTTTGCATGTCCTGGTGTGCGTATTAATGGATCCTGAGAGTTTGAAGTGCATCCGGCAACATTGAGATTTTGACCGCAAAATCCAAGCAGTGGTTAGTAAGGCATTTCGGATGGATTCCCTGCCTCATCTTCCCACTGCCACAGCGGCCCTATTAGGCCTACTTACGACTTGCGCACAGCTTTTTGCATGTCCTGGTGTGCGTATTAATCGATCCTGAGAGTTTGAAGTGCATTCGGCAACATTCAGATTTTGACCGCAAAATCCAAGCAGTGGTTAGTAAGGCATTTCGGATGGATTGCCTGCCTCATCTTCCCACTGCCACAGCGGCCCTATTAGGCCTACTTACGACTTGCGCACAGCTTTTTGCATGTCCTGGTGTGCGTATTAATCGATCCTGACAGTTTGAAGTGCATCCGGCAACATTGAGATTTTGACCGCAAAATCCAAGCAGTGGTTAGTAAGGCATTTCGGATGGATTCCCTGCCTCATCTTCCCACTGCCACAGCGGCCCTATTAGGCCTACCAACGACTTGCGCACAGCTTTTTGCATGTCCTGGTGTGCGTATTAATCGATCCTGAGAGTTTGAAGTGCATCCGGCAACATTGAGATTTTGACCGCAAAATCCAAGCAGTGGTTAGTAAGGCATTTCGGATGGATTCCCTGCCTCATCTTCCCACTGCCACAGCGGCCCTATTAGGCCTACTTACGACTTGCGCACAGCTTTTTGCATGTCCTGGTGTGCGTATTAATCGATCCTGAGAGTTTGAAGTGCATTCGGCAACATTCAGATTTTGACCGCAAAATCCAAGCAGTGGTTAGTAAGGCATTTCGGATGGATTGCCTGCCTCATCTTCCCACTGCCACAGCGGCCCTATTAGGCCTACTTACGACTTGCGCACAGCTTTTTGCATGTCCTGGTGTGCGTATTAATCGATCCTGACAGTTTGAAGTGCATCCGGCAACATTGAGATTTTGACCGCAAAATCCAAGCAGTGGTTAGTAAGGCATTTCGGATGGATTCCCTGCCTCATCTTCCCACTGCCACAGCGGCCCTATTAGGCCTACCAACGACTTGCGCACACCTTTTTGCATGTCCTGGTGTGCGTATTAATCGATCCTGAGAGTTTGAAGTGCATCCGGCAACATTGAGATGTTGACCGCAAAATCCAAGCAGTGGTTAGTAAGGCATTTCGGATGGATTCCCTGCCTCATCTTCCCACTGCCACAGCGGCCCTATTAGGCCTACTTACGACTTGCGCACAGCTTTTTGCATGTCCTGGTGTGCGTATTAATCGATCCTGAGAGTTTGAAGTGCATTCGGCAACATTCAGATTTTGACCGCAAAATCCAAGCAGTGGTTAGTAAGGCATTTCGGATGGATTGCCTGCCTCATCTTCCCACTGCCACAGCGGCCCTATTAGGCCTACTTACGACTTGCGCACAGCTTTTTGCATGTCCTGGTGTGCGTATTAATCGATCCTGAGAGTTTGAAGTGCATTCGGCAACATTCAGATTTTGACCGCAAAATCCAAGCAGTGGTTAGTAAGGCATTTCGGATGGATTCCCTGCCTCATCTTCCCACTGCCACAGCGGCCCTATTCGGCCTACCAACGACTTGCGCACAGCTTTTTGCATGTCCTGGTGTGCGTATTAATGGATCCTGAGAGTTTGAAGTGCATCCGGCAACATTGAGATTTTGACCGCAAAATCCAAGCAGTGGTTAGTAAGGCATTTCGGATGGATTCCCTGCCTCATCTTCCCACTGCCACAGCGGCCCTATTAGGCCTACTGACGACTTGCGCACAGCTTTTTGCATGTCCTGGTGTGCGTATTAATCGATCCTGAGAGTTTGAAGTGCATTCGGCAACATTCAGATTTTGACCGCAAAATCCAAGCAGTGGTTAGTAAGGCATTTCGGATGGATTGCCTGCCTCATCTTCCCACTGCCACAGCGGCCCTATTAGGCCTACTTACGACTTGCGCACAGCTTTTTGCATGTCCTGGTGTGCGTATTAATCGATCCTGACAGTTTGAAGTGCATCCGGCAACATTGAGATTTTGACCGCAAAATCCAAGCAGTGGTTAGTAAGGCATTTCGGATGGATTCCCTGCCTCATCTTCCCACTGCCACAGCGGCCCTATTAGGCCTACCAACGACTTGCGCACACCTTTTTGCATGTCCTGGTGTGCGTATTAATCGATCCTGAGAGTTTGAAGTGCATCCGGCAACATTGAGATGTTGACCGCAAAATCCAAGCAGTGGTTAGTAAGGCATTTCGGATGGATTCCCTGCCTCATCTTCCCACTGCCACAGCGGCCCTATTAGGCCTACTTACGACTTGCGCACAGCTTTTTGCATGTCCTGGTGTGCGTATTAATCGATCCTGAGAGTTTGAAGTGCATTCGGCAACATTCAGATTTTGACCGCAAAATCCAAGCAGTGGTTAGTAAGGCATTTCGGATGGATTGCCTGCCTCATCTTCCCACTGCCACAGCGGCCCTATTAGGCCTACTTACGACTTGCGCACAGCTTTTTGCATGTCCTGGTGTGCGTATTAATCGATCCTGAGAGTTTGAAGTGCATTCGGCAACATTCAGATTTTGACCGCAAAATCCAAGCAGTGGTTAGTAAGGCATTTCGGATGGATTCCCTGCCTCATCTTCCCACTGCCACAGCGGCCCTATTCGGCCTACCAACGACTTGCGCACAGCTTTTTGCATGTCCTGGTGTGCGTATTAATGGATCCTGAGAGTTTGAAGTGCATCCGGCAACATTGAGATTTTGACCGCAAAATCCAAGCAGTGGTTAGTAAGGCATTTCGGATGGATTCCCTGCCTCATCTTCCCACTGCCACAGCGGCCCTATTAGGCCTACTTACGACTTGCGCACAGCTTTTTGCATGTCCTGGTGTGCGTATTAATCGATCCTGAGAGTTTGAAGTGCATCCGGCAACATTGAGATGTTGACCGCAAAATCCAAGCAGTGGTTAGTAAGGCATTTCGGATGGATTCCCTGCCTCATCTTCCCACTGCCACAGCGGCCCTATTAGGCCTACTTACGACTTGCGCACAGCTTTTTGCATGTCCTGGTGTGCGTATTAATCGATCCTGAGAGTTTGAAGTGCATTCGGCAACATTCAGATTTTGACCGCAAAATCCAAGCAGTGGTTAGTAAGGCATTTCGGATGGATTCCCTGCCTCATCTTCCCACTGCCACAGCGGCCCTATTCGGCCTACCAACGACTTGCGCACACCTTTTTGCATGTCCTGGTGTGCGTATTAATCGATCCTGACAGTTTGAAGTGCATCCGGCAACATTGAGATTTTGACCGCAAAATCCAAGCAGTGGTTAGTAAGGCATTTCGGATGGATTCCCTGCCTCATCTTCCCACTGCCACAGCGGCCCTATTCGGCCTACCAACGACTTGCGCACACCTTTTTGCATGTCCTGGTGTGCGTATTAATCGATCCTGAGAGTTTGAAGTGCATCCGGCAACATTGAGATTTTGACCGCAAAATCCAAGCAGTGGTTAGTAAGGCATTTCGGATGGATTCCCTGCCTCATCTTCCCACTGCCACAGCGGCCCTATTCGGCCTACCAACGACTTGCGCACAGCTTTTTGCATGTCCTGGTGTGCGTATTAATGGATCCTGAGAGTTTGAAGTGCATCCGGCAACATTGAGATTTTGACCGCAAAATCCAAGCAGTGGTTAGTAAGGCATTTCGGATGGATTCCCTGCCTCATCTTCCCACTGCCACAGCGGCCCTATTAGGCCTACTTACGACTTGCGCACAGCTTTTTGCATGTCCTGGTGTGCGTATTAATCGATCCTGAGAGTTTGAAGTGCATTCGGCAACATTCAGATTTTGACCGCAAAATCCAAGCAGTGGTTAGTAAGGCATTTCGGATGGATTCCCTGCCTCATCTTCCCACTGCCACAGCGGCCCTATTAGGCCTACCAACGACTTGCGCACACCTTTTTGCATGTCCTGGTGTGCGTATTAATCGATCCTGAGAGTTTGAAGTGCATCCGGCAACATTGAGATGTTGACCGCAAAATCCAAGCAGTGGTTAGTAAGGCATTTCGGATGGATTCCCTGCCTCATCTTCCCACTGCCACAGCGGCCCTATTCGGCCTACCAACGACTTGCGCACAGCTTTTTGCATGTCCTGGTGTGCGTATTAATGGATCCTGAGAGTTTGAAGTGCATCCGGCAACATTGAGATTTTGACCGCAAAATCCAAGCAGTGGTTAGTAAGGCATTTCGGATGGATTCCCTGCCTCATCTTCCCACTGCCACAGCGGCCCTATTAGGCCTACTTACGACTTGCGCACAGCTTTTTGCATGTCCTGGTGTGCGTATTAATCGATCCTGAGAGTTTGAAGTGCATTCGGCAACATTCAGATTTTGACCGCAAAATCCAAGCAGTGGTTAGTAAGGCATTTCGGATGGATTCCCTGCCTCATCTTCCCACTGCCACAGCGGCCCTATTCGGCCTACCAACGACTTGCGCACAGCTTTTTGCATGTCCTGGTGTGCGTATTAATGGATCCTGAGAGTTTGAAGTGCATCCGGCAACATTGAGATTTTGACCGCAAAATCCAAGCAGTGGTTAGTAAGGCATTTCGGATGGATTGCCTGCCTCATCTTCCCACTGCCACAGCGGCCCTATTAGGCCTACTTACGACTTGCGCACAGCTTTTTGCATGTCCTGGTGTGCGTATTAATCGATCCTGAGAGTTTGAAGTGCATTCGGCAACATTCAGATTTTGACCGCAAAATCCAAGCAGTGGTTAGTAAGGCATTTCGGATGGATTCCCTGCCTCATCTTCCCACTGCCACAGCGGCCCTATTCGGCCTACCAACGACTTGCGCACAGCTTTTTGCATGTCCTGGTGTGCGTATTAATCGATCCTGAGAGTTTGAAGTGCATCCGGCAACATTGAGATTTTGACCGCAAAATCCAAGCAGTGGTTAGTAAGGCATTTCGGATGGATTCCCTGCCTCATCTTCCCACTGCCACAGCGGCCCTATTAGGCCTACTTACGACTTGCGCACAGCTTTTTGCATGTCCTGGTGTGCGTATTAATCGATCCTGAGAGTTTGAAGTGCATTCGGCAACATTCAGATTTTGACCGCAAAATCCAAGCAGTGGTTAGTAAGGCATTTCGGATGGATTCCCTGCCTCATCTTCCCACTGCCACAGCGGCCCTATTAGGCCTACCAACGACTTGCGCACACCTTTTTGCATGTCCTGGTGTGCGTATTAATCGATCCTGAGAGTTTGAAGTGCATCCGGCAACATTGAGATGTTGACCGCAAAATCCAAGCAGTGGTTAGTAAGGCATTTCGGATGGATTCCCTG
The DNA here is from genome assembly GCA_916610145.1 of Eristalis arbustorum. Lineage (NCBI taxonomy): Eukaryota > Metazoa > Arthropoda > Insecta > Diptera > Syrphidae > Eristalis > Eristalis arbustorum. Next base: position 43,248,484 of record OU744320.1, on the reverse strand, counting down.
CCTCATCTTCCCACTGCCACAGCGGCCCTATTCGGCCTACCAACGACTTGCGCACAGCTTTTTGCATGTCCTGGTGTGCGTATTAATGGATCCTGAGAGTTTGAAGTGCATCCGGCAACATTGAGATTTTGACCGCAAAATCCAAGCAGTGGTTAGTAAGGCATTTCGGATGGATTGCCTGCCTCATCTTCCCTCTGCCACAGCGGCCCTATTAGGCCTACTTACGACTTGCGCACAGCTTTTTGCATGTTCTGGTGTGCGTATTAATCGATCCTGAGAGTTTGAAGTGCATTCGGCAACATTCAGATTTTGACCGCAAAATCCAAGCAGTGGTTAGTAAGGCATTTCGGATGGATTCCCTGCCTCATCTTCCCACTGCCACAGCGGCCCTATTCGGCCTACCAACGACTTGCGCACAGCTTTTTGCATGTCCTGGTGTGCGTATTAATGGATCCTGAGAGTTTGAAGTGCATCCGGCAACATTGAGATTTTGACCGCAAAATCCAAGCAGTGGTTAGTAAGGCATTTCGGATGGATTGCCTGCCTCATCTTCCCACTGCCACAGCGGCCCTATTAGGCCTACTTACGACTTGCGCACAGCTTTTTGCATGTCCTGGTGTGCGTATTAATCGATCCTGAGAGTTTGAAGTGCATTCGGCAACATTCAGATTTTGACCGCAAAATCCAAGCAGTGGTTAGTAAGGCATTTCGGATGGATTCCCTGCCTCATCTTCCCACTGCCACAGCGGCCCTATTCGGCCTACCAACGACTTGCGCACAGCTTTTTGCATGTCCTGGTGTGCGTATTAATGGATCCTGAGAGTTTGAAGTGCATCCGGCAACATTGAGATTTTGACCGCAAAATCCAAGCAGTGGTTAGTAAGGCATTTCGGATGGATTCCCTGCCTCATCTTCCCACTGCCACAGCGGCCCTATTAGGCCTACTTACGACTTGCGCACAGCTTTTTGCATGTCCTGGTGTGCGTATTAATCGATCCTGAGAGTTTGAAGTGCATTCGGCAACATTCAGATTTTGACCGCAAAATCCAAGCAGTGGTTAGTAAGGCATTTCGGATGGATTCCCTGCCTCATCTTCCCACTGCCACAGCGGCCCTATTAGGCCTACCAACGACTTGCGCACACCTTTTTGCATGTCCTGGTGTGCGTATTAATCGATCCTGAGAGTTTGAAGTGCATCCGGCAACATTGAGATGTTGACCGCAAAATCCAAGCAGTGGTTAGTAAGGCATTTCGGATGGATTCCCTGCCTCATCTTCCCACTGCCACAGCGGCCCTATTCGGCCTACCAACGACTTGCGCACAGCTTTTTGCATGTCCTGGTGTGCGTATTAATCGATCCTGAGAGTTTGAAGTGCATCCGGCAACATTGAGATTTTGACCGCAAAATCCAAGCAGTGGTTAGTAAGGCATTTCGGATGGATTGCCTGCCTCATCTTCCCACTGCCACAGCGGCCCTATTAGGCCTACTTACGACTTGCGCACAGCTTTTTGCATGTCCTGGTGTGCGTATTAATCGATCCTGAGAGTTTGAAGTGCATTCGGCAACATTCAGATTTTGACCGCAAAATCCAAGCAGTGGTTAGTAAGGCATTTCGGATGGATTCCCTGCCTCATCTTCCCACTGCCACAGCGGCCCTATTCGGCCTACCAACGACTTGCGCACAGCTTTTTGCATGTCCTGGTGTGCGTATTAATGGATCCTGAGAGTTTGAAGTGCATCCGGCAACATTGAGATTTTGACCGCAAAATCCAAGCAGTGGTTAGTAAGGCATTTCGGATGGATTCCCTGCCTCATCTTCCCACTGCCACAGCGGCCCTATTAGGCCTACTTACGACTTGCGCACAGCTTTTTGCATGTCCTGGTGTGCGTATTAATCGATCCTGAGAGTTTGAAGTGCATTCGGCAACATTCAGATTTTGACCGCAAAATCCAAGCAGTGGTTAGTAAGGCATTTCGGATGGATTCCCTGCCTCATCTTCCCACTGCCACAGCGGCCCTATTAGGCCTACCAACGACTTGCGCACACCTTTTTGCATGTCCTGGTGTGCGTATTAATCGATCCTGAGAGTTTGAAGTGCATCCGGCAACATTGAGATGTTGACCGCAAAATCCAAGCAGTGGTTAGTAAGGCATTTCGGATGGATTCCCTGCCTCATCTTCCCACTGCCACAGCGGCCCTATTCGGCCTACCAACGACTTGCGCACAGCTTTTTGCATGTCCTGGTGTGCGTATTAATGGATCCTGAGAGTTTGAAGTGCATCCGGCAACATTGAGATTTTGACCGCAAAATCCAAGCAGTGGTTAGTAAGGCATTTCGGATGGATTGCCTGCCTCATCTTCCCACTGCCACAGCGGCCCTATTAGGCCTACTTACGACTTGCGCACAGCTTTTTGCATGTCCTGGTGTGCGTATTAATCGATCCTGAGAGTTTGAAGTGCATTCGGCAACATTCAGATTTTGACCGCAAAATCCAAGCAGTGGTTAGTAAGGCATTTCGGATGGATTCCCTGCCTCATCTTCCCACTGCCACAGCGGCCCTATTCGGCCTACCAACGACTTGCGCACAGCTTTTTGCATGTCCTGGTGTGCGTATTAATGGATCCTGAGAGTTTGAAGTGCATCCGGCAACATTGAGATTTTGACCGCAAAATCCAAGCAGTGGTTAGTAAGGCATTTCGGATGGATTGCCTGCCTCATCTTCCCACTGCCACAGCGGCCCTATTAGGCCTACTTACGACTTGCGCACAGCTTTTTGCATGTCCTGGTGTGCGTATTAATCGATCCTGAGAGTTTGAAGTGCATTCGGCAACATTCAGATTTTGACCGCAAAATCCAAGCAGTGGTTAGTAAGGCATTTCGGATGGATTCCCTGCCTCATCTTCCCACTGCCACAGCGGCCCTATTAGGCCTACTTACGACTTGCGCACAGCTTTTTGCATGTCCTGGTGTGCGTATTAATCGATCCTGAGAGTTTGAAGTGCATTCGGCAACATTCAGATTTTGACCGCAAAATCCAAGCAGTGGTTAGTAAGGCATTTCGGATGGATTCCCTGCCTCATCTTCCCACTGCCACAGCGGCCCTATTCGGCCTACCAACGACTTGCGCACAGCTTTTTGCATGTCCTGGTGTGCGTATTAATGGATCCTGAGAGTTTGAAGTGCATCCGGCAACATTGAGATTTTGACCGCAAAATCCAAGCAGTGGTTAGTAAGGCATTTCGGATGGATTGCCTGCCTCATCTTCCCACTGCCACAGCGGCCCTATTAGGCCTACTTACGACTTGCGCACAGCTTTTTGCATGTCCTGGTGTGCGTATTAATCGATCCTGAGAGTTTGAAGTGCGTTCGGCAACATTCAGATTTTGACCGCAAAATCCAAGCAGTGGTTAGTAAGGCATTTCGGATGGATTCCCTGCCTCATCTTCCCACTGCCACAGCGGCCCTATTCGGCCTACCAACGACTTGCGCACAGCTTTTTGCATGTCCTGGTGTGCGTATTAATGGATCCTGAGAGTTTGAAGTGCATCCGGCAACATTGAGATTTTGACCGCAAAATCCAAGCAGTGGTTAGTAAGGCATTTCGGATGGATTCCCTGCCTCATCTTCCCACTGCCACAGCGGCCCTATTAGGCCTACTTACGACTTGCGCACAGCTTTTTGCATGTCCTGGTGTGCGTATTAATCGATCCTGAGAGTTTGAAGTGCATTCGGCAACATTCAGATTTTGACCGCAAAATCCAAGCAGTGGTTAGTAAGGCATTTCGGATGGATTCCCTGCCTCATCTTCCCACTGCCACAGCGGCCCTATTAGGCCTACCAACGACTTGCGCACACCTTTTTGCATGTCCTGGTGTGCGTATTAATCGATCCTGAGAGTTTGAAGTGCATCCGGCAACATTGAGATGTTGACCGCAAAATCCAAGCAGTGGTTAGTAAGGCATTTCGGATGGATTCCCTGCCTCATCTTCCCACTGCCACAGCGGCCCTATTCGGCCTACCAACGACTTGCGCACAGCTTTTTGCATGTCCTGGTGTGCGTATTAATGGATCCTGAGAGTTTGAAGTGCATCCGGCAACATTGAGATTTTGACCGCAAAATCCAAGCAGTGGTTAGTAAGGCATTTCGGATGGATTCCCTGCCTCATCTTCCCACTGCCACAGCGGCCCTATTAGGCCTACTTACGACTTGCGCACAGCTTTTTGCATGTCCTGGTGTGCGTATTAATCGATCCTGAGAGTTTGAAGTGCATCCGGCAACATTGAGATTTTGACCGCAAAATCCAAGCAGTGGTTAGTAAGGCATTTCGGATGGATTCCCTGCCTCATCTTCCCACTGCCACAGCGGCCCTATTCGGCCTACCAACGACTTGCGCACAGCTTTTTGCATGTCCTGGTGTGCGTATTAATGGATCCTGAGAGTTTGAAGTGCATCCGGCAACATTGAGATTTTGACCGCAAAATCCAAGCAGTGGTTAGTAAGGCATTTCGGATGGATTGCCTGCCTCATCTTCCCACTGCCACAGCGGCCCTATTAGGCCTACTTACGACTTGCGCACAGCTTTTTGCATGTCCTGGTGTGCGTATTAATCGATCCTGAGAGTTTGAAGTGCATTCGGCAACATTCAGATTTTGACCGCAAAATCCAAGCAGTGGTTAGTAAGGCATTTCGGATGGATTCCCTGCCTCATCTTCCCACTGCCACAGCGGCCCTATTCGGCCTACCAACGACTTGCGCACAGCTTTTTGCATGTCCTGGTGTGCGTATTAATGGATCCTGAGAGTTTGAAGTGCATCCGGCAACATTGAGATTTTGACCGCAAAATCCAAGCAGTGGTTAGTAAGGCATTTCGGATGGATTCCCTGCCTCATCTTCCCACTGCCACAGCGGCCCTATTAGGCCTACTTACGACTTGCGCACAGCTTTTTGCATGTCCTGGTGTGCGTATTAATCGATCCTGAGAGTTTGAAGTGCATTCGGCAACATTCAGATTTTGACCGCAAAATCCAAGCAGTGGTTAGTAAGGCATTTCGGATGGATTCCCTGCCTCATCTTCCCACTGCCACAGCGGCCCTATTAGGCCTACCAACGACTTGCGCACACCTTTTTGCATGTCCTGGTGTGCGTATTAATCGATCCTGAGAGTTTGAAGTGCATCCGGCAACATTGAGATGTTGACCGCAAAATCCAAGCAGTGGTTAGTAAGGCATTTCGGATGGATTCCCTGCCTCATCTTCCCACTGCCACAGCGGCCCTATTCGGCCTACCAACGACTTGCGCACAGCTTTTTGCATGTCCTGGTGTGCGTATTAATCGATCCTGAGAGTTTGAAGTGCATCCGGCAACATTGAGATTTTGACCGCAAAATCCAAGCAGTGGTTTGTAAGGCATTTCGGATGGATTCCCTGCCTCATCTTCCCACTGCCACAGCGGCCCTATTAGGCCTACTTACGACTTGCGCACAGCTTTTTGCATGTCCTGGTGTGCGTATTAATCGATCCTGAGAGTTTGAAGTGCATTCGGCAACATTCAGATTTTGACCGCAAAATCCAAGCAGTGGTTAGTAAGGCATTTCGGATGGATTCCCTGCCTCATCTTCCCACTGCCACAGCGGCCCTATTCGGCCTACCAACGACTTGCGCACAGCTTTTTGCATGTCCTGGTGTGCGTATTAATGGATCCTGAGAGTTTGAAGTGCATCCGGCAACATTGAGATTTTGACCGCAAAATCCAAGCAGTGGTTAGTAAGGCATTTCGGATGGATTGCCTGCCTCATCTTCCCACTGCCACAGCGGCCCTATTAGGCCTACTTACGACTTGCGCACAGCTTTTTGCATGTCCTGGTGTGCGTATTAATCGATCCTGAGAGTTTGAAGTGCATTCGGCAACATTCAGATTTTGACCGCAAAATCCAAGCAGTGGTTAGTAAGGCATTTCGGATGGATTCCCTGCCTCATCTTCCCACTGCCACAGCGGCCCTATTCGGCCTACCAACGACTTGCGCACAGCTTTTTGCATGTCCTGGTGTGCGTATTAATGGATCCTGAGAGTTTGAAGTGCATCCGGCAACATTGAGATTTTGACCGCAAAATCCAAGCAGTGGTTAGTAAGGCATTTCGGATGGATTCCCTGCCTCATCTTCCCACTGCCACAGCGGCCCTATTAGGCCTACTTACGACTTGCGCACAGCTTTTTGCATGTCCTGGTGTGCGTATTAATCGATCCTGAGAGTTTGAAGTGCATTCGGCAACATTCAGATTTTGACCGCAAAATCCAAGCAGTGGTTAGTAAGGCATTTCGGATGGATTCCCTGCCTCATCTTCCCACTGCCACAGCGGCCCTATTCGGCCTACCAACGACTTGCGCACAGCTTTTTGCATGTCCTGGTGTGCGTATTAATGGATCCTGAGAGTTTGAAGTGCATCCGGCAACATTGAGATTTTGACCGCAAAATCCAAGCAGTGGTTAGTAAGGCATTTCGGATGGATTGCCTGCCTCATCTTCCCACTGCCACAGCGGCCCTATTAGGCCTACTTACGACTTGCGCACAGCTTTTTGCATGTCCTGGTGTGCGTATTAATCGATCCTGAGAGTTTGAAGTGCATTCGGCAACATTCAGATTTTGACCGCAAAATCCAAGCAGTGGTTAGTAAGGCATTTCGGATGGATTCCCTGCCTCATCTTCCCACTGCCACAGCGGCCCTATTAGGCCTACTTACGACTTGCGCACAGCTTTTTGCATGTCCTGGTGTGCGTATTAATGGATCCTGAGAGTTTGAAGTGCATCCGGCAACATTGAGATTTTGACCGCAAAATCCAAGCAGTGGTTAGTAAGGCATTTCGGATGGATTCCCTGCCTCATCTTCCCACTGCCACAGCGGCCCTATTCGGCCTACCAACGACTTGCGCACAGCTTTTTGCATGTCCTGGTGTGCGTATTAATGGATCCTGAGAGTTTGAAGTGCATCCGGCAACATTGAGATGTTGACCGCAAAATCCAAGCAGTGGTTAGTAAGGCATTTCGGATGGATTCCCTGCCTCATCTTCCCACTGCCACAGCGGCCCTATTCGGCCTACCAACGACTTGCGCACAGCTTTTTGCATGTCCTGGTGTGCGTATTAATGGATCCTGAGAGTTTGAAGTGCATCCGGCAACATTGAGATTTTGACCGCAAAATCCAAGCAGTGGTTAGTAAGGCATTTCGGATGGATTCCCTGCCTCATCTTCCCACTGCCACAGCGGCCCTATTAGGCCTACTTACGACTTGCGCACAGCTTTTTGCATGTCCTGGTGTGCGTATTAATCGATCCTGAGAGTTTGAAGTGCATTCGGCAACATTCAGATTTTGACCGCAAAATCCAAGCAGTGGTTAGTAAGGCATTTCGGATGGATTCCCTGCCTCATCTTCCCACTGCCACAGCGGCCCTATTCGGCCTACCAACGACTTGCGCACAGCTTTTTGCATGTCCTGGTGTGCGTATTAATGGATCCTGAGAGTTTGAAGTGCATCCGGCAACATTGAGATTTTGACCGCAAAATCCAAGCAGTGGTTAGTAAGGCATTTCGGATGGATTGCCTGCCTCATCTTCCCACTGCCACAGCGGCCCTATTAGGCCTACTTACGACTTGCGCACAGCTTTTTGCATGTCCTGGTGTGCGTATTAATCGATCCTGAGAGTTTGAAGTGCATTCGGCAACATTCAGATTTTGACCGCAAAATCCAAGCAGTGGTTAGTAAGGCATTTCGGATGGATTCCCTGCCTCATCTTCCCACTGCCACAGCGGCCCTATTAGGCCTACTTACGACTTGCGCACAGCTTTTTGCATGTCCTGGTGTGCGTATTAATCGATCCTGAGAGTTTGAAGTGCATTCGGCAACATTCAGATTTTGACCGCAAAATCCAAGCAGTGGTTAGTAAGGCATTTCGGATGGATTCCCTGCCTCATCTTCCCACTGCCACAGCGGCCCTATTAGGCCTACCAACGACTTGCGCACACCTTTTTGCATGTCCTGGTGTGCGTATTAATCGATCCTGAGAGTTTGAAGTGCATCCGGCAACATTGAGATGTTGACCGCAAAATCCAAGCAGTGGTTAGTAAGGCATTTCGGATGGATTCCCTGCCTCATCTTCCCACTGCCACAGCGGCCCTATTCGGCCTACCAACGACTTGCGCACAGCTTTTTGCATGTCCTGGTGTGCGTATTAATGGATCCTGAGAGTTTGAAGTGCATCCGGCAACATTGAGATTTTGACCGCAAAATCCAAGCAGTGGTTAGTAAGGCATTTCGGATGGATTCCCTGCCTCATCTTCCCACTGCCACAGCGGCCCTATTAGGCCTACCTACGACTTGCGCACAGCTTTTTGCATGTCCTGGTGTGCGTATTAATCGATCCTGAGAGTTTGAAGTGCATTCGGCAACATTCAGATTTTGACCGCAAAATCCAAGCAGTGGTTAGTAAGGCATTTCGGATGGATTCCCTGCCTCATCTTCCCACTGCCACAGCGGCCCTATTCGGCCTACCAACGACTTGCGCACAGCTTTTTGCATGTCCTGGTGTGCGTATTAATGGATCCTGAGAGTTTGAAGTGCATCCGGCAACATTGAGATTTTGACCGCAAAATCCAAGCAGTGGTTAGTAAGGCATTTCGGATGGATTCCCTGCCTCATCTTCCCACTGCCACAGCGGCCCTATTCGGCCTACCAACGACTTGCGCACAGCTTTTTGCATGTCCTGGTGTGCGTATTAATCGATCCTGAGAGTTTGAAGTGCATTCGGCAACATTGAGATTTTGACCGCAAAATCCAAGCAGTGGTTAGTAAGGCATTTCGGATGGATTGCCTGCCTCATCTTCCCACTGCCACAGCGGCCCTATTAGGCCTACTTACGACTTGCGCACAGCTTTTTGCATGTCCTGGTGTGCGTATTAATCGATCCTGAGAGTTTGAAGTGCATTCGGCAACATTCAGATTTTGACCGCAAAATCCAAGCAGTGGTTAGTAAGGCATTTCGGATGGATTCCCTGCCTCATCTTCCCACTGCCACAGCGGCCCTATTCGGCCTACCAACGACTTGCGCACAGCTTTTTGCATGTCCTGGTGTGCGTATTAATGGATCCTGAGAGTTTGAAGTGCATCCGGCAACATTGAGATTTTGACCGCAAAATCCAAGCAGTGGTTAGTAAGGCATTTCGGATGGATTCCCTGCCTCATCTTCCCACTGCCACAGCGGCCCTATTAGGCCTACTTACGACTTGCGCACAGCTTTTTGCATGTCCTGGTGTGCGTATTAATCGATCCTGAGAGTTTGAAGTGCATTCGGCAACATTCAGATTTTGACCGCAAAATCCAAGCAGTGGTTAGTAAGGCATTTCGGATGGATTCCCTGCCTCATCTTCCCACTGCCACAGCGGCCCTATTAGGCCTACCAACGACTTGCGCACACCTTTTTGCATGTCCTGGTGTGCGTATTAATCGATCCTGAGAGTTTGAAGTGCATCCGGCAACATTGAGATGTTGACCGCAAAATCCAAGCAGTGGTTAGTAAGGCATTTCGGATGGATTCCCTGCCTCATCTTCCCACTGCCACAGCGGCCCTATTCGGCCTACCAACGACTTGCGCACAGCTTTTTGCATGTCCTGGTGTGCGTATTAATGGATCCTGAGAGTTTGAAGTGCATCCGGCAACATTGAGATTTTGACCGCAAAATCCAAGCAGTGGTTAGTAAGGCATTTCGGATGGATTCCCTGCCTCATCTTCCCACTGCCACAGCGGCCCTATTAGGCCTACTTACGACTTGCGCACACCTTTTTGCATGTCCTGGTGTGCGTATTAATCGATCCTGAGAGTTTGAAGTGCATTCGGCAACATTCAGATTTTGACCGCAAAATCCAAGCAGTGGTTAGTAAGGCATTTCGGATGGATTCCCTGCCTCATCTTCCCACTGCCACAGCGGCCCTATTCGGCCTACCAACGACTTGCGCACAGCTTTTTGCATGTCCTGGTGTGCGTATTAATGGATCCTGAGAGTTTGAAGTGCATCCGGCAACATTGAGATTTTGACCGCAAAATCCAAGCAGTGGTTAGTAAGGCATTTCGGATGGATTCCCTGCCTCATCTTCCCACTGCCACAGCGGCCCTATTAGGCCTACCAACGACTTGCGCACACCTTTTTGCATGTCCTGGTGTGCGTATTAATCGATCCTGAGAGTTTGAAGTGCATCCGGCAACATTGAGATGTTGACCGCAAAATCCAAGCAGTGGTTAGTAAGGCATTTCGGATGGATTGCCTGCCTCATCTTCCCACTGCCACAGCGGCCCTATTAGGCCTACTTACGACTTGCGCACAGCTTTTTGCATGTCCTGGTGTGCGTATTAATCGATCCTGAGAGTTTGAAGTGCATTCGGCAACATTCAGATTTTGACCGCAAAATCCAAGCAGTGGTTAGTAAGGCATTTCGGATGGATTCCCTGCCTCATCTTCCCACTGCCACAGCGGCCCTATTCGGCCTACCAACGACTTGCGCACAGCTTTTTGCATGTCCTGGTGTGCGTATTAATGGATCCTGAGAGTTTGAAGTGCATCCGGCAACATTGAGATTTTGACCGCAAAATCCAAGCAGTGGTTAGTAAGGCATTTCGGATGGATTCCCTGCCTCATCTTCCCACTGCCACAGCGGCCCTATTAGGCCTACTTACGACTTGCGCACAGCTTTTTGCATGTCCTGGTGTGCGTATTAATCGATCCTGAGAGTTTGAAGTGCATTCGGCAACATTCAGATTTTGACCGCAAAATCCAAGCAGTGGTTAGTAAGGCATTTCGGATGGATTCCCTGCCTCATCTTCCCACTGCCACAGCGGCCCTATTAGGCCTACCAACGACTTGCGCACACCTTTTTGCATGTCCTGGTGTGCGTATTAATCGATCCTGAGAGTTTGAAGTGCATCCGGCAACATTGAGATGTTGACCGCAAAATCCAAGCAGTGGTTAGTAAGGCATTTCGGATGGATTCCCTGCCTCATCTTCCCACTGCCACAGCGGCCCTATTCGGCCTACCAACGACTTGCGCACAGCTTTTTGCATGTCCTGGTGTGCGTATTAATGGATCCTGAGAGTTTGAAGTGCATCCGGCAACATTGAGATTTTGACCGCAAAATCCAAGCAGTGGTTAGTAAGGCATTTCGGATGGATTCCCTGCCTCATCTTCCCACTGCCACAGCGGCCCTATTCGGCCTACCAACGACTTGCGCACAGCTTTTTGCATGTCCTGGTGTGCGTATTAATGGATCCTGAGAGTTTGAAGTGCATCCGGCAACATTGAGATTTTGACCGCAAAATCCAAGCAGTGGTTAGTAAGGCATTTCGGATGGATTCCCTGCCTCATCTTCCCACTGCCACAGCGGCCCTATTCGGCCTACCAACGACTTGCGCACAGCTTTTTGCATGTCCTGGTGTGCGTATTAATGGATCCTGAGAGTTTGAAGTGCATCCGGCAACATTGAGATTTTGACCGCAAAATCCAAGCAGTGGTTAGTAAGGCATTTCGGATGGATTGCCTGCCTCATCTTCCCACTGCCACAGCGGCCCTATTAGGCCTACTTACGACTTGCGCACAGCTTTTTGCATGTCCTGGTGTGCGTATTAATCGATCCTGAGAGTTTGAAGTGCATTCGGCAACATTCAGATTTTGACCGCAAAATCCAAGCAGTGGTTAGTAAGGCATTTCGGATGGATTCCCTGCCTCATCTTCCCACTGCCACAGCGGCCCTATTAGGCCTACCAACGACTTGCGCACAGCTTTTTGCATGTCCTGGTGTGCGTATTAATGGATCCTGAGAGTTTGAAGTGCATCCGGCAACATTGAGATTTTGACCGCAAAATCCAAGCAGTGGTTAGTAAGGCATTTCGGATGGATTCCCTGCCTCATCTTCCCACTGCCACAGCGGCCCTATTAGGCCTACTTACGACTTGCGCACAGCTTTTTGCATGTCCTGGTGTGCGTATTAATCGATCCTGAGAGTTTGAAGTGCATTCGGCAACATTCAGATTTTGACCGCAAAATCCAAGCAGTGGTTAGTAAGGCATTTCGGATGGATTCCCTGCCTCATCTTCCCACTGCCACAGCGGCCCTATTAGGCCTACCAACGACTTGCGCACACCTTTTTGCATGTCCTGGTGTGCGTATTAATCGATCCTGAGAGTTTGAAGTGCATCCGGCAACATTGAGATGTTGACCGCAAAATCCAAGCAGTGGTTAGTAAGGCATTTCGGATGGATTCCCTGCCTCATCTTCCCACTGCCACAGCGGCCCTATTCGGCCTACCAACGACTTGCGCACAGCTTTTTGCATGTCCTGGTGTGCGTATTAATGGATCCTGAGAGTTTGAAGTGCATCCGGCAACATTGAGATTTTGACCGCAAAATCCAAGCAGTGGTTAGTAAGGCATTTCGGATGGATTCCCTGCCTCATCTTCCCACTGCCACAGCGGCCCTATTCGGCCTACTTACGACTTGCGCACAGCTTTTTGCATGTCCTGGTGTGCGTATTAATCGATCCTGAGAGTTTGAAGTGCATTCGGCAACATTCAGATTTTGACCGCAAAATCCAAGCAGTGGTTAGTAAGGCATTTCGGATGGATTCCCTGCCTCATCTTCCCACTGCCACAGCGGCCCTATTCGGCCTACCAACGACTTGCGCACAGCTTTTTGCATGTCCTGGTGTGCGTATTAATGGATCCTGACAGTTTGAAGTGCATCCGGCAACATTGAGATTTTGACCGCAAAATCCAAGCAGTGGTTAGTAAGGCATTTCGGATGGATTGCCTGCCTCATCTTCCCACTGCCACAGCGGCCCTATTAGGCCTACTTACGACTTGCGCACAGCTTTTTGCATGTCCTGGTGTGCGTATTAATCGATCCTGAGAGTTTGAAGTGCATTCGGCAACATTCAGATTTTGACCGCAAAATCCAAGCAGTGGTTAGTAAGGCATTTCGGATGGATTCCCTGCCTCATCTTCCCACTGCCACAGCGGCCCTATTCGGCCTACCAACGACTTGCGCACAGCTTTTTGCATGTCCTGGTGTGCGTATTAATGGATCCTGAGAGTTTGAAGTGCATCCGGCAACATTGAGATTTTGACCGCAAAATCCAAGCAGTGGTTAGTAAGGCATTTCGGATGGATTCCCTGCCTCATCTTCCCACTGCCACAGCGGCCCTATTAGGCCTACTTACGACTTGCGCACAGCTTTTTGCATGTCCTGGTGTGCGTATTAATCGATCCTGAGAGTTTGAAGTGCATTCGGCAACATTCAGATTTTGACCGCAAAATCCAAGCAGTGGTTAGTAAGGCATTTCGGATGGATTGCCTGCCTCATCTTCCCACTGCCACAGCGGCCCTATTCGGCCTACCAACGACTTGCGCACAGCTTTTTGCATGTCCTGGTGTGCGTATTAATCGATCCTGAGAGTTTGAAGTGCATTCGGCAACATTGAGATTTTGACCGCAAAATCCAAGCAGTGGTTAGTAAGGCATTTCGGATGGATTCCCTGCCTCATCTTCCCACTGCCACAGCGGCCCTATTAGGCCTACTTACGACTTGCGCACAGCTTTTTGCATGTCCTGGTGTGCGTATTAATGGATCCTGAGAGTTTGAAGTGCATCCGGCAACATTGAGATTTTGACCGCAAAATCCAAGCAGTGGTTAGTAAGGCATTTCGGATGGATTCCCTGCCTCATCTTCCCACTGCCACAGCGGCCCTATTAGGCCTACCAACGACTTGCGCACAGCTTTTTGCATGTCCTGGTGTGCGTATTAATCGATCCTGAGAGTTTGAAGTGCATTCGGCAACATTCAGATTTTGACCGCAAAATCCAAGCAGTGGTTAGTAAGGCATTTCGGATGGATTCCCTGCCTCATCTTCCCACTGCCACAGCGGCCCTATTAGGCCTACCAACGACTTGCGCACACCTTTTTGCATGTCCTGGTGTGCGTATTAATCGATCCTGAGAGTTTGAAGTGCATCCGGCAACATTGAGATGTTGACCGCAAAATCCAAGCAGTGGTTAGTAAGGCATTTCGGATGGATTCCCTGCCTCATCTTCCCACTGCCACAGCGGCCCTATTAGGCCTACTTACGACTTGCGCACAGCTTTTTGCATGTCCTGGTGTGCGTATTAATCGATCCTGACAGTTTGAAGTGCATCCGGCAACATTGAGATTTTGACCGCAAAATCCAAGCAGTGGTTAGTAAGGCATTTCGGATGGATTCCCTGCCTCATCTTCCCACTGCCACAGCGGCCCTATTAGGCCTACCAACGACTTGCGCACAGCTTTTTGCATGTCCTGGTGTGCGTATTAATCGATCTTGACAGTTTGAAGTGCATCCGGCAACATTGAGATTTTGACCGCAAAATCCAAGCAGTGGTTAGTAAGGCATTTCGGATGGATTCCCTGCCTCATCTTCCCACTGCCACAGCGGCCCTATTCGGCCTACCAACGACTTGCGCACACCTTTTTGCATGTCCTGGTGTGCGTATTAATCGATCCTGACAGTTTGAAGTGCATCCGGCAACATTGAGATTTTGACCGCAAAATCCAAGCAGTGGTTAGTAAGGCATTTCGGATGGATTCCCTGCCTCATCTTCCCACTGCCACAGCGGCCCTATTAGGCCTACCAACGACTTGCGCATACCTTTTTGCATGTCCTGGTGTGCGTATTAATCGATCCTGACAGTTTGAAGTGCATCCGGCAACATTGAGATTTTGACCGCAAAATCCAAGCAGTGGTTAGTAAGGCAATTCGGATGGATTGCCTGCCTCATCTTCCCACTGCCACAGCGGCCCTATTCGGCCTACCAACGACTTGCGCACACCTTTTTGCATGTCCTGGTGTGCGTATTAATCGATCCTGACAGTTTGAAGTGCATCCGGCAACATTGAGATTTTGACCGCAAAATCCAAGCAGTGGTTAGTAAGGCAATTCGGATGGATTGCCTGCCTCATCTTCCCACTGCCACAGCGGCCCTATTAGGCCTACCAACGACTTGCGCACAGCTTTTTGCATGTCCTGGTGTGCGTATTAATCGATCTTGACAGTTTGAAGTGCATCCGGCAACATTGAGATTTTGACCGCAAAATCCAAGCAGTGGTTAGTAAGGCAATTCGGATGGATTGCCTGCCTCATCTTCCCACTGCCACAGCGGCCCTATTCGGCCTACCAACGACTTGCGCACACCTTTTTGCATGTCCTGGTGTGCGTATTAATCGATCCTGACAGTTTGAAGTGCATCCGGCAACATTGAGATTTTGACCGCAAAATCCAAGCAGTGGTTAGTAAGGCAATTCGGATGGATTGCCTGCCTCATCTTCCCACTGCCACAGCGGCCCTATTCGGCCTACCAACGACTTGCGCACAGCTTTTTGCATGTCCTGGTGTGCGTATTAATCGATCCTGACAGTTTGAAGTGCATCCGGCAACATTGAGATTTTGACCGCAAAATCCAAGCAGTGGTTAGTAAGGCAATTCGGATGGATTGCCTGCCTCATCTTCCCACTGCCACAGCGGCCCTATTCGGCCTACCAACGACTTGCGCACAGCTTTTTGCATGTCCTGGTGTGCGTATTAATCGATCTTGACAGTTTGAAGTGCATCCGGCAACATTGAGATTTTGACCGCAAAATCCAAGCAGTGGTTAGTAAGGCATTTCGGATGGATTCCCTGCCTCATCTTCCCACTGCCACAGCGGCCCTATTAGGCCTACCAACGACTTGCGCACACCTTTTTGCATGTCCTGGTGTGCGTATTAATCGATCCTGACAGTTTGAAGTGCATCCGGCAACATTGAGATTTTGACCGCAAAATCCAAGCAGTGGTTAGTAAGGCAATTCGGATGGATTGCCTGCCTCATCTTCCCACTGCCACAGCGGCCCTATTAGGCCTACCAACGGCTTGCGCACAGCTTTTTGCATGTCCTGGTGTGCGTATTAATCGATCTTGACAGTTTGAAGTGCATCCGGCAACATTGAGATTTTGACCGCAAAATCCAAGCAATGGTTAGTAAGGCATTTCGGATGGATTCCCTGCCTCATCTTCCCACTGCCACAGCGGCCCTATTAGGCCTACCAACGGCTTGCGCACAGCTTTTTGCATGTCCTGGTGTGCGTATTAATGGATCCTGAGAGTTTGAAGTGCATCCGGCAACATTGAGATTTTGACCGCAAAATCCAAGCAGTGGTTAGTAAGGCATTTCGGATGGATCTTCCCACTGCCACAGCGGCCCTATTAGGCCTACCAACGACTTGCGCACACCTTTTTGCATGTCCTGGTGTGCGTATTAATCGATCCTGAGAGTTTGAAGTGCATCCGGCAACATTGAGATTTTGACCGCAAAATCCAAGCAGTGGTTAGTAAGGCATTTCGGATGGATTCCCTGCCTCATCTTCCCACTGCCACAGCGGCCCTATTAGGCCTACCAACGACTTGCGCACACCTTTTTGCATGTCCTGGTGTGCGTATTAATCGATCTTGACAGTTTGAAGTGCATCCGGCAACATTGAGATTTTGACCGCAAAATCCAAGCAGTGGTTAGTAAGGCATTTCGGATGGATTCCCTGCCTCATCTTCCCACTGCCACAGCGGCCCTATTAGGCCTACCAACGACTTGCGCACACCTTTTTGCATGTCCTGGTGTGCGTATTAATCGATCCTGACAGTTTGAAGTGCATCCGGCAACATTGAGATTTTGACCGCAAAATCCAAGCAGTGGTTAGTAAGGCATTTCGGATGGATTCCCTGCCTCATCTTCCCACTGCCACAGCGGCCCTATTAGGCCTACCAACGACTTGCGCACAGCTTTTTGCATGTCCTGGTGTGCGTATTAATCGATCCTGACAGTTTGAAGTGCATCCGGCAACATTGAGATTTTGACCGCAAAATCCAAGCAGTGGTTAGTAAGGCATTTCGGATGGATTCCCTGCCTCATCTTCCCACTGCCACAGCGGCCCTATTAGGCCTACCAACGACTTGCGCACACCTTTTTGCATGTCCTGGTGTGCGTATTAATCGATCCTGACAGTTTGAAGTGCATCCGGCAACATTGAGATTTTGACCGCAAAATCCAAGCAGTGGTTAAAGGCAATTCGGATGGATTGCCTGCCTCATCTTCCCACTGCCACAGCGGCCCTATTAGGCCTACCAACGACTTGCGCACACCTTTTTGCATGTCCTGGTGTGCGTATTAATCGATCTTGACAGTTTGAAGTGCATCCGGCAACATTGAGATTTTGACCGCAAAATCCAAGCAGTGGTTAGTAAGGCATTTCGGATGGATCTTCCCACTGCCACAGCGGCCCTATTAGGCCTACCAACGATTTGCGCACACCTTTTTGCATGTCCTGGTGTGCGTATTAATCGATCCTGACAGTTTGAAGTGCATCCGGCAACATTGAGATTTTGACCGCAAAATCCAAGCAGTGGTTAGTAAGGCATTTCGGATGGATTCCCTGCCTCATCTTCCCACTGCCACAGCGGCCCTATTAGGCCTACCAACGACTTGCGCACACCTTTTTGCATGTCCTGGTGTGCGTATTAATCGATCCTGACAGTTTGAAGTGCATCCGGCAACATTGAGATTTTGACCGCAAAATCCAAGCAGTGGTTAGTAAGGCATTTCGGATGGATTCCCTGCCTCATCTTCCCACTGCCACAGCGGCCCTATTAGGCCTACCAACGACTTGCGCACACCTTTTTGCATGTCCTGGTGTGCGTATTAATTGATCCTGAGAGTTTGAAGTGCATCCGGCAACATTGAGATGTTGACCGCAAAATCCAAGCAGTGGTTAGTAAGGCATTTCGGATGGATCTTCCCACTGCCACAGCGGCCCTATTAGGCCTACCAACGACTTGCGCACACCTTTTTGCATGTCCTGGTGTGCGTATTAATCGATCCTGACAGTTTGAAGTGCATCCGGCAACATTGAGATTTTGACCGCAAAATCCAAGCAGTGGTTAGTAAGGCATTTCGCATGGATTCCCTGCCTCATCTTCCCACTGCCACAGCGGCCCTATTAGGCCTACTTACGACTTGCGCACAGCTTTTTGCATGTCCTGGTGTGCGTATTAATCGATCCTGACAGTTTGAAGTGCATCCGGCAACATTGAGATTTTGACCGCAAAATCCAAGCAGTGGTTAGTAAGGCATTTCGGATGGATCTTCCCACTGCCACAGCGGCCCTATTAGGCCTACCAACGACTTGCGCACACCTTTTTGCATGTCCTGGTGTGCGTATTAATCGATCCTGACAGTTTGAAGTGCATCCGGCAACATTGAGATTTTGACCGCAAAATCCAAGCAGTGGTTAGTAAGGCATTTCGGATGGATTCCCTGCCTCATCTTCCCACTGCCACAGCGGCCCTATTAGGCCTACCAACGACTTGCGCACACCTTTTTGCATGTCCTGGTGTGCGTATTAATCGATCCTGACAGTTTGAAGTGCATCCGGCAACATTGAGATTTTGACCGCAAAATCCAAGCAGTGGTTAGTAAGGCATTTCGGATGGATTCCCTGCCTCATCTTCCCACTGCCACAGCGGCCCTATTAGGCCTACCAACGACTTGCGCACACCTTTTTGCATGTCCTGGTGTGGGTATTAATCGATCCTGACAGTTTGAAGTGCATCCGGCAACATTGAGATTTTGACCGCAAAATCCAAGCAGTGGTTAGTAAGGCATTTCGGATGGATTCCCTGCCTCATCTTCCCACTGCCACAGCGGCCCTATTAGGCCTACCAACGGCTTGCGCACAGCTTTTTGCATGTCCTGGTGTGCGTATTAATCGATCTTGACAGTTTGAAGTGCATCCGGCAACATTGAGATTTTGACCGCAAAATCCAAGCAGTGGTTAGTAAGGCATTTCGCATGGATTCCCTGCCTCATCTTCCCACTGCCACAGCGGCCCTATTAGGCCTACCAACGACTTGCGCACACCTTTTTGCATGTCCTGGTGTGCGTATTAATCGATCCTGACAGTTTGAAGTGCATCCGGCAACATTGAGATTTTGACCGCAAAATCCAAGCAGTGGTTAGTAAGGCATTTCGGATGGATTTCCCTGCCTCATCTTCCCACTGCCACAGCGGCCCTATTAGGCCTACCAACGGCTTGCGCACAGCTTTTTGCATGTCCTGGTGTGCGTATTAATCGATCTTGACAGTTTGAAGTGCATCCGGCAACATTGAGATTTTGACCGCAAAATCCAAGCAGTGGTTAGTAAGGCATTTCGCATGGATTGCCTGCCTCATCTTCCCACTGCCACAGCGGCCCTATTAGGCCTACCAACGACTTGCGCACACCTTTTTGCATGTCCTGGTGTGCGTATTAATCGATCCTGACAGTTTGAAGTGCATCCGGCAACATTGAGATTTTGACCGCAAAATCCAAGCAGTGGTTAGTAAGGCAATTCGGATGGATTGCCTGCCTCATCTTCCCACTGCCACAGCGGCCCTATTAGGCCTACCAACGACTTGCGCACACCTTTTTGCATGTCCTGGTGTGCGTATTAATCGATCCTGACAGTTTGAAGTGCATCCGGCAACATTGAGATTTTGACCGCAAAATCCAAGCAGTGGTAGTAAGGCATTTCGGATGGATTCCCTGCCTCATCTTCCCACTGCCACAGCGGCCCTATTAGGCCTACCAACGACTTGCGCACACCTTTTTGCATGTCCTGGTGTGCGTATTAATCGATCCTGAGAGTTTGAAGTGCATCGGCAACATTGAGATGTTGACCGCAAAATCCAAGCAGTGGTTAGTAAGGCATTTCGGATGGATTCCCTGCCTCATCTTCCCACTGCCACAGCGGCCCTATTAGGCCTACCAACGACTTGCGCACACCTTTTTGCATGTCCTGGTGTGCGTATTAATCGATCCTGACAGTTTGAAGTGCATCCGGCAACATTGAGATTTTGACCGCAAAATCCAAGCAGTGGTTAGTAAGGCATTTCGCATGGATTCCCTGCCTCATCTTCCCACTGCCACAGCGGCCCTATTAGGCCTACTTACGACTTGCGCACAGCTTTTTGCATGTCCTGGTGTGCGTATTAATCGATCCTGACAGTTTGAAGTGCATCCGGCAACATTGAGATTTTGACCGCAAAATCCAAGCAGTGGTTAGTAAGGCATTTCGGATGGATTCCCTGCCTCATCTTCCCACTGCCACAGCGGCCCTATTAGGCCTACCAACGACTTGCGCACACCTTTTTGCATGTCCTGGTGTGCGTATTAATCGATCCTGAGAGTTTGAAGTGCATCCGGCAACATTGAGATGTTGACCGCAAAATCCAAGCAGTGGTTAGTAAGGCATTTCGGATGGATTCCCTGCCTCATCTTCCCACTGCCACAGCGGCCCTATTAGGCCTACCAACGACTTGCGCACACCTTTTTGCATGTCCTGGTGTGCGTATTAATCGATCCTGACAGTTTGAAGTGCATCCGGCATCATTGAGATTTTGACCGCAAAATCCAAGCAGTGGTTAGTAAGGCATTTCGGATGGATTCCCTGCCTCATCTTCCCACTGCCACAGCGGCCCTATTAGGCCTACCAACGGCTTGCGCACAGCTTTTTGCATGTCCTGGTGTGCGTATTAATCGATCTTGACAGTTTGAAGTGCATCCGGCAACATTGAGATTTTGACCGCAAAATCCAAGCAGTGGTTAGTAAGGCATTTCGGATGGATTCCCTGCCTCATCTTCCCACTGCCACAGCGGCCCTATTAGGCCTACCAACGATTTGCGCACACCTTTTTGCATGTCCTGGTGTGCGTATTAATCGATCCTGACAGTTTGAAGTGCATCCGGCAACATTGAGATTTTGACCGCAAAATCCAAGCAGTGGTTAGTAAGGCATTTCGGATGGATTCCCTGCCTCATCTTCCCACTGCCACAGCGGCCCTATTAGGCCTACCAACGACTTGCGCACACCTTTTTGCATGTCCTGGTGTGCGTATTAATGGATCCTGAGAGTTTGAAGTGCATCCGGCAACATTGAGATTTTGACCGCAAAATCCAAGCAGTGGTTAGTAAGGCATTTCGGATGGATTCCCTGCCTCATCTTCCCACTGCCACAGCGGCCCTATTAGGCCTACCAACGACTTGCGCACACCTTTTTGCATGTCTTGGTGTGCGTATTAATCGATCTTGACAGTTTGAAGTGCATCCGGCAACATTGAGATTTTGACCGCAAAATCCAAGCAGTGGTTAGTAAGGCAATTCGGATGGATTGCCTGCCTCATCTTCCCACTGCCACAGCGGCCCTATTAGGCCTACCAACGACTTGCGCACACCTTTCTGCATGTCCTGGTGTGCGTATTAATCGATCCTGAGAGTTTGAAGTGCATCCGGCAAGATTGAGATTTTGACCGCAAAATCCAAGCAGTGGTTAGTAAGGCATTTCGGATGGATTCCCTGCCTCATCTTCCCACTGCCACAGCGGCCCTATTAGGCCTACCAACGGCTTGCGCACAGCTTTTTGCATGTCCTGGTGTGCGTATTAATCGATCCTGAGAGTTTGAAGTGCATCCGGCAACATTGAGATTTTGACCGCAAAATCCAAGCAGTGGTTAGTAAGGCATTTCGGATGGATTCCCTGCCTCATCTTCCCACTGCCACAGCGGCCCTATTAGGCCTACCAACGGCTTGCGCACACCTTTTTGCATGTCCTGGTGTGCGTATTAATCGATCCTGAGAGTTTGAAGTGCATCCGGCAACATTGAGATTTTGACCGCAAAATCCAAGCAGTGGTTAGTAAGGCAATTCGAATGGATTGCCTGCCTCATCTTCCCACTGCCACAGCGGCCCTATTAGGCCTACCAACGGCTTGCGCACACCTTTTTGCATGTCCTGGTGTGCGTATTAATCAATCTTGACAGTTTGAAGTGCATCCGGCAACATTGAGATTTTGACCGCAAAATCCAAGCAGTGGTTAGTAAGGCATTTCGGATGGATTCCCTGCCTCATCTTCCCACTGCCACAGCGGCCCTATTAGGCCTACCAACGACTTGCGCACACCTTTTTGCATGTCCTGGTGTGCGTATTAATCGATCCTGAGAGTTTGAAGTGCATCCGGCAACATTGAGATTTTGACCGCAAAATCCAAGCAGTGGTTAGTAAGGCAATTCGGATGGATTGCCTGCCTCATCTTCCCACTGCCACAGCGGCCCTATTAGGCCTACCAACGGCTTGCGCACAGCTTTTTGCATGTCCTGGTGTGCGTATTAATCGATCCTGAGAGTTTGAAGTGCATCCGGCAACATTGAGATTTTGACCGCAAAATCCAAGCAGTGGTTAGTAAGGCATTTCGGATGGATTCCCTGCCTCATCTTCCCACTGCCACAGCGGCCCTATTAGGCCTACCAACGACTTGCGCACACCTTTTTGCATGTCTTGGTGTGCGTATTAATCGATCTTGACAGTTTGAAGTGCATCCGGCAACATTGAGATTTTGACCGCAAAATCCAAGCAGTGGTTAGTAAGGCATTTCGGATGGATTCCCTGCCTCATCTTCCCACTGCCACAGCGGCCCTATTAGGCCTACCAACGACTTGCGCACACCTTTTTGCATGTCCTGGTGTGCGTATTAATCGATCCTGACAGTTTGAAGTGCATCCGGCAACATTGAGATTTTGACCGCAAAATCCAAGCAGTGGTTAGTAAGGCATTTCGGATGGATTCCCTGCCTCATCTTCCCACTGCCACAGCGGCCCTATTAGGCCTACCAACGACTTGCGCACACCTTTTTGCATGTCCTGGTGTGCGTATTAATCGATCCTGAGAGTTTGAAGTGCATCCGGCAACATTGAGATTTTGACCGCAAAATCCAAGCAGTGGTTAGTAAGGCAATTCGGATGGATTGCCTGCCTCATCTTCCCACTGCCACAGCGGCCCTATTAGGCCTACCAACGGCTTGCGCACAGCTTTTTGCATGTCCTGGTGTGCGTATTAATCGATCCTGACAGTTTGAAGTGCATCCGGCAACATTGAGATTTTGACCGCAAAATCCAAGCAGTGGTTAGTAAGGCATTTCGGATGGATTCCCTGCCTCATCTTCCCACTGCCACAGCGGCCCTATTAGGCCTACCAACGACTTGCGCACACCTTTTTGCATGTCCTGGTGTGCGTATTAATCGATCCTGACAGTTTGAAGTGCATCCGGCAACATTGAGATTTTGACCGCAAAATCCAAGCAGTGGTTAGTAAGGCATTTCGGATGGATTCCCTGCCTCATCTTCCCACTGCCACAGTGGCCCTATTAGGCCTACCAACGACTTGCGCACACCTTTTTGCATGTCCTGGTGTGCGTATTAATGGATCCTGAGAGTTTGAAGTGCATCCGGCAACATTGAGATTTTGACCGCAAAATCCAAGCAGTGGTTATTAAGGCATTTCGGATGGATTCCCTGCCTCATCTTCCCACTGCCACAGCGGCCCTATTAGGCCTACCAACGACTTGCGCACACCTTTTTGCATGTCCTGGTGTGCGTATTAATCGATCCTGACAGTTTGAAGTGCATCCGGCAACATTGAGATTTTGACCGCAAAATCCAAGCAGTGGTTAGTAAGGCATTTCGGATGGATTCCCTGCCTCATCTTCCCACTGCCACAGCGGCCCTATTAGGCCTACCAACGACTTGCGCACACCTTTTTGCATGTCCTGGTGTGCGTATTAATCGATCCTGAGAGTTTGAAGTGCATCCGGCAACATTGAGATTTTGACCGCAAAATCCAAGCAGTGGTTAGTAAGGCAATTCGGATGGATTGCCTGCCTCATCTTCCCACTGCCACAGCGGCCCTATTAGGCATACCAACGGCTTGCGCACAGCTTTTTGCATGTCCTGGTGTGCGTATTAATCGATCTTGACAGTTTGAAGTGCATCCGGCAACATTGAGATTTTGACCGCATAATCCAAGCAGTGGTTAGTAAGGCATTTCGGATGGATTCCCTGCCTCATCTTCCCACTGCCACAGCGGCCCTATTAGGCCTACCAACGACTTGCGCACACCTTTTTGCATGTCCTGGTGTGCGTATTAATCGATCCTGAGAGTTTGAAGTGCATCCGGCAACATTGAGATTTTGACCGCAAAATCCAAGCAGTGGTTAGTAAGGCATTTCGCATGGATTCCCTGTCTCATCTTCCCACTGCCACAGCGGCCCTATTAGGCCTACCAACGACTTGCGCACACCTTTTTGCATGTCCTGGTGTGCGTATTAATCGATCCTGAGAGTTTGAAGTGCATCCGGCAACATTGAGATTTTGACCGCAAAATCCAAGCAGTGGTTAGTAAGGCATTTCGGATGGATTCCCTGCCTCATCTTCCCACTGCCACAGCGGCCCTATTAGGCCTACCAACGACTTGCGCACACCTTTTTGCATGTCCTGGTGTGCGTATTAATCGATCCTGACAGTTTGAAGTGCATCCGGCAACACTGAGATTTTGACCGCAAAATCCAAGCAGTGGTTAGTAAGGCAATTCGGATGGATTGCCTGCCTCATCTTCCCACTGCCACAGCGGCCCTATTAGGCCTACCAACGGCTTGCGCACAGCTTTTTGCATGTCCTGGTGTGCGTATTAATCGATCCTGACAGTTTGAAGTGCATCCGGCAACATTGAGATTTTGACCGCAAAATCCAAGCAGTGGTTAGTAAGGCATTTCGCATGGATTCCCTGCCTCATCTTCCCACTGCCACAGCGGCCCTATTAGGCCTACCAACGACTTGCGCACACCTTTTTGCATGTCCTGGTGTGCGTATTAATCGATCCTGAGAGTTTGAAGTGCATCCGGCAACATTGAGATTTTGACCGCAAAATCCAAGCAGTGGTTAGTAAGGCATTTCGCATGGATTCCCTGCCTCATCTTCCCACTGCCACAGCGGCCCTATTAGGCCTACCAACGACTTGCGCACACCTTTTTGCATGTCCTGGTGTGCGTATTAATCGATCCTGACAGTTTGAAGTGCATCCGGCAACATTGAGATTTTGACCGCAAAATCCAAGGCATTTCGGATGGATTCCCTGCCTCATCTTCCCACTGCCACAGCGGCCCTATTAGGACTACCAACGGCTTGCGCACAGCTTTTTGCATGTCCTGGTGTGCGTATTAATCGATCTTGACAGTTTGAAGTGCATCCGGCAACATTGAGATTTTGACCGCAAAATCCAAGCAGTGGTTAGTAAGGCATTTCGGATGGATTCCCTGCCTCATCTTCCCACTGCCACAGCGGCCCTATTAGGCCTACCAACGACTTGCGCACACCTTTTTGCATGTCCTGGCGTGCGTATTAATCGATCCTGACAGTTTGAAGTGCATCCGGCAACATTCAGATTTTGACCGCAAAATCCAAGCAGTGGTTAGTAAGGCATTTCGGATGGATTGCCTGCCTCATCTTCCCACTGCCACAGCGGCCCTATTAGGCCTACCAACGGCTTGCGCACAGCTTTTTGCATGTCCTGGTGTGCGTATTAATCGATCCTGAAAATTTGAAGTGCATCCGGCAACATTGAGATTTTGACCGCAAAATCCAAGCAGTGGTTAGTAAGGCAATTCGGATGGATTGCCTGCCTCATCTTCCCACTGCCACAGCGGCCCTATTAGGCCTACCAACGGCTTGCGCACAGCTTTTTGCATGTCCTGGTGTGCGTATTAATCGATCTTGACAGTTTGAAGTGCATCCGGCAACATTGAGATTTTGACCGCAAAATCCAAGCAGTGGTTAGTAAGGCATTTCGCATGGATTCCCTGCCTCATCTTCCCACTGCCACAGCGGCCCTATTAGGCCTACCAACGACTTGCGCACACCTTTTTGCATGTCCTGGCGTGCGTATTAATCGATCCTGAGAGTTTGAAGTGCATCCGGCAACATTGAGATTTTGACCGCATAATCCAAGCAGTGGTAAGTAAGGCATTTCGGATGGATTCCCTGCCTCATCTTCCCACTGCCACAGCGGCCCTATTAGGCCTACCAACGACTTGCGCACACCTTTTTGCATGTCCTGGCGTGCGTATTAATCGATCCTGACAGTTTGAAGTGCATCCGGCAACATTCAGATTTTGACCGCAAAATCCAAGCAGTGGTTAGTAAGGCATTTCGGATGGATTGCCTGCCTCATCTTCCCACTGCCACAGCGGCCCTATTAGGCCTACCAACGGCTTGCGCACAGCTTTTTGCATGTCCTGGTGTGCGTATTAATCGATCCTGAGAATTTGAAGTGCATCCGGCAACATTGAGATTTTGACCGCAAAATCCAAGCAGTGGTTAGTAAGGCAATTCGGATGGATTGCCTGCCTCATCTTCCCACTGCCACAGCGGCCCTATTAGGCCTACCAACGGCTTGCGCACAGCTTTTTGCATGTCCTGGTGTGCGTATTAATCGATCTTGACAGTTTGAAGTGCATTCGGCAACATTGAGATTTTGACCGCAAAATCCAAGCAGTGGTTAGTAAGGCATTTCGCATGGATTCCCTGCCTCATCTTCCCACTGCCACAGCGGCCCTATTAGGCCTACCAACGACTTGCGCACACCTTTTTGCATGTCCTGGCGTGCGTATTAATCGATCCTGAGAGTTTGAAGTGCATCCGGCAACATTGAGATTTTGACCGCATAATCCAAGCAGTGGTAAGTAAGGCATTTCGGATGGATTCCCTGCCTCATCTTCCCACTGCCACAGCGGCCCTATTAGGCCTACCAACGACTTGCGCACACCTTTTTGCATGTCCTGGTGTGCGTATTAATCGATCCTGACAGTTTGAAGTGCATCCGGCAACACTGAGATTTTGACCGCAAAATCCAAGCAGTGGTTAGTAAGGCATTTCGCATGGATTCCCTGCCTCATCTTCCCACTGCCACAGCGGCCCTATTAGGCCTACCAACGACTTGCGCACACCTTTTTGCATGTCCTGGTGTGCGTATTAATCGATCCTGACAGTTTGAAGTGCATCCGGCAACATTGAGATTTTGACCGCAAAATCCAAGCAGTGGTTAGTAAGGCATTTCGGATGGATTCCCTGCCTCATCTTCCCACTGCCACAGCGGCCCTATTAGGACTACCAACGGCTTGCGCACAGCTTTTTGCATGTCCTGGTGTGCGTATTAATCGATCTTGACAGTTTGAAGTGCATCCGGCAACATTGAGATTTTGACCGCAAAATCCAAGCAGTGGTTAGTAAGGCATTTCGGATGGATTCCCTGCCTCATCTTCCCACTGCCACAGCGGCCCTATTAGGCCTACCAACGACTTGCGCACACCTTTTTGCATGTCCTGGTGTGCGTATTAATCGATCCTGACAGTTTGAAGTGCATCCGGCAACATTGAGATTTTGACCGCAAAATCCAAGCAGTGGTTAGTAAGGCATTTCGCGTGGATTCCCTGCCTCATCTTCCCACTGCCACAGCGGCCCTATTTGGCCTACCAACGACCTGCGCACACC
The DNA here is from genome assembly GCA_916610145.1 of Eristalis arbustorum. Classification (NCBI taxonomy): domain Eukaryota; kingdom Metazoa; phylum Arthropoda; class Insecta; order Diptera; family Syrphidae; genus Eristalis; species Eristalis arbustorum. The sequence goes on along the minus strand of OU744320.1, from coordinate 43,220,979 downwards.
TTTTTGCATGTCGTGGTGTGCGTATTAATCGATCCTGACAGTTTGAAGTGCATCCGGCAACATTGAGATTTTGACCGCAAAATCCAAGCAGTGGTTAGTAAGGCATTTCGGATGGATTCCCTGCCTCATCTTCCCACTGCCACAGCGGCCCTATTAGGCCTACCAACGACTTGCGCACACCTTTTTGCATGTCTTGGTGTGCGTATTAATCGATCCTGACAGTTTGAAGTGCATCCGGCAACATTGAGATTTTGACCGCAAAATCCAAGCAGTGGTTAGTAAGGCATTTCGCGTGGATTCCCTGCCTCATCTTCCCACTGCCACAGCGGCCCTATTTGGCCTACCAACGACCTGCGCACACCTTTTTGCATGTCGTGGTGTGCGTATTAATCGATCCTGACAGTTTGAAGTGCATCCGGCAACATTGAGATTTTGACCCGCAAAATCCAAGCAGTGGTTAGTAAGGCATTTCGGATGGATTCCCTGCCTCATCTTCCCACTGCCACAGCGGCCCTATTAGGCCTACCAACGACTTGCGCACACCTTTTTGCATGTCCTGGTGTGCGTATTAATCGATCCTGAGAGTTTGAAGTGCATCCGGCAACATTGAGATTTTGACCGCAAAATCCAAGCAAAGGTTAGTAAGGCATTTCGGATGGATTCCCTGCCTCATCTTCCCACTGCCACAGCGGCCCTATTAGGCCTACCAACGACTTGCGCACACCTTTTTGCATGTCCTGGTGTGCGTATTAATCGATCCTGACAGTTTGAAGTGCATCCGGCAACATTGAGATTTTGACCGCAAAATCCAAGGCATTTCGGATGGATTCCCTGCCTCATCTTCCCGCTGCCACAGCGGCCCTATTAGGACTACCAACGGCTTGCGCACAGCTTTTTGCATGTCCTGGTGTGCGTATTAATCGATCTTGACAGTTTGAAGTGCATCCGGCAACATTGAGATTTTGACCGCAAAATCCAAGCAGTGGTTAGTAAGGCATTTCGGATGGATTCCCTGCCTCATCTTCCCACTGCCACAGCGGCCCTATTAGGCCTACCAACGACTTGCGCACACCTTTTTGCATGTCCTGGTGTGCGTATTAATCGATCCTGACAGTTTGAAGTGCATCCGGCAACATTGAGATTTTGACCGCAAAATCCAAGCAGTGGTTAGGCATTTCGGATGGATTCCCTGCCTCATCTTCCCACTGCCACAGCGGCCCTATTAGGCCTACCAACGACTTGCGCACACCTTTTTGCATGTCCTGGTGTGCGTATTAATCGATCCTGACAGTTTGAAGTGCATCCGGCAACATTGAGATTTTGACCGCAAAATCCAAGCAGTGGTTAGTAAGGCATTTCGGATGGATTCCCTGCCTCATCTTCCCACTGCCACAGCGGCCCTATTAGGGCTACCAACGACTTGCGCACAGCTTTTTGCATGTCCTGGTGTGCGTATTAATCGATCCTGACAGTTTGAAGTGCATCCGGCAACATTGAGATTTTGACCGCAAAATCCAAGCAGTGGTTAGTAAGGCATTTCGCATGGATTCCCTGCCTCATCTTCCCACTGCCACAGCGGCCCTATTAGGCCTACCAACGACTTGCGCACACCTTTTTGCATGTCCTGGTGTGCGTATTAATCGATCCTGAGAGTTTGAAGTGCATCCGGCAACATTGAGATTTTGACCGCAAAATCCAAGCAGTGGTTAGTAAGGCATTTCGGATGGATTCCCTGCCTCATCTTCCCACTGCCACAGCGGCCCTATTAGGCCTACCAACGACTTGCGCACACCTTTTTGCATGTCCTGGTGTGCGTATTAATCGATCCTGACAGTTTGAAGTGCATCCGGCAACATTGAGATTTTGACCGCAAAATCCAAGCAGTGGTTAGTAAGGCATTTCGCATGGATTCCCTGCCTCATCTTCCCACTGCCACAGCGGCCCTATTAGGCCTACCAACGACTTGCGCACACCTTTTTGCATGTCCTGGTGTGCGTATTAATCGATCCTGAGAGTTTGAAGTGCATCCGGCAACATTGAGATTTTGACCGCAAAATCCAAGCAGTGGTTAGTAAGGCATTTCGGATGGATTCCCTGCCTCATCTTCCCACTGCCACAGCGGCCCTATTAGGGCTACCAACGACTTGCGCACAGCTTTTTGCATGTCCTGGTGTGCGTATTAATCGATCCTGACAGTTTGAAGTGCATCCGGCAACATTGAGATTTTGACCGCAAAATCCAAGCAGTGGTTAGTAAGGCATTTCGCATGGATTCCCTGCCTCATCTTCCCACTGCCACAGCGGCCCTATTAGGCCTACCAACGACTTGCGCACACCTTTTTGCATGTCCTGGTGTGCGTATTAATCGATCCTGAGAGTTTGAAGTGCATCCGGCAAGATTGAGATTTTGACCGCAAAATCCAAGCAGTGGTTAGTAAGGCATTTCGGATGGATTCCCTGCCTCATCTTCCCACTGCCACAGCGGCCCTATTAGGCCTACCAACGACTTGCGCACACCTTTTTGCATGTCCTGGTGTGCGTATTAATCGATCCTGACAGTTTGAAGTGCATCCGGCATCATTGAGATTTTGACCGCAAAATCCAAGCAGTGGTTAGTAAGGCATTTCGCATGGATTCCCTGCCTCATCTTCCCACTGCCACAGCGGCCCAATTAGGCCTACCAACGACTTGCGCACACCTTTTTGCATGTCCTGGTGTGCGTATTAATCGATCCTGACAGTTTGAAGTGCATCCGGCAACATTGAGATTTTGACCGCAAAATCCAAGCAGTGGTTAGTAAGGCAATTCGGATGGATTGCCTGCCTCATCTTCCCACTGCCACAGCGGCCCTATTAGTCCTACCAACGGCTTGCGCACAGCTTTTTGCATGTCCTGGTGTGCGTATTAATCGATCCTGACAGTTTGAAGTGCATCCGGCAACATTGAGATTTTGACCGCAAAATCCAAGCAGTGGTTAGTAAGGCATTTCGGATGGATTCCCTGCCTCATCTTCCCACTGCCACAGCGGCCCTATTAGGCCTACCAACGACTTGCGCACACCTTTTTGCATGTCCTGGTGTGCGTATTAATCGATCCTGAGAGTTTGAAGTGCATCCGGCAACATTGAGATTTTGACCGCAAAATCCAAGCAGTGGTTAGTAAGGCATTTCGGATGGATTCCCTGCCTCATCTTCCCACTGCCACAGCGGCCCTATTAGGCCTACCAACGACTTGCGCACACCTTTTTGCATGTCCTGGTGTGCGTATTAATCGATCCTGACAGTTTGAAGTGCATCCGGCAACATTGAGATTTTGACCGCAAAATCCAAGCAGTGGTTAGTAAGGCAATTCGGATGGATTGCCTGCCTCATCTTCCCACTGCCACAGCGGCCCTATTAGTCCTACCAACGGCTTGCGCACAGCTTTTTGCATGTCCTGGTGTGCGTATTAATCGATCCTGACAGTTTGAAGTGCATCCGGCAACATTGAGATTTTGACCGCAAAATCCAAGCAGTGGTTAGTAAGGCATTTCGGATGGATTCCCTGCCTCATCTTCCCACTGCCACAGCGGCCCTATTAGTCCTACCAACGGCTTGCGCACAGCTTTTTGCATGTCCTGGTGTGCGTATTAATCGATCCTGACAGTTTGAAGTGCATCCGGCAACATTGAGATTTTGACCGCAAAATCCAAGCAGTGGTTAGTAAGGCATTTCGGATGGATTCCCTGCCTCATCTTCCCACTGCCACAGCGGCCCTATTAGGCCTACCAACGACTTGCGCACACCTTTTTGCATGTCCTGGTGTGCGTATTAATCGATCCTGAGAGTTTGAAGTGCATCCGGCAACATTGAGATTTTGACCGCAAAATCCAAGCAGTGGTTAGTAAGGCATTTCGGATGGATTCCCTGCCTCATCTTCCCACTGCCACAGCGGCCCTATTAGGCCTACCAACGACTTGCGCACACCTTTTTGCATGTCGTGGTGTGCGTATTAATCGATCCTGACAGTTTGAAGTGCATCCGGCAACATTGAGATTTTGACCGCAAAATCCAAGCAGTGGTTAGTAAGGCATTTCGGATGGATTCCCTGCCTCATCTTCCCACTGCCACAGCGGCCCTATTAGGGCTACCAACGACTTGCGCACAGCTTTTTGCATGTCCTGGTGTGCGTATTAATCGATCCTGAGAGTTTGAAGTGCATCCGGCAACATTGAGATTTTGACCGCAAAATCCAAGCAGTGGTTAGTAAGGCATTTCGCATGGATTCCCTGCCTCATCTTCCCACTGCCACAGCGGCCCTATTAGGCCTACCAACGACTTGCGCACACCTTTTTGCATGTCCTGGTGTGCGTATTAATCGATCCTGAGAGTTTGAAGTGCATCCGGCAACATTGAGATTTTGACCGCAAAATCCAAGCAGTGGTTAGTAAGGCATTTCGGATGGATTCCCTGCCTCATCTTCCCACTGCCACAGCGGCCCTATTAGGCCTACCAACGACTTGCGCACACCTTTTTGCATGTCCTGGTGTGCGTATTAATCGATCCTGAGAGTTTGAAGTGCATCCGGCAACATTGAGATTTTGACCGCAAAATCCAAGCAGTGGTTAGTAAGGCATTTCGGATGGATTCCCTGCCTCATCTTCCCACTGCCACAGCGGCCCTATTAGGCCTACCAACGGCTTGCGCACAGCTTTTTGCATGTCCTGGTGTGCGTATTAATCGATCCTGAGAGTTTGAAGTGCATCCGGCAACATTGAGATTTTGACCGCAAAATCCAAGCAGTGGTTAGTAAGGCATTTCGGATGGATTCCCTGCCTCATCTTCCCACTGCCACAGCGGCCCTATTAGGCCTACCAACGACTTGCGCACACCTTTTTGCATGTCCTGGTGTGCGTATTAATCGATCCTGAGAGTTTGAAGTGCATCCGGCAACATTGAGATTTTGACCGCAAAATCCAAGCAGTGGTTAGTAAGGCATTTCGGATGGATTCCCTGCCTCATCTTCCCACTGCCACAGCGGCCCTATTAGGTCTACCAACGACTTGCGCACACCTTTTTGCATGTCCTGGTGTGCGTATTAATCGATCCTGAGAGTTTGAAGTGCATCCGGCAACATTGAGATTTTGACCGCAAAATCCAAGCAGTGGTTAGTAAGGCATTTCGGATGGATTCCCTGCCTCATCTTCCCACTGCCACAGCGGCCCTATTAGGCCTACCAACGACTTGCGCACACCTTTGTGCATGTCCTGGTGTGCGTTTTAATCGATCCTGACAGTTTGAAGTGCATCCGGCAACATTGAGATTTTGACCGCAAAATCCAAGCAGTGGTTAGTAAGGCATTTCGCATGGATTCCCTGCCTCATCTTCCCACTGCCACAGCAGCCCTATTAGGCCTACCAACGACTTGCGCACACCTTTTTGCATGTCCTGGTGTGCGTATTAATCGATCCTGACAGTTTGAAGTGCATCCGGCAACATTGAGATTTTGACCGCAAAATCCAAGCAGTGGTTAGTAAGGCATTTCGCATGGATTCCCTGCCTCATCTTCCCACTGCCACAGCGGCCCTATTAGGCCTACCAACGACTTGCGCACACCTTTTTGCATGTCCTGGTGTGCGTATTAATCGATCCTGACAGTTTGAAGTGCATCCGGCAACATTGAGATTTTGACCGCAAAATCCAAGCAGTGGTTAGTAAGGCATTTCGCATGGATTCCCTGCCTCATCTTCCCACTGCCACAGCGGCCCTATTAGGCCTACCAACGACTTGCGCACACCTTTTTGCATGTCCTGGTGTGCGTATTAATCGATCCTGAGAGTTTGAAGTGCATCCGGCAACATTGAGATTTTGACCGCAAAATCCAAGCAGTGGTTAGTAAGGCATTTCGGATGGATTCCCTGCCTCATCTTCCCACTGCCACAGCGGCCCTATTAGGCCTACCAACGACTTGCGCACACCTTTTTGCATGTCCTGGTGTGCGTATTAATCGATCCTGAGAGTTTGAAGTGCATCCGGCAACATTGAGATTTTGACCGCAAAATCCAAGCAGTGGTTAGTAAGGCATTTCGGATGGATTCCCTGCCTCATCTTCCCACTGCCACAGCGGCCCTATTAGGCCTACCAACGACTTGCGCACACCTTTTTGCATGTCGTGGTGTGCGTATTAATCGATCCTGACAGTTTGAAGTGCATCCGGCAACATTGAGATTTTGACCGCAAAATCCAAGCAGTGGTTAGTAAGGCATTTCGGATGGATTCCCTGCCTCATCTTCCCACTGCCACAGCGGCCCTATTAGGGCTACCAACGACTTGCGCACAGCTTTTTGCATGTCCTGGTGTGCGTATTAATCGATCCTGAGAGTTTGAAGTGCATCCGGCAACATTGAGATTTTGACCGCAAAATCCAAGCAGTGGTTAGTAAGGCATTTCGCATGGATTCCCTGCCTCATCTTCCCACTGCCACAGCGGCCCTATTAGGCCTACCAACGACTTGCGCACACCTTTTTGCATGTACTGGTGTGCGTATTAATCGATCCTGAGAGTTTGAAGTGCATCCGGCAACATTGAGATTTTGACCGCAAAATCCAAGCAGTGGTTAGTAAGGCATTTCGGATGGATTCCCTGCCTCATCTTCCCACTGCCACAGCGGCCCTATTAGGCCTACCAACGACTTGCGCACACCTTTTTGCATGTCCTGGTGTGCGTATTAATTGATCCTGAGAGTTTGAAGTGCATCCGGCAACATTGAGATTTTGACCGCAAAATCCAAGCAGTGGTTAGTAAGGCATTTCGGATGGATTCCCTGCCTCATCTTCCCACTGCCACAGCGGCCCTATTAGGCCTACCAACGACTTGCGCACACCTTTTTGCATGTCCTGGTGTGCGTATTAATCGATCCTGAGAGTTTGAAGTGCATCCGGCAACATTGAGATTTTGACCGCAAAATCCAAGCAGTGGTTAGTAAGGCATTTCGGATGGATTCCCTGCCTCATCTTCCCACTGCCACAGCGGCCCTATTAGGCCTACCAACGACTTGCGCACACCTTTTTGCATGTCCTGGTGTGCGTATTAATCGATCCTGAGAGTTTGAAGTGCATCCGGCAACATTGAGATTTTGACCGCAAAATCCAAGCAGTGGTTAGTAAGGCATTTCGGATGGATTCCCTGCCTCATCTTCCCACTGCCACAGCGGCCCTATTAGGCCTACCAACGACTTGCGCACACCTTTTTGCATGTCCTGGTGTGCGTATTAATCGATCCTGAGAGTTTGAAGTGCATCCGGCAACATTGAGATTTTGACCGCAAAATCCAAGCAGTGGTTAGTAAGGCATTTCGGATGGATTCCCTGCCTCATCTTCCCACTGCCACAGCGGCCCTATTAGGCCTACCAACGACTTGCGCACACCTTTTTGCATGTCCTGGTGTGCGTATTAATCGATCCTGAGAGTTTGAAGTGCATCCGGCAACATTGAGATTTTGACCGCAAAATCCAAGCAGTGGTTAGTAAGGCATTTCGGATGGATTCCCTGCCTCATCTTCCCACTGCCACAGCGGCCCTATTAGGGCTACCAACGACTTGCGCACAGCTTTTTGCATGTCCTGGTGTGCGTATTAATCGATCCTGACAGTTTGAAGTGCATCCGGCAACATTGAGATTTTGACCGCAAAATCCAAGCAGTGGTTAGTAAGGCATTTCGGATGGATTCCCTGCCTCATCTTCCCACTGCCACAGCGGCCCTATTAGGCCTACCAACGACTTGCGCACACTTTTTTGCATGTCCTGGTGTGCGTATTAATCGATCCTGACAGTTTGAAGTGCATCCGGCATCATTGAGATTTTGACCGCAAAATCCAAGCAGTGGTTAGTAAGGCATTTCGCATGGATTCCCTGCCTCATCTTCCCACTGCCACAGCGGCCCTATTAGGCCTACCAACAACTTGCGCACAGCTTTTTGCATGTCCTGATGTGTGTATTAATCGATCCTGAGAGTTTGAAGTGCATCCGGCAACATTGAGATTTTGACCGCAAAATCCAAGCAGGTGTTAGTAAGGCATTTCGGATGGATTCCCTGCCTCATCTTCCCACTGCCACAACGGCCCTATTAGGCCTACCAACAACTTGCGCACACCTTTATGCATGTCCTGGGGTGTGTATTCATCGATCCTGAGAGTTTGAAGTGCATCCGGCAACATTGAGATTTTGACCGCAAAATCCAAGCAGTGGTTAGTAAGGCATTTCGGATGGATTCCCTGCCTCATCTTCCCACTGCCACAGCGGCCCTATTAGGCCTACCAACGACTTGCGCACACCTTTTTGCATGTCCTGGTGTGCGTATTAATCGATCCTGAGAGTTTGAAGTGCATCCGGCAACATTGAGATTTTGACCGCAAAATCCAAGCAGTGGTTAGTAAGGCATTTCGGATGGATTCCCTGCCTCATCTTCCCACTGCCACAGCGGCCCTATTAGGCCTACCAACGACTTGCGCACACCTTTGTGCATGTCCTGGTGTGCGTATTAATCGATCCTGACAGTTTGAAGTGCATCCGGCAACATTGAGATTTTGACCGCAAAATCCAAGCAGTGGTTAGTAAGGCATTTCGCATGGATTCCCTGCCTCATCTTCCCACTGCCACAGCAGCCCTATTAGGCCTACCAACGACTTGCGCACACCTTTTTGCATGTCCTGGTGTGCGTATTAATCGATCCTGACAGTTTGAAGTGCATCCGGCAACATTGAGATTTTGACCGCAAGATCCAAGCAGTGGTTAGTAAGGCATTTCGCATGGATTCCCTGCCTCATCTTCCCACTGCCACAGCGGCCCTATTAGGCCTACCAACGACTTGCGCACACCTTTTTGCGTGTCCTGGTGTGCGTATTAATCGATCCTGACAGTTTGAAGTGCATCCGGCAACATTGAGATTTTGACCGCAAAATCCAAGCAGTGGTTAGTAAGGCATTTCGCGTGGATTCCCTGCCTCATCTTCCCACTGCCACAGCGGCCCTATTAGGCCTACCAACGACTTGCGCACACCTTTTTGCATGTCCTGGTGTGCGTATTAATCGATCCTGAGAGTTTGAAGTGCATCCGGCAACATTGAGATTTTGACCGCAAAATCCAAGCAGTGGTTAGTAAGGCATTTCGGATGGATTCCCTGCCTCATCTTCCCACTGCCACAGCGGCCCTATTAGGCCTACCAACGACCTGCGCACACCTTTTTGCATGTCGTGGTGTGCGTATTAATCGATCCTGACAGTTTGAAGTGCATCCGGCAACATTGAGATTTTGACCGCAAAATCCAAGCAGTGGTTAGTAAGGCATTTCGGATGGATTCCCTGCCTCATCTTCCCACTGCCACAGCGGCCCTATTAGGCCTACCAACGACTTGCGCACACCTTTTTGCATGTCCTGGTGTGCGTATTAATCGATCCTGAGAGTTTGAAGTACATCCGGCAACATTGAGATTTTGACCGCAAAATCCAAGCAGTGGTTAGTAAGGCATTTCGGATGGATTCCCTGCCTCATCTTCAGACTGCCACAGCGGCCCTATTAGGCCTACCAACGACTTGTGCACACCTTTTTGCATGTCCTGGTGTGCGTATTAATCGATCCTGACAGTTTGAAGTGCATCCGGCATCATTGAGATTTTGACCGCAAAATCCAAGCAGTGGTTAGTAAGGCATTTCGGATGGATTCCCTGCCTCATCTTCCCACTGCCACAGCGGCCCTATTAGGCCTACCAACGACTTGCGCACACCTTTTTGCATGTCCTGGTGTGCGTATTAATCGATCCTGAGAGTTTGAAGTGCATCCGGCAACATTGAGATTTTGACCGCAAAATCCAAGCAGTGGTTAGTAAGGCATTTCGGATGGATTCCCTGCCTCATCTTCCCACTGCCACAGCGGCCCTATTAGGCCTACCAACGACTTGCGCACACCTTTTTGCATGTCCTGGTGTGCGTATTAATCGATCCTGAGAGTTTGAAGTGCATCCGGCAACATTGAGATTTTGACCGCAAAATCCAAGCAGTGGTTAGTAAGGCAATTCGGATGGATTGCCTGCCTCATCTTCCCACTGCCACAGCGGCCCTATTAGGCCTACCAACGGCTTGCGCACAGCTTTTTGCATGTCCTGGTGTGCGTATTAATCGATCTTGACAGTTTGAAGTGCATCCGGCAACATTGAGATTTTGACCGCAAAATCCAAGCAGTGGTTAGTAAGGCATTTCGGATGGATTCCCTGCCTCATCTTCCCACTGCCACAGCGGCCCTATTAGGCCTACCAACGACTTGCGCACACCTTTGTGCATGTCCTGGTGTGCGTATTAATCGATCCTGACAGTTTGAAGTGCATCCGGCAACATTGAGATTTTGACCGCAAAATCCAAGCAGTGGTTAGTAAGGCATTTCGCATGGATTCCCTGCCTCATCTTCCCACTGCCACAGCAGCCCTATTAGGCCTACCAACGACTTGCGCACACCTTTTTGCATGTCCTGGTGTGCGTATTAATCGATCCTGACAGTTTGAAGTGCATCCGGCAACATTGAGATTTTGACCGCAAAATCCAAGCAGTGGTTAGTAAGGCATTTCGCATGGATTCCCTGCCTCATCTTCCCACTGCCACAGCGGCCCTATTAGGCCTACCAACGACTTGCGCACACCTTTTTGCATGTCCTGGTGTGCGTATTAATCGATCCTGACAGTTTGAAGTGCATCCGGCAACATTGAGATTTTGACCGCAAAATCCAAGCAGTGGTTAGTAAGGCATTTCGCGTGGATTCCCTGCCTCATCTTCCCACTGCCACAGCGCCCCTATTAGGCCTACCAACGACTTGCGCACACCTTTTTGCATGTCCTGGTGTGCGTATTAATCGATCCTGAGAGTTTGAAGTGCATCCGGCAACATTGAGATTTTGACCGCAAAATCCAAGCAGTGGTTAGTAAGGCATTTCGGATGGATTCCCTGCCTCATCTTCCCACTGCCACAGCGGCCCTATTAGGCCTACCAACGACTTGCGCACACCTTTTTGCATGTCCTGGTGTGCGTATTAATCGATCCTGAGAGTTTGAAGTGCATCCGGCAACATTGAGATTTTGACCGCAAAATCCAAGCAGTGGTTAGTAAGGCATTTCGGATGGATTCCCTGCCTCATCTTCCCACTGCCACAGCGGCCCTATTAGGCCTACCAACGACCTGCGCACACCTTCTTGCATGTCGTGGTGTGCGTATTAATCGATCCTGACAGTTTGAAGTGCATCCGGCAACATTGAGATTTTGACCGCAAAATCCAAGCAGTGGTTAGTAAGGCATTTCGGATGGATTCCCTGCCTCATCTTCCCACTGCCACAGCGGCCCTATTAGGCCTACCAACGACTTGCGCACAGCTTTTTGCATGTCCTGGTGTGCGTATTAATCGATCCTGACAGTTTGAAGTGCATCCGGCATCACTGAGATTTTGACCGCAAAATCCAAGCAGTGGTTAGTAAGGCATTTCGGATGGATTCCCTGCCTCATCTTCCCACTGCCACAGCGGCCCTATTAGGCCTACCAACGGCTTGCGCACAGCTTTTTGCATGTCCTGGTGTGCGTATTAATCGATCTTGACAGTTTGAAGTGCATCCGGCAACATTGAGATTTTGACCGCAAAATCCAAGCAGTGGTTAGTAAGGCATTTCGGATGGATTCCCTGCCTCATCTTCCCACTGCCACAGCGGCCCTATTAGGGCTACCAACGACTTGCGCACAGCTTTTTGCATGTCCTGGTGTGCGTATTAATCGATCCTGAGAGTTTGAAGTGCATCCGGCAACATTGAGATTTTGACCGCAAAATCCAAGCAGTGGTTAGTAAGGCATTTCGGATGGATTCCCTGCCTCATCTTCATACTGCCACAGCGGCCCTATTAGGCCTACCAACGACTTGCGCACACCGTTTTGCATGTCCTGGTGTGCGTATTAATCGATCCTGACAGTTTGAAGTGCATCCGGCAACATTGAGATTTTGACCGCAAAATCCAAGTAGTGGTTAGTAAGGCAATTCGGATGGATTGCCTGCCTCATCTTCCCACTGCCACAGCGGCCCTATTAGGCCTACCAACGGCTTGCGCACACCTTTTTGCATGTCCTGGTGTAAGTATTAATCGATCTTGACAGTTTGAAGTGCATCCGGCAACATTGAGATTTTGACCGCAAAATCCAAGCAGTGGTTAGTAAGGCATTTCGGATGGATTCCCTGCCTCATCTTCCCACTGCCACAGCGGCCCTATTAGGCCTACCAACGGCTTGCGCACAGCTTTTTGCATGTCCTGGTGTGCGTATTAATCGATCTTGACAGTTTGAAGTGCATCCGGCAACATTGAGATTTTGACCGCAAAATCCAAGCAGTGGTTAGTAAGGCATTTCGGATGGATTCCCTGCCTCATCTTCCCACTGCCACAGCGGCCCTATTAGGCCTACCAACGACTTGCGCACACCTTTTTGCATGTCCTGGTGTGCGTATTAATCGATCCTGAGAGTTTGAAGTGCATCCGGCAACATTGAGATTTTGACCGCAAAATCCAAGCAGTGGTTAGTAAGGCATTTCGGATGGATTCCCTGCCTCATCTTCCCACTGCCACAGCGGCCCTATTAGGCCTACCAACGACTTGCGCACACCTTTTTGCATGTCCTGGTGTGCGTATTAATCGATCCTGAGAGTTTGAAGTGCATCCGGCAACATTGAGATTTTGACCGCAAAATCCAAGTAGTGGTTAGTACGGCAATTCGGATGGATTGCCTGCCTCATCTTCCCACTGCCACAGCGGCCCTATTAGGCCTACCAACGGCTTGCGCACACCTTTTTGCATGTCCTGGTGTAAGTATTAATCGATCTTGACAGTTTGAAGTGCATCCGGCAACATTGAGATTTTGACCGCAAAATCCAAGCAGTGGTTAGTAAGGCATTTCGGATGGATTCCCTGCCTCATCTTCCCACTGCCACAGCGGCCCTATTAGGCCTACCAACGGCTTGCGCACACCTTTTTGCATGTCCTGGTGTAAGTATTAATCGATCTTGACAGTTTGAAGTGCATCCGGCAACATTGAGATTTTGACCGCAAAATCCAAGCAGTGGTTAGTAAGGCATTTCGGATGGATTCCCTGCCTCATCTTCCCACTCCCACAGCGGCCCTATTAGGCCTACCAACGACTTGCGCGTCCTGGTGTGCGTATTAATCGATCCTGAGAGTTTGAAGTGCATCCGGCAACATTGAGATTTTGACCGCAAAATCCAAGCAGTGGTTAGTAAGGCATTTCGGATGGATTCCCTGCCTCATCTTCCCACTGCCACAGCGGCCCTATTAGGCCTACCAACGACTTGCGCACACCTTTTTGCATGTCCTGGTGTGCGTATTAATCGATCCTGACAGTTTGAAGTGCATCCGGCATCATTGAGATTTTGACCGCAAAATCCAAGCAGTGGTTAGTAAGGCATTTCGGATGGATTCCCTGCCTCATCTTCCCACTGCCACAGCGGCCCTATTAGGCCTACCAACGACTTGCGCACACCTTTTTGCATGTCCTGGTGTGCGTATTAATCGATCCTGAGAGTTTGAAGTGCATCCGCCAACATTGAGATTTTGACCGCAAAATCCAAGCAGTGGTTAGTAAGGCATTTCGGATGGATTCCCTGCCTCATCTTCCCACTGCCACAGCGGCCCTATTAGGCCTACCAACGACTTGCGCACACCTTTGTGCATGTCCTGGTGTTCGTATTAATCGATCCTGAGAGTTTGAAGTGCATCCGGCAACATTGAGATTTTGACCGCAAAATCCAAGTAGTGGTTAGTAAGGCAATTCGGATGGATTGCCTGCCTCATCTTCCCACTGCCACAGCGGCCCTATTAGGCCTACCAACGGCTTGCGCACACCTTTTTGCATGTCCTGGTGTAAGTATTAATCGATCTTGACAGTTTGAAGTGCATCCGGCAACATTGAGATTTTGACCGCAAAATCCAAGCAGTGGTTAGTAAGGCATTTCGGATGGATTCCCTGCCTCATCTTCATACTGCCACAGCGGCCCTATTAGGCCTACCAACGACTTGCGCACACCGTTTTGCATGTCCTGGTGTGCGTATTAATCGATCCTGAGAGTTTGAAGTGCATCCGGCAACATTGAGATTTTGACCGCAAAATCCAAGCAGTGGTTAGTAAGGCATTTCGGATGGATTCCCTGCCTCATCTTCCCACTGCCACAGCGGCCCTATTAGGCCTACCAACGGCTTGCGCACACCTTTTTGCATGTCCTGGTGTAAGTATTAATCGATCTTGACAGTTTGAAGTGCATCCGGCAACATTGAGATTTTGACCGCAAAATCCAAGCAGTGGTTAGTAAGGCATTTCGGATGCATTCCCTGCCTCATCTTCCCTCCACAGCGGCCCTATTAGGGCTACCAACGACTTGCGCACAGCTTTTTGCATGTCCTGGTGTGCGTATTAATCGATCCTGACAGTTTGAAGTGCATCCGGCAACATTGAGATTTTGACCGCAAAATCCAAGCAGTGGTTAGTAAGGCATTTCGCATGGATTCCCTGCCTCATCTTCCCACTGCCACAGCGGCCCTATTAGGCCTACCAACGACTTGCGCACACCTTTTTGCATGTCCTGGTGTGCGTATTAATCGATCCTGAGAGTTTGAAGTGCATCCGGCAACATTGAGATTTTGACCGCAAAATCCAAGCAGTGGTTAGTAAGGCATTTCGCATGGATTCCCTGCCTCATCTTCCCACTGCCACAGCGGCCCTATTAGGCCTACCAACGGCTTGCGCACAGCTTTTTGCATGTCCTGGTGTGCGTATTAATCGATCTTGACAGTTTGAAGTGCATCCGGCAACATTGAGATTTTGACCGCAAAATCCAAGCAGTGGTTAGTAAGGCATTTCGGATGGATTCCCTGCCTCATCTTCCCACTGCCACAGCGGCCCTATTAGGCCTACCAACGACTTGCGCACACCTTTTTGCATGTCCTGGTGTGCGTATTAATCGATCCTGAGAGTTTGAAGTGCATCCGGCAACATTGAGATTTTGACCGCAAAATCCAAGCAGTGGTTAGTAAGGCATTTCGGATGGATTCCCTGCCTCATCTTCCCACTGCCACAGCGGCCCTATTAGGGCTACCAACGACTTGCGCACAGCTTTTTGCATGTCCTGGTGTGCGTATTAATCGATCTTGACAGTTTGAAGTGCATCCGGCAACATTGAGATTTTGACCGCAAAATCCAAGCAGTGGTTAGTAAGGCATTTCGCATGGATTCCCTGCCTCATCTTCCCACTGCCACAGCAGCCCTATTAGGCCTACCAACGACTTGCGCACACCTTTTTGCATGTCCTGGTGTGCGTATTAATCGA
This sequence comes from Eristalis arbustorum, assembly GCA_916610145.1. Classification (NCBI taxonomy): domain Eukaryota; kingdom Metazoa; phylum Arthropoda; class Insecta; order Diptera; family Syrphidae; genus Eristalis; species Eristalis arbustorum. The sequence goes on along the minus strand of OU744320.1, from coordinate 43,205,596 downwards.
TCCTGACAGTTTGAAGTGCATCCGGCAACATTGAGATTTTGACCGCAAAATCCAAGCAGTGGTTAGTAAGGCATTTCGCATGGATTCCCTGCCTCATCTTCCCACTGCCACAGCGGCCCTATTAGGCCTACCAACGACTTGCGCACACCTTTTTGCATGTCCTGGTGTGCGTATTAATCGATCCTGACAGTTTGAAGTGCATCCGGCAACATTGAGATTTTGACCGCAAAATCCAAGCAGTGGTTAGTAAGGCATTTCGCATGGATTCCCTGCCTCATCTTCCCACTGCCACAGCGGCCCTATTAGGGCTACCAACGACTTGCGCACAGCTTTTTGCATGTCCTGGTGTGCGTATTAATCGATCTTGACAGTTTGAAGTGCATCCGGCAACATTGAGATTTTGACCGCAAAATCCAAGCAGTGGTTAGTAAGGCATTTCGGATGGATTCCCTGCCTCATCTTCCCACTGCCACAGCAGCCCTATTAGGCCTACCAACGACTTGCGCACACCTTTTTGCATGTCCTGGTGTGCGTATTAATCGATCCTGAGAGTTTGAAGTGCATCCGGCAACATTGAGATTTTGACCGCAAAATCCAAGCAGTGGTTAGTAAGGCATTTCGGATGGATTCCCTGCCTCATCTTCCCACTGCCACAGCGGCCCTATTAGGGCTACCAACGACTTGCGCACAGCTTTTTGCATGTCCTGGTGTGCGTATTAATCGATCTTGACAGTTTGAAGTGCATCCGGCAACATTGAGATTTTGACCGCAAAATCCAAGCAGTGGTTAGTAAGGCATTTCGCATGGATTCCCTGCCTCATCTTCCCACTGCCACAGCGGCCCTATTAGGCCTACCAACGACTTGCGCACACCTTTTTGCATGTCCTGGTGTGCGTATTAATCGATCCTGACAGTTTGAAGTGCATCCGGCAACATTGAGATTTTGACCGCAAAATCCAAGCAGTGGTTAGTAAGGCATTTCGCGTGGATTCCCTGCCTCATCTTCCCACTGCCACAGCGCCCCTATTAGGCCTACCAACGACTTGCGCACACCTTTTTGCATGTCCTGGTGTGCGTATTAATCGATCCTGAGAGTTTGAAGTGCATCCGGCAACATTGAGATTTTGACCGCAAAATCCAAGCAGTGGTTAGTAAGGCATTTCGGATGGATTCCCTGCCTCATCTTCCCACTGCCACAGCGGCCCTATTAGGCCTACCAACGACTTGCGCACACCTTTTTGCATGTCCTGGTGTGCGTATTAATCGATCCTGAGAGTTTGAAGTGCATCCGGCAACATTGAGATTTTGACCGCAAAATCCAAGCAGTGGTTAGTAAGGCATTTCGGATGGATTCCCTGCCTCATCTTCCCACTGCCACAGCGGCCCTATTAGGCCTACCAACGACCTGCGCACACCTTCTTGCATGTCGTGGTGTGCGTATTAATCGATCCTGACAGTTTGAAGTGCATCCGGCAACATTGAGATTTTGACCGCAAAATCCAAGCAGTGGTTAGTAAGGCATTTCGGATGGATTCCCTGCCTCATCTTCCCACTGCCACAGCGGCCCTATTAGGCCTACCAACGACTTGCGCACAGCTTTTTGCATGTCCTGGTGTGCGTATTAATCGATCCTGACAGTTTGAAGTGCATCCGGCATCACTGAGATTTTGACCGCAAAATCCAAGCAGTGGTTAGTAAGGCATTTCGGATGGATTCCCTGCCTCATCTTCCCACTGCCACAGCGGCCCTATTAGGCCTACCAACGGCTTGCGCACAGCTTTTTGCATGTCCTGGTGTGCGTATTAATCGATCTTGACAGTTTGAAGTGCATCCGGCAACATTGAGATTTTGACCGCAAAATCCAAGCAGTGGTTAGTAAGGCATTTCGGATGGATTCCCTGCCTCATCTTCCCACTGCCACAGCGGCCCTATTAGGCCTACCAACGACTTGCGCACACCTTTGTGCATGTCCTGGTGTTCGTATTAATCGATCCTTACAGTTTGAAGTGCATCCGGCAACATTGAGATTTTGACCGCAAAATCCAAGCAGTGGTTAGTAAGGCATTTCGGATGGATTCCCTGCCTCATCTTCCCACTGCCACAGCGGCCCTATTAGGCCTACCAACGACTTGCGCACACCTTTTTGCATGTCCTGGTGTGCGTATTAATCGATCCTGAGAGTTTGAAGTGCATCCGGCAACATTGAGATTTTGACCGCAAAATCCAAGCAGTGGTTAGTAAGGCATTTCGGATGGATTCCCTGCCTCATCTTCCCACTGCCACAGCGGCCCTATTAGGCCTACCAACGACTTGCGCACACCTTTTTGCATGTCCTGGTGTGCGTATTAATCGATCCTGACAGTTTGAAGTGCATCCGGCAACATTGAGATTTTGACCGCAAAATCCAAGCAGTGGTTAGTAAGGCATTTCGGATGGATTCCCTGCCTCATCTTCCCACTGCCACAGCGGCCCTATTAGGCCTACCAACAACTTGCGCACAGCTTTTTGCATGTCCTGATGTGTGTATTAATCGATCCTGAGAGTTTGAAGTGCATCCGGCAACATTGAGATTTTGACCGCAAAATCCAAGCAGGTGTTAGTAAGGCATTTCGGATGGATTCCCTGCCTCATCTTCCCACTGCCACAACGGCCCTATTAGGCCTACCAATGTCTTGCGCACACCTTTATGCATGTCCTGGGGTGTGTATTTATCGATCCTGAGAGTTTGAAGTGCATCCGGCAACATTGAGGTTTTGACCGCAAAATCCTAGCAGGTGTTAGTAAGGCATTTCGGATGGATTCCCTGCCTCATCTTCCCACTGCCACAGCGGCCCTATTAGGCCTACCAACGACTTGCGCACACCTTTTTGCATGTCGTGGTGTGCGTATTAATCGATCCTGACAGTTTGAAGTGCATCCGGCAACATTCAGATTTTGACCGCAAAATCCAAGCAGTGGTTAGTAAGGCATTTCGGATGGATTCCCTGCCTCATCTTCCCACTGCCACAGCGACCCTATTACGCCTACCAACGGCTTGCGCACAGCTTTTTGCATGTCCTGGTGTGCGTATTAATCGATCCTGAGAGTTTGAAGTGCATCCGGCAACATTGAGATTATGACCGCAAAATCCAAGCAGTGGTTAGTAAGACATTTCGGATGGATTCCCTGCCTCATCTTCCCACTGCCACAGCGGCCCTATTAGGCCTACCAACGACTTGCGCACACCTTTTTGCATGTCCTGGTGTGCGTATTAATCGATCCTGAGAGTTTGAAGTGCATCCGGCAACATTGAGATTTTGACCGCAAAATCCAAGCAGTGGTTAGTAAGGCATTTCGGATGGATTCCCTGCCTCATCTTCCCACTGCCACAGCGGCCCTATTAGGCCTACCAACGACTTGCGCACACCTTTTTGCATGTCCTGGTGTGCGTATTAATCGATCCTGACAGTTTGAAGTGCATCCGGCAACATTGAGATTTTGACCGCAAAATCCAAGCAGGGGTTAGTAAGGCATTTCGGATGGATTCCCTGCCTCATCTTCCCACTGCCACAGCGGCCCTATTAGGCCTACCAACAACTTGCGCACAGCTTTTTGCATGTCCTGATGTGTGTATTAATCGATCCTGAGAGTTTGAAGTGCATCCGGCAACATTGAGATTTTGACCGCAAAATCCAAGCAGGTGTTAGTAAGGCATTTCGGATGGATTCCCTGCCTCATCTTCCCACTGCCACAACGGCCCTATTAGGCCTACCAATGTCTTGCGCACACCTTTATGCATGTCTGGGGTGTGTATTTATCGATCCTGAGAGTTTGAAGTGCATCCGGCAACATTGAGGTTTTGACCGCAAAATCCTAGCAGGTGTTAGTAAGGCATTTCGGATGGATTCCCTGCCTCATCTTCCCACTGCCACAGCGGCCCTATTAGGCTTACCAACGACTTGCGCACACCTTTTTGCATGTCGTGGTGTGCGTATTAATCGATCCTGACAGTTTGAAGTGCATCCGGCAACATTCAGATTTTGACCGCAAAATCCAAGCAGTGGTTAGTAAGGCATTTCGGATGGATTCCCTGCCTCATCTTCCCACTGCCACAGCGGCCCTATTAGGCCTACCAACGACTTGCGCACACCTTTTTGCATGTCCTGGTGTGCGTATTAATCGATCCTGACAGTTTGAAGTGCATCCGGCAACATTGAGATTTTGACCGCAAAATCCCAAGCAGTGGTTAGTAAGGCATTTCGGATGGATTCCTGCCTCATCTTCCCACTGCCACAGCGGCCCTATTAGGCCTACCCAACGACTTGCGCACACCTTTTTGCATGTCGTGGTGTGCGTATTAATCGATCCTGACAGTTTGAAGTGCATCCGGCAACATTGAGATTTTGACCGCAAAATCCAAGCAGTGGTTAGTAAGGCATTTCGGATGGATTCCCTGCCTCATCTTCCCACTGCCCACAGCGGCCCTATTAGGCCTACCAACAACTTGCGCACAGCTTTTTGCATGTCCTGATGTGTGTATTAATCGATCCTGAGAGTTTGAAGTGCATCCGGCAACATTGAGATTTTGACCGCAAAATCCAAGCAGGTGTTAGTAAGGCATTTCGGATGGATTCCCTGCCTCATCTTCCCACTGCCACAACGGCCCTATTAGGCCTACCAATGTCTTGCGCACACCTTTATGCATGTCCTGGGGTGTGTATTTATCGATCCTGAGAGTTTGAAGTGCATCCGGCAACATTGAGGTTTTGACCGCAAAATCCTAGCAGGTGTTAGTAAGGCATTTCGCATGGATTCCCTGCCTCATCTTCCCACTGCCACAGCGGCCCTATTAGGCCTACCAACGACTTGCGCACACCTTTTTGCATGTCCTGGTGTGCGTATTAATCGATCCTGAGAGTTTGAAGTGCATCGGCAACATTGAGATTTTGACCGCAAAATCCAAGCAGTGGTTAGTAAGGCATTTCGGATGGATTCCCTGCCTCATCTTCCCACTGCCACAGCGGCCCTATTAGGCCTACCAACGACTTGCGCACACCTTTTTGCATGTCCTGGTGTGCGTATTAATCGATCCTGACAGTTTGAAGTGCATCCGGCAACATTGAGATTTTGACCGCAAAATCCAAGCAGTGGTTAGTAAGGCAATTCGGATGGATTGCCTGCCTCATCTTCCCACTGCCACAGCGGCCCTATTAGGCCTACCAACGGCTTGCGCACAGCTTTTTGCATGTCCTGGTGTGCGTATTAATCGATCCTGAGAGTTTGAAGTGCATCCGGCAACATTGAGATTTTGACCGCAAAATCCAAGCAGTGGTTAGTAAGGCATTTCGGATGGATTCCCTGCCTCATCTTCCCACTGCCACAGCGGCCCTATTAGGCCTACCAACGACTTGCGCACAGCTTTTTGCATGTCCTGGTGTGCGTATTAATCGATCTTGAGAGTTTGAAGTGCATCCGGCAACATTGAGATTTTGACCGCAAAATCCAAGCAGTGGTTAGTAAGGCAATTCGGATGGATTGCCTGCCTCATCTTCCCACTGCCACAGCGGCCCTATTAGGCCTACCAACGACTTGCGCACACCTTTTTGCATGTCGTGGTGTGCGTATTAATCGATCCTGACAGTTTGAAGTGCATCCGGCAACATTCAGATTTTGACCGCAAAATCCAAGCAGTGGTTAGTAAGGCATTTCGGATGGATTCCCTGCCTCATCTTCCCACTGCCACAGCGACCCTATTACGCCTACCAACGGCTTGCGCACAGCTTTTTGCATGTCCTGGTGTGCGTATTAATCGATCCTGAGAGTTTGAAGTGCATCCGGCAACATTGAGATTATGACCGCAAAATCCAAGCAGTGGTTAGTAAGGCATTTCGGATGGATTCCCTGCCTCATCTTCCCACTGCCACAGCGGCCCTATTAGGCCTACCAACGACTTGCGCACACCTTTTTGCATGTCGTGGTGTGCGTATTAATCGATCCTGACAGTTTGAAGTGCATCCGGCAACATTCAGATTTTGACCGCAAAATCCAAGCAGTGGTTAGTAAGGCATTTCGGATGGATTCCCTGCCTCATCTTCCCACTGCCACAGCGGCCCTATTAGGCCTACCAACGACTTGCGCACACCTTTTGCATGTCCTGGTGTGCGTATTAATCGATCCTGAGAGTTTGAAGTGCATCCGGCAACATTGAGATTTTGACCGCAAAATCCAAGCAGTGGTTAGTAAGGCATTTCGGATGGATTCCCTGCCTCATCTTCCCACTGCCACAGCGGCCCTATTAGGCCTACCAACGACTTGCGCACACCTTTTTGCATGTCCTGGTGTGCGTATTAATCGATCCTGACAGTTTGAAGTGCATCCGGCAACATTGAGGTTTTGACCGCAAAATCCAAGCAGTGGTTAGTAAGGCAATTCGGATGGATTGCCTGCCTCATCTTCCCACTGCCACAGCGGCCCTATTAGGCCTACCAACGGCTTGCGCACAGCTTTTTGCATGTCCTGGTGTGCGTATTAATCGATCTTGACAGTTTGAAGTGCATCCGGCAACATTGAGATTTTGACCGCAAAATCCAAGCAGTGGTTAGTAAGGCATTTCGGATGGATTCCCTGCCTCATCTTCCCACTGCCACAGCGGCCCTATTAGGCCTACCAACGACTTGCGCACACCTTTGTGCATGTCCTGGTGTTCGTATTAATCGATCCTTACAGTTTGAAGTGCATCCGGCAACATTGAGATTTTGACCGCAAAATCCAAGCAGTGGTTAGTAAGGCATTTCGGATGGATTCCCTGCCTCATCTTCCCACTGCCACAGCGGCCCTATTAGGGCTACCAACGACTTGCGCACAGCTTTTTGCATGTCCTGGTGTGCGTATTAATCGATCCTGAGAGTTTGAAGTGCATCCGGCAACATTGAGATTTTGACCGCAAAATCCAAGCAGTGGTTAGTAAGGCATTTCGGATGGATTCCCTGCCTCATCTTCCCACTGCCACAGCGGCCCTATTAGGCCTACCAACGACTTGCGCACACCTTTTTGCATGTCCTGGTGTGCGTATTAATCGATCCTGACAGTTTGAAGTGCATCCGGCAACATTGAGATTTTGACCGCAAAATCCAAGCAGTGGTTAGTAAGGCATTTCGGATGGATTCCCTGCCTCATCTTCCCACTGCCACAGCGGCCCTATTAGGCCTACTAACAACTTGCGCACAGCTTTTTGCATGTCCTGATGTGTGTATTAATCGATCCTGAGAGTTTGAAGTGCATCCGGCAACATTGAGATTTTGACCGCAAAATCCAAGCAGGTGTTAGTAAGGCATTTCGGATGGATTCCCTGCCTCATCTTCCCACTGCCACAACGGCCCTATTAGGCCTACCAATGTCTTGCGCACACCTTTATGCATGTCCTGGGGTGTGTATTTATCGATCCTGAGAGTTTGAAGTGCATCCGGCAACATTGAGGTTTTGACCGCAAAATCCTAGCAGGTGTTAGTAAGGCATTTCGCATGGATTCCCTGCCTCATCTTCCCACTGCCACAGCGGCCCTATTAGGCCTACCAACGACTTGCGCACACCTTTTTGCATGTCCTGGTGTGCGTATTAATCGATCCTGAGAGTTTGAAGTGCATCCGGCAACATTGAGATTTTGACCGCAAAATCCAAGCAGTGGTTAGTAAGGCATTTCGGATGGATTCCCTGCCTCATCTTCCCACTGCCACAGCGGCCCTATTAGGCCTACCAACGACTTGCGCACACCTTTTTGCATGTCCTGGTGTGCGTATTAATCGATCCTGACAGTTTGAAGTGCATCCGACAACATTGAGATTTTGACCGCAAAATCCAAGCAGTGGTTAGTAAGGCAATTCGGATGGATTGCCTGCCTCATCTTCCCACTGCCACAGCGGCCCTATTAGGCCTACCAACGGCTTGCGCACAGCTTTTTGCATGTCCTGGTGTGCGTATTAATCGATCTTGACAGTTTGAAGTGCATCCGGCAACATTGAGATTTTGACCGCAAAATCCAAGCAGTGGTTAGTAAGGCATTTCGGATGGATTCCCTGCCTCATCTTCCCACTGCCACAGCGGCCCTATTAGGCCTACCAACGGCTTGCGCACAGCTTTTTGCATGTCCTGGTGTGCGTATTAATCGATCTTGAGAGTTTGAAGTGCATCCGGCAACATTGAGATTTTGACCGCAAAATCCAAGCAGTGGTTAGTAAGGCATTTCGGATGGATTCCCTGCCTCATCTTCCCACTGCCACAGCGGCCCTATTAGGCCTACCAACGACTTGCGCACACCTTTTTGCATGTCGTGGTGTGCGTATTAATCGATCCTGACAGTTTGAAGTGCATCCGGCAACATTCAGATTTTGACCGCAAAATCCAAGCAGTGGTTAGTAAGGCATTTCGGATGGATTCCCTGCCTCATCTTCCCACTGCCACAGCGACCCTATTACGCCTACCAACGGCTTGCGCACAGCTTTTTGCATGTCCTGGTGTGCGTATTAATCGATCCTGAGAGTTTGAAGTGCATCCGGCAACATTGAGATTATGACCGCAAAATCCAAGCAGTGGTTAGTAAGGCATTTCGGATGGATTCCCTGCCTCATCTTCCCACTGCCACAGCGGCCCTATTAGGCCTACCAACGACTTGCGCACACCTTTTTGCATGTCCTGGTGTGCGTATTAATCGATCCTGACAGTTTGAAGTGCATCCGGCAACATTGAGATTTTGACCGCAAAATCCAAGCAGTGGTTAGTAAGGCATTTCGGATGGATTCCCTGCCTCATCTTCCCACTGCCACAGCGGCCCTATTAGGCCTACCAACGACTTGCGCACACCTTTTTGCATGTCGTGGTGTGCGTATTAATCGATCCTGACAGTTTGAAGTGCATCCGGCAACATTCAGATTTTGACCGCAAAATCCAAGCAGTGGTTAGTAAGGCATTTCGGATGGATTCCCTGCCTCATCTTCCCACTGCCACAGCGGCCCTATTAGGCCTACCAACGACTTGCGCACACCTTTTGCATGTCCTGGTGTGCGTATTAATCGATCCTGAGAGTTTGAAGTGCATCTGGCAACATTGAGATGTTGACCGCAAAATCCAAGCAGTGGTTAGTAACGCATTTCGGATGGATTCCCTGCCTCATCTTCCCACTGCCACAGCGGCCCTATTAGGCCTACCAACGACTTGCGCACACCTTTTTGCATGTCCTGGTGTGCGTATTAATCGATCCTGACAGTTTGAAGTGCATCCAGCAACATTGAGATTTTGACCGCAAAATCCAAGCAGTGGTTAGTAAGGCATTTCGGATGGATTCCCTGCCTCATCTTCCCACTGCCACAGCGGCCCTATTAGGCCTACCAACGACTTGCGCACACCTTTTTGCATGTCCTGGTGTGCGTATTAATCGATCCTGACAGTTTGAAGTGCATCCAGCAACATTGAGATTTTGACCGCAAAATCCAAGCAGTGGTTAGTAAGGCATTTCGGATGGATTCCCTGCCTCATCTTCCCACTGCCACAGCGGCCCTATTAGGCCTACCAACGATGTGCGTATTAATCGATCCTGAGAGTTTGAAGTGCATCCGGCAACATTGAGATTTTGACCGCAAAATCCAAGCAGTGGTTAGTAAGGCATTTCGGATGGATTCCCTGCCTCATCTTCCCACTGCCACAGCGGCCCTATTAGGCCTACCAACGCCTTGCGCACACCTTTTTGCATGTCCTGGTGTGCGTATTAATCGATCCTGAGAGTTTGAAGTGCATCCGGCAACATTGAGATTTTGACCGCAAAATCCAAGCAGTGGTTAGTAAGGCATTTCGGATGGATTCCCTGCCTCATCTTCCCACTGCCACAGCGGCCCTATTAGGCCTACCAACGACTTGCGCACACCTTTTTGCATGTCCTGGTGTGCGTATTAATCGATCCTGAGAGTTTGAAGTGCATACGGCAACATTGAGATTTTGACCGCAAAATCCAAGCAGTGGTTAGTAAGGCATTTCGGATGGATTCCCTGCCTCATCTTCCCACTGCCACAGCGGCCCTATTAGGCCTACCAACGACTTGCGCACACCTTTTTGCATGTCCTGGTGTGCGTATTAATCGATCCTGAGAGTTTGAAGTGCATCCGGCAACATTGAGATTTTGACCGCAAAATCCAAGCAGTGGTTAGTAAGGCATTTCGGATGGATTGCCTGCCTCATCTTCCCACTGCCACAGCGGCCCTATTAGGCCTACCAACGACTTGCGCACACCTTTTTGCATGTCCTGGTGTGCGTATTAATCGATCCTGAGAGTTTGAAGTGCATCCGGCAACATTGAGATTTTGACCGCAAAATCCAAGCAGTGGTTAGTAAGGCAATTCGGATGGATTGCCTGCCTCATCTTCCCACTGCCACAGCGGCCCTATTAGGCCTACCAACGGCTTGCGCACAGCTTTTTGATGTCCTGGTGTGCGTATTAATCGATCTTGACAGTTTGAAGTGCATCCGGCAACATTGAGATTTTGACCGCAAAATCCAAGCAGTGGTTAGTAAGGCATTTCGGATGGATTCCCTGCCTCATCTTCCCACTGCCACAGCGGCCCTATTAGGCCTACCAACGGCTTGCGCACAGCTTTTTGCATGTCCTGGTGTGCGTATTAATCGATCCTGAGAGTTTGAAGTGCATCCGGCAACATTGAGATTTTGACCGCAAAATCCAAGCAGTGGTTAGTAAGGCATTTCGGATGGATTCCCTGCCTCATCTTCCCACTGCCACAGCGGTCCTATTAGGCCTACCAACGACTTGCGCACACCTTTTTGCATGTCCTGGTGTGCGTATTAATCGATCCTGAGAGTTTGAAGTGCATCCGGCAACATTGAGATTTTGACCGCAAAATCCAAGCAGTGGTTAGTAAGGCATTTCGGATGGATTCCCTGCCTCATCTTCCCACTGCCACAGCGGCCCTATTAGGCCTACCAACGACTTGCGCACACCTTTTTGCATGTCCTAGTGTGCGTATTAATCGATCCTGAGAGTTTGAAGTGCATCCGGCAACATTGAGATTTTGACCGCAAAATCCAAGCAGTGGTTAGTAAGGCATTTCGGATGGATTCCCTGCCTCATCTTCCCACTGCCACAGCGACCCTATTAGGCCTACCAACGGCTTGCGCACAGCTTTTTGCATGTCCTGGTGTGCGTATTAATCGATCCTGACAGTTTGAAGTGCATCCGGCAACATTGAGATTTTAACCGCAAAATCCAAGCAGTGGTTAGTAAGGCATTTCGGATGGATTCCCTGCCTCATCTTCCAACTGCCACAGCGGCCCTATTAGGCCTACCAACGACCTGCGCACACCTTTTTGCATGTCCTGGTGTGCGTATTAATCGATCCTGACAGTTTGAAGTGCATCCGGCAACATTGAGATTTTGACCGCAAAATCCAAGCAGTGGTTAGTAAGGCATTTCGGATGGATTCCCTGCCTCATCTTCCCACTGCCACAGCGGCCCTATTAGGCCTACCAACGACTTGCGCACACCTTTTTGCATGTCCTGGTGTGCGTATTAATCGATCCTGACAGTTTGAAGTGCATCCGGCAACATTGAGATTTTGACCGCAAAATCCAAGCAGTGGTTAGTAAGGCAATTCGGATGGATTGCCTGCCTCATCTTTCCACTGCCACAGCGGCCCTTTTAGGCCTACCAACGACTTGCGCACAGCTTTTTGCATGTCCTGATGTGCGTATTAATCGATCCTGAGAGTTTGAAGTGCATCCGGCAACATTGAGATTTTGACCGCAAAATTCAAGCAGTGGTTAGTAAGGCATTTCGGATGCATTCCCTGCCTCATCTTCCCTCCACAGCGGCCCTATTAGGGCTACCAACGACTTGCGCACAGCTTTTTGCATGTCCTGGTGTGCGTATTAATCGATCCTGACAGTTTGAAGTGCATCCGGCAACATTGAGATTTTGACCGCAAAATCCAAGCAGTGGTTAGTAAGGCAATTCGGATGGATTGCCTGCCTCATCTTTCCACTGCCACAGCGGCCCTTTTAGGCCTACCAACGACTTGCGCACAGCTTTTTTCATGTCCTGATGTGCGTATTAATCGATCCTGAGAGTTTGAAGTGCATCCGGCAACATTGAGATTTTGACCGCAAAATCCAAGCAGTGGTTAGTAAGGCATTTCGGATGCATTCCCTGCCTCATCTTCCCTCCACAGCGGCCCTATTAGGGCTACCAACGACTTGCGCACAGCTTTTTGCATGTCCTGATGTGCGTATTAATCGCTCCTGAGAGTTTGAAGTGCATCCGGAAACATTGAGATTTTGACCGCAAAATCCAAGCAGTGGTTAGTAAGGCATTTCGGATGGATTCCCTGCCTCATCTTCCCACTGCCACAGCGGCCCTATTAGGCCTACCAACGACTTGCGCACACCTTTTTGCATGTCCTGATGTGTGTATTAATCGATCCTGAGGGTTTGAAGTGCATCCGGCAACATTGAGATTTTGACCGCAAAATCCAAGCAGTGGTTAGTAAGGCATTTCGGATGCATTCCCTGCCTCATCTTCCCTCCACAGCGGCCCTATTAGGGCTACCAACGGCTTGCGCACACCTTTTTGCATGTCCTGATGTGTGTATTAATCGATCCTGAGAGCTTGAAGTGCATCCGGCAACATTGAGATTTTGACCGCAAAATCCAAGCAGTGGTTAGTAAGGCATTTCGGATGCATTCCCTGCCTCATCTTCCCTCCACAGCGGCCCTATTAGGGCTACCAACGACTTGCGCACAGCTTTTTGCATGTCCTGATGTGCGTATTAATCGCTCCTGAGAGTTTGAAGTGCATCCGGCAACATTGAGATTTTGACCGCAAAATCCAAGCAGTGGTTAGTAAGGCATTTCGGATGGATTCCCTGCCTCATCTTCCCTCCACAGCGGCCCTATTAGGGCTACCAACGGCTTGCGCACACCTTTTTGCATGTCCTGATGTGTGTATTAATCGATCCTGAGAGCTTGAAGTGCATCCGGCAACATTGAGATTTTGACCGCAAAATCCAAGCAGTGGTTAGTAAGGCATTTCGGATGCATTCCCTGCCTCATCTTCCCTCCACAGCGGCCCTATTAGGCCTACCAACGACTTGCGCACACCTTTTTGCATGTCCTGGTGTGCGTATTAATCGATCCTGAGAGTTTGAAGTGCATCCGGCAACATTGAGATTTTGACCGCAAAATCCAAGCAGTGGTTAGTAAGGCATTTCGGATGGATTCCCTGCCTCATCTTTCCACTGCCACAGCGGCCCTTTTAGGCCTACCAACGACTTGCGCACAGCTTTTTGCATGTCCTGATGTGCGTATTAATCGATCCTGAGAGTTTGAAGTGCATCCGGCAACATTGAGATTTTGACCGCAAAATCCAAGCAGTGGTTAGTAAGGCATTTCGGATGGATTCCCTGCCTCATCTTTCCACTGCCACAGCGGCCCTTTTAGGCCTACCAACGACTTGCGCACAGCTTTTTGCATGTCCTGATGTGCGTATTAATCGATCCTGAGAGTTTGAAGTGCATCCGGCAACATTGAGATTTTGACCGCAAAATCCAAGCAGTGGTTAGTAAGGCATTTCGGATGGATTCCCTGCCTCATCTTTCCACTGCCACAGCGGCCCTTTTAGGCCTACCAACGACTTGCGCACAGCTTTTTGCATGTCCTGATGTGCGTATTAATCGATCCTGAGAGTTTGAAGTGCATCCGGCAACATTGAGATTTTGACCGCAAAATCCAAGCAGTGGTTAGTAAGGCATTTCGGATGGATTCCCTGCCTCATCTTCCCTCCACAGCGGCCCTATTAGGGCTACCAACGGCTTGCGCACACCTTTTTGCATGTCCTGGTGTGCGTATTCATCGATCCTGAGAGTTTGAAGTGCATCCGGCAACATTGAGATTTTTACCGCAAAATCCTAGCAGTGGTTAGTAAGGCATTTCGGATGGATTCCCTGCCTCATCTTCCCACTGCCACAGCGGCCCTATTAGGCCTACCAACGGCTTGCGCACAGCTTTTTGCATGTCCTGGTGTGCGTATTAATCGATCCTGAGAGTTTGAAGTGCATTCGGCAACATTGAGATTTTGACCGCAAAATCCAAGCAGTGGTTAGTAAGGCATTTCGGATGGATTCCCTGCCTCATCTTCCCACTGCCACAGCGGCCCTATTAGGCCTACCAACGGCTTGCGCACACCTTTTTGCATGTCCTGGTGTGCGTATTAATCGCTCCTGAGAGTTTGAAGTGCATCCGGCAACATTGAGATTTTGACCGCAAAATCCAAGCAGTGGTTAGTAAGGCATTTCGGATGGATGCCTGCCTCATCTTCCCACTGCCACAGCGGCCCTATTAGGCCAACCAATGACTTGCGCACACCTTTTTGCATGTCCTGGTGTGTGTATTAATCGATCCTGAGAGTTTGAAGTGCATCCGGCAACATTGAGATTTTGACCGCAAAATCCAAGCAGTGGTTAGTAAGGCATTTCGGATGGATTCCCTGCCTCATCTTCCCACTGCCACAGCGGCCCTATTAGGCCTACCAACGGCTTGCGCACACCTTTTTGCATGTCCTGGTGTGCGTATTAATCGCTCCTGAGAGTTTGAAGTGCATCCGGCAACATTGAGATTTTGACCGCAAAATCCAAGCAGTGGTTAGTAAGGCATTTCGGATGGATGCCTGCCTCATCTTCCCACTGCCACAGCGGCCCTATTAGGCCAACCAATGACTTGCGCACACCTTTTTGCATGTCCTGGTGTGTGTATTAATCGATCCTGAGAGTTTGAAGTGCATCCGGCAACATTGAGATTTTGACCGCAAAATCCAAGCAGTGGTTAGTAAGGCATTTCGGATGGATTCCCTGCCTCAGCGGCCACTGCCACAGCGGCCCTATTAGGCCTACCAACGACTTGCGCACAGCTTTTTGCATGTCCTGGTGTGCGTATTAATCGATCCTGAGAGTTTGAAGTCCATCCGGCAACATTGAGATTTTGACCGCAAAATCCAAGCAGTGGTTAGTAAGGCATTTCGGATGGATGCCTGCCTCATCTTCCCACTGCCACAGCGGCCCTATTAGGCCAACCAATGACTTGCGCACACCTTTTTGCATGTCCTGGTGTGTGTATTAATCGATCCTGAGAGTTTGAAGTGCATCCGGCAACATTGAGATTTTGACCGCAAAATCCAAGCAGTGGTTAGTAAGGCATTTCGGATGGATTCCCTGCCTCATCTTCCCACTGCCACAGCGGCCCTATTAGGCCTACCAACGGCTTGCGCACAGCTTTTTGCATGTCCTGGTGTGCGTATTAATCGATCCTGAGAGTTTGAAGTGCATCCGGCAACATTGAGATTTTGACCGCAAAATCCAAGCAGTGGTTAGTAAGGCATTTCGGATGGATGCCTGCCTCATCTTCCCACTGCCACAGCGGCCCTATTAGGCCAACCAATGACTTGCGCACACCTTTTTGCATGTCCTGGTGTGTGTATTAATCGATCCTGAGAGTTTGAAGTGCATCCGGCAACATTGAGATTTTGACCGCAAAATCCAAGCAGTGGTTAGTAAGGCATTTCGGATGGATTCCCTGCCTCATCTTCCCACTGCCACAGCGGCCCTATTAGGCCTACCAACGGCTTGCGCACAGCTTTTTGCATGTCCTGGTGTGCGTATTAATCGATCCTGAGAGTTTGAAGTGCATCCGGCAACATTGAGATTTTGACCGCAAAATCCAAGCAGTGGTTAGTAAGGCATTTCGGATGGATGCCTGCCTCATCTTCCCACTGCCACAGCGGCCCTATTAGGCCAACCAATGACTTGCGCACACCTTTTTGCATGTCCTGGTGTGTGTATTAATCGATCCTGAGAGTTTGAAGTGCATCCGGCAACATTGAGATTTTGACCGCAAAATCCAAGTAGTGGTTAGTAAGGCATTTCGGATGGATTCCCTGCCTCATCTTCCCACTGCCACAGCGGCCCTATTAGGCGTACCAACGACTTGCGCACACCTTTTTGCATGTCCTGGGGTGCGTATTAATCGATCCTGAGAGTTTGAAGTGCATCCGGCAACATTGAGATTTTGACCGCAAAATCCAAGCAGTGGTTAGTAAGGCATTTCGGATGGATTCCCTGCCTCATCTTCCCACTGCCACAGCGGCCCTATTAGGCCTACCAACGACTTGCGCACACTTTTTTGCATGTCCTGATGTGTGTATTAATCGGTCCTGAGAGTTTGAAGTGCACCCGGCAACATTGAGATTTTGACCGCAAAATCCAAGCAGTGGTTAGTAAGGTATTTCGGATGGATTCCCTGCCTCATCTTCCCACTGCCACAGCGGCCCTATTAGGCCAACCAATGACTTGCGCACACCTTTTTGCATGTCCTGGTGTGCTTATTAATCGATCCTGAGAGTTTGAAGTGAATCCGGCAACCTTGAGATTTTGACCGCAAAATCCAAGCAGTGGTTAGTAAGGCATTTCGGATGGATTCCCTGCCTCATCTTCCCACTGCCACAGCGGCCCTATTAGGCCTACCAACGACTTGCGCACAGCCTTTTGCATGTCCTGATGTGTGTATTAATCAATCCTGAGAGTTTGAAGTGCATCCGGCAACATTGAGATTTTGACCGCAAAATCCAAGCAGTGGTTAGTAAGGCATTTCGGATGGATTCCCTGCCTCATCTTCCCACTGCCACAGCGGCCCTATTAGGCCTACCAACGACTTGCGCACAGCTTTTTGCATGTCCTGGTGTGCGTATTAATCGATCCTGAGAGTTTGAAATGCATCCGGCAAACTTGAGATTTTGACCGCAAAATCCAAGCAGTGGTTAGTAAGGCATTTCGGATGGATTCCCTGCCTCATCTTCCCACTGCCACAGTGGCCCTAATAGGCCTACCAACGACTTGCGCACAGCTTTTTGCATGTCCTGGTGTGCGTATTAATCGATCCTGAGAGTTTGAAATGCATCCGGCAAACTTGAGATTTTGACCGCAAAATCCAAGCAGTGGTTAGTAAGGCATTTCGGATGGATTCCCTGCCTCATCTTCCCACTGCCACAGTGGCCCTAATAGGCCTACCAACGACTTGCGCACACCTTTTTGCATGTCCTGGTGTGTGTATTAATCGATCCTGAGAGTTTGAAGTGCATCCGGCAACATTGAGATTTTGACCGCAAAATCCAAGCAGTGGTTAGTAAGGCATTTCGGATGGATTCCCTGCCTCATCTTCCCACTGCCACAGTGGCCCTAATAGGCCTACCAACGACTTGCGCACACCTTTTTGCATGTCCTGGGGTGCGTATTAATCGATCCTGAGAGTTTGAAGTGCATCCGGCAACATTGAGATTTTGACCGCAAAATCCAAGCAGTGGTTAGTAAGGCATTTCGGATGGATTCCCTGCCTCATCTTCCCACTGCCACAGCGGCCCTATTAGGCCTACCAACGACTTGCGCACACCTTTTTGCATGTCCTGGGGTGCGTATTAATCGATCCTGAGAGTTTGAAGTGCATCCGGCAACATTGAGATTTTGACCGCAAAATCCAAGCAGTGGTTAGTAAGGCATTTCGGATGGATTCCCTGCCTCATCTTCCCACTGCCACAGCGGCCCTATTAGGCCTACCAATGACTTGCGCACACCTTTTTGCATGTCCTGGTGTGCGTATTAATCGATCCTGAGAGTTTGAAGTGCATCCGGCAACATTGAGATTTTGACCGCAAAATCCAAGCAGTGGTTAGTAAGGCATTTCGGATGGATTCCCTGCCTTATCTTCCAACTGCCACAGCGGCCCTATTAGGCCTACCAACCACTTGCACACGCCTTTTTGCATCAAGCTTGGATTTTGTTTCGAGTACATCTGGCAATATTTGAATTTGTATTTACAATATGTAAATTTTTGTTTCATTTATCATTGTATTGAGTTTGTATATATTTTCTTTTTTTAATACTTTTTAATACACTTTTCAAATCCGCCAGAAACAATACTTTTATAAGAACAGTACGAAAATGACGATAAATTGACTGTGTTTACGCTGTCACACTTTTCGTTTCTCCCTGTAGCCATCATGGCAGCAGCGATCTGTCAAATTCGGCCGAGAACCGAAATGTCATTACAGAAATAAAAAAAAGCACACAAGTCAAAAAATAGATACAAAAGATTTGAAGTGCAAGTGATGTTTGTGTTCAGTCACACTTGAGACTAGGTTATAAATTCATATTTCCTTCATATTTCTTCGCCAAGTTCTCCGAACGTTCAGCACAATAAAATGTTAATTGACTACGTTTATATATTACTCATTGTGATTCCAATAGCTTCAAGCAATGCCAGTATAACAAGCATTTCCAATCCGCAAACGAAGAATCTAAAGAATGCTGACTTGGCTGGAGTGCCACAGCAAGATGCGGAGGCGCTCGAAAAAGCAATTAAGATAAACGAAAATGGCGAGCGTGTTCTGCGGCGTAAAACTACATCTACTGATATCAAATTAGTTTCCACGGAATCTGCCAATAAAACTGGTGTTCATGAAGTGAAAATCGCCACCGAAGGGTCTGGTGTGACTAAAGTGGCTATAGTTAATGGCGCAAAGGTTGACAATGTGGCATTGTCGAATGTGACTTCTCCAGAGGTGGTGAAGGACGCAGTCAATTCGACTAAACCAAGTGTTGTAACGTCAGTGGCAAATTCGACAAGGTTGAGCCAACAATTGAATAGCACAATTAAAAGTGAGAGTGGCACCATCAACAGCACATCGTCTACAGTAGCGTCACAAAACACGACGAAAGTAAACTTAGAGTCTTCATCGACTACGGCCAAATTAAATGCTTCATCGACGGTGCCTTCAACGCCCACTTCTACGAGCACAACTACAACAACCACGTCCACTACCACCACAACCACGACGACGACGACGACAACAACAACCACTCCGAAACCCAAGAAACCAACAGTAACTTATAGCGTTGATGACAAACCTGAAATAGCTGACACTGTTCCCGAACACTCAAACAGCCTGTTCCCAGTTGAATCCAAACCATCAGCGCCAAAGCTAAGCGTAGACGAACCAGAGCAACCACTAGCTCAGCCATCACAGGAATTCGACGGTGTTCACTATCGCAATAATCGGGAATACATAATACCAATCGTTTCGATAATTTTCGCTGTTCCGATTCTCATGGGAATGGCCATCGTTGCATACCGCCGCATACGGGACTTCTGGTCAACTCGCCACTATCGCCGAATGGACTTCCTCGTAGATGGCATGTACAACGACTGACAAAGATACGATACGTAAAATTTGCTAACACACTTCAGACATAGCAATGATATAATTCGCGGCCAAATTTAACAAACATATATTTTTTAACTGGTGCACATACAATGAGAAAAAAAACATGAACATTATTTATGGACGTAGCTCTTCCCCCAAGTGAAAATTCTGTGATCAACAGCAATGTGCTCATTACAAAAAAAAAAACAAACATTATTCTCTCTTCATTGATGCATTTGAACGACTTTATTCGAGTACACTAACAGCAATCATCTGATGCATGGTTTTATGCTATCAGGTGTCATTTATTAATTTTTTTTAATTTCAAAGTTCACTCGTCACTCGGGAATAGATGGTAAGTAAAAGAGTAATCATTTTTGTTTAAACATTTCTCCTTTATTACTGTGGTCGTTAACGTCATAGTTGTTATTATTGCTAGACAAGACAAAAGTGTATTATTTTTTCATTGGGTCATGCATTCAAATGATGACCTTATGCAACCTCGCTGAATGATGTGACTTTCACAGTAACTATCAGTTTATTAGACGCAGTAAAGTGGTGACTGAGTTGAGCTCGTATGAGTACTCTGCGCAGTATTGTCATTCTTGTGGTCTTCTTGTCGCTGATTGTTAAGATTATGTCTGGAGTCTGGAGTTTGTGCATGGCAAGTAGTACAGTTGAACTCCTCCTAAATTGAACTAATTTTGATGTCCCGTGAAAATTCGGATAAGTCGGAGTTCGCTGTGCTAAAAAGCAGAGACTCTTAGGCCACAAGCTCTGTGAAAAAAGTCGCAATTGCATGGACAAATACGTCCGAAGGAGACTGCAGTCCGAGGTGGACCCGAACCACTAACTACAACTCAACATCTCGGATAGATGCCCTCAATTCAGTATGCCAAGTTCACCACTTGCGTATGTCATCCTCATCGTGATAGCTGCAAACTTGACTCTCGCCCTCTTGCTTCGGCGAACGATATTGGCATTCCACTTGTTGGCAATGTTTTCATCCAACTATAGTCCTCAGCTGCCTTAAAGATTCCATAGGAAGAATTCTCGTTTGTCTGAGCATCTTTGTGCTACTCGAAATTTCATGTGAAGCATATTTCAAGAAGTGGCGTAGGCCTCAACCAACAAACCTCTCCAGCCAGCAGGATCTGCCTCCAGTTGTGCATGTCTTTTGGTACGTTGTCCCCATTTCTTGCAATCGAAAACTCTCCAAGCCAGAGCTGTGGTGTCCTTTTGCTCTACATGACCTATCCACCGTGAATCCGAAGTCCTTTAACTAGATGCATGCCGCCATACAGTCTTTGGGGCTTCAACATTTTTCGATGCTGTCTTTGCGACTTCAAATTGAATGTTATTCCTTTAAATTTAAAGGAAATAGGATATGGTGTACCATGACCAAACTGCATAAACAAGTAGCAGGTGCGGTGCTGTTATCACTCGTCTCGTTATCAGTTGCTTTAGTTCTGTGGTGCGAAAGTGTTGTGTAGTTTCATATATACTACAATTTATGGTGAACACGAATTGAATATGAAGACATAAAGTACTACGGGGCTGATCTTACTTTTACTTGGAACCCAAGTTTCATGTCAAAAGAGGTCCTTCTCGAACGATAACCCTTCCGTAGCTCATAAAAGATTGATTCATTCAGCAATTTTTCAGTCCAAAAGGAATGCACCAAAGGCACTTTAAAAGTGTAAAGCACAGCTTTTACAAATCTTAGCCTATACACGGACAGAATGCAAAGTGCTGTCAGATTCTTTTTCCATCGCCTTACACAAACGAAGTTCAACAAAACTTAAGTTTGGATTTGACTGTGAATCCCGACGAGTTTAACCAAAAACGTGAACTGCTCAAGATTCAACTCTGTTCAACATAAGTTTAAATTTTGCGTTGTGCAACAGGACAATGCTGTCCAACAGACATATTCAAGCTAAATTGTTTAATGTAGTTTTACTCGTCAATAGCTGAACGAAACTAAATTCCAGCCTAAGAAACATGGTGTGCAGGTCTAGTGTTTCCATATTGCTATAGCTACGATTGCAAGTCACATCCAATTTTACAAGGCATTTTAAGAAAAAAAATCCCAAAGAATTCGAGGTATGTTTACAACTCATGGCCACTAATATCAAACTTACGAGATCAAAGCAATTTCAGGAGTTGATTGTAAGCTTCATTGCAAATAATCTGCTGGCAATAGCGATTGTGTACGGCGAATATTTTAGTTTTTTACTAGAAGGTCTGCATGAATGTACTCATTTGAATTTTCTTACAGTGTACAGTACTTCAGTGTACTCTATTAATTGAAATCATTCGGTATAGTCTGCACTGAAAATGAGTAGTACTGCTATTCGAGAAACAAACATTGTATAACATTCGATTGTTATTTATTAACAAACCACCAGAGCCAGTGAAGTAAAAATAAGTTCACGCAGTAAAGACGCCATGACACTGTGCATTTTTCGCCTTCCTGGTATGTGTGTAGTATGGAAGTTACCGTATGATTCTCCATTCTTTGAAGACGCGTTACAGAATAAAGACCTGTGACAAGAACGAGCTCCGTGACAATGAAAACACAAATGTGACTTTTTTTGACGAGTTTAATGTATTACAGTGTTGGCACATGCATCAACTCGAGTTCCCCCTTTTATACAAAACAATTTGTAAAATATTAGCTAGAGCTTCGGAGTGGGTCCTTTCTTCGGCTAGACA
Organism: Eristalis arbustorum; assembly: GCA_916610145.1. Taxonomy (NCBI): domain Eukaryota; kingdom Metazoa; phylum Arthropoda; class Insecta; order Diptera; family Syrphidae; genus Eristalis; species Eristalis arbustorum. Next base: position 43,183,605 of record OU744320.1, on the reverse strand, counting down.
GTTGATCTCAGAAAAAAGTAGTGTCATAAGTTCCGACTAAGTTTTGGTAAACCAATTAATGTTCTTAAAATATAATGCTAACAAAACCGAAATTTGTATTAATTTCAATGAACATTGAAATGCCTAATATTTTGGAAAAAATACACATAATACATACATATACAATGTTCTTAACCCTTTATTTTATTTCAATGTATTGCACATCCTTATTATTCTGCTACATTTTGAATACACTAAGAATAATGAGTTTACATAATAATAATAATAACCCAACATGTACTCGGTGTACTCGGTGCACTCGGTGCAGTGTACCCGCTTTATCCGAGTACACTGAACCTTCTTCTTCTTTGATTGGCGCTACAGTCCGGGGTGGACCTGGGCCTCAACCAACATGCCTCTCCAGCCAGCACGATCTTTCGCCAGCTGCCTCCAGTTGCGCACACCAAGTTGGTTGAGGTCCTTTTCCACTTGTGTGCGCCATCTTGTGCGAGGACGTCCTCTGTTGCGCTGTCCCAATGGCTCGGTGTCGAAGACTCTTCGGGCCGGAGCTGTGGTGTCCATTCGCTCTACATGACCTAGCCATCTTAAGCGTTGGATTCGAAGACGCTTAACTAGGTGCATGTCGCTGTACAGCCCGTATAGTTCGTGGTTGAACCTTCTCCTCCAAACGCCATCAACGCAAACAGGACCAAAGATCGTACGCAGAACTTTTCTCTCAAAACAACCAAGAGCTTCTTCATCCGCTTTCAAAAGCGTCCATGTCTCACACTGAACCTAATGTTTGGTTATTAAAGGGTGAAGTACTCACTCGGAAATCAAATATAAGGTGCTTCATTCATTTCTATTTTCAAGATGTGAGTCCAGTGAATCATATACTCGAAAAAATATGAATGTCTTGAAACTCGTTTCAAGACATTCATTGCAGACCTCTATTTTTTACACTCCAGATCAGCTATTACAATCTTTGGCGCGACTTAATGCCCTATTCACTCGTCCCACTAAACACCATACCCTATTTCTTTACAACCTAAAAGCCCTCCACATAAAAGTGCAATTAGTCATTCTGTTAGACTTCTTCAAACTCGCTTACTTAGCGAAATTCCAAAGACCGTCGAAAAATTTTGAATTTTGAAGACTCAAAGTCAACTGAATGCGGGTCAAGAGAATTATAAAGACTTCAAAGTGACTTCATGAATGTAGTGCATTTCTAAAGAATTGCAATCAATCGACTACAATCGTTTGATTGGCCCGAATGATTGCTCCAATCAAAGACTTCAAAAGAATGCTGACTTCCATGCTGAAGTCCCAAATGAAGTCAAAACAGATAAATCTTTCCATGGATTCAGAGATTGCATTCCCAAAAGATTGTAATCTTATACAACTCTGATATCATCATCTTGAACTTCGATAAGTTGACTGTCAGGTTCGAGGTTTATCAGCATCCGTCCAGACTATTTATCATTGACTGCATTGCGTCCAACGAGGAAAACAATGTCACCTACAATAGTAACAGCCTGGTTCGAGCAGAGCCTAGACTTGGTTTATCTCGTTCCCACCTCTAACGTGGTCCGTAAGATGAATCCGAAGAATGTCCACCACCGATATCTGTTCCTTCAAGGGCTAAAGTCTATGACTACAATGATATCCTTTATCTCAATAGCAGAGCAAACAAAATATAATATCTTGTGTTTGCTTATTTTCAGCCCAGCACGATAGCAGAAACTGGTGCAATCTGCGTGACTCAGCATTTCTTCTTTTTCGCCCCGAACCGCAACCCAAGCCTTCCAGAATATGAAACGAGATAAAAAATTGCATTTTTAACTTTAGCAACTACATGAGTGTACATCATCCGAGCGGAGATTGACATGAGACGAACTAATCAAGAAGTCAACAACACAACAGAATCCATGTACAAGCAACTCCAAGCAAAAGCGAAAAAGAAAACAAATAATTTTAAGTGCCTTAAAATCGAATCAAAACAAAAGAAACACACAGAATTTAGAGTAAGACAAATTCGTTGTGAAAGTAAATGAACAAAAAATCAAAGCAAAACAAAAAACGATTGTTCTTGTAAATAAATGAGTGAATCAAAGTAACATGTTTGCCAACACCACACACATATGGAATACCTTAAAAACAAAGACTAACGTAACACGAAATTCAATCAAATATGATAATTTGATGATGAAGGGAAATAATTAGTATTTTGATAAGTATGAATTGATTATATTTTTCTACTTAAAATTATGTATCATATACCGAGGTGTGTATGTTCGTCGATTGAAGTTGTTTTAAAGAAAAAGAAACAACACTTTTCGACCCAAGTGCTGTGTGAACAGTTCGCACGGCTTGGGGAGATGAACGATATTATTTTTGTTGTTTGTTTACTAATTGAATGCACACATAATTTGCATTTCTTGCATTTGGTTCTTCAAGTATTCTCTACTTTTTTTTTGTTTGTCCTAAAACTTTTGTGCACAACGACTTTGCGTTGGATTACTAATTATTGTTGTTCTTTTATTTTTTTTTTCAAAATTTTGACTTCATAACATATATGAATATAGAAAATAACTATGTGATTTTAACTGTAAGGAATACGAAGCAATAAAATTGTATTATGATATATCAAGGAATGCCTTTTTGTTGGACTCTCCTATGGAAACCATGGTGGATCTGTTTGCAGATAAGGTTCCAATCTCTAGAGCTGACAGTGTTTCTTCCGCACATCATTACTGATGTGATGCTGTGAGTAGTGATGGGAACTATCGAATAAAAACTATCTAGTTATTCGATAGTTGCAAATTATTCATTTATCCGATAGTCGAAAATCATTCATTCATCAAATTGAATGAAAAAAATATTCAATAGTTTTTACTTTTTTTACTTTTACACACGCTAATTTTGACAGCAAGTTTCACCTTTCTGCCTAAAAAATGGATATGCTTGCTGTCAATTTTAGTTCGTGTAAAAGGGGCCTTGTATGGCTGGTTGGAATGAGTCAGATTGTTCTATGGTTTGGTTCGAACCGGGAGCCCCCTCCCCAATCTTCAACCCTGGCGTGTATTGTTTTAACAACCCAGTCGGTGAATGAATGAATAAATAAAATCATTCGATAGTTGAAATCATTCAGTTACTAACTATCGATAGTGCAATTCATTCGCTAGTTCCCATCACTAGCTGTGAGGCCCATTCATATGAGGTCGCAACGAACTGCGAACTTCGCAAACTCTGACAACTCATTCATATGGAGTTTTCTCATTCGCAGAGAACTACGGGTGCAAACTGACACTTCATTGCGAATTTGTTGGTCGTGGAGGTTGTGGATTGCGTTTAAATTTTTGTGTATTGAGAATGATTGATTACATAGCAATGTGAAGAAGAATGACTTGCAAGATATTGTCGAAGGATGACGAAATAACTGAGAGGACGTAATTTCGAGGCCTGACAACACTGATGATGAATTAGATTTTTATTTCATTCAGAGGGCGAACTTTTGATTGATTAAAATTTTAAACATTACCCATCAACGACCAAAATCTATCCATGAAGTCAAATCACAAAGCTAATTTCAACATTCATCATCCTTCGGCACTGTTTGCTATATGTTCACCACACCACGGGACTTATGGGACTGTCTCCTAGCTTCTGCAACTCTGTCTCAAGGACTTAGAGTACGGGTGACCTTAATCTGCCTGCACCCGCCATGCCACCTCAGGAAGGTGGACAGTCACGAAGGAGAAGCAATATAAAAGTTCAATGATGTTGCTTTGCTTTGCTGAGACCATAAACGCTACTCAACTATCACCGAAGAATGTACAAGAGTGGTGTAGGACCTGCGAGCAATAAACAGAAACACACGATCAACTTCTGATCCGCATGATCCTCCAAAGGTTCGCGGGTATTATTCATGCCATAAAGACCGCAAAGCTACTCGAGCCTCCGCCATCGACCCCTAACTCATCAGCAGCTCAACCAGTCTAATTCTTAGACCTCATGAATCGCATTTAAAGCACATCTTCTATGTCGTGATGATAGGTTCATATATTCGTGTCATGTGCCCATCGAAGTCCTTCACGCTCAGCTATTCAATTCAATGTTGTAAAGGAATGAAAATGGCAGCATATTGGCAGCTGTACAATATGAGGAATGAAAGAACTCCCAGATGAGCAGCTTATGCTTGCTTCATTAGTCCGCAGTGGATAAAAATGGTAATCATGGCTTGGTCGCTCCTGTTATGTTCGATGAGTCGGAGATTAGCGATATTCTGCATATAGTGGGCGGCAACACAATACTTCATGAGGGTGTCGTAAAACCAGATCTCACCATGAACGACAACTGGAGTACCGACCTCACAGACCGACAAACGGAATACACCAGAATTTTGACAGCAGCGCGAAAAGACAAATTATTTTTAAATTAATGAATATACATACTGTGTACAATATGCACACATACGCGATGCACCGTGCAGTTCGGTTCAAAAACCTCTGAACCGTTCGAAACCTGCACCGGATTTCGGCAAGGAGATGCGCTGTCGTGTGATTTCCTCAATCTGGTACTGGAGAAGATAGTGCGGTGGGCAAAAGTCAACACGGAAGGCACTATCTTCTACAAGTCAGTCCAGCTGTTGGGATACGCGGATGACATCGACATTATCGCGCGGTCCCAACGCGCCATAGTGGAAGCTTTCACGGCAATTGAGGAACAGGCGAAACGAGCTGGTCTTAAAGACAAAACAAAATATATGCTGTCGAGCAAAAAACGATCCGCCGCACAGCACCTGGGCCAAAACGTCACAATCGACAGCTACAATTTCGAGGTAATAGAGGAGTTTGTCTACCTCGGGGCAAATGTAAACTCCACGAATGAAATCGTAGAATCGCCCTTGGCAACCGACTTCGGTCTGTCAAAACAACGGGGCTCGAAATTCCTGACTCGAAGGACCAAAGTCATGCTCTACAAAACCTTTATCCTGCCAGTCCTACTTTATGGAGCCGAAAGCTCGACATTAAGTAAGGCTGCAGAGCTGATTCTTGGCGCCTTCGAAAGAAAAATTCTACGTCGGATTTATGGTCCCGTCTGCGAGAAAGGGGGAGAAGACACAACCGCGAACTCTACGAGCTGTACAAGGATGTGGATGTAGTCCGGAAGGCAAAAATCCGTCGACTACTCTAGCTCGGCCACATCGAGTGAATGGACAACAACGCTCCAGCAAAGAGGGTCTTCGAATCCGAGCCTCCTGGTTCGAGAAGGAGAGGAAGACCGAACCTCCGGTACAAAGACCAAGTCATCGCGGATGCAAGACAGCTTGGCCTTGATGACTGGAAGCAGCGTGCCCAGGACCGTCACCGATGGAAGGCAGCAATTGCTCAGGCTCAGACCCTTCATGGTTCGTCTGCCTGATAAGTAAGTAGGTACAGTGTGTGACCGTACATTTGTGTGAATGCGAGGAATTGGTCGAAAATCGGTCCTACGATAGTAAGACAAGGGAGTGTTCGTTCAAGGAAGGAACTTTAGTTGGTTACGAGTAAAGGCTTATTATGGGTAGACATGAATTTGTTGGAAACATGACGAAACATTTCGTTAAAATTTGACACCAGCCGAAGCACACTCTTGCGCATTATATTTGAGCCTTAAGGCTTGTATGCCGATTAGCCTCTTCTATCTTTTTTGGCTACTTCCAAATTAGGATTCTTTGGGCAAAAGGTTGCGTGGTGGTTTAATTTTTCCTAATGCTGACCGTTTTTAGCTGTTCTGCCATGATTTTTGCTGCCACCATTATGCTTATGGTTTTCAGGAGTTGCTGGTTCCCCCATTTTTCCTCTAGTTCTCTGCGCTCTGTACTGAAATGTGGGCCCTGACAAAAGTCGCGCTGTACATCTTCAATGGCCCCTTCGCACTTTAAAGCAGGTGGGTGTTCCCTTCAGACCAAACCTGTGTAGATACATGTACACGCTCGAAAGCACTCACGGCCGATTAGGAGCTGACTTACAGTGTAGATCTACTTCCCCATAGCTATAATAATAATAATAATAACATGGGTGGTGCTACAGCCCGTAGGGGGCCAGGGCCTAGCTTCTCAGCAACCAATCGTGTTGTGCGTGCTATTGTTCTCTGACGAGTGGAAGGGACCTACAGTTTTATGCCGACTCCGAACGGCTTTGTTTGAGAAGCTACAGTCCGGGGTAGACCTGGGCCTCAACCAACATGCCTCTCCAACTAGCGCGATCCCTGGCTAGCTGTCTCCAGTTTCGCACACCAAGTTGGTTGAGGTCCTTCTCCACTTGGGTGCGCCACCTTAAACGCGGGCGTGCTCTGTTGCGTTGCCCGACAGGTTCGGATTCGAAGATTCTTCGGGCCGGAGCTGTGGTGTCCATACGCTCTACATGACCTAGCCACCGTAGGCGTTGGATCCGTAGACGCCTAACTAGGCTCATGTCGCTGTACAGCCCGTACAGTTCGTGATTGAATCTTCTCCTCCAGATCCCGTCAACACAAACAGGACCAAAGATCGTGCGTAGAACTTCTCTCTCAAAGAGACCAAGGACCAAGAGAAGCTTTCTCTAGACAGAGACTCTAGACTCGAAAGAGGTGGGGTCGTGAAAATTGTTTTCGTCGCACAGAACAGGAATCGAACCTACGACGTCGAGGTTGGGGTCGACGCACATACCCACAACGCCACGACCACCACTTCCCCATAGCTGCATTCTACCTATTTATCGATTTGTAGGTCCTTATTCCCTTTGAGGATTGATTCCATCTTTCCTGCCATATTGGTTGCTTCTCTTGTATCCGGACAACTTTAACAGGTTCCCGAAAATCGGCACACTAGCTAGGATGTCTGCCGGCAACATTCCCGCAGTGGCATATATGACTTCATCTGACACTGTTCGTAATGCACAGCACAGTCGATTTACTGGGTTATTTTTTGAGTATGACTTAGCTCTGCTGCTATGACTGCTGCGTCATGGTGGTCTGGGAAAACCCTTCTGTTAAACACTTATTTTACATTTCCAGAAATGCGTCAGGATTCATTTGGACGGCCAGCTTAATCGTTGTTGGAACTTTCAGTTTGTTTTTCTTAATTTAATTAAAAAGTCCGTTGATTGCCATCCTTCAAGAAAACAACAAAACCCATGCCGATCAAAGCAAACATCTCATCGATCACCACCCCGAAAAGTAATAAAAGCCATGCGCAAACATCCACGCTCTTATCATCAGACCACGACACGCACTATCTGATCTAGTTAGGTGTTCAGCGCTACACGTCCCAATGGAATACAAAAATAGATCATTTATAATAAATGTACACCTACACACGTCTTCAATAGTTTGCGATCTATTTTTAGGAATGCCTCGTATAGTTTCAGATAAGAGTTCACAGTAAAATCTGTAAGTCTATATGCACGAATTGGCGGTAACACAAACGTATACACAATCTTCACACAAGCTCTGGAGGTCTCTCTGAATAGAGAAAGAGATAAGAGGCCCTTGAATGCACATCACTTGATCACACTGAACGAGAGTTTCATTTGCAGGTCAACTAAAGCGCTTCGGGAGAAACGTAACAACGCAGTAAGAAAGAGCAATGAGAATTGTTAAGGGTGGACAGCCTTTATAGGAAGGCAAGAATTGCAGACAACTTTCGCAATGTATAGAAGCCACGACCACACTCATGGACTATTCTGGCTTTATTATTACAGCCTGCCATTAGCTCCTAAGTGCGAACAACACGTACATATTTGGTCACTTTCTCGTGGGTTGCCATGAGTTGTTTAAGATCGAACCTGTCGGTCAGGCAGTGTAGGGGACAACGCCCTTCGTTTGGGTGAAGCAATCGTTAAAGCGAATCGAAGAAAAAGTAGAATTTCTGATGCTTAAGGAAACCTCACGACCCGGACTACACCAATGACCAACCGACCACATGCCACTTTTCTTGACTACACAGTAGCAATGGTCTGCGATCTCTTGTAGAAACCGCCAAAGAACGTTTTTGAGAGAAAGTGACAGAACCATAAACGTTTCTGTTTCGAAATTGGACCAATTGGAGAATAGTCTTGCCAACGCGACAGTTGCATGGGAAAGAAAGGCTTCACAGACCGAAGATTGGACTGTCATTGAAACATCTTCTTTGCTCTTCTTGGGAGTTAGACAGGCAGACGGAGTCAACAATTTAATTAAGTGGGTAAGCAATTAGCACCCAACTGTGCAATCTGATTAAAGATATGCTTTCAATGGCAAGACAGCACATTCGAACACGCTCAAACCTTAATAGATCAAGAACTTACCTCTATTAATCTGGATTACATCTCACCTGCGTTCTTCCCAGAGAAAAACTTCGAAACCCTAGTTCCGGAAAGAGATGTGTGGTATGACGGTAACACACCATTTGCTTACATGTCTGCTGGCACTTTTTAGCTCGTTACGGCCGCTGAAGTAGTAGGCTCCTAGGTGCAGCAACCTACGACTGGCAAGAGCACTGCAGGAGCAGAAAAGGTGATGAGTATTTTCTTCCTCCTCTTCATCCATGCAGCTTCTGCAAAAATCATTATATGAGACACCCATCCTGCGAGCATGAGTGCCAATTGCACAGTGCCCAGTTATGACTCCTATGAGGGTCCTTAATGGGGGCTTGCTGAGTCCAAGTAGACTAAGTGACCGTTTTAGGTTACGTGATGGCCAGATTTCTTTTGTTTTAAGGCAGGTGGTGCCTTCTAGCCATTTGTCATTGGTTGCTTTAGTTGTGTAGATCTTAAGAAGATGGTAAGCTGTAGCGATCGGCATGGAGGGCGGTACCCCCGCTATCGATAGGGATGAGGTTGTTCACCAAGTTCGTTGAGGTCTTTTTGCACTTGTGTGCGCCATCTTGTGCGAGGACGTCCTCTGTTGCGCTGTCCCAATGGCTCGGTGTCGAAGACTCTTCGGGCCGGAGCTTTGGTGTCCATCCGCTCACTTAACTAGGTGCATGCCGCTGTACAGCCCGTACAGTTGGTGGTTGAACCTTCTCCTCCAAACGCCATCAACGCGAACAGGACCAAAGATCGTACCCAGAACTTTTCTCTCAAAAAAACCAAGAGCTTCTTCATCCGCTTTCAATAGAGTCCATGTCTCTGCGCCATAGAACATGACTGGGATGATCAGGGTTTTATACAAGGTCAATTTGTTGTTTCGAGAGATGGCTCTGTTACTTAATTGCCTCGTGACCCCAAAGAAACAGCGATTGGCAAGAGTAATTCAGCGCTTGATCTCGGTACTGGTGTTGTTGTCCCTGTTTTCTCCAGAGCCGAGGTACGTGAAGTCCTTGACTACCTCAAAGTTTCTGCTGCCCAATATGGCGCTCTGTCCGAGACGTCGAAGTTGTACGTCCTATGTTAATTTAGCTAGATTTAATTTAGGTATTTTTGTCTAGCAAGTTTCCAGGCCATATAGACATTAGGGGAAACTGCGAGGCTGACAAACCACCACACTGTGAGGTGACCATCATAACAGGTACTCCCTTAGCTTCCTTCAAGTTACAAAGTTAATCAAAGGAATCTAAAACTCAATGCCAGATGCAATACTGGCCCAGTCTCGCCCCTGAAAGATCTCACTTAAAAGATCGAAAACCGCTGTGGGAGTAATCACCGAACACTGTCAATAGAGAGTCAACACACGAAAAGACTAAGACCATTTTCTAATGATTTCTATAGAAGCTGGGGAGATGAAGAAGAGGAGGAAAGTGTGCAAAATCCACTCTGCACCTACCCTGCTCTCGCCTTAGCTAGGAAAGTCACTCTAGGCTCCTACTTCTTTGACAACCTAAGCGATCCGAGAGAAACACCAATCAAACCTCTATTGGATGTTGAAGTACTCACATCGACCCCTTTTGTGTAAACCCAAGTGACAGTACAACGGGTTGCCTAAGTGCATTTAGGCCACTTATTACCTACCTTGGTTTGGTGGGTACTCTCACACACATGAATGAAATGGGGTCAAAATGCGACTCAGTTGCCACGCCCAAATGTTGTTGGTGCACTCTTGAATTTGTCGCTCTTCTTGCTAGTCAATTCAGAAGCAATCTCGAGAGGAACGTCTCTGTTCGGGTCGTATAGCAACTTGGTCTTGCCGATTAGAAGTAACTAAAAGTTGCTTAAAACCTCACAATTGATTCGTGTACGGCATCGCTTCTGTGGCGACACGTAGTTTATTTCCTCCAGATCAAGTAAAAACACATGCAAGTGTAGAAAGACGAAAAGTACACAATATAGCTTCCAAAAAACAAATATAAAATACAAATATATTAAAAAACGAAAAAAAAAAAATGCAAAAAGATTGTGGTTCGATCATATCGGTCGGGCTGACAGTGGCATTCCACTCCGGTACGCTATCCCACTACTGCTTACCACGGGAACTCTTGGCTGCTGGCTTTCGCCCCTGGCCCGGTTCATCCCTCCTTGGCCAACCTGAATGCCTCGGACTCCTCCGTGGCACCCATATTGATGGCAAGCTTAGTGCGGACGTTCCGTCAACATGACCTGGCCCACTGCACAGAACCCCCGCCCTCAAACCGTTCACACAACCCGACCTCCGAGAAGCCGGATTACAGGAGCTGCCAACCTCCCAGTCGAAAAACGCTTCGACTAATTTCGGCCACTTTCATTCGGATTTGTGTGACGTTTTGTTTATTTTTGTTTTTTTCTCTTTCTATGCGATTTGTGTTGGTTTAAGAAACTATTTTTCCAACCTTTTGGAAAGCGAACAATGAATTTATAAAAAAATAGGTTAAGAATCAATAAAATAAAAAAAAATAAAAAAATTTAATCGATCCTGCCAGGAGTCGAACCTGGAATCTTCTGATCCGTAGTCAGACGCGTTATCCATTGCGCCACAGGACCAGTTGAAATACGGCATCGCAATGACGAACGTACGTTGCTGATTGAGAAACAATTTGTTGTTGTGGCTGATGGAAAGCACGATGGGTGTGTAGCTATGGGCACCTTTGACTAATTTAGCTTGTGTGAGTGGGTGCGGGGTTGAGAGCTACATAAAGCGGAAGAGACGTGACTAATTTGTGTCGTGGCGGAAACAAGCAACCGATACGAGCTGCCACTCCATTTGGAAGCCGACAAGTGTATTTAATGCTGTGTACATGTGCAATTGTTGGTTGAATTTGGGATTTAAGGCGGCATTTGCATTGTCAGCAACCGCGCCCTGTGTAGAAAACTATGCTATTGAAAACCGTTTCACGACTGAATGCATATCTGTACGATTCATCAGGCCCTAAAACTGCACAGAATCTGCGCAGCCGGTTGAATTCTTGAAAGCAGCATCCACCGTGTTCACTTGGAAGATTAGAGATAAAGCGTTTGTTTATCACCTTATCGCACCGAATTTGTGCATAGATGAGAGTAATTTTGTGTCCGCACTCAATTCGAAGATTTAGTGTGAAATAAAACGAGTTTTCTGTTGGAAGTGCGACCGCGCTGGAGACTAATTAAATTTTGTGTTATTTTTTTATTCATTGGCATCAGTCGTAAAATATAATGGCGATCAAAGGGGAATCGTTTGATTTATCATGGTGAGTTAAATATTCGTCGCATTTTGCTTCATTTCGATTGTTATTAACTGAGCTCGGTGGAGATTTGTGGAGTTATTGCAGTTAGAGCAAGTTGGAGTTGTTTGGTAGATACAGTGGACTCCGCCTGAGTTGAATTTTCGCCGGAAATTGAAAATAGTTAGAGTTAGAGGGAGTTCGAGCTAAGGCCCAGGAGTTCGAGTTAAGGTCGCCACGAACTGCGAACTTCGCAAACTCTGACATCTCATTCATATGGAGTTTTCTCATTAGCGGAGAACTACGGATGTCAGTTTGCCATTTCGCTCCAATTTTTTTTGGTCGTAGTGTTGTGGACTCTTTGACTCAGCTTGACAGTTCGCAAAGACAATTATTGAATCGCAGAGGAAAACTTAAGGCCCATTCATATTTGGTCGCCACAAACTGCGAACTTCGCAAACTATGACATCTCATTCATATGGAGTTTTCTCATTCGCGGAGAACTACGGGTGCAAACTGACACTTCACTGCGAATTTTTTGGTCGTGGAGGTTGTGGATTGCGTTTGCGCGTTTGTGTATCACGAATTCAGTCTGACAGTTCGCGGAGAGAATTATTGATTCGTAGAGAAAAACGTTCAAATCATTAATCAGGATACATAAACTAACTTTTGGTGGGATTTTTGTCTATGAAAAAACTCGATAATTCAGTTACAATCTTTTTGCATACCAAGAAGTTTAACTTTTGGCTTATATTTGCTGGAAAGGAGTTGTTTCTGAAAGTTCGCCTCCGCTCATATGAATGGGCCTTTATAAATCAGCTTACTTAAACTAATTTTTGATTGAGATTATTCTCGTTGAAAAAACTCGATAATTGCGTTCCAATCTATTTGCATTCCAGGAAGTATAACTTTTTATTCATGTTTGCTAGAAAAAGGGTGTTTCTGAAAGTTCGCTTTAGCGATTCGCCGCTCATGTGTATGATTTTGATTTTAGATGGGTTTTTCTATGGACAATTATGGGAAATGTCAAAATATGACAAGCAAGAAATTCGGGTTGGAGAGAAATTAGACTCTTCCACTGTATTTGCCTTTTTGTTACTATCAAGTTCCAGGCCCAGGTGCACCTCGGACTGTATACGCTCTAAATATCGTGCACTGGGAACTCTTGTTGATCAAATTGGAATATTTATCTTATCTTTGGTTTCTTATCTGCAAAGAGACATGTCACGTTGCGCGTACTTCTTGATTGAAATTGATTAGATGTTGTAATTAAGATTGTGGATTCAAATAGACACTCAACGGAATCTTTGATCAACTTGGCTTGGGAGCAGTGTTACCACATGAGTCTCAACCAAGGTTTTTGATATCACAATCCCTCCTTATGTAAAAAAAAACCTCTAGGATGTTATTTCTTTGTTGGAGGTTTTGACACTACACTTTAACACTCAGACTCAAGACTGGTGCATTGTACTACCAGGCATCAGCCTACAGTCCCTTAGGAAGACCAGCAGGCGCTTCTGTGATGAAGAGCCTACAGAATCGGCTCTCACCACATCATCGCCGAAGACTTGCCACCTGATCCGAGCAAAGGCGGGTTAGTGATTGAGAAAGTGATCTGCTGTGTCGTTGTCTTGTCCGCTTTCGTCGCAGAGGGTGTTTTCTTAACTCAAGCACAATGGACCGTCTGCAATATTTTCCAAGAATGCCGCGGATTTCTTACAGACCTTTAAGAGCAAACTCTTGGTCTATCTACAAGCTGGAGGTCCAACCACCAATGGAGGCCCTAACCACAGACGCAGGTAGTGCGAGCGCAGGTTCAGGCTCTGAGAAAGTTTCCTCTGATACTTGTCTAGCAAGTTCATCGGCGATCTCATTCCCAGCGATTTCTTGGTGTCCTGGGACCCTGACGAGTGTCAGTGAATTTTGACTGCCAATTAAATTCAGAAAGGATTTACATTGCTCAACTATCTTGGAAGTGGTTAAAGGGTTGAGTGAGACCTATAGCACGGCTCACTACAAACAGAGATTTGTCGACCCATTCAACTCTTCTTCGCAATATAGTTTGTTGCCATTAGGATCGCTTAAGTTTCCGATTGGAAAAAACAAAAACGGACCCAAATTTACCTAATAAGGTGTACATTCTAATGTCGTCGCCATTTGGAGCCATCCAGGATGATACGACTACATTGCTTTCCTGGCTAGAATTTTAAATGAAAGCGTTCAGGAAATAATAAGGCGTAGTTCAAACCTTGTAAATTTATGACAATGGCAATGTGAAACAGAATTGCTAATTTTGCTCTTGAAAAAATGAGTCAAATCTACAAATTATGAGTCCCCGAATTAGGCTTAAAAAATGAGTAATTTTGACTCAATAGAGTCCCTATGGTAACACTGCTTGGGAGGGCGTTCAAATCACCCGGATAGGGCTACTCATCCGACTGTTGGGAATGTCTAGGAATGTCGGAGGGGAACAAATGCCTCTGAATAGGTACACGCCGTTAAAACACGCCTATCCAATCTGTGCTATCGGCGAAGGTTCGTATGATTTCCTCTTAGTTAGAGGGAGTTGGGTGCGACACGTCTAAGGCCAAAGCAGAGCGTGAGTCACCATACATTTTATCACTTCGAAGCATCTCTCAGAACTGAAGCCTGCCAATTATTTTTTGTGTATCAATTAACTCGGCCTTAAAGGGTTTCAAGCATACGGCTATTCATGCGACTATTGGGACACTAAGTACGTGTGTGGTGATTGGAAGGAATGTTTCAGAGGCATGCCTCTTAGCTATTCGAGTAAAATCATATCATATCTTAACTATATAAGGTTTAAGGGCAATGGGCCTGACACTCCATAAGTCAAAATTCGATATGAACTATCGCATGAAGCGTGTCAGTTTCACTGTTCATAGAACACTTCCTCTGCAATTCTCCTGCCCAGGCAAATGATCAAGGATCAAACCACAATGGGCTAATAATATTTCGATAATCTAAGTGACCGCAGTGAAACACCAGTCGAATTAATTCTGGAGTTCAATGCCAAACCTGGCAAGCTGACGTAGTAATCACGGCAATTTCCCACGTGACAGTACAATCGAAGGAGGATAGTGAGGCAGCTAGCCAGAGATCGTGTAAGCTGGGGTGGCTTCTGGGAGGAAGTCGAGGCCTTCTGCACTGCCTCACTTAGACCTTTTGGTTCAAAGTGCAACCACGAAGTAGACTAGTTAAGGCCTACTGTATCCTTACGTAGGCAAAATGTTCCAGTGGTTTTAGCTGAGATGCAGTCACATCATTTAATTATTTAAAGAATGATGACGTCGAGGTCTAATGCCGACTGTACTGCCACACAAAGAAGAGTAAGAGCCTTTAAAGCGAGTGCACATCAAGTATATACACATGTAGTTCCTGCTGACTGATGCTCTAGAGAATGGCCAATCAGGTGATGAGCTCTTATGGTGCTATCGGTAATAAGAGATGAGCCCTAAATCGTTTTCAGGCGCAATCAACAACCCATAAGGTCTTAGTATATCATTTTCCGTCATGGAACTCGCCTCTCGCTCATTATTGTGTAGTTCGTTGACAGAGGTTAATTGCAGACGCCTTTCTTTTCATAAGCCATCGTATCAAGACGTAGATATTAGCAAGCTGGTGGTTTTGGTGGTTGGGGTACATGCACGCCCCAGACAATAAAGCCTCACAAAGTCGTTAGGAGTCTGATTTATTAATCAAAAAACGTATTTACTGACCATGGCTTTGGTTTTGGCATATTCAAAGGAACTGAACTACACTTAATACCTCTTTCCTTAGCGGTTCTTAAATTCAAGACATTGAAGAGGAGGCATGTGTTGCCTTAATTCGTTACAAGAGCATAAAAACGGGGCGCAATCAATACATTTCAAAATTCCGGCCGCCACGATGCAAAGAAAATAAATAGCGTCTATTCAGCTTGTAATTCAGCAGCAACTCGGCAACAAAAATATTGTCCATATGTCTTTATCACCTCCTCATTCGCCTACTTGACCTTCCCGACACGACCAGCAACACTTACATCACATATCACCCTCATTAATACTTTTAAGGAATCTAATAAAAACTGACCTCAGCTATCACCCTATAATGATTTATAATTTCCTCCAAGAAAATATCCCAAATGGAAGAAAACGACAGAAATTCCCTTGAGAGTGCCTTTTTTTTCCGCCCTACTGTCAGATTTATTTCTGCTGTCAGGTGTAGAAACGTCAAAACAAAAACTCGACGAGCATACGTCATTTGTTATAAAATTGTAAACTGACGTAATTTGCAAAACAAAAATATTTAAATCAAGTGTATTTGCATTTCGTATCGAATACAGGTGTGTCATCCGCGCAATCTATCCGTCCTACAAGCAACATTCCAAATCCAGTTCAGTCTTGCTTATTGATTTTGATAAATGTGAATTGAGCAAATAGTAGCTTCAATAATTAGCGTTAAAATGTAAGTTTGATAATTTCTCTTTGTATAATCTCAGAAAAAACAAATTCGCGCAATTATCAATGTAAAATTGTGTTTACCGAGAAGACTCACAAGCGGAAGATACACACACCCAAAATTTAATTGCCTTCGTAGCCAAATTTAGAATTTTGTTTTCTCTCTCTCTGGATTAAGTGGAATTTATTTTTATTATTGCCCAATAGAAGGTCTGAATGTTTTTTTAAAATTGAGGGGGCAAATGAGAAAACCCGCTCACATATGGGAACGGCAAGATAAACGGAAATACAAGGAGGGAAAAACAAAACAACTACTGTGAGAGTTTTGCTTTAACAAATGCCGAACAGTTTTCCAGTAGAGTGCACAAGATTACATTGTCGGCCAACAGAAGTAGACTCAGCAGCAGCAGCAGGTTGTTAAACCGAATCAAATAAAGAAGAGACAAAAAAAAAAGCCGAATACTATAAAACAATAATAAGTAGAACAAGTTTATAGAGGTCACCGGCGCGGCGGCATTGCTTCTCCCCTTTTTTTTCGTAAGCCTCGGTCGGTGTGTGCCGCCAACCGACAGCCAGCGACACCCAATGATGACACTGACAGTAGACAAGCAACGAAAACAACCCGACTACGACAACTGCCGATCCCCAAGTGAATTCAAATCCATTTCAACGTTTAGTTAGGCAATGTGCGGGGAAATAAGCAGTCTCTCTCCCCAACCCACCCCACGCGTCAGCAACAAGTTAGATAAATAAAAAAAACGCACATTGAATTAGTTGCGTTTAACCAGTCCAATAAGTGCCAAGCCTGAGCGATGATCGTCGGTGGCACCAGAACTAGTGGCAAGCAACCATACCGATTGTGCTTGAATTTTAACCTTTTGAAAGCGATAAGTCTCATTCCGGTTTACGTCGACCGTCGAATATCGAGAGTTGTGCCGTCTCATCTCGTCTCGTTTCATAGTCCTGTTGCCCGGTCGAATTCGGTCAGAACTTAGTTCTCCCATGTGCTTGGTGTCTCCCCGAATTCAAAGTGATCGAAGTATTTTGCACCGAAACCAATCGAATAAATCGCGCGACGGAAGGTGCGCTCGAAGAGAGGAACGAAACGTTGTCCGTTGACCGGTTGACCTGTGATCAATTTGAATACAAGCAAAAAAAGAAAAGAAAACGAAACGAAACATGTATTCACCTGGTAACTATCAAGTTTATGTCCATAAAATTTGAATGTTAAATGTGGTTCGGTGATGATTATATTGTTTATTTCTTACCCCGAATGCTGTGCTGTTTTAAAGAAACAACCTACCCGTAGATACCGTAGATAGTTAGATTTTCATTTTGTTGTATACTGCACATTCTAAACGTGTTCTTAATTTTCTGGTCTTTTTTTTTCTTCATTTCTGTTTCATTTGTTTGTGTTCTTGTTAATCTACCCACACTGAATTGTTACACAAGAATAAAAGTGAGTAAGTTTACTGTGTCCACAGTTGCAGATGCTTTGCTGAGTTGCTGCTGACTTGTAGTTTGTTGATTTGGTGTGGCGGCTGGTTGTTGCGCTTATTTGAATTTCCGTTTCTAGCTGGTGTGCACGGTAATTTAGTTTCATTTTCATTTGCAAACACTCGGTGGTGTTCCGGTCCGGAATCTCTTTGCATTCGCATTTACATATTCAACAGTACAATATTGTGCTTAAAGTGCCACTAAATGCCTGAGTGTTGACGTAATCTAAGTAGATACATATAATGTCACAAATTGAATCATTGCATTTAGCCTTCAATGAAGACTCACACACATCTATGTGCATACCTACGCAATTTTGCTTGAGATGTGTGACACACAATTCAAATTTGATTATTTCCCAATGAATAGAAGAATCGACAGAAAAGGTCATGATGTGCTTGCTGGTTTTATTGGCTTATTACAATAATTGAATTGATTCCGTTTTTGTGGATATAAGAGGAGTCCTTACTGCGTTGCCACTGCTCTGCTGATAACAGCTTTCGAAGCGATAACACGTCATGCAACATATGCCGCCAAATAATCTATCGCATAGTTTCTTGATATCATATCTTTTTTTCTCTTGTTCCAGTCAAATCAATCAATCGGTTGATGTAATCAAAGTAATTTAGTTTGATATTGATAGTACGAATATTGTGTTTACTTCTTTGGCTATCTTGGCGACTTTCCGTGCACATGTTTGACTTCTGGTGTGGACGGAAGCTTGTCTGCTTGGTGTAGAGTGGTTGTATTTATGTATTGTGAAGTTATCGGTGACATCATATTTTAAATGCAAATGGGGGATTATTCTATTCGTTGAAAAGTAGCCCAGCTCTCCACATAAAACGTACTGGATTTCTGAGAAGAGTGCATTCATGTGGCATTTAATTCTACCTACATTGATATACATGGTACCGGTGATAGATGCCTGCGGGCAAGTAAAGGCAATTCGCCGCTGGTATGAGGGAGTGGTGGCCCGTGGCGTGGTGGGTATGTGCGTCGACCCCAACCACGACGTCGTAGGTTCGATTCCAGCTCTGAGCGACAGAAAGAATTTTCACGTCCCCACCTCTTTCGAGTCGCTGACAATCCTCAAAGAGTATATCCTGTCTAGAAAAAGCTTCTCAAACTTGGCCGTTCGGAGTCGGCAATAAATTGTAGGTCCCTTCCACTCGTGTGAGAATAATAGCACGCACAACACGAGTGGTTGCTGAGAAGCTAGGCCCTGGCCCCCTACGGGCTGTAGCGCCACCCATGTTAGGTTATGTGATGTATGAATGGGCCAGCTGTTGTGACAGCTCTCTGTGTAAAATCAACTGATTGAGGAACCGTTTTAGTGTGTCAAAAACCGACTGCAAACCCTCGCGACATGGTTGGTTGTCATTATTGATAAGGCTCTCTCTAGCAGTATGATCGATCAGTTGCATTTGCGGTCAATCTCATCGTCCGTGCGTGCACAGTAATCTCATTAATTGATAACGATTTCGCACCCAACATAGAGCCAAGTGCCCTTTCTTACCCTGCGGTTACTTGTGAAATGCGATATTTGATTAACGATTATTGACTCCGCTGCTGGATATAACGTTACAAATATTGCCCAGGCCAACAACGCATAGAGAGTCTGAGCCTGAGCAACCTTTCATCTATGGCGGTTCTGGGAACGCTGCCTCGTCATCAAGATCGAACTCTCTTGCGTCCGCGATGACTTGATTTGTCTTTACAGGAGGTTCGGTTTTCCTCTCCTTCTCGAACATATAGACTCTAATCACCAATTCCAGAATTTCAATGCTGATTATGACACAAAAAATCTGCACGATATGACTGAAAGAATAAGATCGCGAATACAGCTGCCGAGATGAGATATCTTCGTGCGGTTGTCAGAGTTACTCGCTAGGATAGTGTGAGAAACACGGGCAGCTACTTCTACGAACGAAACACATAGGTGGAACACGTGATAAGAATGTCCCTATCATCACCTCTTTCGAGGCGTGCCTTAAATGCAATTTCATCACGATTCGTCCTCTTGTCAGACCAAGAACGAGGTGGCTGAACCAAGTCAAATAACTTGCTTACTTGCAGATGATGCCGGAGGATCGAATGGCCTGGAGATTTCTACTGCGAGCTACCTCCCGACCAGTGAACCATGAGGATCAGAAAATCATGATGATGATCACCCCCACCAGCGGCGGTGACCTCCCCCTAGCTGCCCCCCTATAGAAGTTGCATTTCTGCTTGTTTTTCGCAAATAAATAGAAATAGGCGTATGTGTTCAATATATCACATGAGTTACTTTCATAATTGGGATATGGAATCAGTGACATTTCCAACCGCTTCTAAAACTCTGCATTTGCGTCTGCGCTGGAGGCAAGGGCTGATCAATATTTTACATAAAGTCGACGATCCTTCGAGAGAGCGTGGTAAATGGCCAAAGAAACTGCGCTTCGCAAGAGTCCATCATGATCAGTGTTACCACAGGGACTCTTTAGAGTCAAAAGGACTCATTTTTGACTCGGGGACTCATCATTTTTTGATTTGATTAATTTTTTTAAGAACAAAATTACTTAACACCCGACGTAATTTTATCTCACATTTCCATTTTCATAAATTTGCATGCTTTAATGCTTTACTTTTCCTGAACGCTTTAAACTGCCTGAGCACATACTAGTACTGCATCCAGTAATGGCTCTGGCCAGAGTTCGAGACTGGAAACAATTGTATTCGTATCTCCATAGATGGCTCTAAAACCTATGAAGGGTCCGACAACATAGACACTACACCTAGTATCAGTTTTCTAAGCGGAAACCTATGAACAATAAACTATATTTTTGAATTTCTACTTTAGAAAATAGAATGCAGGTTGATGTTCTGCATACAGATTTCGTTAAAGCTTTCGATAGAGTTCACCATAGACTTTTAGTTGAAAAGCTGAGAAAAATGGGGTTTGAAATTAAATTTCTTGAATGGCTAAAATCTTATTTGTCATACTGGTTTCCTTTGTGTTTTTTTGTTCTCACATAAGGAGGCCTTGTTATCAAAAACCGTTGTTGGGACCCACATATTTTCAAAATTACTCGTTTTTTAAAATTCTGGAACTCATAAACAACTTAAGCTATGGTGGTGGACCGTGGCGTTGTGGGTATGTGCGTCGACCCCAACCTCGACGTCGTAGGTTCGATTCCAGCTCTGAGGGACAGAAGTAATTTTCACGGCCCCACCTCTTTCGAGTCACTGACAATGCTCAAAGAGTATTTTCTGTCTAGATAAAACTTCTTAAACTTGGCATTTCGGATTCGGCGTAACACTGTAGGTCCCTTCCACTCGTGAGAGAACGCACAACACGAGTGGTTGCTGAGATGCTAGGCCTTGGCCCTCTATGGGCTGTAGCGCCACCCATATTATTATATTATATTATTATTAGCACCGATCATGATGCTGTTCTTTGTATTATTTACATTAAAGTCGAGTTAGACCTGGCGCTTGACTTTCTCGAGTTCGTGGCTACCCATTAAGTGGTGTCCTTTCTTAAAAACAACAACTATTACTTTGCTCGCAGCATACACGATTACGTTGTGTGCGTGCATGTCTTTTGGTGTGTGGAAATCCAATCCAGTGTGAATCTACACAAAAAGACACGCTAATAAAGACCTTGCATATTTTGGAGAATAGCTTAAGCCGGTCATACAAACCGTTGCCAATGGTTTTTCTTTGGTTGTGTCCCGCCAAAAATAGAGATATCCAAGGTCTACCTCTCTTGCTCCTTGATTTCATCTGACAGCGTTTTTTACACAATGTACCTGTGAATACAGCTGTGCATTGGCGCCGGTTTGTTCGCCAGTCAACTATCTCCCATAAGGTCTCTATGGATTAAGGTCTAGAAACTGAACAGGCCAATGTAAAGGGTGATTTAAAAAAAAAAAAAAACACAAAATTCAGAAAAAGTCATGAAATCTTTATTTCAATCGATAGTGCGGTCCGTATAATTAAATGTTTGAAGATTATTTCATGCAAATGTTGACCTTGACTGTTACATTACGATTCGCATCATCTTTGAAGAAGTACGGTCCAATGATGCCACCAACCCATAAACCGCACCAAACTGTGACTTTTTCTGGATACATTGGTAGCTCTTGCAATGCTTCTTCCTGATATTCACTCCAAAATCGACAATTCTGCTTATTTACGTACCCATTGAGCCAAAAATGAGCTTCCTCGTTGAACACAATGAATGTGGAAGAAACGCGCGATGAACTTTCTTAAGAAAGAACGCATTTTGATAATAAAATTAAATAATTTGCAAGCGTTGTTCGTTTGTAAGACGATTCGTGGTTAAATTATAGACCAATCTGAAGATGTTTGACAGTGAAACAAAACACGAAACGTGGGTCAGCTGTTTAAACCAGTGTTGCCAAAAAGATAATAGCTAAAAATCACCCTTTAGAACCTTGCTTTTCTTGGTATTAAACTAGGTTTCGAATTGCTTGCTGGTGTGTTTCAGATAATTGTCTTCCATATAAAGTTAATTTTAAGGCAGTACCGATTGTAGTACCTCCAAAAATTAAAACCGATTCTTAGTTTGGCGATTCAGTCCGAGATTGACCTGGGTATCAAACAAAAAAGCCTCCAGGTCTCTGCATCATGAAGGAGTACAGAGATGATCTTCTTTGATTGGCGCTACAGTCCCGAGTGGACCTGGGCCTCAACCAACATGCCTCTCCATCCAGGAAATCTTTCGCCAGCTGCCTTCAGCTGCGCACACCGAGTTGGTTGAGGTCCTTTTCCACTTGTCTGTTTTCCTGTGTTGCGTTGTCCCAATGGCTCGGTATCGAATATTCTTCAGGCCGGATCTGTGGTGTCCATCTGCTCTGCATGACTTAGCCATCTTAAGCGTTGAATTCCAAGACGTTTTCCTAGGTGCATGGCGCTGTACAGCCTGTACAGTTCGTGGTTGAATCATTTCCGCAAACAGGACCTAAGATCGTACCCAGAACTTTTCTCTAAAAACGACCAAGAGCTTCTTCATCCGCTTTTAACAGCGTCCATGTCCCTGCGCCATAGAGCAGGACAGGGATGATCAGAGTGTTATATAAAGTCAGCTTGATATTTTGAGAGATGGCTCTGCTGCTCAACTGCCTCTTGAGCTCAAAGAAATAGCGATTCTAAAAGAGTAATCCTGCGCTTAATGTCGGTACTGTTGTTATTGCACGTGTTTACTGCAATGCTGAGGTAGCCGAGGCCCTTGACTACCTCAATGTTTCTTCTGCCGTTTGCAACGCTCTGTCGGAGACATCGATGTAGTGCGTCCTTCCGTGATGACAGACCCATTTTAGCCACTTCCGCTTTAATGCCAGCAATCACCTCATTGATGGCTCGATGAGTTCGTTCCATCACGTCAATGTCAACTGTGTAAGCTTGTAGTTGACCAGACATTTAGGTCCTTTGATTCTCAGATCGTATTACTAGGAAGGACATTCCACTATTGTTTCACTTTCTGATCTTTGACGACGGATAGTACTATCTGGCCCTCTTATTTCTAATCCCCACATTGGCAACGACCAGGAAGGTCACATCAAGAAGTCCATGTCAAATCGCTTCTGTCTCGTTTTCAATATTTCGAATTCTTCCCCCTTAGGTTAGGATACCAATCTTTGCACTGTATCAAAAAGTAGAGCATTTTATTTCAAATTACTTTCCAGCCTCCAATTGAAACACACGTGATCACTATAAATTATAAACAAACGGAGCCCGCCACCGTTCGTTGATCACGTTCACGAAATGTAATGTGCCGCAGTGAATCTTCGGAGCGTGCGTTCCTTTGAAATGAAACAAGGATGGGAAATTTAGCTTTATTGATCATTAATTTCTTTCCCCGCGAAGAATCCACTAAGTTTCATGCAGCGTGAGTGTTTGTTGCTCGTTTGCCACTGGACATAATTATGTTCTTTGTTAATTCACGAATATCTGTCGTGTAAGAGATTTTGTTTCACTGCCGGAAAATTGATGGCGATACTTACGCATTTCAACCTGTCGCGTTCAGACTAATGCTCCACTTTGAACTCATGCCGACAGTAGGGGATCGCTATTAAATTATTTTCTTTTTTAGACGGTCTTCCATGATTGAACACGCGATATCGTTAAGTGAATACATACGAGTTTGAACTTTATCTGCTTCGGGAGAGTCGCAACCCTTTGTTGGGTGGTTGCGTGGGAGCCATCGAGTGTCGTCATCTGCTGGGGATAAGTTGAGAGTATCAATTAGTTTTCCGTTGTTCCCTATTCATAACATGTGGAGAACATATTGACGATGGTGTATGGCTTCTGGAATATTGCAGTCAATTAAAGTTATTCCAGATGGATCAAAGACAAAAGAAGGGGTGGGTGCGGGTGTCTGTTCTCAAGACCTCATCATTGCCATCTCCGTGAGGATCCCTGATCACTGTAGCGTTTTTCAGGCAGGAACCATAGCGATTAAAGAGGCGCTGTCATGGCTCAAAAACAACGTGATATCAAAAAGGGATATCATCATCTGTTCCGATAGTCAGGCTGCCATAAAATCCCTGGACAGTGTCATGTTCTACTCAAAAACATCCCTTATCCCTTGCAGGCTGTCTCTTAACGAGATGGCCGAGCATTTCAACATTCACCTCATGTGGGTGCCGGGACACTGTGACATACCAGGAAACTGCAAAGCCGATGAACTCGCCAGTGTGTGGTACAACCTCACCCCTATCGATAGCGGGGTACCACCTTCCATGCCGCTACAGCTTAACATCTTCTTAAGATCCACACAATTAAAACCACTAATGACAAATGGCTAGAAGGCACCACCTGCCTGTGCAATTGGCACTCATGCTCGCAGGATGGGTGGATGAAAAGGAGGAAGAAAGTACTCATCACCTTCTCTGCTCCTGTAGTGTTCTTGCCAGTCGTAGGTTCCTGGACCTAGGAGCCTACTACTTCAGCGACCATAACGAGCTAAAAATGCCAGCATTGGCCAACTAAATCGTTTCATTAGCAGCACCAACTGGTTCCGATGTTAGGAGAAGTCAATCCGCGTGGTATCACAATGGGCCTGCTCTGGCCTAAGTGTGTCAGCATTCAGCCACTCCTACCCAACCTAACCTAAGTTATTCCATAAGAATCTCCCATTCAATTATTTTTCTTTTTTGTTAGTGACATACAACGATACGATATTTTAAGCAATTGAGGGACCCACGCATATACACTGTAACGTCAAATACTGCATTTGTCACGTTGTCACGTGTCACGCTTCAAAAACTCACATTTGTATGCTTGTATGCTTTCCAAAAGAATGTTTGGTATACTCTTTTGGAAGACACACAAGTGGATTTGAGTCTTGCTGATGCTCGCATCTTCTTTGCGTATCCAGTCAGCTTTGTAGGGCTATCCAAAGCACCCCGCAAAATACGACAACGTTCCTTGTACCCTTTTTCAGATTTCTGCGGTACTTATGTATAGTCAGCGTTGCCTACACCCTCCCATGGATTTTTTTATGTTTTTTTGAGTAGATTTCCGGGGTGAATCCCACTTTTTTCGCCATAACAATTTTTTATCATCCAGCAATGCTCAGAATATCGGTCGCCACTCCACCTGATATTCATCAATTTCGAAAAAGCTTATGACATTGTCAACAGAGAATTTATTTGACTTCCTCTGCGTAGGTAGGTGTGTGGGTAGACGCGGTGGGCACACGAACCAGTCAACCGGTGGTCTTGACAAACATGCAAGTAGAGTTTAACGGAAGAAGAAATCTCCCAACGATCTCTGTCTCAGTATGCAGAGACTGGGACCGTGCAAAAGGTACTGTGTAGTATCCTCGATATCGTTCTCGTCCCCACAGCCCCTGCATATGGTTTCATGGGCAGTGTTGCCACAGGGACTCTATAGAATCAATAAGACTCAATCTGACTCGGAGACTCATAATTTTCAGATTTGACTAATTTTTTTAAGTTAGAGTCAGGAAAGAAATGCAGTCGTTTCTTCATGGACTACTCGAAAGCCAATAATCGGTCGAGCGATGGTGTTTTCTTGGCGGGCGACAACATTAGGCTGTACACCTCATCGTTTGGGTCCGTTTTCCAAGCGGAAACCTATGTGATCCTAATGGCAACAAACTATATTGTGAAGAATAGGTGGACGACGTATCTGCGTCTGTAGTGACAGCCAGGCCATGCCATAAGCCTTACTCAACCCTTTAACGTCTTCTAATATAGTGCAGGTATGCACATATCCAGGACACCAAGGAATCATTCGCTGTTGAACTTGCCAAACAAGACCTGAACCTACGCTCGGACCACCTGCGTCTGTGGTTAGTGCTTCCTTTGACGGTTAGACCTCTCCAGAGCACAATGGTAGATGGCATGACTCTCCACGTCGAAGACAGACCAAGCGATTGCTGCTAAAGATTTGTAAAAAATGAACAAGCCAGAAAAGGGAACCAATTAAATGTGCT
Organism: Eristalis arbustorum; assembly: GCA_916610145.1. Classification (NCBI taxonomy): domain Eukaryota; kingdom Metazoa; phylum Arthropoda; class Insecta; order Diptera; family Syrphidae; genus Eristalis; species Eristalis arbustorum. Next base: position 43,157,651 of record OU744320.1, on the reverse strand, counting down.
TGGTTTAAGAGGAGATACATCTATGGAGAGGTCGACAACATGGCAAAGCCCTTCCTCTGTCAATGTCCCGCCTTTGCTTGGAACAGATGCCAAGTCTTCGGCGCGAGTTTGGTGAGAACTGATTCTGTAGGCCCCTCATCACAGAAGCGCATACTGGTCTTCCGAAGGAATGCTAGGTTGCTGCCTAGTAGTACAATGGAGCAGTCTTGAGTCCGAGTGCTCCAGTGTCGTATTGAATCGTTCAACAAAGAAAAAACGTACTTGGTTTGTTTTCCACATAAGGATGCATCGTCTTATCAAGAACCTTTCTTGGGACTCCTTTATTTTCAAAATTACGCGTTTTTAAGCTTCTGGGACTCATAAATAATTTAAGTTGTGGCAACACTGGTCATGGGTAAGCCCAAATTTGTATCGCCCGATTACCACTCACAGTACCTTTTTGCTACATTGGATGAGTTTGTCGGATTGCGCGCTGTACATTCCAAGTGGTCTCACAGGTGGGAAGAGAATCTAAAGTTTCATTGGTTAGTTCCATGATTCTGTTGTCCACTTTACTCTGGACATCAGCAAGGTTTGGATGGAAACATGATATGGGTCGGATTAGACCCCTTTTACACGAGCTAAATTTGTCACTCACGGTTTGCTTCTTGTTGGCAAAGGAGGTGAAACGTAAGAATGATTGACCGAATTGCATGTACACGAAAAACCTTGGGATTCTGACTATTGTCTTTTGTCACCCTTCGCTTATTTTTCGATTGCTTAATTCTTGTCGCAGTGATGGCTTACACTCCCACTTACTTTTCACTTTCCTTGCCTACAAGAAGCAAACCGTTAGTGCCGAATTTAGTTCGTGTAAAGAGGGCCTTAGCAAGTTCATCTGCCACCTAAATACCTGTAATGCTCTTTGTCCCGAGATTCAGCATAGAGTGATCAAATGCTGTAAGCCAAGAACCTTAAGCTCTTAGTGGCAATTTACGACTAGCTTAGCCTTAACGCGTAGGAGAAACATCTCAATAAAAGCAACTTACGATTGATCTACAATGTGTCTTACACAGAAGAAAGTTGTCAAAAAATGTCCAATCCGAAGTGGAGCCAGGCAATTCTGCCTTGCATTCTAACCCCAATGTTATTTCAATTAATGACTAGTAGTGTGCTGAACTCTGCTCTGACATCGATCAGATCCGGCCAGAAGAATCTTCGATACCGAGCCATTGAGACAACGTAATAGACGACGTCCTCGCAGTAGATGGTCGAGTACACGTGGTATTCGATGGAAACTTTCATCATACATAAATCATCTTGACTAGGCTGACGACGTGTGTATACTTTCTCCTAATATTATGGGCCACCAGGAAATGGCAAAAAATGTGGAAAAGGAGGCAAACGCCTTGGGGCTGAAGATCAACGCCTCCATCAAATAGGCATTACTGGACAACCGGTAGTGAGGTTAGAGAGTTTCTCACAACTCGGGAGTATTATTTTAGCCAATGGGGGCACCGAAGCTGACGTCGAAACTGTGAGTATGGACAAGCAATAGGTTAGGTTAGGTAGGAGTGGCTGACTGTTGACACACTTAGACCAGAGCAGGCCCATTGTGATACCACGCGGATTGACTTCTCCTAACATCGGAACCAGTTGTTGCTTGTAATGAAGCGATTTAGCTGACCTATGCTAGCACTGCTTAGCTCATTGAGGTTATTCAAGTAGTAGGCCCCTAGGTGTAGGAACCTAGCCAAAGTACTGCAGGAGCAGAGTAGGTGATTAGTGTTTTCTTGCTCCTCTTCATCGATGCAGCTTCTGCAAAAAATCATTATGTGGGGCACCCATCCTGCGACGTTTGTGAAGCGATGCCTAAGAAAAATACTTGCTTTGATTATTATATTTGAGGGTTAGTGTTCATCTGTGTTACCACACGTTAAATTATTTATGAGTCCCAGAAGCTAAAAAACGAGTCATTTTGAATATTTTTGATAACACAGCGCCTCCTTGTACGAAAAAAAGAAACTAGTAAATGCTCAGACGTTTTAAATGAAAGCAATGCCTGTTCTTGGAAAAATGTGTCAAGTCTAAAGATTATTAATCAAGGTACAAAAGATGAGTCCTGTTGACTCCATTGAGTCCCTGTGGTAACACTGGTGCTCATACTTCTCAAATTTGAATTGAAAAAATTGAGCAAACGACTGTGAGAAAGTTTTATGAATTGATGCTTGAAATTTGAATCACTTGACATTCACATAAAAAAACTTCTTCTAACTCCAATATTTCAGCATAAACATAGTAAATTGCTTTCGAATAAGAGTTCGAGCACGAACTTATCGACAGTCACTTATACAAATTGTAAAATTCGCACTTCCTTGAACCATCAAGCTGTCCATCTGTCCAAGCGAAATTCGTAGGCGATTCACAATCTCATCCAAGAACATCTTCCACAATCTAGCATCAGAGTCACAATGCATTCATTCCAATTTTGTTTGCTTAAACATGTACCGATCGAGGGTAGGAGTCAAATCGAGTAAGTAGTAGTGCAACTTCGCAAGTTTGTCCACCCTAGAACCGCATTGAAGGCAACTCTCACATGCGGCTCATTAGGTCTGTTATGTCATAATTTGTTTAGTAGTTGACAATGCTGATCACATCTTGTGATTGTCCACCCTAGAACCGCATTGAAGGCAACTCTCACATGCGGCTCATTAGGTCTGTTATGTCATAATTTGTTTAGTAGTTGACAATGCTGATCACATCTTGTTTTTCCTATTGTCACCGATATTTTGAAGTTCATTGCATTTCACACTGTTCACTGGTTAAGAATGGAATGACCATCTACATTTGTGTACGTGTTTCGTTAACTAGTGGCTCTTGCATTCATTACTCCGCCTTAATTTGCATGCTTAAGTGCGCTTAGTTTAAACAGTCTACCATTGCGACTGTAGCGACAACTAAACACATTGATTGTATTCTTTTGTGAACAATTCCAGTGAACACCTACGACAGTTATCCTGATTATCCAGAGTCGGAGATGGATGATCGTGATAGCCTCTACTTCGATACAATTTCATTGGCTGGATCGGAAGCGGCAAACAATCGCAGATCGTTATCTCAATCACGAATGACCATCTATCATTCGGCCGTGGATCTAGCATTTGATGGTACACCCAAGCGCAACAGCCGAGTACTGGATAAAAACGGCGGTTTTGGTAAGACGAACACATTGAAATCGCGGCCTCTTAATTGATATCATTTCCCTTGCAGCAAGCTATCGAAACTCAACAGCTCTGGAGAATATGACGGCAAACACAAACGGTGCAGATGGAGTGGGCATCGCCGGACCCTATGCGGATCGACAGAACATTGCGGGCGCTGCAAACAATGGACTACACGATGAGGTCTCTAGTCGTCTTATCTCTAGTAGTTCTTGTAATAAAGATAAGAAATTGCCAATTACGTACTCCCAGTGGAAGTTTAGGGTAACGAATTTTACAAGCAGAAGCATTTTTCCGTTTTTTTTCCCACTTTTTCTCCTGCTTTTCTTTCTCCTTTCAATCTGGTTTTCGTTTTTGAGTTGAGTTGATTTGGTTTTTCTTTTCTTTTTCATTCATTTGCTCTCTCTGGCTGTATTTTTTTGAGCACACGCTATCTCATGTTTTTTTTTTCAAATTCAAAAAGCAAGTTTTCTTTCAGTCTTTTTCCACGAGAACATTTTTGAGATGAAGCTTTCTCGTCTTTTGAACTATTTCCAAGCACAGTTTTTGTATTTGTACATCTTTTTTGATTTGATTTGATTCAGTGTATGTACATGTATTTTTCTTACCTAAAACTCTTGTTCTTTGGACGTCTCTATGGCTTGTGGGAACGGGTAATGGCAATTTTTTCTGTTATCAAATGTTTTAATTTTCCAAATTTATGTTTCAATGGAGTTCAACGCTCTTTTGATTAGTTTTCTCCTAGACTAGATACGTAAAGTAATTCAGAATATAGTTTAATATTTGATATCACGATGTGTTCTTGGCTGATGCGCTGTCAGTGATTTTTTGCTTGCGCATCGCAATAGTTACACTAAAAACGCTTTTGTAGATTATGCTGCGCAGTGGGTCAGAGGAGTAAGTACACAGGCTAAGCTTTGTTTTGCAATGAAGCATGAAACGATGTTATTTGTTAATGCGATGAATGGTGGATTTGCTATCATCTGTAGAAACAAAAATTAGAACATATAAAAAGGTATATCACGTTTCAGATGGTTTTCTGCAAACTCTAGCGTTTTTACTTAGCAGGCACGAACCATGGACCGTAAGAGCCTACCTTCCATGGGTCTCGATTCGCTGTTTTCAGTCATCAAGACCAAACAGTTGTATGCGCGATGACTTGTTCTTGGTCTTACCCGAGGTTCTTTCTCTCCTCAAGCTAGGAGGATCGGATTGACAGACCGCTGCCGTCCATCCGCTTAATATCGATACAGTACAGAGATGAGTGTTTTACGTGATCACCTGCCGTTAGGCTTATATCACAAAAACATTTAATTTTTTTTATAATTTGCGCGTGCTCAAGGGGTTAGTAATACCCTTAATTGTCGGGGGTCAAGACACAGCACGGGCCGAAGGTATAGAGGGAGAGAGAGAGGAGGTAGCTGTGCACATTGGTCTTAAACATCTGCGGATTGTAATCTATGGGGAATATTGAGCTGGGAAGAGCATTCCATATTCGTGTGGTGCGGCTCTACTCTTCACTGTGCGTCCGAAAGTAGGCTTAAGGGTAAACTGATGTGCATTCCTGTCGAGACGTGTATTGCAGGTGAATTCAAGGAGAGGTGGAATGCAGTTGGCTAGCTCACTTGAGCATCGTTTGTTAAAATAACGATAAAACACGGACAAAGAAGACACGGTACGTCAATGTCCAAGCGAGTCTAATGAACCCGCGATGTCGTTGTCTCCTATAAGTTTTATCGTTCGCTTTTGGATTCTATCTAGTAGGTGCAGGGTGGTCTTGGGGGAACCAGACCAGATATGAGCGTTATACTCAAGCTTAGGGCGAATATACCGCCTTATAGATTAAAGCCAAATCAGAGGGGGTGAAGTATTTCTTGCATCGATTAAGGAAACCTAAAGATTTCGCAGCATTTCTGGCGACCTCCTTGACCTTTTCCTGTTTCGTCGATACAAGCGCCATTCATGGATAATGGCTGATTATCAGGGTGCGCTTTAGAGACAGCAGACAGCATTGACTTTTGGAGGCATTGAATTCCACTCTGTTGTTCTTACCCCAGTTGGCCTTTCTGGACCAATTTACCACCAGACGCCTTCAGTAGGAATCTCAAGGTCCAGATTTAGAAATAAGCTTATGGACCTATGTCTCCACCTTAGTAGGGTGGTGAGGCCAATCTAACACCTCTGCTACTCTTTGGGTCGTAGCACCCGGTTGTTCTCTGTTCCTTTGGTTGCAAGCTTGAAACCATCATTTTGACAAGCAACGGAGTCGGTTATTTCCTAAATCATTAGCTTTTAGCTCAGGATTTTAGTCGCCTTTTACGACAGACATGCCTCACCTCGGGAAAATTCTAAGACGCCTACCCGAAAGGTGAATTGATCCAGGACAGTTGACGGATTTTTGCCTTCTCGATCCTAGTAAAGCTTGTACAGTTCGTGCTTGTGCCTCTTTCGGAAGAAAGACGCATATATCCGCCGCAGAATTTTCCTTTTGAAGGCATCAGGAGTATGTTGCGCAATTTTGCTTAGCGTTCAGATTTTAGCTCCATACAATAGGATTGAAGAATTAAGAGTTTTGTAGAGCATGATTCTCCGCCAGTGTTTCTAGTGAGTTCTAGAGAGTGTCTTATAATAATAATAATAATATGAGTGGCGCTACAGCCCATAGAGGGCCAGGGCCTAGCTTCTCAGCACCCACTCGTGTTGTGCGTGCTATTGTTCTTTCACGAGTGGAAGGGACCTACAGTTTTATGCCGACTCCGAACGGCCAAGTTTGAGAAGCTTTCTCTAGACAGGAAATACTCTTTGAGCATTGTCAGTGACTCGAAAGAGGTGGGGTCGTGAAAATAGTTTTCGTCGCACAGAGCCGGAATCGAACCTACGACGTCGAGGTTAGGGTCGACGCGCATACCCACAACGCCACGGGCCACCACGAGAGAGTGTCTTAGTGAATTAAAATTTGCCTCTGACAAGAGGTACTTTCATTATTCATAACTGCTTCATTACTTCCGAAGCACAGAAAACATTTTGTAAACTCCACCGCCCTGACTCGGCGTCTAGCTGCAGTTCCCGTTTCTCTCGGGGGAGCAGTAATACGCACTGGATACAACCCGAGTGGTCGCTGTAAAGGCTGTGGTCGTGACCAAACTGAAGCAACAGTTACCATATATGATCACAATTGATTTAGGATCGTTTGATAGTTCGGTTTTTCGCAACAGCAAGCAGGCTACTCTATGTGCACTTACTTTTCTGGCTAATGATAGTACCTTTATTTAGTTAAGTGAAGTACTGAATAGTAGTTTTAGTTGGTAAGACGACTTAGAACCGTATTCTCAAAATACGTCCTAGCTCCTATATAAGCTTTCTCTTTGGCATTACTTTATCGTAAATACTTGCGTTGATGTAGTCAAGTGGTTTGTACACACCGCTTGAGGTTGACCCCCAAGTGCGAGTGTAGTGGTAGCTGTGCTGCGGCATGGCTGGGTGCTGATCTTGTCTCTTAAGGTGTGCGGCTTTTGGGACTTGAAATGAAGAAATTGATCTGAGTGAAAATTATTGCCCCAAGTCTCTCTGGAGTTGCAAATGAGACAATCTTGTGCTGAAATATTTCTACCAAAGGCATCTAGTCCAGCCTCGAAAAAATGGTCCAAAGAGTCTTCGTGATATAAGCAGGAGGTCACGTTAAAAACTTACTCGTCTGTATTTTCCTGGTCTCGCCGCGACTCTATCAATAACACCTCGAAGTCAAGTCAGGCAGGGATTAATAATCAGAGTTGTGGAAGCACGTGGCAATGGGATAAGTGATGGACGATGGATGTACACGGATTACCACTTGGACGGGTTGATATGGTTGTGACGCGTGTGGCGCTTAGATGTGGGTGTCAAACAAACATGTCTTAGCGCCACACGCGTCACAACCAAATCAACCCGTCCAAGTGGTAACTTCACCACAACCACGGCAAATATTCAAATCTTGTTGGAGATTATCTTTTATGATTTGTCTGTTCTGTTGGCCGCGGTAGTGTGTAGCGATTCTAATGATTCACAACGGTAGCACCGTTGCGTTTGACAAATCAAATGCTCTGAGTAACAATTTACAAGGAATTAAAAAAGACAAAAACGGATTACTTACACAAATAGTTAGTCAAACCGTAAGAATTGAAAAGTGAGTGTTTAAAACAAACTACCACAGTATACCCGGTTGAGAAGATACTCCTGTAAAGCGCGCTTTGTAATGTGATTTATCTAATGGAAATACGTGCATCCTACCTTAACTATGTCAAAACTGGAACTAGAACTGCGTCAATCATGATTGATTCGATCATTTTGACCCGTTCACTTAAAAGTATTGGTGATTGCAATCACAGAACTAAAAACCAAAACATAGTCAATACTTTAAAAATTCGTTCGTCTCGGTCGAATTTCATTCTGAGCGAAATGATCGAGGTTATTCTCTCTCACTATCTCTCCATTGGTTCGATGGATCGTGTACGTAGTTGTGTCTTTCAAAGAACGATCGTTTGGTTGGAACCATTCACGATTGCTTTCGGTAAAATTGAACGAATACAACCCTGTCTTTGAATGAACGATGGATGAAGTGAACGATTGATTGAAATTACCGAATCTTTTTTTGAACCAATACTTGAATGATCAGTTCGTTAAATTTGAACGATTGACACAGCTGTAGTCGGAACCTTCAAACGCGCCACTGCTACATGCAATATCTAATCATAACCATTCGAAGTTTGCACATTGGTTGCTGTCATTCAAGACATTAAAACCAAACCAAAAAAGCATTTTTCTTGAATTATTGTTCAAAAACTGAATTAATTCCATTAGAAGCAGTTGTTCTAGACCGAAAGAGAAAGTCCAAAATAAATAAAAACAGAAGGAAAAATATAATTGCATTAAACCTAATCAAAAGTAAAAAAAGCAATATTTTGATCAAATACCTCATTACATTAGCGTAAAATACTTGTTATCCTCCCATATCTTCATCAGTGGAAGCATGTTTTGGAGTCATTTACTCATCCATTTACTTTAGATTTTTTGAATTATCCCACTTATCGAGGCACAGTTGAATAGGTTTTAGCTTCTTTTTCAGTCAAACACTCAAGCAGTCTTTCAATATACTCGAATCATACTACAGCGATTTCAATGGAGTACAGACTTGAATGCATATTAAATAGGTATACATATGCGTATGCTGCCATAAGTATGCACATTGGATATTGGTGATATAGAGCAACAAATGAGATGTTTGCTACTTGTTAATGTCAAACTCAATATTTTTTTTATAAAATTATTCTTAGGAAATACCGCATATTCATGTGATCCTTTGTATGTACGAATATGTAAGTACCTGAACCCATTCTTTGATTGTTAGCGCTTGTTAATCCTACATTTCATAGTAGATTTACTTTTAGGGATTCATTTTTGTTTTTACCATTGTCTCTTGTACAAGTGAAGCATACATTCACCCTGTGATTGAATCCAGAATGTCGATTCAATTACTTTGCGATTCTTAGTGTCGTACCTTCCCTTAGGTAATTTTAGCCATTTAAAAGTATTCTCAACATAAACGGAAACGAATGGAGGCACCATTTCGAATATATAACTACCTCCCTACGACACCAATCGCCTACAACCCCAAGCCATCTTCGAGAAGAAATTCTCGACCAGCATTCTTTCCAGATCGGATTGGATGTCTGACAAAATGGCGCTGGCTGATGCCCTGTGTATCTTCACAGACGATTCGACGGTGCTTGCTCCAACGATCTCAATAGGGCCATCTTCTTTAAACTCCCTGGTCATCGTCATCACAAAAATGAGACACTGCCCTGACTCAAGAGCAAAGTAATACCCAAAAGGGGTATCATAATTTGTCATGTATGGGTGCCGCTACAGCCCGTAGAGGGCCAGCGCCTAGCTTCTCAGCAACCTGTCGTGTTGTGCAAGAACTTTTGAAAAGCTTTTCTTTTTATTTTGTAAGTTCTTAACTGCCAGCAACGTAGAAAGGCTATCGGAGCAGATTTTCCATTTCCGGTTCCATTTGGTAGCAATTTTTAATGCCGATAATATGGCTTGCGCTTTCGCTGTACATACGATTGCAAGGTTTGCAAGGCTTCTAGTGATCGAGAAAGCCGTATTGTCCTCACATTTCGATGCATGCGTGTAGATAAAGTCGTCCCATCCTTCTGATTTTAAGCGAATTTCTTCAGTTGAAAACGCTGCACGGATACAGGCTTTGCTTGTGTTCCCTTTTTTATATTTTGTAAGTTGAAGAAGGGTGGAGACAAGGACATAAAGTCTTAGCGACCAGTTGCCATCATGAAAATGGACAGAGATACATCTTTGTGGAAACCACGGATCATCCCCATACAAGTCATTACTTTTAGCCAACTAATTCGATCGGGCTCAGATTGGGTAGTGGCCCGTGGGGTTGTAATTGATCCCAATGCACATGAGCTTCGACATCTGGGTTCGATCACTGGCCTGTAAAATGTACAACAAAAATAATTTTCACTGCTGCCACCTCTTTGGTCTAACTGACAATGCCTTCGGCGTCGACATCAAACTGTAAGACCTTCCACTCTTGAGAGAACAATAGCACGCGCAACACTAGTGGTTGCTGAGAATGTGTCGATTGTGGTGTTTTGCTCTAGATGATGCGTGCTGTTACATGAGAGCTTCTCAAACTTGGCCGTTCGGAGTTGGCATAAAACTGTAAGTGCTTTCCACGGCACGCAAAACACGAGTGGCTGCTGAAAATCTGTCGATTGTGATGTTTTGCCCTAGATAATGTGTGCTGTCAAACTATAGCGCATCCTCCTATCCGAAATATCAGGTTTCCAACAAATGTTCTTGAAACGAACAGTACGGTTCATCGCGCAGTGAAAAAATGTTGTTGGTCGTGCCAAGAATTGAACCTAGACACGAAGTTGAAGTGCGTATGTGTCGACGCCCATAGCCACAACGTTACGGGCCACCAGTTGTTTAGGGCCACCAGTTGGTTTGTCTTAATCTGGGATGTTATCCCTTTACCTTGTTGTTCTAGTTTGAAACTGACACCCGGCTAAAAATCTTGTTTAGAATAGAGTTCCACAGGTCTCTTGTTTATGTCCACGTGCACGGCCAAAAGTTGTCCACTTCCTTTGATATCTTGCTTAAATATAGTTTCGTTTCTGTTCAAATTTGCCACGTCTTCAGCAATCTACCTCGAATAGATGACCAATCTCCCTTTACTCTCAGTTGCTCTCTCTCTCTCTCTCTCTCTCTCTCTCTCTCTCTCTCTCTCTCTCTCTCTCTCTCTCTCTCTCTCTCTGTGTCTCTTTCGAACTCTCCCAAGGTCCCCACTTATTCCCTGCATCCTTTCTCGGCAAAGATTCTAGTGCAGGCGAAATAAATTGCACACAAACCGTCACCTTGTGACTCTCTACAGACCATAGGGCTCACTTTCACTTCTACACCATTTTCACTCCAAAAACCACTGAGCAGGCTCTTCTTACCCCAGCCTAAGTTTCACCAGATTTCGCCACTTAGACGCTGCGACTATTCCTTTAGAATGGAGTATCACAGGCTTCTCGTTTAAGACCACATCTTTTCTCGGCTAAATTTGTGTACTTCTTCATTCGTCTTAAATCTAGTTTTGTTTCTGTTCCTATCTGCCACAACTTCCTCACCTCACCTTGAATAGAGGCTTAGACATGGAATGCCACAGGATCCCGGCATAGGTCCAGCATATTTTTTTCTTCAAAAGCCGATCTACGTCCACTAAACTTCCTCTAGCCAAAGTCGTTTCCAGCTGATACAGCATCTCCTCGGACCCACTGTCAGACATGGCCTACCACAAGACTCCCTTTCAAGTCCACCATATTTTCTCTGCTAAAAAATTCTCTCCCACTCCGACCATCATCATCATCATAGCGCCGCACTACCCTTCATGGCCGGAGGAGGAGGAATGTCTCGGATCACACTCTTTGCCGTAATCCTACAATTTCCTTATTCGCACATTCATTGTGCATGCCTTATCTCGCGCCTCGCGAGAGTGATGAAGAGACGCAATGTTTTCTTGTGTCGCAGCGTGTGTGATAACATAAACTTCTCATCTTCAACACATTCTTACAGCACCACAAACAAGTCACCGAACTTGCAAAAAACACTCGTCGATCATAGATGGGCAACAAATGAAAGCAATCGACTAGATCGTCTGCACGCTTTTTAACACCACATCGCCCGTCGATTTGCTGTGCATGGCCACTCCATTTATAAACATTCTCTACTCTCTGGACTAAATCGGCTTAACACCTTCCTACCGAAAGAAGTTCTCTCGCAATTATCTTCTCTCTCTCTCCCCACGAGCGCCTATGTACGCTCATAATGATCACGTCTGCTGAAGCGAAATAATACAAAAAAAAATATATAAATATAACTTCGAACCTCTCTGAGTATGCGTCACTAACATCATATGTGTTTCATTCGCCTCACGCCGCTCAGTCATTCGCCGGCAACGAAAGTGATACTAAGTGATTTTTTTCCGGTTGTGATACGCACGCAGCACTGCTTCTGTGCACAGCCCGATCCACCCAGCCATGGGCAACCTTGTAGCTCATATTCAAGACGCGATCGCAACACTAAAGCTCCGTCCAGAGACTGTAAGTGCACCCCGAGACCTCGTCTCACCGTGAAATGTTCTCTGGTGATCTAAATGAGAAAAAAAAAATGCAAATTTGTGTGACAAGTGCAGCCCAATTTTTGGTTTAATAGTAGTCGCGATCAATGCAGGAATATTTTTAGCCGCTCAGGCTATCAAAATGTGCATCGTCCGTCCCTTGAGGTGTGCCCTTTTCGTTCCCCCCCGAAGAGAATATGTGATAATTTGGTGCTAAACACATGACGAATTCATGGCTAGGTAGGTCTACGTGCGTGACTGTTCATCTGTGAGAGACCAGGCAATTGCTGAAGTGTGATTAGATGAAAGTGAACATCCATATCCGGATTTACGCCGGGGTTTCCATTGAGTGCCAAGTCCACGCTGCCTTTGTCTGGTCGCGTCGGCAGCAATTGAAAGTTCAATGTTTGCACGTTGTTGGCGTTCGCCCACATCATCGCAATCGAGATCAGATGTGTGACAACCAGCAGCGCATCTTCCTTTTATTCGTGTTGTGTGTCTTCTTCTTCTCTGGCCGAGATTTTTGTTTTGATTCTTTATGTCTCAAGAGTCTAAATATACTTCGGAAAGAGAAAAATTAAAACATTAATAAATTACTTTCCTCGATGTGTGTTAAGCGTGTGAAGCTGGAAATGGGAACACAGACAGGCTCATGAATTATGATTATCTTTGAGCGTCTCTGAGGCGGAAGCGAATAGCTGCTGCGATGATTACACGTATTATCAAAGCAACTAGTAGCTCATAAGTGGTTAACAAGCGGCCGAATAGTTTGTCCAATGCAATTTCGAGTGCGCGTTGAGTCTCTCTTTTGTTCATCTGATATTCTGCTGAGTTGTGGAGCTTTTTTTTTTCTCGCGTCAACACCTCATCGATGTTTGTTGACGATCTTTGGATTCCTTTTTTATTCGTTCCCATTGACATTTGATCTGAGAATTGATTCGAAGCGGTGCTCATGATTCAGTCAGAGTTACATACATTTTTTGCCTCCATCTGTATGCACTGATTTGTTTTCCATTAAACAAGTCGTGTAATTGTGTTTGTGTTGTGAACAGAGGTGGCATCTGCCCACGGAAATTCATCCGTCTCCCAGGTTGGGGGTTGGAATGATTCTGGGTTTATTTTTAACATTCTGGATAAACATGTACACAACACTAGATGTTGGGTTTTTAGGAACTTGAATCAATGTTTATTTTTGAAACATGCTTCTGTGGATGAAATGACATTAATTTGTTTTGTAAACAAGGTCGGCCGCGTGCAAGTTTCTTTTTAAAATGCAGTAATATGGGCAAACAATAACGAATCAAAAGGCTGCCTCGACTGGCTAGCGCATTTGGTCACCCAACATTTTCAAGCTCTTTCGTTAGTTTCGGGCTGTAGCTTACGGATTACTTACTTACTTATCAGACCAGTGACCCACGAAGGGTCCGAAGCTGAGCAATTGCTGACTTCCATCGGTGACGGTCCTGGGCACGCTGCTTCCAGTCGTCAAGGCCAAGTTTGTCTGTCGATGACTTAGTCTCTATACAGGTAGTTTGGTCGTCCTCTTCTTCTCGAACCAGAAGGCTCGGATTCGAAGAACCTTTTTGATCAAGCATTATTGTCCAGTGGTGGCCCGTGGCGTTGTGGGTATGTGCGTCGACCCCAACCTCGACGTCGTAGGTTCGATTCCTGCTCTAAGCTGACTGACAATGCTCAACGAGTATTTTCTGTCTAGAAAAAGCTTCTCAAACTTGGCCGTTCGGAGTCGGCATTAAACTGTAGGTCCCTTCCACTCGTTAGAGAACAATAGCACGCACAACACGAGAGGTTGCGGAGAAGCTAGGCCCTGGCCCTCTACGGGCTGTAGCGCCACCCATATTATTATTATTATTGTCCATTCGATGTGGCCGGGCCAATGTAGTCGACCGATGTTTACCTTCTTGACTACATCCACATCCTGGTACAGCTGGCAGAGTTCGCCTGTTTTGTCTTCCCCTTCAAACGCCTTCCTCGCAGACGGGACCACATATCCTACGTCGATTTTTCTCTCGAAAACGATCTACAGTTTTGCTTAGTCTCCAGCTTTCGGCTCGATAAAGCAGGAGTGGCAGGATAAGCGATTTGTAGAGCATGCCTCTTCAAGTCAAAAGTTTCGAGTCGCGAGCATCGAGGCGCCTAGACAGACATCAACAAATAACACGATTAGGAAATTTGATGCGCAAGAGATCAATCGTGGCGTGGGCTCTGTGACATGTCACGTCATCCTCTATGAAACAGAGGCTGTTCAAATCCATGTCTTGTGCTCCCACTGTTCACCGAAACTGTATGCCGAGCATTATTTTCGAAGAAAAATGGTCCAATGAACTGTGTCTCACACTCTCGGCCACAGTAGCCACATTCATCTGGACGCACCGTGTGCCGACAAGACCACGGGTGTTATCCACTAGCATACCGGTCTCACGAACTTTTTGCAAAACTTGAGTACAGCAGACATGGTGAATCCTTCTGTACAAAAAACGCACAGTTTGGGCTACACTGCACTCCCTTTGGAAAGAATTTTTCAATATTTGATTGGCTTTCGTCCCGGACTATGTGATATTGATCGAAATACTCGTCAAGATTTCGAACTGGAAATAGCAGTCAATATCCGAACCACTAAATAGCCCACTCTATCTATCTGGATACTCAACAAAATGCATTTTCGAACTAACTGCAATAACATTGCAAATCCATAAAATGAAATTTTATTTTGTTGTCCAGAGCGAAATGAGCCAAGTTTGGTTTGACAAACAAACAAAAATGACAAACGAACGAATGACAACAACACCTCTCTGATATCTGTTGATGTGCCTTAGGGCACGTAGGAAGTCGGGGGACTGGTAGGTGCGATACATGTTGCTCATGTACACCACTGCCTGAGGACGCTGTTGAATTTGACGTGCGCGGTTGAATGCAAGGCTAGTTGTATGAGATTTTGTAAACCCTCGTTCCGCATGGAATCAACAAATTTCTTAAAAAATCAACTAATCTGGAAAATAAAAAAATTATTTTGAAATAACATCAAATCGACCTGATGTCCCTTCACACAAAATAATCAGCAATCCAAAAATAAGCACCCTTGTGATATCATCTATTTTCCTGTTTATCCCATTGGTTGGTTTAAAAATATTAAACATATGTTGAGAGATTCATTTGCAATCAGTGTGATGTTTCCCAAAACATGACGTGTAAAGAAGAGATGAGTTTCCCATTTCCAGCCAAGGGTACCGTGAACAGCCACGTCCATTGTGTGAGCTTGAGTCTAACAAAACAACTGTTGGCAGGAGTTATTGCTATCTTGATGCTGATATACGCGCATTCTGTATTTTTCCATGTTCGACTAATAATGTCAATGTCATTCGTGGTCCTTACGAAAACCGCGCCTCTATTGATGATCAGTGTATTCCAAAGACATCTTTCCGTCCAGTCCAAAACCACTCACAGCGATATATAGCTCGTTTCTATACACACTACTATATTCGCCGACGTCGACGAATAGCTTTCCATCTACATGAGCAAATCACACAAGACGGCTTCAAACGAGCATTCTATACGGTAGCTGAGCAGTAGATGTCTGTTGTGCAACGATGTGCCTCTGGATAAACTATCTTAAAGATGAGTTGTGCATGCGACGACTGTCTGCATTTAAGGCTTCAAAATTCAAAGTCCAGATACATTAGAAAATGTTTAAGCATATGGTCTTCAAATCATCTAAATCGTGGGAGCGGAATTCTCTTCTCTAATCCTCCAGGTTGAGTAGAGCATTCTGTCCGACAGCGGTATGCAGAATGCTGCATGATGATATGGGCGTGACAATGCTGCCATGTCGATGGTGAACTCTTCAAGCACAATTCAAGAAAATTGTTACTGCCTACAACTAATTTTTTGGATGAAAAATTAGAGCAATACATGGCATGAAATACAAGTGCATTTTGAAATCGCGAACGGCCTTACACGAATTCAATGCACTCTGCTTGTTCTTTTAAAGTTATGATCGCCCATACAGCACTGAAAGCCTACATGAACAGTGCCAATGTATGTTAGGGTTCCGAAGTATTTTATTTAGTTCGTCACTGGATCCTATAGTCCATTGCATATGCTAAGATTATGTAAATAGTTATGAGAGACAATTCCATCCTTGTTTGAAGAAAAAATAAATAAAATATTGATGTTCCCGCTTCCAGATATTGTGTAATGGGCGTTTGCATTACATCCCAAGACAAGCGCGGTCGTCCTTCTCAGTGTGTCTGATGGACATTCCCCATGGCAATGACGAGACTAACCATAATTTGGTTTTGCCGCGATCGCTAAGGTGGGATAGAATGTGGTTATTCAGAGTGCTCTTTGTAAGTATGCAAGCTCTGGGCTTACCTTCGTTCCTTACATAAAAGAGGTCGAAATTTTGAGTCCTGAGTCCACGAATTTTATGACTTTGACTTCAAAGGGTTCCTGGGCCAGGACGTTATCATCTCCGACGGTGTTAATTCGGAGACAAAGAGCGCCCGAGGCCGCGATGGCGTGGTGGAGATTAATCTGTGTCACAAGCTTTATGTGACCATGGTGTCACCCTCCGTCGCGCCCTACAGGTGCAAAGCCTCCGTTTTCTAGCACCAGGCTCAGATAGATATCGTTTATCGCCGACTCCACCTTCTTCCAATTCAATGGAGAGATAGTGCAGTCAGCGTCGCTTCTATCTAAAGTGATGTCGCCTTTCTACACTTCATTATACGGCCTGTTGAGCCTGCTGGCAATATTAGATATTTCACCACTCGGTTTTTGCCTTTTGAGCTCCGAGGGTGACGCCTCCACTGACCTGGAGCATTTGGACGTAGTGCCGTTAGTAGTGTCCACCTGTGACTAGGTTTTCACTACTTTTGTTGCCAAAGCTAAAGACCGTTTGCTATCATCATTTAGCTTCTCCGGGGGAGTGCATTTAATGTGCTCCGGGCTGCAGAGCGCCTCTCCTTGTATCTTTTATAAGAAGGTTTTGGGACCTTCGAGGAGGAGGCAGCTCCGCGAGCAGAGGTTACAGGTCCCGTGCAGGAACTCTCAGTGGGAGTTATCGTGCAGGTTCTTGGTTTTTGAGGCTCCATGCGGACTTTGACAGTCTTTAAGACTGTTTGAGCCGCCTTATCCGTCAGCACTTCAGGAGCCGAAGTTTTCCTGGAAGAAGTTCCAGCCGGTAAGAGAGCACCGGTTTCTTTTTAGCAATGTTCGATTTCATTAAGAGTCCCACGAGTAGCGGAGAAAGGGAAGGTCAGACTGTGCAGAGATCCGCATTACACAGCTAAGGCAGGATTAATCTGGGACTTTGCCAGGACTTCCAGAAACTCCGTTCGCGACTGAGTTATTTTTGTTTTAAGTGGGCACCCAGCCAAGATGATTCTCGGCACGGGTCGTATGACACCTTGATCCAGCCCACCGGAGAGGAAAGAGAGAGAAAAGGGATGGTTACATTTTAGCTTCGGGTCTCCTCATAGAGAAATAAATTCCCTTGAGTCATTGACCTTTACTAAGCCTTAGCACCGCGTCAAGGTGTGCATCCACGCAAAGGTTATCAGTTATCAACTAAGTTAGAATAGGAATTTTCTTCCACTGTGAGTCTGGAAGACCAGAAATGTGGTTTGATAGATGGGTTGGGTCTCACTTTGGTCAGTCATCTTTATGCGTTGTTCAGCCATAACAAGTGTCCTCTTCGTCGCCAAAGCCTCTGTACATGACGCCGTTGGGTCCGTTGTCCAGTTAGTGCTCCAACTATCATCGCCAGCAGTTTTTGCATCATTATCGAGTGCTGAGAGCTTTCACTGGCGCTTAATGTATCAACATCAGCCGGTATTATAATTATCGTTCATCATTTTGTCAGTAACTGCTGACTTGGGTGGTCAGCGCAATTGCCAGCACACTTAGACCATTGCTGGTCTATTGACTGTGCCAGATTTGAAAATGACGACACAGAAAACATCGTGCAATGTGTAGATATCGTCGTTGTGCAGGAAATAGTGTTGAACTTGAACCGAGCCGTTTAAACGTCTTTCGGGCGAAAGAAGTAAGGCAAATGGGCGTGAAGCCGCACCGTGGCCTTTCCCACTTAGGAATGAAAACATCTTTGACTTCTCTCCAAGTAACGTGCGTAGGTTAGACTGCATAGAGAGGTATTTTTTAATGTGTACTTGTGCAGGGTTAGCTATGATTTACGTCAGTCCTTTTACTTGCAAACAATAGGAAGCCGCTGAATTATTTTGTTTAGAGTCAGTCGATGCTGCAGAAATGTGCAGTTGCTTCTTTTCATTAGATCGTAGATGTGATTCGACACTGCCTTGCAGCTTAGTTACTCGTAATTCGCTTGAATAGCAGCTTGTAGTAATTTTTCTTAAATCTTTACGTTCAAAACTACTACACTTTTACCACTTCCCCCGAAGAGAATCGTTTCTAATCCCTTTATTCCTGCAGACAAGCAGACGATTTCAAGATGGCGAGCGTAGCGTTGACTTCGTTCTGGCATACAACAGCAACGATACCAGCGCGGAGAGTGAACACAAACGGAGTATTTTCGAAGCGAACCTAGAAAAGGAAGGTCTCCAATTGGAGAGGGACACAACGCAGAGAATACACTTCGTCAAGGTGCACGCTCCTGTGCCCGTCTTGAAGCGCTATAGTGAGATTCTTAAAATTAAACTGCCAATGAAATGGGTATGTCTACAAGTTCTCGAATATCCACATCTTGTTCAGCATTTCCTTTCATTTGCACAGCTCAAAGGACAATCGGATATAATCGATCACAGTTTCGATCTGACAGAGACGATCAAGAGTCTCTTCGGGTGGTGTTGCTCGTCAGTGGAATTGGACAAATCGAAGTTTCCCGCTCGTGAGCAGCGAATATACTGTGAATTCTCTAGAAATTATCTGCACTTGTGAGTGGAAAATCAATGAGAAATGATGAACTTTCTGATTTATGTTGTCTTTGACCGCAGGTTCGACTGGGAGCAACCGGATTTTTTCGATGATGCTGTCAAAAATTCCATAATCAACTTCATCCTCGAACGGCAGCACTTCGTGGAGGGAGAGGAGACGCCCGACAACTTGGGAATTGAGAAGTTGATCGAAGACAAGGTCTACGACAGCGCATACACCCTTCATAACGTGAGTAGACTGACACACATTCTAATGAGGAACTGGTACATAGTTTCGTTGCCTCCTTGCAGGATCATGACAGGAAACTGTTGCTCAGTGAATGGGCAACGGTGCGGAAATGGATGAAGTAAGTTGCACGAGCGAGCGCGCATTTGAAAGTGTGTGAATCAAAGTGTGTGATTCCGTTTCAGCCATCAACCACTGGACAACGTGAGAGAGTACTTTGGACCGAAAGTTGCCTTATACTTCGCTTGGCTGGGATTTTATACTCACATGCTTATACCAATCAGCATATTTGGTATTTTGTGTTTTTTGTACGGATTCATCACGTGGGGATCGGACCCCATTAGGTAAGAGAGAGAGCGAGGCAGCATTCAGTCGACCCGTCTTGCAACGACTCCTTTACTTGCAGCAACGAGATATGCAACGACAACAAGACCACGCTGATGTGTCCACAATGTGACAGGCGGTGTGACTTCTGGAAGCTACAGGACACGTGCAACTCATCGAAAATGAACTATCTGATAGACAACAATGTGACTGTGCTCTTTGCGTTTGTCATGTCCGTGTGGGGTGAGTGCAGACCAGACTTATCGATCGTATGACTGATTTGATTCGTCTTTAGCCGTCTTGTACCTTGAACTGTGGAAGCGTTACTCTTCCCGTTTGATTCATCGCTGGGGTCTGCTCGGCTTTAGCCAGGAAGTCGAACATCCCCGGCCCCAGTACTTGGCCAAATTGCGGAAGGTTCGCAGGACAAACATAAACTTCATCAACAACGTAATCGAACCGGATGTGCCTTTTTGGAGAACAAAGTTTCTATCCGACATCACCAGTTACTCAATTATGATCCTCTTTGTAAGCACGCACATCTCGAGGTAGTCCAAGCGAAAGGCTGACGCATCTTCTTTTTTCTTCACAGATTTGCATTTCATTGATTGCCATCTTCTCGTTGATCGTCTATCGTATGGCTCAGCGCGCCTCGCACAGTATTCTCGGCAACGAAGACTCGGCGACGTACAAAATCATGGTTCTGCCACTGACCGCTGGTATCATCGACCTGATCGTAATCTCAATTCTGGATCTTGCCTACTCCCATCTGGCGATCTATCTCACTGACTTGGAATATCGTCGCACACAGACCGAATACGACGAGAGTCTGACAATCAAGAACTACCTATTCCAGTTTGTGAACTACTATTCATCGTTGTTTTACATTGCATTCCTCAAGGGAAAATTCGTTGGTTACCCCGCGAAGTACAATCGAATATTGGGCTTCCGTCAGGAGGAGTGCGCCCCCGGTGGATGTCTGATGGAGCTGTGCATGCAGTTGGTTATCATTATGGTGGGCAAGCAGGCGGTGAATGCGATGATTGAGATGCTCATACCGTATGCGAAGAATGCAATAAATAAGATCAGAGCCAGCTTTGGCATGGAGCATGAAAGTACCGAGAACAAACTCATCGCGTGCAATCAATGGACTGACGATTACCATCTCATACCGTGGACACACAGTTCATTGTTCTCCGAATATCTGGAGATGGGTAAATATCAGAAATGAGGCATTTGGATGCAGTCTATTCAACTGACTTGCTCCTCCTCCTTGCAGTTCTTCAGTTCGGCTTCATTACGCTCTTTGGATTGGCATTCCCACTGGCACCCCTGCTAGCCCTGGTGAACAATGTGATAGAGATGCGGTTGGATGCGTTCAAGATGTTGAAGTTCTTCAGGAGGCCCGTGGCGCAGAGGGTTCGCAACATTGGTGTCTGGTTCAACATAATGGCGATTGTCAGTAAAATCGCTGTTGCATCGAGTGTAAGTTGGATCACGCTCTTGAGAGTGCAGTATTCTTTGTGACATTCGGCCATTCCCCTTTTCAGGCAATGATAATTGCGTTCTCAACCAATCTGATACCGAAGATGATCTACTGGGCAACAACACACGATAACTCGTATGAGGGATACTTGAACTTCACGCTGGCCTATTTCAACACAGTCGATTTTCAGGTAAGCCACCCCATTTCGAGTGGCAATTGCAGATTCATGAGAGCGTCCTTTTGTTCTAGGCTCAAGTTCAACTGCCTGCTGGTTCTCTGAACGTGACCAGTTGTAGATACACTGAATTCCGGAATCCCCCATGGGATGAGCATCCATACAAAAGACCACTCGTCTACTGGCGAATACTAGCGGCACGGCTTGCATTTATTGTCATTTTTCAGGTAAGAACGATCGGTATTTCAAAGGTGAATGTCGGGCGGTGTGCTAAAGAAATGAAAGAAGTGGTGGAAGGAAATACCACTAGTCTTGTTGGAACTGTTTCTGTTGGTTAAATGTAAAAAGTGGGTGTCGGAGTGGACCTTGGCTCTATATTGGAATAAAGTTTGGCGTACAGCTTAATCAACCTTCGACAAGTGATGGGACAGCTTCCATGACTTTTGTACATCATTGTCTTACGTGTACTAATCGTGTCTGAGAGGATGAAGTGCATCTGCCGACAGCGATAGCGGTTAGCATGCATTTTTGTAGGTTTTCCCATTCCATCCTCCAACAGTCAAAGCGGCTGTATAAGGTCTACGCATGACTTCTGTACTCCGTCGGTGAAGTTATCTCACGTGTAGTAATCGATTCTGAGGCATATGCACGAGACGATAGTGGCCCGTGGCGTTGGGGTACTTGGACCTACGTGTTTAGGTTCGATCCCTGGTACGACCAATAATACTTTTCCCGGCCCCACCTCTTTCGAGTCATTGACAATGCAAAGAGTATTCCTGTCTGAAAGAAGCCTCTCAAACTTGGCTATTCATAGTCGCCATAAAACTGTAGGTCTCTTCCACTCGAGAAAGAATAAATAACACGCACAACACGGGTGGTTGTGTAGAAGCTACGTCCTGACTCTCTACGCGCTGTAGGGGCATTAAATTATTATGAGACGAAATTTAATTTAACCAACATTTATCTTTCAGAACATTGTTGGTACGATACAAGCGCTGGTTGCATGGTCAATACCAGATGTTTCGGGTAAACTTCGCAAGCGTATCAAACGCGAAGAGTTCCTCATACGTGAGAACATAATCGAATATGAGAAGAGATCCGCTGCTGAAAAAGCCGCCATATATCGAAACAGTTTACAAACAGCAAGTGAGGCACAACAAAATGAATCGGCACCAACGGACCGCGACGTTGTGCGACGACGCCAAAACACCAATGCACTCGCAGAAAATCCCGACGATCAAACAACATCAGTCTAGCATAGAAACATACCGAACAATTTCAACATCAATTGCATTTATCGGCTTCGGATTCCTAAAACGAAACACGAATCAAAATAGGTTTACAATTTGTCTTGTTGTATAGGAATTACATAATTTAATCAGCTATAAGTACTTAAGGATAAACGCAAGAGGAAGGAGAGTGGTTATGCTCAAGAAAGCTTTATGTAAAGGATTGTACAATGTTTCCAAGGAAATAAGCTTTAAGTTTAGGGGGAAAAAACACAGAAGCAGAGGATATGAAGTAGTTTTTAGAAAAGTAAACAAAAAAGAAATCTTAACAATTATCGTAAGTGGCTATATGCATTATAAACTAAACAAAAACAAAAGAATAACTGCCTTCATTTTGAACAAACAGAGTTGTTAGTATTTTCCTTTTGATTCAATTCAATACGTGTGTAGAGCTTTTGATGGCAAAACATTTGTAATTGTATAATAATCTCTGCTGCCGAAGTGTTAGACGTTTATATTGATACATGACAATACATTGACTGCTTAAAATTATAGTTCATCATTTGCGCACGTTGCTACAATCACCGTTGAGAACAGAGTAAAGTAAATCAAAAAAAAAGAAAGAACAAAAATCAAACAAACAAAAAAAGCTTTTGTGTATATCAAGTAACATTCGTCCAATTTACAATGAATTTTTAACGAAACACTTTATTGGTTGTTCTTAAAATAAATACAAACTCAACGAAATAGTTAATCAAACAAACGAAAAAAGGAAAAGCTTATACAATGCCAGTCAAGTAGCGAGTACATAGCTAGAACTGGAGTAACACGTTTCTGTCCGAACATTTGATACATTTCATATTTTGTGTGCATTTAAGGGTGATGCCTTCGTTTGTAGATCATGTTTAGGCGGAAAGAAGGAGGTTAAAAGTAAAGATATGCCACCACAAATTGACTTGAGTAAACCTATCTTATGTTAGAACTGAACGACAAGCTGTCAAAGCCATCGTCAAATGCCCATGATAATTTTATAAAAAAGTAAGTGTACTGCAATGTTTGTTTGAATGAATTTATGCATTAAGAGCGCGTGATTGATTTTGGTACCTCTGAAGCTATCAAATTGAACGAAACTCAACGAAACGGAGTAATGTGTCATTTCTTTGCGCCCAGCATGGCTTGTTTTGGGAAGTTTTCTTTGAAATGCTTTCCAGATTATATTAGTAAATAGACTCAAGCTTGTGTTAGAACTGAACGAAAAGTTGCCAAATGCATCGTCAAATGCCCATGATAGCTTCGGAAGCAATAAGTGTGCTCCAGTGTCTTTTTGAAAACAACTATCGTTTATGCATTAAGAGCGAGTGATTGATTTCGGTACCTCTGAAGCTATCAAAGTTGAACGAAACTCAACGAAATTGTGTGGAGTAATGCGCCCAGCATGGCTTGTTTTTGGAAGTATTCTTTGAAATGCTTTCCAGATTATATTAGTAAATAGACTCAAGCTTATATTAGAACTAAACGAAACGTAGTCAAACACATTTCTTCAAACTGACTGCAAACTACTTCAATAAGATACGAAGCTAACCTGAAACGCCAATATCCAGGTACGCTTCAAGAAGGCCTCTCTGTTCTGCTGTAAAAAGGCCATAGGGTGCAAATGGGGCCAACAACCACGCATGGCCCTTGTATAAGCAAAGTTCTTTTCACTGATTGGCCAAAGACATCGAGTTCGTGAGTCGCAGTCAGCCTTTTTATATCGAGTTGTATCTTGCCCTGGCAAGTGGCCGATCGTAATCAGTCATACATCTTTCGGTTGCAAATGAACTTCCCTGACTGACCCCGCTCGGCTGCGATTTTCGACTCCTAATTCGATCGTCGTCATCACCAGTGGATCAAAATTGAACGACGCTCAACGAAACTGATTGTACCATTTAAGTTTACTTAAGTCTCTCCCACAATGGTAGGGTTCGGGTTTGAAATGCCTTGGATAATTTGTCAGGAATATTGGCATTTAGTTAGTATCACGGTGCTCACCATGTCAAGATGTTCATGATGAAGTCTAGTCAATAGAGCGGAATAACATTAACCGATCAATTCATTTCGCAGCTTTCGATATACGATCGAAGATATCATGAGCATTCATTTGTCACAATGATTTTGTTGTTCTAAGCAGAAATCCTCATCACGGTCAGAATCGTGTCACTCCTAGTTCGATTACAAAACTTATTTAAATTCAACTTAACATTAGGATAAAGTGAAAACAAAATACAAAGACTTTAAAGCATACATTCTCAACACCAACCACTTCATATACCACAAGTAAGAAATCGAAACAAAGAAAATAAACGTTTATTTTTTCTCTCTCTCTCTCCCAGTGACCAGAATATCTGTACCTTAATAGAAGTAAACAAGCGTGAATGTGTGCCAATTTGTTGCAAAGGAAAAACCAATATAACCCTACCCTCTATTCATTGTTATGTACATACTCAGAATTCTAGTGGCACACATGACGAGTTGTTTTTGTTTAATTTTGCAATACAATCAATCGTAGAAACAAGTTTTACTATGATTTTCCTTTTTTTTTTCTTGTTCCAAGCGACACGTAAATGCTGGATGCAAATAAATATATTTATACATATACATAAACTAGGATTAAGTTTATTACTTGAAATGCAGATTGAAAATGAAATCCAGTATCAGGAAAGTTGTTCGAAGTACATATATATATTTACACAAATACTGAAGAGATTTGTATATTTATTGCAGAGGTAACGATCGATTTGTTAAATTATTTAATTAATTTAAAAAAGAAAATACTATTGTATAAAATGATATCAAAAATATTTTGAAATCGGAAATGAAAAATATTCTATTTGCACACACACACATATTTTTTATACATGATAAATGTTAATTATATTTTTTTTCTCTTTTTTTTATATTAAAAAATTATATATATATGAAATCGACTTGTATAATGTATGGATTGTAGGAGAACAGTAAAGAAAGATGATACAATCGATTTGAAGTTTTTTTTACTCCCCTATCTCTATTGAACTGTGGAAGCGTTACTCTTCCCGTTTGATTCATCGCTGGGGTCTGCTCGGATTTAGCCAGGAAGTCGAACATCCCCGGTCCCAGTACTTGGCCAAATTGCGGAAGGTTCGCAGGACAAACATAAACTTCATCAACAACGTAATCGAACCGGATGTGCCTTTTTGGAGAACAAAGTTTCTATCCGACATCACCAGTTACTCAATTATGATCCTCTTTGTGAGCACGCACACCTCGAGGCAGTCGAAGGGCTAGACTGATGCATCTTCTTTTCTCTTTCCAGATTTGCATTTCATTGATTGCCATCTTCTCGTTGATCGTCTATCGGATGGCTCAGCGCGCCTCGCACAGTATTCTCGGCAACGAAGACTCGGCGACGTACAAAATCATGGTTCTGCCACTGACCGCTGGTATCATCGACCTGATCGTAATCTCAATTCTGGATCTTGCCTACTCTTGCCTATTAAAAAATTATATATATATATATATGAAATCGACTTGGATAATGTATGGATTGTAGGAGAACAGTAAAGAAAGATGATATAATCAATTTGAAGTTTTTCTTACTCCCCTATCTCTAACGTGTGAGTTTCAAGTGAATATTCTAAGCCAGCACATGGCTTGGCATGGCTTGGCTTTGTCAAACCGCTTTTCGTTTGCACAGCACAGCAGTATCACGTGACTCCTTATGCTTGGGAGCGTGCTTGTGCAATTGAAAGCAGATGGCTTTGGCTTGGCTTGGCTTTGCTGTACCGCCTTTTGTCAAATCCACAGCAACAGTGACTAACATTGGGATCATGACAAACACTGCTAAGTACAGTCTGCACCAAATGCCGAACATGGGTCAGCTGTTACATGTAACTCGGGGTGGACTTTAGCCTCAACCAACATGCCTCTTCATCCACAGCTCCCAAGTAAATAGTGCAAGCAACATCAGTACCGAGATTAGAATAACTCTTGCCAACCTCTGTTTCTTTGGGCTCACGAGGCAATTGAGTAGTAGAGCCCTCCCGAAAAATCAAGCTCACATTATTTACGACCTTGATCATCCCTGTCCTGCTGTATGGCGCGTAAGCTTGGACTATCTCAAGAGCGGATGAAGACGCACTTGGTCTCTTCGAGAGAAAAGTTCTGCGTTCAATCTTCGGTCCTGTTTGCGTTGAAGGTTCTTGGAGAAGGAGATTCAACCACGAACTGTACGGGCTGTACAGCGACATGAGTCTAGTCAGGCGTCTACGGATTCAACGCCTAAGATGGCTAGGCCATGTAGAGCGCATGGACAACACTGCTCCAGCCCGAAGAATCTTCGACTCCGAACCAGTGGGACAACGCAATAGAGGACGACCACGAACCCGATGGCCCACTCAGGAGAAGGACCTCAACCAACTTGGAGTGCGAAATTGGGGGCAGCTGGCTAAAGATCGTGAAAGCTGGAGAGGATTGTTGACCGAGGCCCAGGTTCACCCCGGACTGTAGCGCCACAAGAAGAAGAAGTTTTGAGAGAAAAGTTCTGCGTACGATCTTTGGTCCTGTTTGCGGAAGTGATTCAACCACGAACTGTACGGGCTGTACAGCGGCATGCACTTAGTTAAGCGTCTTCGGATCGAACGCTTAAGATGGCTAGGTCATGTAGAGCGGATGCACACCATAGTTTCGGCCCGAAGAGTCTTTGACACCGAGCCATTAGGACAGCGCAACAGATGACGTCCCCGCACTAGATCTAGAGTAGCACTAGATCGTGCTGGCTGGAGAGACATGTTGGTTGAGGCCCAGGTCCACCCCGGACTGCAGAAGAACATACGACAGTTTAGGAGGGTCTCCTTTCGTTAGGATCGGGCAAACGATGCTGGGATTCCATCCATCGGCCATACTTTCATCCGACCAGATTTTACAGATGAGTTGGTGTACGCACCTTACCAAATCATCACCAACTGCTTTGAAGAGCTCGGCAGGCAGTCCATCGGCACCAGCAGCCTTATTGAACTTCAGTTTGGCGATTACTGCCGTCACTTCACTCAGGTCGGGTGGGCGGAATTCTTGTCCATCATCGCCTATATTGGATGGGTTATTCTGCCTGACAGTGGTAATTTGGTCGTCCTTACCGTTATCCAGTCTGCAGTCCAGAAGTGGTATTTCCAAATTCGCAGCACCGACTGTAATTCTACTACTAGGTTCCCATCCTTGTCCTTGCAGGCTTCCGTTCGGTTTTTGTGAACTTGACATGTTGTTTGTACCTGTTGGTAGAGTTCCCTCAATCTCCTCGATCGCAGGCTTCTCGTGCTCTTTCTTTTTCTTTCTGAGAAGCCGGTGATCTTCCCTTCTTTTCCTGTCGAAGAGCTCACGAGCAACCCCCGTCCTTCTTTGCAGCGCCGCTTTGTGTGCCTCCGCTGACATTCTCCATCAAACCAGGGGTTTCTTTTTGGTGGCAAAGTGAAACGTTGCACATCAGTTGCGGCTTTTCTGATGGCTTCTTGGCAGCATTGCCACTGGTCTTTAGCACTTGATGTCGGCATATGGGACTCTGTGAGAGGTGAAGAGAGACTCAATCGGCGAATTCTCTAGCGATCTCCTGCCATTGTAGCCGTGCGGCGTTAAGTGTCTTGGACCGGGAAATCCTCATTCGGAGTTTGGCTACACATAGATAGTCTTCCGAATCAATGTTGGCGCCTCGGAACGTTCGGAGGTCCAAAATGCTCCTAGAATGTCTAGCGTCAAACGCAATTTGATCAATTTGGTTGATGGTCGATTCGAGATCGCTATGTTCCTTTGTGGATGTTAAGGTGCGGGAACCAAGTGCTTGGTTGTGTCCCGCTGCGAAGTCGATTAGCCTAAATTCGTTATCCGAGGTGGTGTCGTGTAGGCTGTGTCGTCCGTCTGCGCTGCCAAAGATGCCCTCCTGCCCAACTTTACATTAAAGTCACCAAGGACGATCTTGACGTCAAAGCTAGGACATTGGTAGTAAGTTTTACCAAGGAGCTCGTAGAAGCGGTGTTTGGTTGCGTCATCTTTCTCCACCAGCGAGGCTTATGCTGGCGAATTTAGCCTTTATTCGGATCGTCAAGCGTTCGCTAATACACTTTAAGCTCAAGACTTCTTCCCTAAATCTGCTGCTGATGACAAATCCGCATCCAAATGTGCGCTGACCACGCTCTTTTTAACAGTCGCCGTAGTAAACAGCACAGTTTTTCATTCTTCTTTTGCCCGGTCCATACCATTGCATCACTTGCCTCCGTAAGTTGTTCGGCTGCATGTGGTCTGTTAAGCGTTCAGACATTCCACGTGCAGATTCGAAAATCGTTGTCCTCATGTCGTTTGCTAGGGTCGTCAGTGGTAAGATCATCCATATCCGCGGCTAGCTGTTGCTTTGTAAATATTTATTTTTGCACGCGTAACCACCGAACCTGGGGGACCGGGTCCTAGTTTAAGCCCCTGGACAAAGGGCCGCGGCATACATTGGTTCACCTCGAAAGCGGTTGCTGCAGAGCCTATCCAGAGAGAGGCTGTATGTCAAATATTTCAAACCTTACTTATCGAAAATCAACTTCTTCTTTTGCTTCTTATGGGACTACAGTCCGGGGTGGACCTAGGCCTCAGCGATCAAGCCACTCCAGCTGGCACGATCCTTAGCCATCTGCCTCCAATTTCGCACTAAAAGTTGGTTGGGGTCTTTCTCCAGTTGAGTACGCCATCGGCTTCGTGGTAGTCCTTTTATTGCGTTGTCCCATTGGTTCGGAGTCAAAGAGTTCGTGCTGGAGCAGTATTGTCCATGCGCTCAACATGGCCTAGCCATCTTAGGCGTTGAAACCGTAGACGCATAGCTAGACTCGTGTCGCTGTAAAGTTCGTGGTTGAATTCTCTTCTCTTGAGATATGAGGATTATCAGGGTCTTATATAATGTTAGCTTGGTCCTTCGAGTAGGGCCCTCTACTACTCTATTGCCTCTTAAGACCAAAGAGTTATTATGCGTTTAATCTCGGTACAGATGTTCGTTCTATTAACTCGGGAGCCAAGGTAGATGAAGTCCTTTACCACCTCAAAGTTGAAGCTGCTTATAGTGACGTTCTGACCGAGTCGTCGATGTTGTGTGTCCTTTCTTGATGACAGCATACACTTCGTTTTGCCCTCATTCACCGCTAAAAACCGCTGAGTTCTAGGAATCACTTCAATGTCGTCTGCGTATGGTAGCAATTGTACGGATTTTTGGTTGGCGTGTGAGTTTTGCACTACCTTCTCAAGTACAATGTTGAAAAAATCATAAGAAACAGCGTGCCGCCCCGTTTTTTAACATTGAAAGTCTCGGTGAGTTCGTTAGCGACCTTGATGGAGCAGCGAGAGTTCTCCATTGTCATCCTGCACAACCTGACGAGCTTGGCAGGAATGTCAAAACTAGACATGACGTTGTATAGCTCGTCTCTATGCACGCTGTCATATGCGGCCTTGAAATCGACAAACAACAGGGGGGCCTTATATAAGGCTACCTTCGTCGAATGCGCTTGCCGGCACTCGTTGTCAAACCATGGGTTATTTTTGGGTGGCGTTTTAAAACCCATCACATCAGAGGCAGCTTCTCTGATGGCGTTTTGACAACGGTTCCACTGTTCGTCGATTGTTTCGCCTGGCAGGGTTGGACTATCTGAGATCTTCAGGGAGACGCGATCGGAAAAGTTCCCAGCGGTCGATTGCGATTGTAGCTTTCCGACGTCAAACTGTTTTGGAGCTCCGTTGTACAATCGATATCCTAGTTCTGACCTTGGCTACAACAAGGTAATGATCCGAGTCTATGTAAGCACCTCGGAACCTTCGGACATCGAGGACACTGGAGGAGTGTCTGACATCGATCGCAATGTGATCAATCTGGTTGAAGGTTGGTTGATCAGGGTACCGCGTGCTGGCTACAGTGAGGTTTCGCCCCGTCACGAAGTCCAACAGCCTGAGTCCACTGTCGGACACGTTGTCGTGTAGGCTGTGTTTTCCGACGGCTCTAGCAAAGATTTCTTCCTTGCCCAGCTTTGCATTAAAATCTCCTAGAACGATCTTTGTGTCGTTGCTGGGCATTGATCGTATGTTCTTTCTAGGAGATCATAGAAGTCTACCTTGCTATCATCGTCTTTGCCCTCCGTTGGGGCGTGGGCGCAAATTGCCGAATGTTGCCTTCATGCGTATCTAAAGCTTAAGACTTCTTGCCTAAGTCTGCCTCGAACAACAAAACCGCACCCAAACAAGCACTTTGTAGCAATCACCATAGTAGATGTCGCAGTTTATCAACCTCTTTTTGCCCGGCGCAACCCATCGCACATCCTGGATGGCGGCGATGTCAGCCTTATAGGCTTCTATAGCCTCCGCAAATTCATCGGCCGCACGTGGTCTGTTAAGTCACCTCACATTCCACGTGCAGAACCGAAAATCGTTGTCCGTTGTCCATGGTCGTCAGCAGTAGGGTCATCCGTATCCGAGGCTTGTTGCCGTCTCTGAACTAATGTGTGTTTTACACGGTGGGGAAGTTAACCTCACGCGAAACCCCCGAACCTGGAGGACCGGGTCCTGGTTTAAGCCCCCGAACGCTGCATACATTGGTTCACCTCTAAGCGGTTGCAGTACAGGTTATTCACAGGGCGCTGCGAGGAGGCTGTATGTCAACTTGACCTCGTTGCTGGCATCTCGCCAAGTTGAGAGCAATCAACAACCTTGCCCTTGATGCATAGGCCCATGCCCTCCTAACCCTACTGCACTCCATTAAACCGCTAAGTTCCACACCATCTAATATCTAACGCTATCTAATCTGCAACCCGAACCAAAAAGTATCCGCATAGAAGGACGTATTGCTTGAATTGCCTGTAATCAGCAGCACACTGTGTCATATTTATTAAATTAGCTGCTAAATAACATCTACTTATCTCCGTTTGGCACTTGTATCAATTTGTTGATGACACGATCGCTTCATCGTCAACTAATTGACTATAGGGGTTAGTGTTATCTCTTTAATTGGCGTTGATCCAAACGAGAACAAATCATCTCGTCATTGCTTTTGGAAAATATATGCCAACTCGCCCTGAATCCCAGGTCAGATATACTCGTACATTTGTGGAGATCCGCATGAGAATTAATTTAAATTAGCGATGTGAGTTCTTTGTCTAGCGTCGCCAGCTTCTTTGACAACTACCCTCCCTGTCGTTACAGTTGTTCACACGTCAAACCGAAGTGAACAGTCACTGAATTCTCATTCAAATGAATTTAGTTTCGGTTGAAGCAGCTGGGCGAGGTATGTATCAAGTAAATGATGCTTGGTGTACTTTTCCCAAAGGGGGGTCAACTCCCAGTCTGTCCCAGGTGTAACCTAGGCAGCGGCAGAGGTTAAGGATTATTTTCACTTCCTTCGATTCTGGGTGGGCGCGATGTGAAGAGAGTGAAAGTCAAACATGAGGACGTAGCTGCCACGTGATTCGCCCAGAAGGGAGTTCGCGTGTGCTGCAACGTGACTCATGATGAACACAAAAAGTTCTGGTAGCATAAAGAGGTTTAGAAAAGGTTACGTGCACGCAATTACAAGATGTAGCTAATCTGTAAGTACAGCGGAATGAAGAGAAAGTTGAGTCCTTCGGGTACTGTCTGCCCTCCTGTGGTCGATATTGGTGAATGATCCCATTGTCATCCTCAACAACGAAGGCTTCTATGTCATGGAAGACACAGTCTCGGATCTGCTACAAAGAGCACTGAACCTTTTAGCTAACTTTTGCGAAAAGGTTAATCTCAGCAATAATCCCAAAAAGAGCACAATAGTCGCATTCACCAAGAGAAGAAACAAACAAAAACTAAAAACCAACTGCCTTCGGCGAAGCAATAGATTGCCCAAAAGAGGTCAAGACCCTACACCTAACACTAGACGAACAACTCAATTGGAATTCTCACATAAATAAAACTATGGGCAAAGCCAGGACAGCCTGGTGTACCAGCAGCAGTGTCATTGTTAAAAACTTGGGCGTCAACCCTAAAAAAAGTCATTGTCTACACTCGACTGTCAAAAGCAGCACCAGTTTGGTGGTATAAGACAAAACAAACAACTGCCGAAGTCAACTACAAGGAGTATCTTGTGCCAACATCACAAGGCAATGAGAACATCCCCCACAGCAGCACTAGAGGTCATCACAAACACCCCACCATTCCATCTACATCACCGCCTGACCCACTTTAGCTGCTTCTGTGACAATGTTAGGAAACGCCTCAAGCAAATCGTGAGTTTCTAGAATCTGCTGAAAAGCTAAAATACATTGCGATCGAGGATGAGTCTGTCTACATCGGGGCAAACTCGAAGTATTGGTAACCGATGCTACTGCGGTTTGTCGAAAGCAGGGGAATCAAAGCTCCTGACTCGAAGGACCAATATTATCCTCTACTATCCCAGCTGAATGGAGCTCAAAGTTGGCCGATAAGCAAATTTGCAGAGCTCATTCTTGGTGTCTTCGAAAAAACATTCTGCTTCGTAGGCAGGAGGAGAAGACGCAGTAGCGGACTGCCCCACGAGCTGTGTCAAGTGATGGATGTAGTCCAGAAAACAGTCGACTGGACTGGCCCGGCAACATAAAGCGTATTGACATAAATGCTTTAGCTGAGAGGGTTTCCGAATTTGCGATGGGAAACAAGACGTCATCGTGAACGTAAGGCAACTTGGTCTTGGAGACTGGGAGCAGCGTGGAAGGCAGCTGTTGCTCAAATTCTAGATATTTCGTCATAAACAGAACACTGCTGCAGTACCATCTCCTTCTCATCAAAAGAGTTGAAAAAGGGTCTACCGAGCGCTCGCTGCATGGCTCTAGCGAGTGGCTGGCATTTACAAAGGAAATGTAGTAAGGTCTCCTTCCCAACGGTTTTGTTTCAGCTGCGACAGTTTGAGTCATGTGGGATAGCTAGTTTCCTTTTCGGCGTGAGTTAATATCGTCGAGTGTCGACCACCAATTTTGCACTATCATGTTGGTTTCGCTGGAGATCGTTTGTCCAGCCTCGAATTCGTAAGTCTGTCTGATCTGTGGTCAGCAAGCTAATGGAAGTGTTTGGCGATATTTGCCTTCACTGCTCGCAGAGGCATAAATAGTTCCTCTGCAAGCGAGCTTTGAAGGGTGGAACCTTGCCTAGCCAGTTCATCCGCCTCCTTGTTTCCTGGGATGTCACTTTGACCAGTTACCCTTCTTCTTCGATTGGCGCTACAGTCCGGGGTGGACCTGGGCCTCAACCAACATGCCTCTCCAGCCAGCACGATCTTTCGCCAGCTGCCTCCAGTTGCGCACACCAAGTTGGTTGAGGTCCTTTTCCACTTGTGTGCGCCATCTAGTGCGAGGACGTCCTCTGTTGCGCTGTCCCAATGGCTCGGTGTCGAAGACTCTTCGGGCCGGAGCTGTGGTGTCCATCCGCTCTACATGACCTAGCCATCTTAAGCGTTGGATCCGAAGACGCTTAACTAGGTGCATGCCGCTGTACAGCCCGTATAGTTCGTGGTTGAACCTTCTCCTCGAAACGCCATCAACGCAAACAGGACCAAAGATCGTACGCAGAACTTTTCTCTCAAAACAACCAAGAGCTTCTTCATCCGCTTTCAATAGCGTCCATGTCTCTGCGCCATAGAGCAGGACTGGGATGATCAGGGTTTTATACAAGGTCAATTTGGTGTTTCGAGAGATGGCTCTGTTACTCAATTGCCTCTTGAGCCCAAAGAAACAGCGATTGGCAAGAGTAATTCTGCGCTTGATCTCGGTACTGGTGTTGTTGTCCCTATTTACTCCGGAGCCTAGGTAGACGAAGTCCTTGACTACCTCAAAGTTTCTGCTGCCCAATATGACGCTCTGTGCGAGACGTCGGTGTTGTGCGTCCTTTCGTGATGACAGCATGTACTTTGTTTTGCCCTGGTTTACCGCTAGACCCATTTTAGCCGCTTCCGCTTCAATGCCAGCAAACGCCTCATTGACGGCTCGCTGTGTTCGTCCAATCACGTCAATGTCGTCCGCGTATGCAAGCAGTTGAACGGACTTTTGGAAGATCGTGCCTCGGGTGTTGACGTTAGAGTTTCGCACGATCTTCTCAAGTATGATGTTAAAGAAGTCACATGACAGCGTGTCGCCTTGCCTAAAACCTTTTTTGACATTGAAGGTCTCGGTGAGTTCGTTACCGACCTTGATGGAGCAGCGAGAGTTCTCCATCGTCATCCTGCACAGCCTGACGAGTTTGGCAGGAATGTCAAAACTAGACATGGCGCTGTATAGCTCGTCTCTATGCACGCTGTCATATGCGGCCTTGAAATCGACAAATAGGTGGTGGGTGTCGATCTGCATCTCTTGAGTCTTTTCCAGGATCTGCCGGAGTGTAAATATTTGGTCTATTGTGGACTTTCCTGGCCTGAAACCGCACTGATAAGGACCTATCAGGTTGTTGACAAAGGGTTTCAGGCGTTCACACAGAACGGCAGAGAGTATTTTATAAGCGATGTTAAGGAGGCTGATCCCTCTATAGTTGGCGCAGTCAAAGGGGTCTCCTTTCTTGTGGACCGGACAAACGACGCTGAGATTCCACTCATCGGGCATGCTTTCCTCCGACCATATCTTACAGATGAGCTGGTGCATGCGCCCAACCAGGTCATCTCCAGCTGCCTTAAACAATTCCGCGGACAATCCGTCCGCTCCAGCAGCTTTGTTCGACTTCAGTCTAGATATCGCTATCTTAACTTCGTCTAAGTCGGGGGGACGGAATTCGTGTTCATCATCGTCCAAATTGAGTGAAACATTCTGCCTGACAGCGGAATTTGTGTCGTCATCGCCGTTTAACAGTCTACAGAAATGATTTTTCCAAATTCTCAGCATCGACTGCGATTCTACTACTAGTTGTCCATTTTCGTCCCTGCAGGCTTCGGTCCGAGGTCTATATCTTCCTGATACTTGTTTTACCTTTTGGTAAAACTTTCGGACCTCCTTCCTGTCGTAACACCTCTCCATCTCCACGACCGCGCGCTTCTCATGCTCTTTCTTTTTCTTTCTGAGAAGCCGGTGCTCTTCCCTTCTCTTCTGTTCATAGAGCTCACGAACAGCTCTCGTTGTTCGATGCAGCGTTGCCTTGTAGGCCTCCTGCTTGGCTGCATGTACCTGCCTGCACTCGTCGTCAAACCATGGGTTCCTTCTGGGTGGTGTCGTGAAACCCAGCACATCAGTGGCAGCTTCTTTGATGGCTTTTTGACAACGTTTCCATTCTTCTTCTATTGAATGTGCAGGCAGCGTCGAACTTTCAGAGAGTTTCAGGGAGACTCGGTCGGCAAAGTTCCTAGCGGTCGATTGCGATTGTAGCTTTCCGACGTCAAACCGTAGTGTTCTTTCTCGACTCCGTACTTCTCTCGATATCCTCATCCTTACCTTGGCTACAACAAGGAAATGGTCCGAGTCGATGTTGGCTCCTCGGAACGTTCGGACATCGAGAATATTGGAGGAGTGTCTGACGTCGATCGCAACGTGATCAATCTGGTTGACGGTTGATTGATCAGGAGACCGCCAGGTCCCCTTATGGATGTTGAGGTGTGGGAACCGCGTGCTCATCACAGAGAGGTTACGCCCCGAGGCGAAATCTACCAGCCTGAGTCCGTTTCCGGATGTGTTGTCGTGCAGGCTGTGTTTTCCGATGACTCTAGCAAAGATTTCTTCCTTGCCCAGCTGTGCGTTGAAATCTCCTAGAACGATCTTGGTGTCATAGCTGGGGCATCGATCGTATGTTCTTTCTAGGAGATCATAGAAGTCATCCTTGCTATCGTCATCCTTCTCCTCCGTCGGGGCGTGTGCGCAAATCAGGCTGATGTTCCCGAATTTAGCCTTGATGCGGATTGTTATGAGGCGCTCGCTGATATAATCAAAGCTTAAGACTTTTTGCCTAAGTCTGCCTCGAACAACGAATCCGCATCCAAATAAGCGCTGCCTTCCCTCTTTGTAGCAATCACCGTAGTAGATGTCGCAGTTTCTCATCTTCCTTTTGCCCGGCCCATCCCATCGCATCTCCTGGATGGCGGTGACATCTGCTTTGTAGCAGTCTAGGGCCTCCGCGAGTTCATCGGCTGCACGTGGTCTGTTCAGGGACCTCACATTCCACGTGCAGAACCGAAAATCATTGTCCTTTGATCGTTTGCTGGGGTCGTCAACTTTGAATCCGTCCATATCCGAGGCCTGTTGTCGGTTCGTAACCGTTGGTTTTTTGTGTGGTGAGGGAGTCAACCTCACGCACAACCTACAACTGGTAGGCCAGGCCCATTATTTGACCCTCGGGCAGAGGGGGATCGCTGCATACATTAGTTCACCACACAACGGTTGTTATGATGGCTATCCAGGGGCGCCACGAGGAGGCTGTATGTCAACTTGACTTATGCACAA
The DNA here is from genome assembly GCA_916610145.1 of Eristalis arbustorum. Classification (NCBI taxonomy): domain Eukaryota; kingdom Metazoa; phylum Arthropoda; class Insecta; order Diptera; family Syrphidae; genus Eristalis; species Eristalis arbustorum. The sequence goes on along the minus strand of OU744320.1, from coordinate 43,120,976 downwards.
ACAGGGATCGCGCTGGCATCCTACCAGGTTGGGTGCAGTCAGCAACTTTGCCCTGTGTACATAAGCCCATGCCCATGACCAGTTACCCAGATGAGGGATATATTGAGCTGACCTGAACAGCAAACAGCATTTTACCTATCGAAAGTAACAACGACTCCTCTACCCGCTTCCAAACTGTCTTTATACCTACACGCCAGTTTGGGAATTCGAGAGTGGACTCCATCAATTTTTGCCAAGAATTTAACAGAGTTTGATCACGGTACTAATCTTGTTATCAAAGTTGTCTTTGTCTAAGTTGTCGATGTTGTCTGTCCTTTGTAAGACATTTCAGATTCCTCATTGATCGGACTTATAAGACACATCTTCATGGCTACATCCAACTTGGACTGCATGAGAACTTTGGTCCATTAGAAGTCAAGAGAGATGTGACAACCTACCCGCTGAGTGCTCAAAGGTTTCTTTTTTCATTCATTTACCTATCCCTAGTGCATGGCATGATCTCCTGGCTATCTAATCCAACGAGTTCATTTCGTTTTCAAACGCTTGCGAAAACATTTTTGAGTTCCTGGCAATTTTCCACATAAATTGGCATCGCAATGACGTGAAATACATGTCTCGAACTTAATTGGCTTTGTCATCAAAACCCGTTGGCGAAACCGACGAGACAACCCTCTGGCCGCTATGCCAGCGTAGCGCGTGCCGGAGAGAGAAAAGTTTCGTTCACTCTGGCCCTTGACACACTCCCATGCGAAAGCCGGCAAAACATAAACAAAAACCATATGACTCAAAAAGCTTTCACAGGCAACACATGGTAGATGTGTCATGAGAGAGAGAGCACGATATCGTGCGACAGAGCTATTACTCACCTATAATTGCTATCACGACTCTCCTACATGCACATGTGCAGTGCCGAGTACCCGGCCGGAAGAAGTGAGTGACGACACCAGAGAGTGACTCCCACAGATTCGTTGATTAGTCAGGTGGCGAGCACTCAGTTCTGTGATATAATACTCTGCTCTCCTATCGCAAGCAGGCCTCTCAAAAGCGCCAGCAACAAGCACGTTGCCGGCTGTTCAGTTTTTTTTTTCAGTTCTCCCTTTTCCTTATAAAGCTCAGCCGCTCACTTGTCGGTGAGTTCAGTTCGAGGAGATTTCTTGAAGCGGAAGCATTCGGCGACCGGACTGGAGGGTTGCAGTGATTCAGTGGAAATTGTATGTTCTTATCGAAAATTAAATTCAATCAAGTGAATATCGGTCGAAAGTTAGTGTCCCGAAGTGTTGAAACTATGCTGCAGAAACAGAAGGCACGCCACGTCCTTGACCTTAGCCCACAGGAGCGGAAGGAGTTCCTCAAGTCGTTCGACATCGTCCTCAGCGATTGTGATGGTATGTACCGGGTGTTGAGTTTTAATTAATGTCTGGTGTGACGTGTCTGGCTCATCAAAAATCCCTGCACCCTGAAAGAGCTCCCACCCGGCTTCAGAATCCGTCCCACGCTCTCGACCTCGTTTATCATCGCATCGGCTGCTTGTTTAATTACCGAGTGTTTCAGTGGTGAAGTAGTGCAATCAGTGTTTCAAGTCCAGGCCCAATGTCAGTGTTCGGCTTCAAGGTCGAATGAATCGATTTCACCCCTCCTCTGGTGGGCGATAATAATTTCTGAAGAACACCGCGAATTTTATCGATCGTCTTCTGTTGGGAGCGAGGGCTGTGCGGTGCTGCTGAACTTGACCCACACGCGAGCGTTGACATCACACTTGAATGGGTTGCATAAGCTTATTGGGGCGTTATCGACTCGGAAATACGTAGACGATAAATGAATTTTAAAATTTATCCGAGACTGATTCATTGGGTGCGTGTGTTGTTTAAGAGAGTCCTTTTTTGCCGATTTTATCGATCCGCTGAGGATTGTGACGTTCGAATAGCAAATACTTTGACAGCTTGTCACTGGAATTCATTCACAGTGAGGGCCAAAGAAATCAATTTATTCACGATAGGGGACGTTTCAAGGAAATTAATGATGTCGCGGTTTTGTTAGTCCTTGTGATGGCGGAGAGGAGGGAGAGACGTTCGCAATCTTCCCTGGTTAATCTGCCCCTTTAAAGTTGCGGCACATAGAATACTTTACATGCGTCAGCGTCTGCAATACTTTGACAGATACATAAATTACATGCCTTCTTACGGGTGGTGACATTTAGACGAACACTGAGGTCGACGCAACGGATGTAGTTGCTCAACTTTTAACTTTTCTCCTCCGACGCTGGCGTACGTACATTATTCTATGTGCTGGAGCCTTTACACCTAAGCGGTGGTCAACCTCCCCGCTGTTGTTTTAGATCTTAAGACAGAGTAACGAAAGGCTTCCCAGATTTTGAAAAGAAAACCCGTCTTCTGTTCATTCTTCCGCTCATCCCCGTGAATCAATATCGTGCCAATTAGTCTATGTCACGATAGAATATGCCTTTCAGTAGTCTTATCGCCACTCGTGTCTACTCTGGGCGACAATTCCGTCATTGTTTCTGTTGGGTTTGACTGATGTAAGGCCATTCAATTTTACTTAAATATTCCGTTCTGTTTACTTGACTCGAAAAATTTCGTGACCAGCTTGCCCTAGTGACGCAAAACAGTTCTAATTCTGATTTCGCTGACAACGGTATGCCATGACGGCAAGCTTTTGCTTGTGTAATAGCTTCACTCGGGGCAGTAGACTTGTTAAAGTCGAAAACGGAATGATGGGGATTTTGATGGTTTCCCAATGAGGAGACAGTCTCGTGCTGTTCGTTGAATTTATGGTGATGGATTGAGAAAATAACGATGTTTCATTTTATTGCATATTTTGTTGAAATTGCCTTTGTGTCTTTTCATCAGGAACTCAGATTGATAATTGCATGTTGTGTGCCCTGTATCCCTATCCGAATGTCGGAATGAGGCGATTTCATTTAAAAAGAACACGCTTCACCGATTTGTGAGTGGTGACTTGGTTTTGGCTTAGCGTTAAATGCAACAACAGTGGATTTTTGTGGAGATGTTTATTATTTCAGCATTCGGAAACGACTCACCGAATTCATTCGATTTGCTGCAATCGACCTCGACTTTGAACCAAGTGAACGTGCTGACAATTTAATATTGTTTCCATGAGAAATAAATATTGTGCCAGCATGTTTCGCTTACGCACTGACGAGTTCGTTCAAATTGGCAACAAAAAAAGCTTGGTTTTCGGCTTGACGTTTCGGTTAGGTGTAGGATTACATTCAGACATAACTCACTTCACAGACAGACAGCAGCAGACGCAAAAATAAGCCACATTATCAAGCCCTCGAAAGAGGAAATAACGCGAACAAGAAAACACGAATGTGTGTGTTAGGTTTTGGAAGGCGGTGGATATGCTTGACTATCATTTGCACTCGAAAACTGAAGGGGCCTTTGTGAAGTACACAAGTCTTCTAACCTGTCATGTCGCGTGGTGGTTGAAAACACCTTGTGCTCTTTATGAATTTTAAAAGATCCGAGATATTTGCATTCGCTATGTCCGCAGTCTGTCTATAAGGAATCTAGCTTGCTGCCCATGTAGCCATTGTTCCATCAGGAGGAGAGTGGCGCAGTGGGCTTGACATTATCAAACCGTACTCGATCTTGAAGACAATTGGTAGATGTGGAATATCCAAAAATTCCGTTTACAAATTTAACGCTGTTCCTATAAACGAAAGGAACTGCAGAACAATTTTGTAGAACAGTCGTCAGTTATAACACGGTTTTGTAATTTTGCATACACTCCTTGAATTGGGTTCTGAGGAGGGCTACGAAACAAAAAAAAAAAAACGACAGTAAATGGCAGAAAAGGGGAGAATTAAAAAGTGTGGTCGATTTTGCACTTTGGCTGTAGCTATGGCTGGTAACTATGGTAGAATTGAAAATTGAAGTAGATCAGTGGTACAATGTCACAAGGGCAGCAAGAACTTTTGGTCATATGTCAATTACAGTGACATTCCAGCTGTCAGCTCGTTAGACAAATTCAATCTGCTTGCGACGTATTGTGGAGCCAGCTCAACACTGCCAGATTGTAATTTGTCCACACCTGTACTCGAGAGCGTTGGTTTCACTGCACTCGTACAGCTGCAGGATTACTTAAAGATCTCGATGTGCACTCCTGAAGAGGCTTTTTCGCTGACAAAACCACTGCGAAAGCTTTTTCATCAATTCTACTCTTGAGGTTTCTTTTCGAGTAGTTTCCAAAATGCTGTATTTGTGCAGCCCGTCTCTAAGAAGGGCGAATCTTTGTCACCCACCTCGTACCGACCCATAGCACTTACATCTCTCCTTTTCAAGGTCATGGCAACGCTAATTAATCGTCAGCTTATGAGACATCTTGAATCGCGGAAGCTTCTTAATGACCGACAGTCAGGCCACTGCAGCAACATGTCGACTGGTGATTTGATAGCTTATCTCAACGAAAAGAGGAACTAACCTTTGCACAATACAGGCGTCAGCAAGGTAGTTGCGCTTGATATTTCTAAGGCATTTGACAGAGTTTGGCATCAAGCTCTTTTGGCGAATGGTGTTGATGAGTCTCTGCTTCTATGGATTAGAAATGACCTTTTGAACAGCTCAATCCAAGTCGTTTTGGATGAGCTTAAGTCTGATATGCACAATCCCCCCCCCTGCACTGTCTCCGACACTATTTCTCATTTATAAAAATGATCTCCTGTCTCCTACTTCTAATCCAATCCATTCCTTCGCTAATGGCAGCTCCCTCAGCTTTTCATATTCGTTCCAATATTCATGACCCTGGTGGCCCGTGGCGTTGTGGGTATGTGCGTCGACCCAAAACTCGACGTCGTAGGTTCGATTCCAGCTCTGAGCGACAAAAATAATTTCACGGCCTCACCTCTTTCGAGTCACTGACAATGCTCAAAGAGTATTTCCTGTCTAGAGAAAGCTTCTCAAACAAAGCCGTTCGGATTCGGCGTAAATCTGTAGGTCCCTTCCACTCGTCATAGAACAATAGCACGCACAACACGAATGGTTGCTGAGAAGCTAGGCCCTGTCCCCCTACGGGCTGTAGCGCCACCCATATTATAATTATTATTATTCACGACCCTGCCCTTCGGACGTAGTATTGGAACAACAGCATATTGAATTCCGATCTTGACAGCATAATTAACTGCGGCAGGAACAACAGAGTGACATTCAATGCTTCCAAGACTCAATGCTGTCTGCTTTCCCTAAAGCGCCATTATCCATGAATGCCGCTTGTATCGACGAAACCGGAAAACTTTCCATCCTTGGTATGTGTATCAACACAGAGAAATGTTTCGGTTTCCTTAATCGATTCGAGAAATATTTCACCTCCTTTGATTTGGCTTTAATCTATAAGGCGTCCAAGCTCCAAGCTCCAAGCTTGAGGAAAACGCTCATATTTTCTCATATTTGGTCAGATGCCACCAAGACCACCCTACACCTACTAGATAGAATCCAAAAGCAGGCGATAAAACATATAGGAGACAACAATATCGCGGGTTAATTAGACTCGCTCGAGCACCGACGTACCGTGTGCTCTTTGTTCGTGTTTTATCGTTATTTTAACAAACAATGCTCAAGTGAGCTAGTCAACTGCATTCCTGATCTGCTTGAATTCATTCACCCGCAATACACATCTCGCCAGGAATGCGCATCAGTTTACCCTTAACCTGGACGTGCAGTGAAATTTAGAGACTATTCATCCGCACTACACGAATATGGAACGCTCTATCCAGCCCATTTTTTCCCCATAGACAATGTGTATGATAGTATAAGGTCATTGGTAGGTCCAAGAGGGCCGCTGTGGCAGGTGGAAGATGAGGCAGAGAATTCATCCGAAATGCCTTACTAACCATTGCTTGGTTACCTGCTCTCCCTGTCTCCCTTTATGACCTAGGCCCATGCTGTGTCTTGATTCTGGATAATTAAGAGCACGCGCAAATTATAAGAACAAAAAGATCAATGTCCAATTGTGCAAAAGTCCCAACACTGGCAATGGCAAAGCAGATGTTGGATCGTCTCGGTTTCTTCATCGTCGCCGCAGCACCAGCAGAGACAGCTGAATTCCTGTTTCTATTTCCAGAGCATTGTTCCGATCGGACAGTGTCCTGTGATCACTCTGACGAGTTGTGGGTGAGTGTTTCCTCCTAACGCAAAAAGCTTCTTTGTTTTGCCGATATTAAACTCTGCTCACGTTGGAATGGAGCACCTCCGAATAGTACTCGTTTCATTTGCGAAAAATGTCCACCGGGTGAATAATTTGCCAGAGTTCGAATTCTATCCTTCGCAAAAGGTCAATTTTCGAATTATTTGCTATGAAATGTCACTAAAGGCGTGTTTTTACCAAACAGGGTTGCAATTGTTATTCTTCCGTCGAACAGTCTTTGACACACTAATCAACTAGGTGCAGTACTTTAATGGCAAAATGTATCATCATCACTAGGACAACAACGAATGAATGAATGTGCAAAAAAAGTTTATTTCCCAGACGAAACTTAGCGCATTACTCACCCCATTTGTGTACTTTTCCATTTATTTATAGAGCAGATTACAAGACCTTTCGGCACGAATGAATGAATTCTTCAAATCGTCGGCGGAAGTGACGTGAATACAGTTTAAGATAAATGAAATTCATGTAATATTCTAAAAAAAATAATCGCTACCCAATCGGGAAGATTATCGCAGCTTGTTGAACACAGTCTATAAATACGGGGAAAAGTGTTAAGCGCTTCTCGCTGATCGCATTTCGGCTTAAATTAATGGTGTGCGAAGATGTTTATTGCTCGGAATCCAATCGACCTATTGACTTGACATAATTAAAAATCAATTATCACTCGATTCGATCGATGAATCAGTGGAAGTTGTTGTGTAATCATTAAAGATAAATGCTGTGTCTGTAAATGCTGTGCTTGTAAATTCGATGAGAATTATATCCATACGTATATTATGCAGCAGCAGATGCGGAAGCTTCTGAGACTGAGCTGTAGCTCCCTTTCATCGCTGACGGTGCTGGGGGTGCTGTCTGTCATCAAGGCCAAGTTGTCTGGCGTGCGGGAAAACTTATTCTTGATTCCGGAGGTTCGGTTTCTCTCTCCTTCTCGAACCAGGATCTGAACCTCTCTTAGCTGAACCTTTGCTGTCCATGTGCTCGCTGTGGCCAAGCCAGCGGGTTGTTATGCTACCGAAAGGATAATTGAGAGCAGAGACCATTCCTTCTTCGTTGTACTGCTATTGCTATGAGAATGCCACCAATTTTGAAGTTTTTTACTTCCTTTTTTAAAGAATCTTACATTTTTTGAAGGGATTAATTCTATGCGCACATTGGGAGCTGAGGGTAAGACATTTGCTTTTTGCAGATGACTTGGATATCCTCACATACTTATCTATATCCAGCCAGCTCGATCTTTTTTCAGGTAAAACTTCCACAGCTCATTTCTGCAGTAGGGTTCATCTATTCTACTACTTCCAAGACAAGCTGGTGATCGTCTTTCCTCTTCTGCTCGTAAAGTTCGCGAGCAGTTTTTGTCCTTCCTTGAAGTGCCGCTTGCTAAGCTGCATTCGCCTGCCGGTACTCGTCGTCAAATCAGGGATTTCGGTGTGGAGGTCGGTGTGTAACCCAGGTACATGAGACATCTCGACCTCAAAATGTGCGGATATCCCTTAAACTGGAGGAGTGCCTTGATCGCCATGTGGACAATCTGATTGACGCCTGATTGATCTGAAGATCTCCATGTTCCTCTGTGAATATTCAGATTTTTTTCTCTACGGTTTTACTTAGCAGTATTTCGGAAGGCAGTAGAATCACAGTAGCGTTGTAGGTATGATCGTAGAACCTCGTCGTCGTAGGTTCCAGCCTTAGTCTGTACGACAAAAATAAATTCTGCGGCCCCACCTCTTTCGAGGCACTGACAATGCTCAACTTTCTGTCGGCATAAGACTGTACGTCCACTGGTGATAGAACAATAGACAGGGGTTGCTTGCTGAGAAGCTAGGCTTTTGTCCTCTACGGGCTGTGGCGCCACCAATTTATTGCAGAAAATGTCTGCTAGTTTTCTATAGCTGTATGGCAATGACGACCAGTCTCATCTACATAAAAACGCTTGGATTATTTTTGTACATGGTTTGTGTGTTGTCGCTTCCAGTGTGCGTCTTATGCACTTCCAATATGAGATTGGATGCAATATTTAGGTCGTTGTTCTTGCCTCGACGGACCAATGGTGGATCCCTTACTGATCGACCAATAAATGACAACAGGCACGATCTCATTCATTCAGTTTACTTAAATAATGACAGCCTGCTTATTCTACATTGAATGCTAATTAAAATTAACCCAATGACAGAAGCACAAAATAGTGTAATCTCAGATCCATACGAGGAATCCCAGCAGTCGCATTCGACTGCGTGCGAACCTGATCGTGTGTAACATCACTTGCTATGGTTGATCACGACGCCCTCTGATCAAGTACTCATTTCATGGCATTTTTGTTGGTTGCTAGTTGCTAGTTGCATTTGTCAATTTCATTGTCTTGATAATTCGCTATTCAAGCGAAAAACATGCGATGTGTGTGAATATTCGGTGCCATGGTGGACCCCTTGCAAGTGCTCTACATTCGATTTTTCCCATTTGCTTGCGCTATTTGGCAGATGAAGGTCTTTTTCAGTATTGGCGGCGTCACGAATGTAAAATGATGAAATAATGGTCATATTTTCACTCAATTCTTTTAGCAGTACTGGCAATCGCCCAAACGAATTGCACTGAATTATTGTGAGTGTCTGTTTAAAGTTTGACAAGCTGGGGAAATCGCTGATTCATAGGGATTTCTCATTGAAGATGATTCTCAATGAAAATGTTTTGAAATTGGTCAGCTTTTGCAACATTTGTCGAGAACGTATGCCGCTTCATATGATCGACTGTGCATAGCTTAGGCAACCACATTCTTGCCATCTATTGTACAGCTAGGTGTGTAATTCAAATTAAGAGGGGTGATTAACAGCCAGCAAGTTTTGTCAGTAAATTTATATATAATATAAATAAATAGTGCATTGAGGCTTTAACGGCAGCAATATTGTGGGCCTCTTTGCACCCGTGAGACCCGCTGAGATCACTGTCATAGATCTAAGAGCCTATAGTCGCAGTCCTTGTTGATGTCAGCGCAGGACAGTCCCAGATATGCAATTTGATGCATTGAAGCTCATACTGGTGTAGGCAGCTTATACAGAAGGAAGAGAAGAGAATAGGCAAATAATTTTTGTGCGGAGGTCTAATAGGCAATGCAGTGCCAATTTTTGATCTTTTAGGGATGACTACTTGTTTTTAAGTAGTCCACCTTTGTTTTGTTGTATGGCAGCTGCTGCCTATCAGCCGTCTGGCATTTACTTCCTGAGTATGGAGATCATTGAGCTCTGACTTAAAGGTAGTTAAAGGGATACCTATTGTACAATAAGTTTCATCAATCGTCAGTCTAATGGCGTGCTTAGCGAGTTCTCGAGCTCTACATTTTCCTGTAATGTCTCCATGGCCTGACAGCTAGCACCGGCGAGTTTTGAACTGCTCGGATATCTCTTTAAGAGATGCACGACAGTCGATTACTTCTTTAGAGCTTATAGAGAAAACGATGCCAGGGATATAATTGCTGATGCATATGCAGGCAGATTTGAGGTGAGTGCAGACGCTTAGTAGTTTGAGTCACCACACAGCCGCGCCATGTAAGGGTTTGATGACAGCTACAAAGAGCCAGTGTGCCATGTGCGTTTGAAGGCCCAGTTTACATATATCCAACGGCTTTGTTGTTCATAGCGGATTGTCTTACTCATTTTGCCCAGTGCGCTCATGGTGATCTCAAATTCTTGAGATCATTGTGGAATCGACTGCGTTGGTTTGTTATTCGATGGAAGCTTTAACGGCAGAAATGTTGTGGGCACTTTGACACCGCTTGTTTCACTGAGACGAGTACGTTGAGCAGACTCAGTTGCGTTCGCTGAAAACACACCGGACAGACAAAATGTTGTTGATTCGATTGTCATTTGAAACTGAATAGTATTTGCGTTTGTATCGACATCTGGTCCAACTCAGGCGATAAAGTTGTATCAATCTGACATAAAACGTTCGAAGCAATTGAGGATCAGGACAGAGTAGTGGGTGTATCTGTAGATATCTAATCTAAAACGAAATGCAGAAGATGTGATAATAAAGCAAAGTGTTGCATCAACGTCTTTTGTTTGGTCCACATTTGTGGCGTCTGTCGCCGCAACCTCAGTACTGTGTGTAGCTGTGGTACCGAACAGACACAAGCAGAAGAAAACTAAAATTAAATTTTTGGAATGAGTTACGTGAGATTTCTGCAATAATTTTAATTGACTAACTTTTGTACGAGAAAGAGGAAGAAGAAAAGACGAATTTTCAAAGCAAAGGCTGTGGAAATAACATAAAAATAATATGGGTGGAGCTGCAGCTCGTAGGGGGCCAGAGCTTCTCAGCAACACTAGTGTTGTGCGTGATATTATTCTCTCCCGAGTGGAAGGGACCTACAGTTTTACGCCGACTCCGAACGGCCAAGTTTGAGAAACTTTTTCTAGACAGGAAATACTCTTTGAGCATTGTCAGCGACTCCAAAGAGGTGGGGTCGTGAAAATTGTTTTCGTAGCACAGAGCAGGAATCGAACCTACGACATCGCGGTTGGAGTCAACGCACATGCCCACAACGCCACGGGACACCACCTTTTGAAATAACCTTTTTCCTTTTTATTCAAACATTTTACTCCGCACGAACCTTTGTACTCGCTCGTTTTCAACGAACTGAACGAGTGAATCCAACAAGCAATGATACACACGAAGCAATGGTTGCAGCAACCAACCAAAACTATTTGCTGCAACAGCTGCATCGGGTTTATTTAGCAAAAGCAAAAAGGGCTTACATGCACGAAAGATGTGTGTGTTTTCAGCTTTAGGATTTTTTGTCCAGTGGGCAGGCGTTAACGCCAATGAGTTATCGTCACTAACTCGGAATCCACCATTGCAATTATCTGTGCTCTTCATTCGTGATCCATCCCATGATGACATTGTACGAACAGCCGTTGATCCTTTTCCCACTCGTCATTATCAGCTCCCTCGTCCCCGTCTTACATCTCCTTAGAAAGCTGCCACAGTTCGGTGGTGCGGCTCTTTAAAAACATCCACTTCAACTTTAAATAATGTTCCAGTCGTTCTCTCTCCATTCACCTAGGCGTTATCTGGCTGATGGCAGATCCAATCCCGAACGCTGGGTCGGTGATAAATCTCTTCCTTCAAGCCGGCAAAAAGTACAAACTGATCTCGAACAACAGCATGCGTTCGGATGAGGAATACCTTCGAAAGCTGTCAGAAATGGGCGTCACGAAGATTGGAAACGTAAGTCTCGTCTGCCTCTGTACACAAAGCACACAAGTAACTGGCGTTTCTTTCAGGACGACATTGTGCATCCAGTGAAAACCATTGTGAGGTATTTGCAGAAGTACAAGCCCGGCCAGTCGGTCTACTCCATGGGCTGCACCGCATTTAACGACCACCTCATCAAGTCCGGAATCGAAGTGCAAACACTGGTAAGTTGAAAATCTGCCGAACTCAAGCAGCATTGATGAACGCAATTTTGTAGGAAACGCGTGACAACTGGACCTTCTCGGATCTGTCAAAGTGCATTGTTCCCAAGGAGCCAGTTGGAGCGGTCGTCTTTGACTTGAGCCTCAATCTGAACTACGCATCGCTTGTGCGGGCACAGCAGTATTTGAAGAACGAGGGCACCGACTTCATCGTCGGCGCCACAGACACCCATGCCCCGGTGACCAGAGATCTCGTTGTGATCGGTCCCTCAGGATTTATACGGCTGCTCAGCGAAACCTCCGGCCGTGATCCGATTGTCCTGGGCAAACCGGGTCCGCTGTTGGGCAAATTCCTGAAGGAGCATTTCGAAATCAAGGATCCGAAGCGCGCCATCTTCTTTGGCGACGTCCTCGTGCAGGACATTCAGTTCGGCATCTCGTGCGGTTTCCAAACTCTACTGATGCTCTCCGGCGCCACCAAGAAGGAGGACATGTTGAAGCTGCCCGACGAACTGAAGCCCGATTACTACGCGAACAGCATTACGGATTTGATTCAATTATTCGAGGATTAAATCTGCCAAGAAGGCGTCCACAAAAACTTACGTACAAAGCCCCCCAGAGAGGAAATTAGAAATTACATATATGTCTTGAGTGTATGGCCGAATGGATGACTATGGAAGAACGAGCACGTGAATGAAGGTGAAAACGGCAAACGCCGCTTCATCAGTCAATGGACACATTAAAATTGTAGTTAATTTATTTAGAGAATAAAACATGACTGTTCAATGTGTGTGACCGGGGTTTTTGGTTCTGTTTCAGAGTGATGTTTAGAGGTTCACGGGAAGTGTTTTGTGTTTGTTTTTATAGATTGTCGGAAGCGGAATAGTTTGTTGAATGCGAATAATTGAAGCTACAAACATTCTTTTAAAATGAAATGGAGGTACATGCAGTGCAGCAGTTGGCGATCACCTGTTTCTAGGTAGATTCTGCGCCGTCAGTCTCTTATATTCACATGCGCCTAACACGAGGCTCCGGACGATACCAGTAGCACGAACTTCTACTGTTTTTTTGGATGACGCATACAGAGTTTGTCCGAAGTACGGTGTTAAAGAACATAGGTACTCAGGGACTTCAGTGACAAAGTCGGTGTTGGATAACTTCTACGGCAGCGCAGAGAACAAAGAACAAAACACTTTGTGACATCCTGTAACCTCAACGATACGAAAACTGCGACTGCGAATTATTTACAAAAACTAAATTTAAGTAAATTTTAGATGGCGATGGTGGCCTGTGGCGTAGTGGATATGGGCGTCGACCCCAACCCCGACGTCGTAGGCTCGATACCTGCTCTTTCGAGTCACCGACAATGCTCAAAAAGTATTTCCTGTCTAGAAAAAGCTTCTCAAACTTGGCCTTTCGGAGTCGGCATAATCTGTAGGACCCTTCCACTCGTGAGAGAACAATAGGCTCTGGCCCTCTATGGCCTATAGCGCCACTATGGTTCTATTTGAGAAACTCAAGCCAAAGAAATTGTGAAATCGAAAAAGGGACCGTTTTGCTTGATTTGTGCTCAAACTTTAACAGTCAACTGTGGGCGCCATAGAGACATGAAACTAATATTCCTGCAAAACTTGGCATTGGAAGCCAACATTCGACACGTTATTTACGACGTATGGTCCGATCTACTGCGACGAGCATGTGTGCCGATGACGCTGTATTGGCGCGCGTCACATGAAGTGAATACAAAAATGCTGTAGATAGCTGGTATTTCGACAAAATAATGAGAAGTTCTTCATGCATTTAAATACATAACTGCTGCTTTCACCAAACTCAACGGTCTGTGTAGGTCTTGGCTAGTAAGCCTGACTGTGCTCGTAATAGACCACTCGCAATGAAGCTTTGAGCGCACCGTACTTTAACCGTAGTGGCAATGACACTGACTCCAGTACTCCAACTGCAACGCATATATAATACCGACTTCTCCTTCACTTAGGACTGGTCAGAATCAGAGCCATGTAAGAATAGACTATTCGCGGGTAGCTCCAAGCCCAATGAAGGGTCAAGTACTGGTGCCTTTGTGGATGCCGTCAGCATTAGACTGCACACCTCACCAGATACTAATGACCACAAATTATATTGTTAAGAACAGATGAAAACGAGTGGAAGTCTTGAAAGCCTTTCCTAAGTTCCCTTAAACTTGTCTGGTCCTTTGGCCACCACGGGAAAAGAGTTCGTCGATGAACCTGGTAGAAAAGAATCAGAGGTGGTACCTCTTAGGACCTGCAACTGCCTTGGGACTATCGGAGGTAGCATGACTGTTTGATTTAGAGATTAGATTGCGTCATTTTTGTAATTTCTTCACGGAAAGGACAACAGACGACTGACTGACTGGTGTACTAAAAGGCCCCTAATACATTCGCCAAGCACCTAGCCGATGAAACCCTCTTCATTGCCTTCGAAAGGGCGAGGACACTATGGAGCCCATTCTCTGTCGATGACGCGGCAGCCTTTGCTCGGATCAGATGGCAGTTATTCGGTGGTGGTGGGACCAGAGCTGGTGATCACAAGGGCAGGTTGCTGCCTGGTAGTACATTTTCTAAGTTTGACTGCAAATTAAAAACCTTCGACAAAAATAATGGTCCACTGTAATCCCTATATATCTGCATCCCTTTTCAAAGCCAAGGGCTATGCAATGTTCGCCTGCAAAAGCAATAACTTTTCAAACAGAGAAGTTGTGTAAATCAAAAGCAAGATAGTGCCAATGACAGTCTGTTGTGGTACGCCCAGTAAGATTAATTTGGGATTGCCTCTGCCTAGCCATCTCCATTCTCTCACGCCAGATTAGACGCCGCTGTGGCTTCCTCTATTGCGTTGTCCCACAGTTTCGGAGTCGAAAAGTCTGAGGGTCGTTGCTGAATTGTCTGTACGCTCCACATGGTGCAGCCCCCTTAGGCGTTGGGTCCGTCGATGCCCGCATAGGTTCACGTTGCTGTGCAGCCCGTACATTTCGTGCTCCTCTGTCAAAGCAAACAGGCAAACGCAGAACGAATCGCTGAGGAAATGAACTCAATTCTACCCAGAGCACAATTCCATTCCACCAACTTCACACTCAGCATAAAATACAAACACAGGCCAATGGCCGATGCTTCGCGACAATGTCAAGCTTACGAGTCGCGATAAGTGATCGTATACCTACCTATCCGTATTCAGTGAGTGTGTCGAGCACGCTTCAAGAGTTCATTTAGATAAAGTTTTAATTAACAACAGTTGATTTGTGTTCCAATTCATTTCTATTAAACAACAAATTGAAGATTTCGCGTTTGATTTGAAATTACTGTCTCATGCAGTGATGATAAGTCTGCCGGAAGTAAACACGCCTGAACTCAAACAGTGCCAATTCCCCGTCACCCTGGCTCTTGTCGTTGTCACGCAAAGCACACGAGACTCTTTCCGGGCAACTTTGGCATTTGGCAGACACATCGAAATTATGCCTCATCATCTTGGACGCCAGCAACGGAACTGACGGCTCATGATGAAATAACGATTCACGTGATACACATTCAAGCGTCTCGTGTTCGCTTGGTTCGCGTGAATCAGCGCTAATTCCACAGCGGTCATATTTTTAACTCAAACGCGTGAACTTGCAAACGTGCGAGGTTGTGTCTGTGTGACGATTCTAATTAATCGAAATATTTATTTCAAAATTTTATAGGGTATTCCGATGAGAATGTGGTGAATTCGTTTGAATTTGTAAAATTGAATTTGATGTTGTTATACTTATGGTCACAATAAAAAAACCGGGTGCTTATGGGATCTAAACACAGCGGAAGGAGTCTTTAAAACTGTTTGTCGGTCGAAGTCGGCATGCAGCTAAAGGAGGCACCAGTGAGAGATCAATAAAGGTGCTTGGACTGTGCAATAAATCGTCTGTTTGTGTGGAAGACCAACTTACTCTAGGTTGTCTCTTGGCTTGGTGATTTTTTGTGAGCAATTGCTGAACAACGAACCGACAACAGGCCTCGGATATGGACGGATTCAAAGTTGACGACCCCAGCAAACGATCAAAGGACAATGATTTTCGGTTCTGCACGTGGAATGTGAGGTCCCTGAACAGACCACGTGCAGCCGATGAACTCGCGGAGGCCCTAGACTGCTACAAAGCAGATGTCACCGCCATCCAGGAGATGCGATGGGATGGGCCGGGCAAAAGGAAGATGAGAAACTGCGACATCTACTACGGTGATTGCTACAAAGAGGGAAGGCAGCGCTTATTTGGATGCGGATTCGTTGTTCGAGGCAGACTTAGGCAAAAAGTCTTAAGCTTTGATTATATCAGCGAGCGCCTCATAACAATCCGCATCAAGGCTAAATTCGGGAATATCAGCCTGATTTGCGCACACGCCCCGACGGAGGAGAAGGATGACGATAGCAAGGATGACTTCTATGATCTCCTAGAAAGAACATACGATCGATGCCCCAGCTATGACACCAAGATCGTTCTAGGAGATTTCAACGCACAGCTGGGCAAGGAAGAAATCTTTGCTAGAGTCATCGGAAAACACAGCCTGCACGACAACACATCCGGAAACGGACTCAGGCTGGTAGATTTCGCCTCGGGGCGTAACCTCTCTGTGATGAGCACGCGGTTCCCACACCTCAACATCCATAAGGGGACCTGGCGGTCTCCTGATCAATCAACCGTCAACCAGATTGATCACGTTGCGATCGACGTCAGACACTCCTCCAATATTCTCGATGTCCGAACGTTCCGAGGAGCCAACATCGACTCGGACCATTTCCTTGTTGTAGCCAAGGTAAGGATGAGGATATCGAGAGAAGTACGGAGTCGAGAAAGAACACTACGGTTTGACGTCGGAAAGCTACAATCGCAATCGACCGCTAGGAACTTTGCCGACCGAGTCTCCCTGAAACTCTCTGAAAGTTCGACGCTGCCTGCACATTCAATAGAAGAAGAATGGAAACGTTGTCAAAAAGCCATCAAAGAAGCTGCCACTGATGTGCTGGGTTTCACGACACCACCCAGAAGGAACCCATGGTTTGACGACGAGTGCAGGCAGGTACATGCAGCCAAGCAGGAGGCCTACAAGGCAACGCTGCATCGAACAACGAGAGCTGTTCGTGAGCTCTATGAACAGAAGAGAAGGGAAGAGCACCGGCTTCTCAGAAAGAAAAAGAAAGAGCATGAGAAGCGCGCGGTCGTGGAGATGGAGAGGTGTTACGACAGGAAGGAGGTCCGAAAGTTTTACCAAAAGGTAAAACAAGTATCAGGAAGATATAGACCTCGGACCGAAGCCTGCAGGGACGAAAATGGACAACTAGTAGTAGAATCGCAGTCGATGCTGAGAATTTGGAAAAATCATTTCTGTAGACTGTTAAACGGCGATGACGACACAAATTCCGCTGTCAGGCAGAATGTTTCACTCAATTTGGACGATGATGAACACGAATTCCGTCCCCCCGACTTAGACGAAGTTAAGATAGCGATATCTAGACTGAAGTCGAACAAAGCTGCTGGAGCGGACGGATTGTCCGCGGAATTGTTTAAGGCAGCTGGAGATGACCTGGTTGGGCGCATGCACCAGCTCATCTGTAAGATATGGTCGGAGGAAAGCATGCCCGATGAGTGGAATCTCAGCGTCGTTTGTCCGGTCCACAAGAAAGGAGACCCCTTTGACTGCGCCAACTATAGAGGGATCAGCCTCCTTAACATCGCTTATAAAATACTCTCTGCCGTTCTGTGTGAACGCCTGAAACCCTTTGTCAACAACCTGATAGGTCCTTATCAGTGCGGTTTCAGGCCAGGAAAGTCCACAATAGACCAAATATTTACACTCCGGCAGATCCTGGAAAAGACTCAAGAGATGCAGATCGACACCCACCACCTATTTGTCGATTTCAAGGCCGCATATGACAGCGTGCATAGAGACGAGCTATACAGCGCCATGTCTAGTTTTGACATTCCTGCCAAACTCGTCAGGCTGTGCAGGATGACGATGGAGAACTCTCGCTGCTCCATCAAGGTCGGTAACGAACTCACCGAGACCTTCAATGTCAAAAAAGGTTTTAGGCAAGGCGACACGCTGTCATGTGACTTCTTTAACATCATACTTGAGAAGATCGTGCGAAACTCTAACGTCAACACCCGAGGCACGATCTTCCAAAAGTCCGTTCAACTGCTTGCATACGCGGACGACATTGACGTGATTGGACGAACACAGCGAGCCGTCAATGAGGCGTTTGCTGGCATTGAAGCGGAAGCGGCTAAAATGGGTCTAGCGGTAAACCAGGGCAAAACAAAGTACATGCTGTCATCACGAAAGGACGCACAACACCGACGTCTCGCACAGAGCGTCATATTGGGCAGCAGAAACTTTGAGGTAGTCAAGGACTTCGTCTACCTAGGCTCCGGAGTAAATAGGGACAACAACACCAGTACCGAGATCAAGCGCAGAATTACTCTTGCCAATCGCTGTTTCTTTGGGCTCAAGAGGCAATTGAGTAACAGAGCCATCTCTCGAAACACCAAATTGACCTTGTATAAAACCCTGATCATCCCAGTCCTGCTCTATGGCGCAGAGACATGGACGCTATTGAAAGCGGATGAAGAAGCTCTTGGTTGTTTTGAGAGAAAAGTTCTGCGTACGATCTTTGGTCCTGTTTGCGTTGATGGCGTTTGGAGGAGAAGGTTCAACCACGAACTATACGGGCTGTACAGCGGCATGCACCTAGTTAAGCGTCTTCGGATCCAACGCTTAAAATGGCTAGGTCATGTAGAGCGGATGGACACCACAGCTCCGGCCCGAAGAGTCTTCGACACCGAGCCATTGGGACAGCGCAACAGAGGACGTCCTCGCACTAGATGGCGCACACAAGTGGAAAAGGACCTCAACCAACTTGGTGTGCGCAACTGGAGGCAGCTGGCGAAAGATCGTGCTGGCTGGAGAGGCATGTTGGTTGAGGCCCAGGTCCACCCCGGACTGTAGCGCCAATCGAAGAAGAAGAATTGTTGAACAACGGGAAAGTATTTTCTCACAGCAGTTTTCGATTTCGAAGAGGGACCATTAGCGCCGAACAATCTAGTGCAGTTCATAAGTTTTTGTTTGATTTGAAGCGTGTGAAAATTCAGTAACCAATATTGCCTACACACCTACAGTCGAAGCATCCGCAGACGATGATATAGTTGACGGAAGGGATGAATACTTCAACTCAAACATGATTTCACCAACAAAAATGGACAGTTGTTATCATGCGTCTTTTTAACACGTCCTACCCCTGTACAAATTCTGTATCAATCAGACACGTAAACAAGCACTGGAGCACTCAGATTTAAACACTGTCAATTGTACCGAAGTGCCAGAAGAACTACCTACATTTACTCACATTTCTTGGTCTTCCGGATTCCGGAGCGAAACCAGCAGTCGCTTCTATGGTTACGATACAACATCGTTCTCGAGCAAACGAGTTAGTGACAGAGGGAGTGCTGTGCAGTGTTGTGGTAATCGCGTCACAGAGGGCTTCATTGCTTGCGCCTTGCAAGCTGTAGTGTTTGGCGAAGAAGCTGTGCTTCAATAGTACGCAGCTAAGTCATCTGCAGCCTTTTCTGGCAAGAGTTAAATAAACGCTGAAGACTCATGTCCACTCCGGTTGTGTCAAGGACGCAGATCAGTCACAGGGCATGTGCAGGGACTAAGATTATCTCCCCTGATCCTTGTCTGACAAATTCATCGACGATCTCATTTCCCGTGCTCATGTTGCGACTAATGACAGTAGTCTTAACGAACGACTGCCGATCAAGTTGAGAGAAGACTTGTATTCCTGAGCAATCGTAAAAGTGACTGATAGGTTGAGCAATGTCACGAGAGGCACAAATTATCCGCCCTCCCACCTGTTCTTTACGATATAGTTCATTGCATTTGGGTCGCATTGGTTTCCATCTAAAGAACAGACACAAAATAACCTAGCTAAGTGTGTAGACTGATGCTGTCGCCCTCCACAAGGGCACCAAGACTAGGATTCGACTACAATCTCTTCTGGCTCATATTCTCATATTCATTGCATTTGGGTCGCATTGGTTTCCATCTAAAGAACAGACACAAAATAACCTAGCTAAGTGTGTAGACTGATGCTGTCGCCCTCCACAAGGGCACCAAGACTAGGATTCGACTACAATCTCTTCTGGCTCATATTCTTGCAGAGCGAGTCCTTAGTACAGAGAAAGTCGAGCTTAAATGCGCTGGTGTCCGTACCTCAGACGGTATATCCATGAGACCAAGGGCAAAGGAAATGTGATGCGCAAGTTCATCAAACCTCCATCGCGAGTTGAACCAAAGACTACTTCTTTTTAATGGAAAGAAATCGTGACCCCATGATTTGGATATCAAGGGTTGAGATCTAAGATCTATGAAGTGCCTCTGGGGGAATATGTTAGACCTAATAGGTACGTTCACAGTTCACATGTCGAACGACGGGGTCGTATAGACCACATTGTACTAAGTGTGACGGTCGTATGGAAATTCAACTTTTTCCCTCGGTCGTACAATGTGAGCTCTAGTGGTACGACCACAGTTCAGCATTTTATTCACGTTTTAAATTTCAACGCGTGAGCATCAGGGGATGACTGAAATCTACATTTTTTCCCTGTTTGTTTATTTTGGATGTCATACATCCCTGAAAGAAGAACATGCGCTTCGATTTTGATGGTACGAAGCTACCCTCACCAATGAAGTCCGTTCGTCAGCCGCGTAATACAATGCGAACGCAAAGCATATTTTAACTTGTGATTTTTTAGCTACTATCTTTTTATCTAATATTGGTTTAAACAGGTGACTCACGTTTCGCGTTTTGTTTCGCTGTCAAAAATCTTCAGTTTGGTCTATAATTTAACCATGAATCGACTTACAAACGAACAACGCTTGCAAATTATTGAATTTTATTATCAAAATGCGTGCTCTGTTAAGAAATTTCATCGCGCCTCTTTCGAAAAATTGTGTTCAGCGACGAAGCTCATTTTTGGATCCCCTGGGTACGTTAACAAGCAGAATTGTCGATTTTGGAGTGAATATCAGCCAGAAGCATTGAAAGAGCTACTAATGTATCCAGAAAAAGTCACAGTTTGGTGCGGTTTATTGGCTGGTGGCATTACTGGGCCGTACTTCTTCAAGGATGATGCGAATCGTAAGGTAACTGTGAATGGTGAGCACTACCGTGAGATGATATCCAATTTTTGTTGCCCAAAATGCAAGAGCTTGGCTTTCACAACATGTGGTTTCAACAAGACGGTGCCACATGCCACACAGCACGTGCAACAATGAACTTATTGAGAGGCGAGTTCGGTGAACATTTTATTTCACGTTCGGGACCGGTCAATTGGCCGCCTAGATCGTGCGATTTAACGCCTTTAGACTATTTTTGTGGAGCTATGCTAAGGCTCATGTCTAGGTATACAGACAAGCCCGCTTCAATTGACGCATTGGACGACAACATTGAAGCATTTATTCGTGAGATACCGCCCGAAATGTTGGAAAGAGTATGCCAAAATTGGACTAAGCGGATGAACCATTTGAGGCGCAGTCAAAGTCAACATTTGCATGAAATAATCTTCAAACATTAAATTATATGGACCGTACTATCGATTCAAATAAAGATTTCATGCTTTTTTTTGAATTTTATGTGTATTTTTTTGAAAAACTTTCCTATAGCTTTTAAAAAATCACCCTTTAGTCGTTCGACATGTTGTATTAGCCGTCATTACAATTTCCACGTACCTATTGAGAGTGTCAAGCAGAGAGTCAACCAGCATGCACCCTACAGACAGCCTCTGATTACCCACGAATGGGTTAACTCGAAAACTGATCAAATTCCACGAAGCCGGCTTTGTAAAATTGATTGAAATTCTTAATGTCGCAAACTGCTTAGTAACGTAAGAAAACATGAAAACAGGTGTGCGCGAATCGTTAGTAGGCCTAATACGGCCGCTATGGCAGTTGAAAGATTAACAGGGTATTGTCCGCAATTCACGTACATTCAGATCAAACAGGCTTTACATGCTTCTCAGCAAGAAGGAAGTTAATTTTTGAGTTCTTGGCGAGTAAGTAGTCCCCCTTACAGACTTTTAGTAAGGCCAGCGGTTACCTCAAAAAATCATCATCCCCTTGTTGATGCTCATCAATTCGACGAGTTGCCTGCGGTGTACATGGTCTCTACGCTTTAGTCGTTTTATTAATTTAACTTTGCTTGTAAACAAACTTTTGTGCGTTTCCGCACTACTTCGGTATTGGCATTTAATTGGCCATTTAGTTGACAGCAATTATCTTGTTTTTTGGGCGAGCAGTGTGTTTAGCGTCTCAAATTGATTCGGGCTCGTTGAGAAATCTCTTCCTAGTGGAAAAGTAAACAATCATGGAAAACGCCGGGTAGAACGTTTCGCAAAAATTCACAACTTTGGATCGTTGAATACGTTCGAAGTGAATTGTTCACTTGTCTGTAAGGTGAATTCATTTTGAGGCCATTGTGGAAAACGTTCGAATTAAGACTCCCCATACATACGTTGACATTTCTCAAATGCAGCAAATTCATTGCGTATCTGCGTGTTTGTTGTGAAGAAAACAGTGAAAATTGCTTCAAGCACCGATTAATCTTGGTTTTTAAGATCTCCAAGCGATATCAAATGCATTCAAGTAACAAGCATTCATTCAACAAGCCTATACTGGCTCATTTTTGTTATTTCACTCACATTTGGTTTGCTTAATATAAATTTTCTTTCAGCATTAATTGCTGTCACTTATCACAACACATCTGTTATGCGAGTTCGAAATAGTCGTCGGTAAGGTAGTCTGTATGCCGTTTTTCACAATCCATATGAGAAGTGAAAGTGAATCGAGTGAGTAAAGTGAATCTGAGACGCGCCGTATTTCACGATAGGGGCAATTATGTGTCCATTTTCACTACTCCTGCGAATCACTTGGCAAATTCAAATGTCTCGTTATTTTTGGCACAATCTTTATGACGCTTCCCACAACATTGTTTAAAATTGCTGATTCTAAATGCAAACACAAGTGGGATATACTTTGTTTACATTGCAGTCTCCTCTCCTCAGTCCAAACACTCCTCAGATATCATCACTCTACTGCAAGGTATCTATTTGATTCCGAGTCGCAATCGCTTGTGAATATAAATGTGTTTTTTTTTTTCATTCAAATCTACTCAACAGTCCTAATACGAATACGACCAGTATCATATTCCATTCCAATCAATATTCCACTTAGTCGACAGCAATTGGCGGTATTGTCATTGCCCACGGACTTTTGTGGGAGTGCGCCAAATGGGTGGATGGGAAACAATGCAACTGCTCTGACAGCGAGCTGACTAATTGATTCGAATGATGATGCGAAGCATCATAGTGAGTGCACTCATCACCACAAGCACCAATTGTTCAATTTAAACAGGTTATGCCGTTTAAAATATGCGACAACACTTGAAGCACGTGAGACCAGCAGGGTTGACTGATTCCTGAGATTATTTTTCTTCTAGTTTTGCTTCCCGTTTGTGGATCTGCTTCCATTACTTGAAGTGTGATGAAGCGTTCGACAGTCATGGAGCATTCCTAGGTCGGGTGGCACTGTTAACTGCTGTTGTTCACAGTCAAACTTAACCATTAAATATTAAGATTTTACACAAAAGCGTGCGTTCACATTTCTAATCAAGTTAATTCGCAGAGTAAAGGGTGCAGATAAATCATTATTTGGGTGATAATTCTCATGAACCTTTAGAACAAATGAGGGAGGCGCACGATTCCCTTGACAGAAAATTAAATTGGAAAGATTCAAGAAGGCAGCCAGTCCCCTATAGGTACATTAGCAACAGAATATTCGGCAAAAGGAGGGGCCCAATCCCCAAAACAATCCTGTGGATGTACACAGCGATTGTAAGTTATATCTTAACATACAGAGGAGTAGTATGGCGGCAGGCCACCCTGAAATCCACTTATCCTAAGCCGATAACAAGAATACAGAAACTAGCATACCTAGGCGTTTCGAGAACAGTTTCCACCACCCAGACCGCAACCCTCGAGGTACCAACTCGAGGCAAACAACTACTGCAAAGAGAGCCAAAATTTGGCTACGACGAGTGTTGATCAATTGGCCGGCGCGCACTGATCATGCAAATTAACCTCACTAGATTATTTCTTCAAGTCCTTATTCTGCGCCTTGATGTAATTCGAGACGCTATTACCGCACATTTTGAAGAACGAGTAATCAGAAATTTGACCGAAGGCTATCAATAGCAACGAAGCCGATGTGTTTATTTAGATTTTAACGAGTCGACAGAATTAAGCAGCATTAGTATATCTCCAAGCAGTGTTAAGAAGTTATTGCAAAAACCTGTCACAATAGACAACGCATCGGCAAAAACTCCCAAACTGTCCAACACGGAACATGGTCCTAAATTTGTGCATAACCACCGTCGGGAAGCTTAAAGGCTGCTCCAGAAGCTCAGTCAGGCCCCTCAGAAGACTGGTATCAGAAGCAGAAGATCTCTTTCGAATGGCCCACTAGGATCATCACCCAGGCTCACACCAGCAAGCGAAGAGTACTTCGACTTGTGCCCAGGCTTGACAGGCGAAGCAGACCAGATCACCGCCTCAGTTATGGAATGGACGGACTCGGACGGTAGCATAGCGATGGACAAGTGGAGGAAAAGTGGAGGAAGCTGGAATCGAGTTAACCACCCAACTGCGAGGGCGCTGGCTGGTATCAGGAGCACGTCGAGTCAGTACCTTGACATGCGCTGACCAATAGGCACCACAATAGCCTGGAAGTCATGTTAGTGGATCAAATTTCAAACAGACCAAGGGCACGCGTTCGCCTTCCCAACGAACCGGAAGAGCCTAAGTCCGTTATGAAAGTCGGTAGGACGTGTAACCCAGGACTGAAGACTAGAGGACCCTAAGGGATCTTACAGAATCGCAATCACTGTCAAACACTGTCAAAATCAGCTTCGATTTTGGAAAAGTACTTCTAAGAGTTTACAGGAAGAAAAGTCTGCGCCCTCCACTTCGGAACAGGACAGACAATAGGTCAACAATCCTGCCCCAAGTATAATCCCGACACTAAGTGTAAGACCCTAGGCTCGGAAGGTGTCCATAAGACTCTGGTGAATGGAAGGAACTCCTAGAATCCTCGCAAGATTTTAATCAGCAGCTGAGTGGATACTTCCTCATCCAGGAACGATGGGACGTCAATGGCCAGATAAATGGACTTAGGACCTCTAAATACAGAACACAAAACTTGCATTTTAGCAAAGATCAATTTCAACGTTTCTCTTCTCTACCACGATCAAACTACGTCGTGCCTAGAGGAGAAACGAAGTACTGTATTGTATCCTCCTATGTATATGGACTACGAAGGAAAGATACCCCGAATGGCACAGAGGAATTGTTGCCTAATGGAACAACCATGTTAGACTTGGCCATACTGTCGTCAGGACATACCTACCTGCAAGAATATAATAATATATTGTGGCGCTCCAGCTCGTAGAGGGTCAGCGCCTAGCTTGTCAGCAACCACGCGTGTTGCTATGCTTCTCTTACGAGTGGAAGGGATCTACAATTGTATGCCGACTCCGAACGGCCAAGTTCGAGAAGCGTTTTTCTTGCAGGATGTACTCTTTGAGCATTGTCAGTGACTCGAAAAAGGTGGGGCCTTGAAATTTATTTTTGTCGCACAGACCAGGGATCGAAACTACGATGTCGAGGTTCAAGTGCCTTGGGGACGACGCACAGCCCACAACGCCTCGGGCCACCTTACCTGCAATAATAGTGCAAGAAATCTTTAAAAATCAACACTTCACGCAGTTGCACACAGAGTGGAAGCAAATTGAATTGAGAAGTGAACCTCATCGCCCAAGTGAAAACAAATGAAACGCAGCCTATGTCGCAGCCGGTGTGTGACTTAAATATTTGCATTTGCCTATAGACTTATCCGTGCATTATACAATTCATATTTATAGACCACTTCCAGAGAATCGGTGTGATGTCAGCGATACCCTTACCCTGGTGGAGGGGCACTAAGTCGATGTATTATTCCGTTGCTGATTGCTGCTTGGGACTAGTGAAGAAAGCTATTGTGACAGACCACACCGGCGATTTGGAGCAGAAGAAACTACAGTCGCTGCCGGTAGATAATTTGAATCTCAGCTCCATTGTACTTGGCTGATTGTATCGTTTGTGGTTTAAAAGCAGACTTTTGGAAAACGGAATTCCATTAACTCTGGTCAGTGATTATGGCAGATAACGACGCAAAGGTGAGTGAGTTCCAATGAACGAGTGATTCTGTGTCAGTTGCTGTTCAAAATATGTTGTGTGCCAAGTGGCTTCGGGGCGGATTTCGTGGCGCGATGCTTCGCGTTGTGAGCAATCGAAAAGTAAGCGTTTTTTTTGTGAGTGATTTGGCCGTGGTTATCAGTGAGCCGTTGTTCAAATAGTTTTCGAATTCGAATAAGTGAAGCAGGCTGTGTGGCTTTTCGGAGGGGTAGCAGTCAATGGAGTTAGTTCGGAAGCATTAAGCCAGTCTATAGTCGCTGCGTTGCGTTGTCTTTCAAAGCACACAATTCAATGGCCATGCACACAATACTACGGCTACCTACGTAAGTACAAAATGAGAGCGATGAGAGATTGGTAGCACGTATGTAAGACAATCGCACGCCATTATCAAACATGTTGGAACGATTATAAACAGCTGACTATACTGTAACGACAAAATCAATTTGAATTAGGACCAAAGAGGAAGTTTCGAAAGTTGAAAAAATAATATTTGTAAAACAGAATCCAGTAGCACCCACCACCTTCTTTCTGATTGATACACGCCAAATTTAAATAAGCAAACAAAAAACAATTTCTTAATTTTATTTAGCTTTAACGTAGTTGAAGGTGTCTCCGTTCTTGTGGATCGGGCAAACGATTTGCATCTTCTGGTGTGTGTATTAATCGATCCTGAGAGTTTGGGGTGCATCCGGCAACATTGAGATTTTGACCTCAAAATCGAAGCAGTGGTTAGTAAGGCTTTTCTGATGGATTTCATGCCTCATCTTCCAACTGCCACAGCGGCCCTATTAGGCCTACCCACGACTTGCGTACACCTTTACGCATGTTCTGGTGTGTGTATTAATCGATCCTGAGAGTTTGGGGTGCATCCGGCAACATTGAGATTTTGACCTCAAAATCGAAGCAGTGGTTAGTAGGGCTTTTCTGATGGATTTCATGCCTCATCTTCCAACTGCCACAGCGGCCCCATTAGGCCTACCCACGACTTGCGCACACCGTTTTGCATGTTCTGGTGTGTGTATTAATCGATCCTGAGAGTTTGGGGAGCATCCGGCAATATTGAGATTTTGACCTCAAAATCTAAGCAGTGGTTAGTAAGGCTTTTCTGATGGATTTCATGCCTCATCTTCCAATTGCCACAGCGGCCCTATTAGGCGTACCCACGACTTGCGCACACCGTTTTGCATGTTCTGGTGTGTGTATTAATCGATCCTGAAAGTTTGGGGTGCATCCGGCAACATTGAGATTTTGACCCCAAAATCTAAGCAGTGGTTAGTAAGGCTTTTCTGATGGATTTCATGCCTCATCTTCCAACTGCCACAGCGGCCCTATTAGGCCTACCCACGACTTGCGTACACCTTTACGCATGTTCTGGTGTGTGTATTAATCGATCCTGAGAGTTTGGGGTGCATCCGGCAACATTGAGATTTTGACCTCAAAATCGAAGCAGTGGTTAGTAGGGCTTTTCTGATGGATTTCATGCCTCATCTTCCAACTGCATCGACGGCTGTATTAGGCCTACCCACGACTTGCGTACACCTTTACGCATGTTCTGGTGTGTGTATTAATCGATCCTGAGAGTTTGGGGAGCATCCGGCAACATTGAGATTTTGACCTCAAAATCTAAGCAGTGGTTAGTAAGGCTTTTCTGATGGATTGCATGACTCATCTTCCAACTGCCACAGCGGCCCTATTAGGCGTACCCACGCCTTGCGCACACCGTTTTGCATGTTCTGGTGTGTGTATTAATCGATCCTGAGAGTTTGGGGAGCATCCGGCAATATTGAGATTTTGACCTCAAAATCTAAGCAGTGGTTAGTAAGGCTTTTCTGATGGATTCATGCCTCATCTTCCAACTGCATCGACGGCTGTATTAGGCCTACCCACGACTTGCGTACACCTTTACGCATGTTCTGGTGTGTGTATTAATCGATCCTGAGAGTTTGGGGTGCATCCGGCAACATTGAGATTTTGACCTCAAAATCGAAGCAGTGGTTAGTAAGGCTTTTCTGATGGATTTCATGCCTCATCTTCCAACTGCCACAGCGGCCCTATTAGGCCTACCCACGACTTGCGTACACCTTTACGCATGTTCTGGTGTGTGTATTAATCGATCCTGAGAGTTTGGGGAGCATCCGGCAACATTGAGATTTTGACCTCAAAATCTAAGCAGTGGTTAGTAAGGCTTTTCTGATGGATTGCATGACTCATCTTCCAACTGCCACAGCGGCCCTATTAGGCCTACCCACGACTTGCGTACACCTTTACGCATGTTCTGGTGTGTGTATTAATCGATCCTGAAAGTTTGGAGTGCATCCGGCAACATTGAGATTTTGACCCCAAAATCTAAGCAGTGGTTAGTAAGGCTTTTCTGATGGATTCATGCCTCATCTTCCAATTGCCACAGCGGCCCTATTAGGCGTACCCACGACTTGCGCACACCGTTTTGCATGTTCTGGTGTGTGTATTAATCGATCCTGAAAGTTTGGGGTGCATCCGGCAACATTGAGATTTTGACCTCAAAATCGAAGCAGTGGTTAGTAAGGCTTTTCTGATGGATTTCATGCCTCATCACCCAACTGCCACAGCGGCCCTATTAGGCGTACCCACGACTTGCGCACACCGTTTTGCATGTTCTGGTGTGTGTATTAATCGATCCTGAAAGTTTGGGGTGCATCCGGCAACATTGAGATTTTGACCCCAAAATCTAAGCAGTGGTTAGTAAGGCTTTTCTGATGGATTCATGCCTCATCTTCCAACTGCCACAGCGGCCCCATTAGGCCTACCCACGACTTGCGTACACCTTTACGCATGTTCTGGTGTGTGTATTAATCGATCCTGAAAGTTTGGGGTGCATCCGGCAACATTGAGATTTTGACCCCAAAATCTAAGCAGTGGTTAGTAAGGCTTTTCTGATGGATTTCATGCTTCATCTTCCAACTGCATCGACGGCTGTATTAGGCCTACCCACGACTTGCGCACATCGTTTTGCATGTTCTGGTGTGTGTATTAATCGATCCTGAGAGTTTGGGGAGCATCCGGCAACATTGAGATTTTGACCTCAAAATCTAAGCAGTGGTTAGTAAGGCTTTTCTGATGGATTGCATGACCAACTGCCACAGCGGCCCTATTAGGCCTACCCACGACTTGCGTACACCCTTTCGCATGTTCTGGTGTGTGTATTAATCGATCCTGAGAGTTTGGGGTGCATCCGGCAACATTGAGATTTTGACCTTAAAATCTAAGCAGTGGTTAGTAAGGCTTTTCTGATGGATTTCATGCCTCATCTTCCAACTGCCACAGCGGCCCTATTACGCCTACCCACGACTTGCGTACACCTTTACGCATGTTCTGGTGTGTGTATTAATCGATCCTGAGAGTTTGGGGGCCATCCGGCAATATTGAGATTTTGACCTCAAAATCTAAGCAGTGGTTAGTAAGGCTTTTCTGATGGATTTCATGCCTCATCTTCCAACTGCCACAGCGGCCCTATTAGGCGTACCCACGACTTGCGCACACCGTTTTGCATGTTCTGGTGTGTGTATGAATCGATCCTGAGAGTTTGGGGAGCATCCGGCAATATTGAGATTTTGACCTCAAAATCGAAGCAGTGGTTAGTAAGGCTTTTCTGATGGATTTCATGCCTCATCTTCCAACTGCCACAGCGGCCCTATTAGGCCTACCCACGACTTGCGTACACCCTTTCGCATGTTCTGGTGTGTGTATTAATCGATCCTGAGAGTTTGGGGTGCATCCGGCAACATTGAGATTTTGACCTCAAAATCTAAGCAGTGGTTAGTAAGGCTTTTCTGAAGGATTTCATGCCTCATCTTCCAACTGCCACAGCGGCCCTATTAGGCGTACCCACGACTTGCGCACACCGTTTTGCATGTTCTGGTGTGTGTATGAATCGATCCTGAGAGTTTGGGGAGCATCCGGCAATATTGAGATTTTGACCTCAAAATCGAAGCAGTGGTTAGTAAGGCTTTTCTGAAGGATTTCATGCTTCATCTTCCAACTGCCACAGCGGCCCTATTAGGCGTACCCACGACTTGCGCACACCGTTTTGCATGTTCTGGTGTGTGTATTAATCGATCCTGAGAGTTTGGGGAGCATCCGGCAACATTGAGATTTTGACCTCAAAATCTAAGCAGTGGTTAGTAAGGCTTTTCTGATGGATTTCATGCTTCATCTTCCAACTGCATCGACGGCTGTATTAGGCCTACCCACGACTTGCGCACACCGTTTTGCATGTTCTGGTGTGTGTATTAATCGATCCTGAGAGTTTGGGGAGCATCCGGGAACATTGAGATTTTGACCTCAAAATCTAAGCAGTGGTTAGTAAGGCTTTTCTGATGGATTGCATGACTCATCTTCCAACTGCCACAGCGGCCCTATTAGGCGTACCCATGACTTGCGCACACCGTTTTGCATGTTCTGGTGTGTGTATTAATCGATCCTGAGAGTTTGGGGAGCATCCGGCAACATTGAGATTTTGACCTCAAAATCGAAGCAGTGGTTAGTAAGGCTTTTCTGATGGATTTCATGCCTCATCTTCCAACTGCCACAGCGGCCCTATTAGGCCTACCCACGACTTGCGTACACCTTTACGCATGTTCTGGTGTGTGTATTAATCGATCCTGAGAGTTTGGGGAGCATCCGGCAACATTGAGATTTTGACCTCAAAATCTAAGCAGTGGTTAGTAAGGCTTTTCTAATGGATTTCATGCTTCATCTTCCAACTGCATCGACGGCTGTATTAGGCCTACCCACGACTTGCGCACACCGTTTTGCATGTTCTGGTGTGTGTATTAATCGATCCTGAGAGTTTGGGGAGCATCCGGCAACATTGAGATTTTGACCTCAAAATCTAAGCAGTGGTTAGTAAGGCTTTTCTGATGGATTGCATGACTCATCTTCCAACTGCCACAGCGGCCCTATTAGGCGTACCCACGACTTGCGCACACCGTTTTGCATGTTCTGGTGTGTGTATTAATCGATCCTGAGAGTTTGGGGAGCATCCGGCAACATTGAGATTTTGACCTCAAAATCTAAGCAGTGGTTAGTAAGGCTTTTCTAATGGATTTCATGCTTCATCTTCCAACTGCCACAGTGGCCCTATTAGGCGTACCCACGACTTGCGCACACCGTTTTGCATGTTCTGGTGTGTGTATTAATCGATCCTGAGAGTTTGGGGAGCATCCGGCAACATTGAGATTTTGACCTCAAAATCTAAGCAGTGGTTAGTAAGGCTTTTCTGATGGATTTCATGCTTCATCTTCCAACTGCATCGACGGCTGTATTAGGCCTACCCACGACTTGCGCACACCGTTTTGCATGTTCTGGTGTGTGTATTAATCGATCCTGAGAGTTTGGGGAGCATCCGGCAACATTGAGATTTTGACCTCAAAATCTAAGCAGTGGTTAGTAAGGCTTTTCTGATGGATTTCATGCTTCATCTTCCAACTGCATCGACGGCTGTATTAGGCCTACCCACGACTTGCGCACACCGTTTTGCATGTTCTGGTGTGTGTATTAATCGATCCTGAGAGTTTGGGGAGCATCCGGCAACATTGAGATTTTGACCTCAAAATCTAAGCAGTGGTTAGTAAGGCTTTTCTGATGGATTTCATGCTTCATCTTCCAACTGCATCGACGGCTGTATTAGGCCTACCCACGACTTGCGCACACCGTTTTGCATGTTCTGGTGTGTGTATTAATCGATCCTGAGAGTTTGGGGAGCATCCGGGAACATTGAGATTTTGACCTCAAAATCTAAGCAGTGGTTAGTAAGGCTTTTCTGATGGATTGCATGACTCATCTTCCAACTGCCACAGCGGCCCTATTAGGCGTACCCACGACTTGCGCACACCGTTTTGCATGTTCTGGTGTGTGTATTAATCGATCCTGAGAGTTTGGGGAGCATCCGGCAACATTGAGATTTTGACCTCAAAATCTAAGCAGTGGTTAGTAAGGCTTTTCTGATGGATTTCATGCTTCATCTTCCAACTGCATCGACGGCTGTATTAGGCCTACCCACGACTTGCGCACACCGTTTTGCATGTTCTGGTGTGTGTATTAATCGATCCTGAGAGTTTGGGGAGCATCCGGCAACATTGAGATTTTGACCTCAAAATCTAAGCAGTGGTTAGTAAGGCTTTTCTGATGGATTTCATGCTTCATCTTCCAACTGCATCGACGGCTGTATTAGGCCTACCCACGACTTGCGCACACCGTTTTGCATGTTCTGGTGTGTGTATTAATCGATCCTGAGAGTTTGGGGAGCATCCGGCAACATTGAGATTTTGACCTCAAAATCTAAGCAGTGGTTAGTAAGGCTTTTCTGATGGATTTCATGCTTCATCTTCCAACTGCATCGACGGCTGTATTAGGCCTACCCACGACTTGCGCACACCGTTTTGCATGTTCTGGTGTGTGTATTAATCGATCCTGAGAGTTTGGGGAGCATCCGGGAACATTGAGATTTTGACCTCAAAATCTAAGCAGTGGTTAGTAAGGCTTTTCTGATGGATTGCATGACTCATCTTCCAACTGCCACAGCGGCCCTATTAGGCGTACCCACGACTTGCGCACACCGTTTTGCATGTTCTGGTGTGTGTATTAATCGATCCTGAGAGTTTGGGGAGCATCCGGCAACATTGAGATTTTGACCTCAAAATCTAAGCAGTGGTTAGTAAGGCTTTTCTGATGGATTTCATGCTTCATCTTCCAACTGCATCGACGGCTGTATTAGGCCTACCCACGACTTGCGCACACCGTTTTGCATGTTCTGGTGTGTGTATTAATCGATCCTGAGAGTTTGGGGAGCATCCGGCAACATTGAGATTTTGACCTCAAAATCTAAGCAGTGGTTAGTAAGGCTTTTCTGATGGATTTCATGCTTCATCTTCCAACTGCATCGACGGCTGTATTAGGCCTACCCACGACTTGCGCACACCGTTTTGCATGTTCTGGTGTGTGTATTAATCGATCCTGAGAGTTTGGGGAGCATCCGGCAACATTGAGATTTTGACCTCAAAATCTAAGCAGTGGTTAGTAAGGCTTTTCTGATGGATTTCATGCCTCATCTTCCAACTGCCACAGCGGCCCTATTAGGCGTACCCACGACTTGCGCACACCGTTTTGCATGTTCTGGTGTGTGTATTAATCGATCCTGAGAGTTTGGGGAGCATCCGGCAACATTGAGATTTTGACCTCAAAATCTAAGCAGTGGTTAGTAAGGCTTTTCTGATGGATTTCATGCCTCATCTTCCAACTGCCACAGCGGCCCTATTAGGCGTACCCACGACTTGCGCACACCGTTTTGCATGTTCTGGTGTGTGTATTAATCGATCCTGAGAGTTTGGGGAGCATCCGGCAACATTGAGATTTTGACCTCAAAATCTAAGCAGTGGTTAGTAAGGCTTTTCTGATGGATTTCATGCCTCATCTTCCAACTGCCACAGCGGCCCTATTAGGCCTACCCACGACTTGCGCACACCGTTTTGCATGTTCTGGTGTGTGTATTAATCGATCCTGAGAGTTTGGGGAGCATCCGGCAACATTGAGATTTTGACCTCAAAATCTAAGCAGTGGTTAGTAAGGCTTTTCTGATGGATTTCATGCCTCATCTTCCAACTGCCACAGCGGCCCTATTAGGCCTACCCACGACTTGCGCACACCGTTTTGCATGTTCTGGTGTGTGTATGAATCGATCCTGAGAGTTTGGGGAGCATCCGGCAACATTGAGATTTTGACCTCAAAATCTAAGCAGTGGTTAGTAAGGCTTTTCTGATGGATTTCATGCCTCATCTTCCAACTGCCACAGCGGCCCTATTAGGCGTACCCACGACTTGCGCACACCGTTTTGCATGTTCTGGTGTGTGTATTAATCGATCCTGAGAGTTTGGGGAGCATCCGGCAACATTGAGATTTTGACCTCAAAATCTAAGCAGTGGTTAGTAAGGCTTTTCTGATGGATTTCATGCCTCATCTTCCAACTGCCACAGCGGCCCTATTAGGCGTACCCACGACTTGCGCACACCGTTTTGCATGTTCTGGTGTGTGTATTAATCGATCCTGAGAGTTTGGGGAGCATCCGGCAACATTGAGATTTTGACCTCAAAATCTAAGCAGTGGTTAGTAAGGCTTTTCTGATGGATTTCATGCTTCATCTTCCAACTGCATCGACGGCTGTATTAGGCCTACCCACGACTTGCGCACACCGTTTTGCATGTTCTGGTGTGTGTATTAATCGATCCTGAGAGTTTGGGGAGCATCCGGCAACATTGAGATTTTGACCTCAAAATCTAAGCAGTGGTTAGTAAGGCTTTTCTGATGGATTTCATGCTTCATCTTCCAACTGCATCGACGGCTGTATTAGGCCTACCCACGACTTGCGCACACCGTTTTGCATGTTCTGGTGTGTGTATTAATCGATCCTGAGAGTTTGGAGAGCATCCGGCAACATTGAGATTTTGACCTCAAAATCTAAGCAGTGGTTAGTAAGGCTTTTCTGATGGATTTCATGCCTCATCTTCCAACTGCCACAGCGGCCCTATTAGGCGTACCCACGACTTGCGCACACCGTTTTGCATGTTCTGGTGTGTGTATTAATCGATCCTGAGAGTTTGGGGAGCATCCGGCAACATTGAGATTTTGACCTCAAAATCTGAGCAGTGGTTAGTAAGGCTTTTCTGATGGATTGCATGACTCATCTTCCAACTGCCGCAGCGGCCCTATTAGGCGTACCCACGACTTGCGCACACCGTTTTGCATGTTCTGGTGTGTGTATTAATCGATCCTGAGAGTTTGGGGAGCATCCGGCAACATTGAGATTTTGACCTCAAAATCTAAGCAGTGGTTAGTAAGGCTTTTCTGATGGATTTCATGCTTCATCTTCCAACTGCATCGGCGGCTGTATTAGGCCTACCCACGACTTGCGCACACCGTTTTGCATGTTCTGGTGTGTGTATTAATCGATCCTGAGAGTTTGGGGAGCATCCGGCAACATTGAGATTTTGACCTCAAAATCTAAGCAGTGGTTAGTAAGGCTTTTCTGATGGATTTCATGCTTCATCTTCCAACTGCATCGACGGCTGTATTAGGCCTACCCACGACTTGCGCACACCGTTTTGCATGTTCTGGTGTGTGTATTAATCGATCCTGAGAGTTTGGGGAGCATCCGGCAACATTGAGATTTTGACCTCAAAATCTGAGCAGTGGTTAGTAAGGCTTTTCTGATGGATTGCATGACTCATCTTCCAACTGCCGCAGCGGCCCTATTAGGCGTACCCACGACTTGCGCACACCGTTTTGCATGTTCTGGTGTGTGTATTAATCGATCCTGAGAGTTTGGGGAGCATCCGGCAACATTGAGATTTTGACCTCAAAATCTAAGCAGTGGTTAGTAAGGCTTTTCTGATGGATTGCATGACTCATCTTCCAACTGCCACAGCGGCCCTATTAGGCCTACCCACGACTTGCGCACACCGTTTTGCATGTTCTGGTGTGTGTATTAATCGATCCTGAGAGTTTGGGGAGCATCCGGCAACATTGAGATTTTGACCTCAAAATCTAAGCAGTGGTTAGTAAGGCTTTTCTGATGGATTTCATGCTTCATCTTCCAACTGCATCGACGGCTGTATTAGGCCTACCCACGACTTGCGCACACCGTTTTGCATGTTCTGGTGTGTGTATTAATCGATCCTGAGAGTTTGGGGAGCATCCGGCAACATTGAGATTTTGACCTCAAAAGCTAAGCAGTGGTTAGTAAGGCTTTTCTGATGGATTTCATGCTTCATCTTCCAACTGCATCGACGGCTGTATTAGGCCTACCCACGACTTGCGCACACCGTTTTGCATGTTCTGGTGTGTGTATTAATCGATCCTGAGAGTTTGGGGAGCATCCGGCAACATTGAGATTTTGACCTCAAAATCTGAGCAGTGGTTAGTAAGGCTTTTCTGATGGATTGCATGACTCATCTTCCAACTGCCGCAGCGGCCCTATTAGGCGTACCCACGACTTGCGCACACCGTTTTGCATGTTCTGGTGTGTGTATTAATCGATCCTGAGAGTTTGGGGAGCATCCGGCAACATTGAGATTTTGACCTCAAAATCTAAGCAGTGGTTAGTAAGGCTTTTCTGATGGATTGCATGACTCATCTTCCAACTGCCACAGCGGCCCTATTAGGCCTACCCACGACTTGCGCACACCGTTTTGCATGTTCTGGTGTGTGTATTAATCGATCCTGAGAGTTTGGGGGGCATCCGGCAACATTGAGATTTTGACCTCAAAAGCTAAGCAGTGGTTAGTAAGGCTTTTCTGATGGATTTCATGCTTCATCTTCCAACTGCATCGACGGCTGTATTAGGCCTACCCACGACTTGCGCACACCGTTTTGCATGTTCTGGTGTGTGTATTAATCGATCCTGAGAGTTTGGGGAGCATCCGGGAACATTGAGATTTTGACCTCAAAATCTAAGCAGTGGTTAGTAAGGCTTTTCTGATGGATTGCATGACTCATCTTCCAACTGCCACAGCGGCCCCATTAGGCGTACCCACGACTTGCGCACACCGTTTTGCATGTTCTGGTGTGTGTATTAATCGATCCTGAGAGTTTGGGGAGCATCCGGGAACATTGAGATTTTGACCTCAAAATCTAAGCAGTGGTTAGTAAGGCTTTTCTAATGGATTTCATGCTTCATCTTCCAACTGCCACAGCGGCCCTATTAGGCGTACCCACGACTTGCGCACACCGTTTTGCATGTTCTGGTGTGTGTATTAATCGATCCTAAATCCGTTCTGCTTTTAAGTTTTTCATTTTTTCTTAATAAAAACTCCTCAGTTATATTCACTTATATTTAAACATATGTATAGTTAGGTTAGGTCGAAAGACATAGTATAAGATTAAGTTTAGCTTAGAGTGCCCGCCGAGGGCCAGTAAGTTAGAATTAGAATTGTACGTCCAACTAGTTTTAAGCATTTTTGTCTAGTATGTAAGATCTTATGAATTAAAACAATAAAAATGAATTAAAATGATGAATGAATGAATGTATTAATCGATCCTGAGAGTTTGGGGAGCATCCGGCAACATTGAGATTTTGACCTCAAAATCTAAGCAGTGGTTAGTAAGGCTTTTCTGATGGATTTCATGCTTCATCTTCCAACTGCATCGACGGCTGTATTAGGCCTACCCACGACTTGCGCACACCGTTTTTCATGTTCTGGTGTGTGTATTAATCGATCCTGAGAGTTTGGGGAGCATCCGGCAACATTGAGATTTTGACCTCAAAATCTAAGCAGTGGTTAGTAAGGCTTTTCTAATGGATTTCATGCTTCATCTTCCAACTGCATCGACGGCTGTATTAGGCCTACCCACGACTTGCGCACACCGTTTTGCATGTTCTGGTGTGTGTATTAATCGATCCTGAGAGTTTGGGGAGCATCTGGCAACATTGAGATTTTGACCTAAAAATCTAAGCAGTGGTTAGTAAGGCTTTTCTGATGGATTGCATGACTCATCTTCCAACTGCCACAGCGGCCCTATTAGGCGTACCCACGACTTGCGCACACCGTTTTGCATGTTCTGGTGTGTGTATTAATCGATACTGAGAGTTTGGGGAGCATCCGACAACATTGAGATTTTGACCTCAAAATCTAAGCAGTGGTTAGTAAGGGTTTTCTGATGGATTGCATGACTCATCTTCCAACTGCATCGACGGCTGTATTAGGCCTACCCACGACTTGCGCACACCGTTTTGCATGTTCTGGTGTGTGTATTAATCGATACTGAGAGTTTGGGGAGCATCCGACAACATTGAGATTTTGACCTCAAAATCTAAGCAGTGGTTAGTAAGGGTTTTCTGATGGATTGCATGACTCATCTTCCAACTGCCACAGCGGCCCTATTAGGCGTACCCACGACTTGCGCACACCGTTTTGCATGTTCTGGTGTGTGTATTAATCGATCCTGAGAGTTTGGGGAG
Organism: Eristalis arbustorum; assembly: GCA_916610145.1. Lineage (NCBI taxonomy): Eukaryota > Metazoa > Arthropoda > Insecta > Diptera > Syrphidae > Eristalis > Eristalis arbustorum. The sequence continues at coordinate 43,083,055 of OU744320.1, read as the reverse complement.
CATCCGGCAACATTGAGATTTTGACCCCAAAATCTAGGCAGTGGTTAGTAAGGCTTTTCTGATGGATTCATGCCTCATCTTCAAATTGCCACAGCGTCCCTATTGTCCCTATCCACGACTTGCGCATACCTTTTCGCATGTTCTGGGGGGAGTATTAATCGATAGCCACATACAGTCGTTTAGCATCGTTCCATATTGATGTCACTGTCTCCTTCATTGAATAAAATTTGGTCCGATGATGTAGCCTTTCCAAGATCGGACCAGCCAACGTCTGCGGATGCGTTGATGATTGATCGAACACTTCGGCAAGCAGAGAATTCAGAGCGCGGTGTAGTACTGCTTCAAGACTCGCGACAGTACAGTCTTGTGTTTCTCCATTCACGAAATGTACCAAGTGGAATCTCTGGCTACAATCAATTCAGCTGATCGCACCCCAATCGATATATCTGGCGCTTCCTCAACATTGGCCGCAACAAATTCAAATCACACAAACAACTTCTGATTACTTTAGGCGCAAAGCAATGTAGTCACGCTCAAACCTTGCCACTGTGCGAGGAAGCCATGATGAAGACTGCCCTCCCAGAGAATTACATGTTGCACCTTCTATACTTTTTTCTTCTATACTTTTTTCACAATTTGCACGATGCAATGGCAAGCCTTGCTGAATTCTTTGACAGCTGGATGTCGTTGGTAGCTTCAAAAGATGCAAAAAACAACGATCATTGCTATCTGGTCAAGTCGGATAGTCGCCTAAGAAAGTCAATTTCTGAAACAACATGGCGTTGCATTAACTTGCTTTTTTCAAATATTACGTTCTTTCAGGCAAATAGTACGAGAGGAATAAGACAGCTAAAGGACTTTTCTCCCGCCGAACGGAGGGCATTCCTTGATTCCTTCGATCGTGTGTTCTGCGACTGCGACGGTAAGTGAAACCAATTCAAATTTTTCCATTCCCAATGATAACCCTATCCTCACTTACCCCCTAGGTGTTGTTTGGGAATCAACACAAGCGTCTATTCCCGGAACTGGAAAAGCGGTCAGTTACCTCCAGGCTCTTGGCAAAGACGTGGTCTTCGTGACGAACAACAGCCTGCGCTTGGCCGAAGATCACTTGTTAAAATTCAAAGAACTTGGAATTTCTGTAACAAAGGTACGCCGAACCTTCGATCAAGCTTCTGCCACTTCACTGACCTTCTCTTCCCCAGGAGCAACTGCTCCATCCAGCGCAGTCTATTGTCAACTACCTCAGCGCCAGGAACTTTGAAGGTCTGATCTATTGCATTGGCTCGGGACCGTTTAAGAAAACCCTAACATCGGCCGGCTTCAATCTGATCGATGGGGTGAGAAAATACACATGCTGAGTGAGGGCATAGAAAAGGACATTGTCTCATTTGTAACCCACAGCCCAACAGGATGCTGGACGGGACACTGAAGGACCTGTGTGCAAATGTGTTCCAAAACGATCCGGTCACAGCAGTTGTCATCGATGTGGACCTCAATCTCTCCGTGACAAAACTGATGCGAGCGCACAGATACCTCAAGAACCCCAATTGTCTGTTCATCGCCGGAGCTGCGGACATCCTAATTCCCATTGGATCGGAGGACGTAATTGGTACGACAAAAAATGAGCTGTTCTCTGTTTCACAGTAACAAACGAATGAGTGGTTCGTTTTTCAGGTGCCGGGCTATTCATCAAGCTGCTTGAGCAGGCTACCAAGCGGAAAGCCACAATGCTGGGCAAGCCCGGCAGTGATCTGTGCGATCTTTTGATAAAACAGTGCAACGTTGTGGATCCCCGGAGGGCACTCTTCATTGGGGACATACTGGACAGTGACGTGAAGTTCGGGAAGATGTGTGGCTTTCAAACGATGCTTGTGCTCACTGGTGGAACCAAGAAGGAAGACTTGCTTGGTGAACTGAGCGAAGGCGAAACACCTGATTATTGCGTTGACAGTTTAGCTGATTTGAATGATTTTGTTTGACTAGTTTTGTATTTTGTTGTAAAGAAGTCGGTCTAATAGATAGAATCAAAGAAACGTTCAGAGGGAGTGTGTTGATTTGGACAGACACGCCGTGGTACATAGGCAGGTAGGTATGGGTGGGTAGCATTTTTACGATATAAAGTGGCTTCCAATAAGGACTTGACAACACTTTTTTTAGTGTATTCTTAGACCATTCCTCTAATTTTATAAATGATCACCTACTGACTTCAGTGGGCATAGATCCAGATGGGGCAGTGCAAGACAATGACTGCGTGATTAAGCTCCTCAGGAGAAGGTGAAAGCAATTGTGTTTCAGCGAGTTCATACGGCTTGTAGGCCGAATCACGAACTGGAGAACGAAGCCCTGATGAACCACAATAATCTTAGCTATCCGAGAATCCAGGTTACACCAGCTTCACTGACGACAACATGGTAAATAGCGCCGTCACCAATGACGGAAATCACATCTTGATTTCTCAAGGAGATCTCCAGGACATATTGTGCTTCACCACATTCTCCCCGAAGCAGTGCAAATTTGCACAATACTGTTTAACAATGCGCTAAGTAATGCAGACTACCCAGAACATTGGAAAAACTGCTGTGGTGCAACCAATCCCTAAATGGGAAAAAGATAGATCTATCAAGACAAATCCTCGATCTATCATTCTTCCTACTTGCATAGACAAGGTTTTTGAAAAGATTGTCATTCGAGTTCTGAAACAATGGGTTGAGCAAAACAATGTCAAACTAGGCAACCAGTTCGGTTTCAGGGCGGGCAACTGCAGAGTGCAAACGTCGATGGATTGTTGAATGGATCAGTTTGTTGTACGGCCTCTAACGCCAGCGGATGAGTTCTGCCTTACCTTTTCAAGAACGTTGTTGCTAAAGAAATATGACACCTTATATTGATAATTTTTTGTCTCGACGGCACCCTGTACAACCTGACAGGAATGTAAAGCTCAGACATGCCATTGTATGGAAAGATGTCCTGTATGAGACCTTGATGGACAATCGACGAATATGGAGATGAGTGTCGATCTATATTCCTTTTTATATACCATCTGCCCCACTTCACCGTTTTATTTCAATCTTCAGAGACAAAAACACTCACAGTCCACTTGACTCCACTGACAAACGAAAACTTTGTTTTATTTCTCCTTCCTTAACAAAACCCCCAGACGAAGCTTACAGCTTGGCGCTTTCAAAAAACTGCACAAAGTCAGCCATGCTGTCGGCATAGTAGTCTGGCTGCTGGTTAGGATTCGTGTTCTTGAAGAGGTTATCTTTTGAGCAGCCTCCCGTCAGGACAACCAGCGTCTGCATGCCAGCCTTCTTCCCGAACTCAATGTCCTGCGCCAACATGTCCCCGATCATGAGCTTTCGTCGCTTTGTGTCCTCAGCATCCTCCGCGTCGGCTAACATCTTGGCCAATGCATTGCCTGGCTTCCCCAAGATAATCGGTTCCTTACCACTTGCATCGGCCAGAACCTTAAAGTATGGACCGGGTCCTGCAAGGAAAAAACCTTAAAAATAGATATCATTCACTTGGGGAGGAAGTTGCAGCTTACCAAGGATCTGTATGTCCTTTCCAAGCGGCATCATCATGTCGGTGGCTGCGCCTATTAAAATGCAGTCCGGGTTTCTGAGGTACAGCTCTGCGCGGATCATTTTAGCACCTGACAAGTTGTAGTCCGAGTCGATGATCACAGCCCGAACGGGTTCCTTGTCAAACATGACTCTGCTCAGTTCCGTGAAGCTCTCTCTGAAGATTTGTGTGGGCTAATCACAGAAGAGAAGAGCAAATTAAAGTAAGTCAGATCCAAGCCGGATTAACGGAGACCTACCCCATCGATGACTTTGAAGCCGCCCTTCCGCAGCACAGACTTGAAGTTCTCCGTTCCTATGCAGTATATCAGTCCATCGAAATTGGTGCTCACGAGATACTTGACAATGCTCTTGGCAGGGTATACTATCTCTGACTGCAAAGAGGAGAATGTAAACCACTGCTGCTGGGGATGATGTTCAATTCACTTACGTAGTCCAGTCCCATTGCGCGCAACTGCTTGTCGCATTGATCCTCCGTGCGGACACTGTTATTTGTAATGAAACTGTACTTCTTGCCGGCCTTCGATAAGGCCTTGAATCCATCAGCAGCACCGTCGATTGGCGCTAACAAGTTAAAAATGACTCCTGCGCATGGAATGGAATTCAATTTGAGCACAGATTGCAAGCGGAAGCTAGAGCTGGAGAAGACTTACCATCGATATCTGAGTAGATCGAGTCTATGGAGTCCATGAACTGGACCTTCTCCTCTGGGGACAGTTCAAGTATGTGACGGGGCTTCGGCAACACTTTTGTACTCTAGAAGGGAGAAGAATGCGTTTAGAGATAGTGCCTTGGAAAATTGTTATAAAAGGTTGTCGATTCCTATTAGAAACCAGCTCATAGTGTGTTGGTCTGCGAAGCCCAGAGGTACTTAAGCCTGAGTGCCGGGTATGTTCGATAGCTCCTGACGTTTCGTTTTCATGAAGGTATAGCAATACAAGGGAAACACCTAGCTTCTGTTCACCTAGCATCAATGAGTTCCAGACATAAGGTAGGAAAGAGTTAGCCAACTGGGCATGAGCCCATACTACATTATTTTTGCTTTTAGAACACTCGTTTTCTCATCCGCTTTCTAAAAAGATGTCATGAAACAAAGGTGTCAGATGCACTCTTACCTACTCCCACACCCCATAAATTCTACATAGCGAGTGGCTCAATGGTACCTGCCGATGTTAACATCTTATCTCGACATGTGGAAAATACGATCCTATTAAAGACCCCAACAACAGTGTTACCACAGGGACTCTATAGAGTCTCATTTTTTTAGTCAGACTCGGGGACTGATAATTTTTAGATTTGACTTTGAACTTTGCAATATGTGAAAAATGTACTGTACCCAAGAAGTGTTCTGGCAAGACTTCGCTGCAGGAAAAGTAATGTGGTCGTATCTTCACGGATGGCTCCAAAACCATTGAAGGCTCCGGCAATTGTGCTTTCGAGCTGTGCTAAAGGATTTACTCAAGTCTCTAACCGCTTCTAAGATAGTTCAGGAATGCAAATCCTCTCTGAAATTGATTGACAGTCAAGATTTAATGAAACTCATCTGGGTACCAGCACACCAAGGAATCGCTGTAAATGAGATTGTCAATGAACTCGCTAGACAAGGATCAGAGGAAATTTTTTTCAGAATCTGAACGTGCGCTCGGACTACCTGTGTCTGTGGTTAGGGCTTCCATTGTCGGTTGCGCCTCTCGAGAGCACAATCGGAGATGGCGTAACTCTTCAGGATGTAGACAGATCAAGCTTAGGTGGTAAGCAATGCAGACGACTTCCCTGCGTAATAGCGGGCCACTACACCATTGCCAAGCACTTAGGTTACGTAAGGTTATTGAGCTCCAAGCTATATGGCCAGAACACTTAGACCATTGCTGGTCCATTGTGAGTAAGAAGGCTGTTGTCATATGGTGACGGGACAACATTGTAAAACCGGATAAAAGCATTTCAGCTCTGCCTTCACTGTGATTCGATCGGAAGAACCAACTAACTAAGGGCAGGCACTCAACAAACTGTGCCATCCAGCCGTAATGTGTTTTCTTTGAGCGAAGATGCCGCCGGCGAAGTCTGTGAAGAGGACGACGACACGGCAGAGCACTTCTTCTGTCACTGTTCCTCCTTTGTTCGGATGATTCCGCGTTGATGTGGTGAGAGTCGATTCTGTCATCCCAGAAGCGCCTACTGGTCTTCCGAATGAATTGTAAGACACTGCCTGGCTGTACAATGGATCAGTCTTGAGTATGAGTGCTCCAGTGTAGTATCAAAACCTCCAACAAAAAAAACACACTAGTTTCTTTGTTCACATAAGGAGGCATTGTGTTATCAAAAATCATTGTTGGGACTCATTTATTTTCAAAATTACTCATTTTCTGAGTTTCTGGGACTCGAAGATAGTTTAACTTGTGGTAACACTGCCCAACAACCACCGTACAAGAAACACCCTGAAACGTCACACAAGAATCTGGATAATACTAAACGACGAATCTGTACGGCCAGACAAGGAGATGAAGTACCTGAGAGTTACTTTCAATAAAAACTTTTTCTTGGGAAAGAACATCTCCAACTGTCGGAAGTCATGTGTAAGCCCAACACACTTTCCACAAAGACAAAGTATTATACCATTATATTGCACCACATGAGGCGAACAAAGATGCTTCAGAACAATTGGGGCCTCAACCGTTGACAAGACTCCTACAAATATATTAGGACATCCGCTCTATACAACAGCGAATATTCCAGATCGCAATCATATTCAGCAACAACCTAAAGAACATCCCCACTGACCCAATACGTGAATTTCTAAAAAGACGACCAGATTCTGAAAAGAATGTCTGCTGGACAGATAGTTAAGATCGCCATCTTTATATGTGTGAAGTAACTTAGGGCCCGTATCTGTGACTGGGCAGATGTATCGGTTAGACTCATACTTCGTTTTCACTACACACTGTCTTCACTGGGCATCAACCATGCGCAACATCACATTACTTGCGAGCACATTTGCGAATTGTCGTTTCATTTGAACGTTCAACCAATCACCAAAGATGAGATCTCACTAAAAATGTCTAGGCTCTGATCATCGTGCAGTTTTGATCACTGTAAACAGTATTGAAATACTAAACCATACTCGAACTGCTTCCAGGTGCTCCACTCCAAATTGTAACTCCTTCAAACTGTCAACAAAACTCAGTGATTTCAACTCTAGATATCCTTTGAGCTGTGATTGTTAGTTAAGTCCTTTAACCCCTCGGGGGCATAGGACGTCAACCACGCCTGCGCGCCATATCGTTCGATTTTCTACAACGCACTTAAGCCCCACTCCAACTCATTCCAAAAGAACCCGATTCATCTTCAACTGTTCTGCCCCATGTTTGCCTAAGGCGTCCGGCAGTTCTGCCTGTCTGCGTAAGCTGTATCCTCTGCATGGCGTACTTCGCAATAGAATTGTCTTCGCGCCGTAGGGTGTGTCCATTCCAATGCCACTTTCTCCTTCGTATTGTTTATCGGTTCCTGGCCCCTTCTCAGGTTCCTTAAAGATATCCTAAGGATGTTTCTTAAACATGTTTACGAAAGATTGCAGCTTTCGTGTGGTAATGGTGTCCACTTTCCAGGTACGGCGTCCATATAGCAGCACCGACTCTACGTCACAGCTTGGTTCTTAAACCGATGGCATTGCTTTTCAGGATCGTGGATAGCATTCTGAACGCAGCTTTAGCCTTTCCGATTCTGTTGCTTACGTCCAGTTCGCGATTAGCCGAGAACACACTTCCTAAATATAGAAAGCTGTTAGCTTTCTAGACTTCCTGTCCGGCAATGTTTGGTTGGGCGCGGTTGTCATAATTATAAAGGGATGTAAGTTCTGTCGTATTTATTTTGAGCCCCACTTTGCTTGCCTCTGCGCCTAGACTAAGGGCCTTCAAATGATGATTCATTATCCGATGCGAAAGGATACAGACATCGTCAGAGTGGTCAAGGTGTTAAGGTAAGATGTCATAGTCCATCGAATGTCATAATTTCCGTCCATCAATGCTGCACGAAATACATCGCTGATAACCACCAGAAACAATTGTGGTGACAGTATGCACCCTTGACGGACACCACTTTGGACGTCAAATTCCTCTCACAACTTTCCATTGTGCAAGACGTGACACTTACTACCTTCATATGTATGCCTCTCCTGCACAAGGCCGACCAGATAGCATCTCGATTCAAGCTATCGAAAGCCTTCACGAAGTCGATGAACAATCGATGTAGCGGAGACCTATACTCAACGCATTGCTCAATAATGATCCGTAAGGTGTTTATGTGGTCGATACAGCGCGGCAATCCGCCTGTTCGACATCGAGAATTTAATTCAAATGCACTTTGATCCGTTCTAGAACGCAAATACCTCTCCATTGATTATCAGTCCCCTTTTCCATCCTGCGGGAATTGTTCGCTATCCCAAGCTTTGTATATCACCGGATGCAGCAAGTGTGCTGATACATACGGCGCAGCTTGAAATAATTCAGCAGGGATGCCATCAATACCAACTGCTTTATTTTTTCTTGAGGGACTTGATTGCTGCTATAATTTCGCTTCTACTGGAAGTTTCGGTGTGAACTCTGGCATTTGTTGCGACAGAGTCCTCATTAGAGCTCGATAACATTCCGCCATCGTTAATGTTTAAGACGGTCGCAAAGTGTTCTCTCCATCCAGTGAGTTGCTCTTCATCCGAAATCGGAAGGTTATCATTTAGACTCGTCACCGGGTGTTGTTTGGAATTACCAGCAATTAGTTAATTTTCCAATTTAAGCCAGTGTGTCGATATACTGACGTTTGTCTCGTCTTACGTCACGCTGCACTTCTTTCTTCTTCACCCGGTATTGGACTTCTAATTTTCTCTTCTGCTCAGGCTGATGCAATTCGAAAGTCTATTGCTATACGCCCATCGATCCGTTTCCAGGTATCAGCTGTAAGCCATGTGTTTCTGTCTCTTACCGACATATGTGCTTGCTCCAGTCACAAAAGCATTTTTCACAGCATGCCAATGGTCATCCATGCTTTCCTGTCCTGAGCTGCTGAATGCTTCTGCTTCTAAGGCAAGATGTCTGTCGATATTGTACCTGCTATTGAGCAATTTACAGTGATTGCTACTGACGGCTTTAGTACGCCGTGATTATGTAAGTTAAGAATGCAGTTGGTAACTGTCAATGGTCGGAGGAACGAAAACGAACGAAACAGCTGTTGTTCTACGAACACGAAATGCCTAAAAATGGGAAGGAGATTTGGACTAGGTCAGCAATTCAAGGATGCTATCCAGCGACCTGGCATAATTTGGAGACTGCGCCAACAAGGGAACCACTTTGGATAAGGTCTAAAGCAACATTTAATAGGCTATTACTGAAAAACGCCACGCCGCGGCGCTTATATCGGACAGGGTCACCAAGAATTAGATCGACCGACATCGAAGTCGAGGGGGTCGTTTGATTGATGTGCCATAATGATATGAATGTAGTCTCAAAATAAGTATAGAATCAATTTCATACCTCACACTGTTGTTCTGTTGTTTATCGTGGTTATCTAGTCACCCTGTATAGCAATTTAATGCACTCGTTAAGTTAATGGTGCTGATACCGTGTCAAACGCTTGCGTGAATATAATGCTACCATAATCAGTAATCTAATCAGAATGAAGTTATCAAAAATTTAGATATTAGCATAAAAGTATCGTTTATGACCTTGACGTAGACACGATGAATACAAAATTACCAGTAGTTAGTAGGTTCTGTTTCTAAATTGAGAACAGCAGAGTTGAGTTGAGTTTCAATCACGCACAGTAAGGCCTGCGGTGCCATCAGATCATCCGTCAATTAAATGAACATTTAAGAGTGATAAAAATCAACACAAGAAGTCTATAAGACTTTCTTCTTCTTTCCAAGCATATGCGAAAGAGAGTGGCCGCTTGGTCTTCCACAGACAGTGGCTCGTATTGATATCTTCAGGCAATCAGATTAATTGGTTTAAATTCATTGTAAATTGAGCAAATATTTTTGGATATGCTGGCTTTGCCATCCGATGTTTATTGGTGGTAGAAAATTAAAGTGACTATTACACTTAAAAAGAAAGTTAAGTTGTGGATATGTGCGTCGACCCCAATGCACTTGAACGGCCCCCACTCGTTCGAGTCACTAACAATGCAAATGCTGACATTGCTCAAAGAGCATTCCTATCTAGAAACGGCTTCTCAAAATTGGCCATTCGGAGTCAGCATAAAACTGTAGATCCACGCACAAGACAAGTGATTGCTAAGAAGCTATGCCTGGCCCTCTACGGGCTGTAGCGCCACAGCACTCATCGCAAAGAACTCTTCAAAACGATTGCCGAATTCGGGATCCCGAGTAGATTGATCCGGTTATGTCTCAGCTAGGTAAGATATAAGTGATGCATCGTGCAGATTCGTTTGAAAACCTCTGAATCATTCAAAACCTGCACCAGATTTCGGCAAGGAGATTCGCTATCGTGTGATATCTACAATTGGGCACTGGAAAAGATGTGTGAAGGCAAAGAAAAGAAACAAAATAAATGCTGTCGAGCAGAAAACAATCCGCCACTCACCTTCTAGGCCAAAACATAACAATCGATAGCTACAATTTCGATTTAGTAAAGGACTTCGTCGTTCCTCGGGCAAAACGTATACTTTACAAACGACATCTTAGTCGAGATCCTACATGGGTTTGTCAAATCAACTGGGTGCGAAACTCCTAACTCAAGGAACCAACATCGTGCTCTACAAAACTCTTTTTCTTGCAAGTCCTGCTTTATGAAGCTTTAGGCAAAACTGAAGAGCTGATTTATGGTGGGAGGGGAAGACACAACCGCGAAATCTTTGAGCTGTACCATGATGTGAATGACATTTCGAGCATATGGCCAACAACGATATAGCAAAAAGGGTTTTCGAATACAAACCTCCTGGCTCAATAAAAAGTGGGCAACCGAACCTTTGGCGCTGCGGCACCTTAACATTAAATATGGCATACTGGTGGCAGCTGACAGGGCGATCAGATTGAGATCGCTTCGTCTTTGGAAAGAACTAAGATCGCTGACCTCACAATACCTGAACTCTTCTGCGAGACGAATTTCTTAACCAGCATCCCCCGAGAGGTCTTGCTGTGAGTCTGAAAATCAGACGCTGGAGGGTAAACTGCGAATCTTCACAGATAGATCAGAAATGGATGCAGATGTGAGTACTGGAGTCTATGCCAAGGACCTGAACATCCAGCTGATTGCTACCAAACCATTGATGCGTCTTCCAGGCTAAAACCACAGCCATTAAGGCAGCTCTGTCCTGACTAAAAAACAATTTGGTTTTTTTTACAGAAATCGTCATTTGTTCCGACAGCCAAGCATCGATCAAATCTTTGAGCACATTTAAATGCAAGACATTCCCCGTAATTGCCGGATATATCTCAACAAGATGGCTAAGCATTTTAAGGTCCTATCTATGTGGGTGCCGGCACTCTTTAACGCACCAGAGAATTTGCAAAAGTGACGAAATCGCAAGAAAGGGTACAAAATCTGCACTTTTACCCTATGGCGACATGCCCTCGATGCGTATAGCTACTGTAAAGCATCTACTGAAGCTGGAGATAAAAAGCAATTTCGTGGATGGTCAACTGGCACCAACAAATAGAGAGTTAACCTGACCGAACTACACAGCTTAAAAGTCGGTCATCTCCTTCGGTTCATAAAAAACTGGTTTGCGGAATAAAAAGACAGATCAGCGTGGCAGCACAATACGTCTGTACTGGCCTAGTTATGACTGCTGTCCCCTGACACAGCCGACAGCCACTTCAAACGAACTTAATCCGCTGCGCAACATATTTACATAGCTGTTTATGAAACAACCTACCTTCCGAAAGAACTGAACGCTCGTTAAGTTTCGTTGAATATGCGGATATGTTGCTATATTTATTTAATAACGTTATGTATACCAATTTATCCACACAGTTGCGAAGGCCTGATTGAATCCTCCGCAATTTGTCCAATCCAACTATGAGCCCATGCTTGAAATAATTCGAGGAAATGTGCAAAATAATAGAAATATGGAAAATGATGGAATTTCTGCTCTTTATGCATAGGCAACAATCAAATATCAACTGCAGTTAGCGTTGACTGGGGGGATTACTCAGCAGCTGTTTGAGATTCGACAGACTCTTCGTTCGGTGACCAGAAAATCTCCAAAAGACAACGGCAGAAAAGGTGCGGAATTTACAAGGGATTACATACGTTGGGATAACATGTGTCATGCATACTTCTCCTACAGCAACGATAGACGCTATAGTCAGGCTAACTGCTGCCACATAAGCTTTCAAGCTGCAAGAGTAGAAAATCAAACCTGGCGACGTAACGTGACCAGAACCCAGGAAGAGGTGGGTGGACTAAGTGCAAAAATTCGCCTGGGTGCCCCTGAGCATAAAACCTGATGAATAAGAGGTGATAATGGAAGATCGAGGACTCTAGAGATCTTTTGTGCGTGCTCTAGCCCACCCGCATCCACATTATTGAATATTGCGGGTCAGAAAATGAAGAAGAGCATCTCTAGAAACGGTGAAGATAACACTCCCTTCAGCTATTGGCACAAACCACGGGTAGAATAATCTATTACTTTTAGATCCGTACATCATGTACATCTGCGAGATACCGGCGACTAATAAAAAAAAACAAGCAAAATATTTACACATCTCACGAGAGCAATAAGAAAAACGTAAACATACAACCGCAACAGAAAGTGAAACTCTGCTTAGGAAAAGAATGCTTATCACAGCATGCACTTATCAAAACAAATATGGTATGAATGGGTTATCACAAAGCTTTGGAGATAAACGAGGGCACTCCTCGCCGTGCTCTAGTCATGGCTAAATCGTACTTGGAAGTCAGTCATAATCTTGTTTCGGTGGATTAGGAACAGAATTCACTGGCACAACACTTAGAACTAAAGCACTTCAAGGAATGACCATAAACTCATACACTGTCACTTATCTAAACAAAAACAATCACTTTCTTCGCAGACAACTACAAAACTTGAAAAAGTAAACTGTTCTGAATTTATAAATTCCCAAGACCAACCAAATTGAAACTCCTCGCGAGCGGTATAAGCCCGACCAGGGCGATGCACAGCACTCCTTCGATGTGCATGTTGCGAGTCCTTTCCTCTAAATCACCACCAACAGAGCGGTGCGCTCCCAGGAAAGCTCGGATTCTCATGTATTAATCCAAAAAAATTGAAGCAAGCAACATGAAGAGACCGACAAACCCAAGCAATCACCATCTTCCCTTCGGCGAACTTACACTTGTCATTTTCGCTGAGACTCCGGGAGACCTGTTTTTGAATACCCAACCGTTTACAACTAAACCGCGATGTCGTTTGCTTGCAACTGAAGCTACGGAATGAGCTCCGTTTTTTATAAATACACAAGGGAAAAGAGTGATATTTTCAAGCCGTTTTTTTTATGCACTTATGCACTACCGATATAACGACAACCTTCGTGGTGTGAGGACGTTTGCACGGAAAATCGATAAACGAAATTCGATTACATCGCAGATGTGCACTCTCGGATTAGGCTGCAGTGCAACACAAAGCCGAAGGTGAGTTGTTCGCGACTTTCACGGTTGTTCGCGAAAACACTTTACAGAGATCATTAAAAAAAAAAGCCAAAATGAGCTATGCATGCGGGATGGGTATTACATTTTGCGAAACTCGATCGGAATCGCTGTGCACGAGAGGAGATTACTCGTCGATAGCTCTTCTTTTTGTTTTCAAAACAAAAACGGACAAACAGCTTATGTAAGCTCGGACGCGTTTTAGATAAAAAGTTCTGCTTAAGCACGTTAATGGTCGATGGATTAGCAGTTGGGCACTATTTGTTTTGAAAGGCGCACACGTGACAGTTGGACAGGCATTTGATAGTGTGAACGAGTGTTTGTCCTTGTGGAAGGAAATCTCATTTTTCAAAAGACTCTGGACAGATGTATACCGGATGCATGGAGTCATATTCCACCCAAATTAGCTTGATTTTAATTATGTTTTTTGAATAGTTTTCTATTACAAGCGCTGCTACATTGGAATTCAGCTGAAAAATGAAATCTGATGCCATGTTTGATTATGTGAACGGGAATGACGTCCGACTGCCAGGCATCCACCCGACCAAGTCTGTTCAATTTATTTGCCCATGTGAACGTTCCTTATGTCTATGCAGTTTAAATAGAAACCAACCACGTACTCTGCAGCCATACCAAAAATACGAAAGTCAAAGTCGGCCCTATAGGGCAGCCCTATCTTCTTGAATTTTGTGTTCATTTCAAGTAAGAGGTTTTCCATTTTCTTCTTCTTTGCTTGGCGCTACAGTCCGAGGTGAACCTGGCCCTCAACCAAGATGCCTCTGCAGCCAGCACGATTTTTCGCCGGCTGCGCACACCAAGTTGGTTGAGGTCCTTCTTCACTTGCGTGCGCCGTCCTCTGGTGCGTTATCCCAATGGCTCGAAGAATCTTCTCCACCAGACGCCTTCAACGCATTCAAAACTTTCCTCTCAAAACGATCAAGAGCTTCTTCATCCGCTTTCAACAGCGTTATAGAGAAGGACGGGGATGATCGGCGTGTTATAGAAAATCAACTTGCTGTTTCTAGAGATGGCTCTGTTACTTTATTGCCTATTGAACCCAAAGAAGCAGCGATTGGTAAGAATAATTCTGCGCTTGATCTCGGTACTGGTGTTTTTGTCCCTGTTTCCTCCAGAGCCGAGGAAGACGAAGTCCTTGACTGACACAGCAACAGCAAACAACGAATATGTAGACTCAAGTTTTTGCACTTTACTTGATATTGCCGAGAATTACGACCTAAAATTTTAGTTAACGCTCTTAAAGTTGCTAATGGGGACGAATTAGGTTCCGACAGAAAAAGGCGAACTGCAATATTTGGTGTAGAATTTTTTAAAACTTTATTTAATTTTTTAGATTTGTTAAAACGGCAGTACGGCAGCGCTTCTATATCGTGTGGATGTCCTCAAAACGACGATTAATGCGAGCTCGAAGTCATTTTCACTCTCTTCATCACAACAAACATGCAGATACGCAATGAATTTGCTGCGTTTGAGAAAAGTCAAAGTTTGTATGGGGTGTCTTAATTCGAACGTTTTCCACGATGGCCTCGAAACCAATCCACCTTACAGACAAGTGAACAATTCACTTCGAACGTATTCGCCGATCCAAAGTTGTGAATTTTAGTGAAACGTTTCCCCCAGCGTTTTCCTCGACAAGGTGATTGTAATTCGTTTTAAGTAGGCCTTCGCGTGCACACCTTGACGCTGTGCGAAGGCTTAGTTAAGGTCAATGACTCAAGGCGATTTATCCTCTATGAGGAGACCCGAAGCATCTGTACTAAATGCCAGAGCAGAGCTAAGCGTTAAAAATAATATTGGGGAAAGGCCACAACCTTGCCTGGCTCCAGCTGACAGCTTTCCTCTGTCCAGTACTAGACGTTCAGGCCGATCGTAAGTCGTTTTGATTTGGTACCCATCTAGGATGTTTCTCCTATACAGAGCAAGCCAAATAAAACTATGTTAACACTGTCGAAAATGAACGAAGGTGAAGTGGCCGATTTTCCGAGCATTTCTGCATAATACTACACAGGGTATTAATATGGTCGACAAAGGAGGATCCACTTTTTTTCATAATTCGCGCTGACTGAATTCATTACTTACACCCTTGAGCGTACCGTGTCAAGACACAGCATGGCTCGAAGGAATAGAGGGAGAGAACGAGGAGGTACCTTGTAGCTTGTGGGAAATATTCAGCCCTATCGCAGAATCCGAACTATGAAGAAATGCTATCACAACATCCAAACGAAATATAACTTGTAGTAGAAACTCAAACGGTTCCAAAACCTCTGAACCGTTCGAAACCTGCACCGGATTTCGGCAAGGAAATGCGCTGTGGTGTGATTTCTTCAATTTGGTACTGGAGAAGATAGTGCGGCGGGCAAAAGTCTTCTACAAGTCAGTCCAGCTGTTGGGATACGCTGATGACAACGACATTATCGCGCGGTCCCAACGCGCAATAGTGGAAGATTTCACGGCAATTGAAGAACAGGCAAAACGAGCAGGTCTTAAGGTCAACGAGGACAAAACAAAATATATGCTGTCGAGCAAAAAACGATCCACCGATCCACGATTTCGAGGAAGTAAAGTTTGTCTACCTCGGGGCAAATGTAAACTCCACGAATGACATCGTAGTGGAGATCCGACGTAGAATCGCCCTTGGCAACCGATGCTACTTCGGTCTGTCAAAACAACTGGGCTCGAAACTCCTGACTCGAAGGACCAAAGTCATGCTCTACAAAACCCTTATGGAGCCGAAAGCTGGACATTAAGTAAGGCCGGAGAGCTGATTCTTGGTGCCTTCGAAAGAAAAATTCTACGTCGGATATATGGTCCCGTCTGCTTGGAAGGCGAATGGAGGAGAAGACACAACCGCGAACTCTACGAGCTGTACAAAGATGTGGATGTAGTACGGAAGGCAAAAATCCGTCGACTACACTGGCTCGGCCACATCGAGCGAATGGGCAACAACGCTCCAGCAAAGACGGTCTTCGAATCCGAGCCTTCTGGTTCGAGAAGGAGAGAGTCTTGGAACGGTTATGAGAAGCTGTCATCAACTGTCCTCTTGTCAGGAGACCATTTATAAAAATTCAAGTGTCGAGGATAGAACAGAGTCTTTGAGGACACCAGCATTTTTGTGGATATCAGACTTGAAACCGCTCAACTTGAATTGGACGGTTCAAAGGCTAGTGTTCAATCCATTGAAGAATACATTCATGGCGACCATAGGCACGCTTAATGGCGAACTCTTTCAACCGCACCTATATTGCTAAAGGGGACATAAGTGCTATGGGTCGGTACGAGGAGGGTGACGGCCCTTTTAAGGGAAGAGCTGGACAAATGCTGGTTTCCTTTTACTCGAAAAGAGTGGGAGAGATGAAAACATTTACGCAGTGGTCTTACCATTGAATACTCACCTCTACAGAAGTATAGGGGGAACACCGTGAGCGTCGAAATCTTTATGCAACTGCAGACTGTGGATGGATTGTTGAATGGATCGGTTTGTTCTACGGCCTCTAACGTTGGCGGATGAGTTCTTCCTTACCTTTTCAAGAACCTTGTTTGCTAAGGAAATATGACATAACAGCACGTCACTTTGTATTGATACTTATTTTATCCGATAGCACCCTGTACAAAATGACAGGAGTGTTAAGAATAGACATGCAATTGTATAGCAAGCTGTCCTGTATGAGACCTTGATCGACAATCGACGAATTTAGGACTGAATTTCATTCTACATTTCTTTTTATCCACTATCTGCCGCACTTCGCCGTTTTATTTCAATCTTTGGAGAAAAAAACACTCACTGTCCACTTGACTTACAAAAAAATACTTTATTTTATTTTTCCTTCCTAAACAAAACCTCCAGTCGAAGCTTACAGCTTGGCGCTTTCAAAAAACTGCACAAAGTCAGCCATGCTGTCGGCATAGTAGTCTGGCTGCTGGTTAGGATTCGTGTTCTTGAAGAGGTCATCTTTTGAGCAGCCTCCCGTCAGGACAACCAGCGTCTGCATGCCAGCCTTCTTCCCGAACTCAATGTCCTGCTCCAACATGTCCCCGATCATGAGTTTGCGTCGCTTTGTGTCCTCGCCATCCTCCGGGTCGGCTAACATCTTGGCCAATGCATTGCCTGGCTTCCCCAAGACAATCGGTTCCTTGCCAGTGGCATCGGCCAGAACCTTAAAGTATGGACCGGGTCCTGCAAGGAGCAACCTTAAAAATATAGATCATTCACTTGGAGAGGAAGTTGAAGCTTACCAAGGATCTGTATGTCCTTTCCAAGCGGCAGCATCATGTCGGTGGCTCCGCATATCAATATGCAGTCCGGATTTCTGAGGTACAGCTGTGCGCGGATCATTTTAGCACCCGACAAGTTGAAGTCCACGTCGACGATCACAGCCCGAACGGGTTCCCTGTCAAATATGCCCCTGCTCAGTTCCGTGAAGCTCTCTCCGAAGATTTTCGTTGGCTAATCACAGAAGAGAAGAGCAAATTAAAGTAAGTCAGATCCAAGCCGGATTAACGGAGACCTACCCCATCGATGACTTTGAAGCCGCCCTTCCGCAGGACAGACTTGAAGCTCTCCGTTCCTATGCAGTATATCAGGCCATCGAAATTGGTGCTCACGAGGTACTTGACAATGCTCTTGGCGGGGTGTATAATCTCTGACTGCAAAGAGGAATATGTCAACAGCTGCTGCTGGGGATGATGCTCAAGGCACTTACGTAGTCCAGTCCCATTGCGCGCAACTGCTTGTCGCATTGATCCTCCGTGCGGACACTGTTATTTGTGACGAAACTGTACTTCTTGCCGGCCTTCGATAAGGCCCTAAATCCATCAGCAGCACCGTCGATTGCAGCTAACAGGTTCCAAATAACTCCTGCGCGTGGAATGGAATTCAGTTTGAGCACAGTTTTGCAAGCGGTTTTTTCTGGAGGAGACTTACCGTCGATGTCTGAGTAGATCGAGTCTATGGAGTCCATGAACTTGACCTTCTCCTCTGGGGACATTTCAAGTATGTGACGGGGTTTCGGCAACACTTTTGTACTCTAGAAGGGAGAAGAATGCGTTTAGAGCTAGTGCTTTGGAAATTTGTTATAAAAGGTTGTCGATTCCTATTAGAATTCAGCGCATAATTTGTGTGACTGCAGAGCACAGAGGCACTTAAACCTGAGACACGGTTGTTCCTTTTTTTCGTGTCATATTCATAAACAGGGGATGGATCGTGACCAGCAGAGACGGTGTGTTATGCATGGTTTCACCCATGCCGGAAATAAGGAACTTATTAAAATAACGCAATTCCAGCTCGATTGTAAACGCATGCTCGTGAGATCGGTAGACGCCATGGCACCAATGTCACAATGACGATCAGTACTGAAGAATACCCAGTAATGTGGATTCGATGGCGATCAGCTGAATTAGAGATCGATAGGGAGTAAATCCGGCTTATTTTGCTGTTCTCCAATTTCGTATTAAATTGTGCCCACCCACGACTTAAAGTCGGATGACCATAGACCACACCCTGAGTTCGCGAATTTTGGTCAAAAAATCATCTTCTAGGATGACGCTCATATTTTTGTCAGAGGTAACTTTAGATAAGAGATGAGTGTGGTTTCAGGCCGCAGAATTCCAACATCGACCACATTTTCACACCATGGCAGATCCTGGAAATGTGTCGACCCCAACCTCGATGTCGTAGGTTCGATTCCAGCTCTGAGCGACAAAAATAATTTTCACGACCCCACCTCTTTCGAGTCACTGACAATGCTCAAAGAGTATTTCCTGTCTAGAAAAAGCTTCTCAAACTTGGCCGTTCGGAGTCGGCATAAAACTGTAGGTCCCTTCCACTCGTGAGAGAACAATAGCACGCACAACACAAGTGGTTGCTGAGAAGCAAGGCCCTGGCCTTCTACGGGTTGTAGCGCCTCTCATATTAAGGCTGTTTTGACATTTCTGCCAAACAGGTTATGCAGGATGACGGTGGAGAACTCTTGCTGCTTCATCAAGGTCAGTAACGAACTCACCGATCGTGCGAAACTCAAACGTCAACAACAGAGGCACGATCTTCCAAAACTCCATTCAACTGCTTGCTTACTCGGACTTTATTGATGTCATTGAAGGGGATGTGAAGTAGTAGCAGAAACTTTGAAGTAGGCAAGGACTTCGTTTACATCACCTAAGCAAGGACAATAACACCAGTACAGAGATCAAGTGCAGAATTATTCTTGCCCATCGCTGCTTCTTTGGGCTCAAGAGGCAATTGAGTAACAGAGTCTGTCCTGCTTAATGGTGCGGAGGCATGGACACTGTTGAAAGCGGACGAAGAAGCTCTTGGTAGTTTTGAAAAAAAAAGTTCTGTGATCTTTAATCCTGTTTGAGTAGATGACGTTTGTAAGAGATGATTTCACCACGAAGTGTACAGCGGCATGCACCTAGTTAAGCGTCTTAAATCCAACGATTAAGATGGCTAGGCTATACCGAGTCAGTGGAACAACGCAACAAAGAACGTCCTCGAACGAGATGAATCACACAAGTGGAAAAGGACATCAACCAACTTGGTGTGCGCAGTTTGAGGCAACTGGCGAAAGGTGAAATCCACAAATATCGTCTGTTTGCTTATGATTATGACGTGGCTACCTTGTTTTTTTTTTAAATGAGGCGGAAGACATAGTAACTGTCAATGGTTGGTGGTAGAAGGCGATTTGTGTATACCAGTTTTTGTTCTAAGGTACACACTTAATCCACATAAGTGAAGCAACGCTTGAAGCTGACAAGGAGAAATTTGTACTAGGTCATTAATTTGACGACGCGGTCCAGCGACTTTACATAATTTGGAAACTGCATGCAATACTTGGACTGTGCTAACCACTTTGTACGAGTTCTAGAGTAACATTCAATAGGCTATGGCAGGAATATGCCTACCGATTGAAGCATTGCCAGCGAAGCCGAGGAGTTCATTTCATGAATGTGCTATTCCACACATAATGACATGAATGTAGCTTGAGTGCATTATCTATTTCATACCTCGCACTGCTGTTATGTTACTTATCGTGCTTATCTAGCCATCTTGTACAGCAATTCACGCGTTAAGTTCATGGTGAATGTTGAATGCTGATACCGCGTCTAATACTGAATAAATATAATGCAACCATAACCACTAATCTAATCACAATGGCGTTATCAAATATTTAAGAAATCAGCATAAGAGAGTCATTTATGACCTTGTCGTAGACCCGTCGAACACAATAGCAGGCGGTTTGAGTAAACGCAGACCAGTCGTTAGTAGTTCTTTCTCTAAATTTGGAAAATGTTGGTAGAAATGGCGCGTCCCCTCAGATTCACGCAGAATACCCATCCGCCGTGCCATCATATCATCCGTCAATCAAGTGATCATTGAGTGATAAAATTCTACACACAAAGTCGATAAAAAATTCTCTTCTTCTTTCGAAGCAGAGAGGGAGGCTGCTTAGTCTTCGACAGACCGTGGCCCTTATTGATATCTTCAGACGATCAGATTAATTGGTTTGGATTCGTGGTTAACTGAGCAAATATTTTTTGATGTGCTGGCTTTCGAAGCCGATGTTGATTGTTGATCGAAAATGAGAGCGACTATTATACTTAACAAGAAAGCTGATCCTATCCCTTGCAACAACTAAAGAGGCATATCCCTGGTCCCGTGGTCAACGTACTGTGTAAACGTCTAATGACATTTTATCGATTTTAAGGCCGCATACGATAGCACTCATCGAAGCGATGGCCGAATTCGGAATCCCAGGGAAAATTGATATCGTTGTGTTGCACCGTGTAGTTTGGTTCAAACATGCATCGGATTAGGGCAAAGAGATTCACTTTTGTTTGATTTCTTCAATTTGGTACTGGAAAATATAGTGCGGCGGGCTGTTGTAAACATGGAAGGCACTATCTTCTACAAATCAGTGCAGCTGTTGACATCGACATCGTCGCTCGGTCCCAACGTGCCGTAGTGGACTCTTTCACTGCAATTGAGTAACAGGCGAAACGAGCGGGCCTTATGGTCAACGGGGACAAAACAAAAAATGCTTTCGAGCAGGAAATGATGCATCACTCACCACATAGGCCAAAACATAACAATCGACAGCTACAATTTTGAGGTAGTAAAGGAATTTGTAGTGTGTGTAATGCTAAATTGGTTTATCAAAGCAATTGGGCTTGAAACTCATGACAAACAACAAAGCTCTGTTTTTGCCAATCCTGCTTTATGAAGCTGTATGCAAAACTGAGGAGCTGATTCTTGGGCCTGTCCCAGTACCACTATTTTTTCTTGGAGGGTAAGACACAACCGCGGGCTCTACTAGCTGTACCAAGATGGTAAGTCACGAAGTCAATCCACTATAGTGGCTCTGTCATAATCGAGCGCATGGACAACAACAATCCAGTAAAAAGGGGCTTCGAATCCAAGCCTCCTGGCTCAAAAAAAGGTGCAACCGAACTTCTGGCACTGAGGCACTTTAACATTGAATATGGTAATCTGGTTACAGCCAACAGGGCGATCAGACCGACCGACCGTGAGATCGCTGCGTCTCTGGAAAAAAAACTATGATCTGGATACTCCACGATCCTTAGAAGGCATAACTCTATACCTATACACACTGACCTCAAAATACCTGAACTCCTCTCCAAGAAGAATTTCTCAACCAGCATCCCCTGAAGCAGTCTGATAATCTGACGCTGGAGGGACCACTGCGAATCTTCACAGATGGATCAGAGATGGATCCAGGCTAAAACCATAGCGATAAATGAAGCTCTGTCCTGGCTAAAAAACAATGTGGTTTTATTTACAGATCGTTATCTATTCCGACAACCAGACAGCAATCAACTTTCTGAGCTCAGTCACATGTAACTGAAAGACTTTCCGTAATTGCCACCTATCTCTTAACGAGGTGGCCAAGTATCTCAATATCCTACTCTTCTGGTTGCTGGGACTCTGTGACACCCCAGAGAACTGCTAGAAATGATACAAAGTCTGCACTATTTCCCTATAGCGAAAAGCCTTCGATGCCTATTACTACTGTAAAGCATCTGCTGAAGCTGGACACACGTGCTCAAGCAAATAATAGATGGTCAACTGGCACAGTATGTCTCATAAGCAAACATCTGTAGCCTTGGCTGGATCCCAAAAAATCACTCAAGCTGTTCAACATGAGCAGGTCTAATCTTAGAATCCTCATTGGCATTATAACAGACTACTGCACCATTGGTAACCACGCCTCTAGGATAGGTCACCTTTATAATGACTTCTGCAGAAACTGCAGAGACAAGGATGACGAACAAACCATTGCACACATCCTATGCAATTGTAGCGATCTCATATACCGTAACGTAAAGTCGGTTATCTCTTCGCATTATAAAAAGCTCAAAATGGTTTGCGGAATAGGTAGGCAGATCAGCGTGGTAGCAAAATGAGCCGTCCCACTGCCACTTCAACCGAATTAACCACACACTGGCAAAAATTTGAAAAATTTGAAAAATTAACATATTTATGGTACATCAATGTTTATAACACAATCGCTTCATCTACCTGCTGCAAGAGCTGAACGATCGTTGAGTTTCGTTGAATATGTGTAAATGGTGACTTATTTATCTGTGATCGTAATTATTTAATGTCTGTTAAGTTATTACACTTAACCAATTCTAGCACTAATTTATCCAGACAGTTGCGTAAGCCTGATTGAATCCTAGGCCATTTACCTGTTTGGAGTATCCAATTCAACTCTGAACCCATGTGCGAAATATTCGAGAAAATGTGCGAAATAATGGGATTTTCTCTGCGCTTCATGCATAGACAACAATCGAATATTGACTGCAGTTGGCGTTGCGGCCGTTTAACAGTTTGACAGTCTTTTCCATCGTTCGTTGACACGAAACCCTCCAAAAGAGGGAAAAGAGTGCGAAACTTACAAGGACTTGCATGGCTTGGGATAACAGGTGGCTATGCGTACCTATCTTACAGCGCCTCTAGATGCTGTAGTCAGCATCACCTCTAACTGCTTTCAGATAAGCTTCGAAACTGTTAAAGGACAAGAACAAACCAGGCGACGTAAGTTGACTAGGACCCAGGAGGAGGTGAGTGGACTTGAGAGACTTGAGACTGAGATGTTCCGCCTGGGCATAAATTCTGGTGAGTAAGCGTCGATGATCTCTAGTGCGTGCTTTACCCCGCGATCTTTTTGTTTGATATTTCGGGTCAGAAAAAGAAAAAGCAGTGCAATTTCTCTAGAAGCAGCCAAGACCGATCACAATGACAACACTCTCTTCTGTTATTGGCACAAATCACAATTATTTTTAGATCCGACTAATCAAAAGTATGAGGCAAAATATTTACACATCTCACGGCAGCAATTAAAAAAAATGTAAACATACAACCATAACAAGGTACACCATGAAATTGAAACTCTGCTTAGGAAAAGACTGCTTATCGAAGCATGCACTTATCAAAACCAAAATGAATGGGTTATCACAAAGCTCTCGAGATAATAGCAGGCACCCCTCGTCGTGCTGAAGACATGGCCAAATCGTGCTTGGAAGCACGTTGAGCAATCAGTCATAATCTTGTTTCGGTGGATTAGGAACAGAATTCACTGGCACAACACTTAGAACTAAAGCACTTCAAGGAATGTCCATAAATTCAAACACTGTCACTTATCTAAACAAAAACAATCACTTTCTTCGCAGACAACTACCAAACTTGAAAAAGCAAACTGTTCTGAATTTATAAATTCCCAAGACCAACCAAATTGAAACTCCTCGCGAGCGGTATAAGCCCGACCAGGGCGATGCACAGCCCTACTCCGATGTGCATGTTGCGAGTCCTTTCCTCTAAATCACCACCAACAGAGCGGTGCGCTCCCAGGAAAGCTCGGATTCTCATGTATTAATCCAAAAAAATGCTGATGATGAATGCATTAATTCATTAAATTCACTTCCCCTCAGCAGCCGGCCGGCAGCCCAACCGCCCACACGGCGAAGCACTTAAAAATCCAGCAAGCAAGATGAAGAGACCGATAAACCCAAGCAATCACCATCTTCCCTTCGGCGAACTTACACTTGTCATATTTGCTGAGACACCGGAAGATCTGTTTTTGAATACCCAGCCGTTTACAACCAGACCGCGACGCCGTTCGCTCGCAACTGAAGCAATCAAACGAGTTTCGTTTTTAATAAATACACAATGGAATTGATAATGGAAAAGAGTGATATTTTCAAGTCGTTTTTTTGCGCTACTGATATAACAAAACACACCAGCCCATGCCGACCTTTGTGGTGTGTGTACGGGAAATCGATAAACGAAATTCGATTACACCGCAGATGTGTACTCTCGGATTAGGCTGCAGTGCAACACAAAGCAGTAGGTGAGTCGTTCGCGACTCCTGGAGCCGCGCAACACTTGGCCGAGATCATTTAAATAAAAGCCGCAGCGAGCTATCAATGCGAGATGGGTATTACATTTTGCGAAACTCGATCGGAATCGCTGTGCACGAGAGGAGATTACTCGTCGATAGCTGTTGGGTATGGACGTATGTTTTGTATGTTTTCAAAACAAAAATAGACAATCAGCTTATGTGAGTTCGGCCGGTTTTTTTTCAGATAAGAAGGTCTGCGTGAACATATTTACTGTCGATGGATTAGCACTTGGACACATTTGTTTTTTGGATTGTGGAAGCCTTTTATTTGATTTTATTGAACAGAAAATGTGTACCACCAACAGGGGGTTACTGAACGCGCTTAGCACTTCCTTTTAATGCAGGTTACTTATATGCCAGACAAAAGTGCGTAAAACTAGCTTAACTAACTTAAAGTTCTTACATCTAATCTAACCCTATACTTTAAGCCAACCCAATCTTAATATGTCTGTGCCTTTTGGCTGGCACTTTGTTGCTGTTTGTCCACATAGAGAAGGAGGAAAAACGCCGGCAAGGGTTTCTTCATGATAGATTTACGGGTACTGGCTGTGTGTGCAGCCACCAGGCCGATGACGCGATTGGCACTCCAAACTCTCAGGAGCGATTAATTAAATGCAAAAAAAGTGTGCGCAAGTCGCTGGTGGGATTAATACGGCCGCTGTGCTGCACAGTTGTAAGATAAACCATGAAGGATATACATAAATGAAGTTAACTCTGGCTGCTTGCTCTTGGAACTGTTTTTGGGGCTGAGCGATCTGCCATTGGATAGAGAGCAGGACCGCCTTCAGATCTGGATCAGCTTCATGTTTCCTGGCAACTGGGAGCGAAGCCACGTTCGACACTGTCTGTTGGACACACGCTTAACTTAAACAGCTCCTCTTTGAGTACTCAATCAACTTCCAGGCAGGCGCCCACGTGACTGGTGGACAGGCATTTGACAGTGTGAGCGAGTGTTTGTCCTAGTACAAACAAAATTGTTAAAAGTGTCTGTTATTGAAAACATACATTCTGGCAATGGACAGAAGTATACCGGATGCATGGAGTCATATCTCATCCAAATTAGCTTGATTTTCATTGGAAATTTCATTGGAATTCAGCTGAAAAATGAAATCTGATGCCATGTTTGATTATGTGAACGGCGATTAATACATCCGACTGCCAGGCAACCACCTGACCAAGTCTGTCCAATATGCTTGCCCATATGCACGTTGCTTATGCGTGTGTGGTTTAAATAGAATCTAACTACGTACCCTGCATTCGTACCAAAAATACGAAACTCAAAGTTAGTCGTATTTAGTGCAGCGTTATGTTATCAATTTCTTGTTCATTTCACAGGTTTTACATATTCTTCTTAGCTTGGCGCTACAGTCCGGAGTGGACCTGGCTCTCAACCAACATGCCTCTCCAGCCGGCACTATTTTTCGCTGTCTGCAGCTGTGCGCACTAATTTGGTTTAGATCCTTTTCCACTTGTGTGCGTCATTTCGTTCGAGGACGTCGTCTGGTACATTGTCCCAATGACTCGGAATTGAAGACTGTTCGGGTCGGAGCTGTGGTGTCCATCCACTCTACATGAACTAGCCATGTTAAGCGTTGGATTCGAAGTTGGCTAGGTGCACACCGCGGCACTATTCGTACAGTACGTGGTTGAACCTTCTCCTGCAGACGCCTTCAACGCATGCAAAACTTTTCTCTCAAAACGACCAAGAGCTTCTTTATCCGTTTTCAGAGCGTCCATGTCTCTGCGTCATAGGGCAAGACAGGGATGATCAGAGTTTTATATAAAGTCAGCTTGGTGTTTCGAGAGATGGCTCTGTTACTCAATTGCCTCTCGAGCCCAAAGAAGCACCGATGAACAAAAGTAATTCTGCTTGATCTCTGTTCTGGTTGTCCCTAATTACTCAGGAGCCTAGGTAGACGAAGTCCTTGACTTCCTCAAAGTCTCTACTGCCCATTGTGACGCTCTTTCCGCTCTTCCGTGATGACAGCATGTACTTTGTTCTTCGCTGCTTTACCCCTAGACCCATTTTCCCCGCTTCCGCTTTAATGCCAACAAACGCCACATTGACGGCTCGCTATGTTCGTCTAATCACGTGAACGTTGTCCGCGGCTGCGTTTGAGTTTCGTACGGTCTTCTCAAGTTTCTTAAGTTATGCCCAGCTATTTTGTGCAGAAGCGGTGTGTATCGACCCCTATGCACTTGACCTTCGGCGTCTAGATTCAATAAGATACGACAAAAATGATATCCATGTTCCCAGTTCTTTCGAGTCGAGTCACTGACAATGCTCAATAGTACGTCTGTCTAGAAAATGCTTCTCAAAACTTGGCCGTTCGGAGTCGGCAGTAAACTGTAGGTCCCTTCCACTAGTGAGAGAAAATTATCACGCACAACACGAATGGTTGCTGAAAAGTTAGACTCTAGCCATCTAGGGGTTGGCTTAACAATAGTGGCCCAACGGATGTACAATGCTTATAAAGTTTACAGTGTTGCCAATTATAATATTTAAAATGTATCAGTTATCAGTGGAGATCTTTAACATCACCCGGATGTTCAAGTCCGTGTGTCCTTGTTGCTCCTTGAGGAATGGGGTGGTGGTAAGACGGCTCAGTTAGCCGCGATGGTGACTGCGATCACTGCTTTGATAGAAGTGATACAGCCCGTTGCTTAATGTCCTTGGGAATGTCTGCTCATTAAGTAGATTCAATGCGTTGAGGAATCGCTGTCCGGGGGTCGAACTTCTCAGGTGCCTGATAGCCATGTTTGGGTGGTTGCGAATGCCATGTAGTTGTCTCTGAAACAGTGTCACTAAGTACTCTTGTATGGGGACGATGCGGGCTTCCTCGTAGAGTCTCTTGTTGCTGGGGTACTTCTACCGGTCTCTGTCATAGGTGAGACCGGTGCATATTCGGAGTATCTTCCTCTCAAATATTGAAAGCTTTTCCATGCTGGCCTTGGAGATGATGGGCCGTTGCGCCATCCATATTATATTATTATACCTAATGCACCATAAAGCTTCTCAAACTTGGCCGTTCGAAATCGGCATAAAAGGTGCTTTTAACTCGTAAGAGCACAACAGCACGCACAACACGAGTGGTTGCTGAGAATCCAGCCCCTGGTCCTCTGGGAGCTGCAGCGCCAACAATATTGCTTACTTTCTTACTTAATGTTACTCGGCTACTTTGAACAAATGCCGATGCATGATTCTTAGAGTCAATATTTTGGAGTATGTACTCGATTTGGAATCTTAAAGATTTAATGTTCCATTAACTGAATGTCATTAGGTTCGTGGAAACCATTTAAACGTACACACTTCCCACATATTTCCGCTAGATTCCGGGTGGACGTGACACATGAGCCGCAGTTAACATAGCTCTACAATGAACATGGTCTTGTGCTGACCGACTGATGCCTCTTTTCAGGTGTCCACGCAACAGCAGCCGATGCCTTTCTCTCCTTCGTTGTCTCTAAGTCGTGGACTTTCAATTCTGCGCCGTTTGTTCGCAAAAATTCATTTGACAAGAACGACGTCGCTAAACAGTCAGTTTTATTTGTCGTTCAGCCTCCAAGTCGCACCGAACACCATCAGACTTTACGGAACTCGAGATAATTCGAAGAACTCTTCTGTCGAACCCAACAAGAATCTCTTAGTCTTCTGTTGGCATCTGTTTGGAATTTTATGAGGTTGGAATTTTTCGCTGGTAGACCACTCGAACATAGTTCTTGTGTCACTTCTCTATTCGGGCCAGTTTACAAATCAATAAGGAAAAGAAACATAATTCTTAATTAAGAAGACATTTCCCTGCCCAAACATACAGACAGCCAGTATTTCCCTTTCAACTGAGTTGCCGTAAATGAAATCAAATCCGCAACCATTTGATATTCCCCGAGATGCAATTTGTGGTTGCGGTGTAGTAGACTCCCAGAAACCCTCATGCGCCTATTCAAGATCACCGAACGAGAACTGCAGAGAATAGTGCATACACGGCATTGACTGCTTTGTAGAGTAGCTGAACACATGTCATAGGCTTTAACTGCAAGTAAATGGGATGACAAAGCTATTCAATTTCTTTATTAGTATAGTTACGTATTATGTTCATATGTTGGCATTTTGTGAAAGCTGAGTGTTGTGCACGTTGGTAGGTTAGGTTAGTTTATAGTGGCTGCCCAGACACTTAGGTCAGAGTGGGCCCAGTGTAATGTCTCGCGGATTGCCTTCTCCTAACATCGGAACCAGTTGGTGCTTGCAGTGAAGCGATTTAGCTGGCCTATGCTGACGCTGTTTAACTCAGTGAGGTTGTTGAAGTAGTAAGCCACTAGGTGCAGGAACCTACGACTGGCAAGAGCACTGCAGGAGCAGAGAAGGTGATAAGTGTTCTCTTCCTCCTCTTCATCCATACAGCTTCCGCAGAAATAATTATATGGAGCACCCATCCTGCGAGCATGAGTGCCAATTACACAGTCCCAGTTATGACTCCCATGAGGTTCCTTAATGAGGGCTCGCTGAGTCTAAGTAGACTGAGTGACCGTTTTAGGTTTGATGATGGCCAGATTTCTTTTGTTTTAAGGCAGGTGGTGCCTTCTAGCAATTTGTCATTGGTGGTTTTGATTGTGCGAATCTTTAAAAGGAAGGTAGTACCCCTGCGTTTGATAAGGATGAGGTTGTACCCCACCTAGCGAGTTCGTCGGCTTTGCAGTTTCCTGGTATTTCACAGTGTCCCAGCACCCACATGAGGTGAATGTTAAAATGTTCACCCATCTCGTTAAGAGACAGCCTGCAATTAAGGAATGTTTTTGAGTAAAGCTTGACATTGTGCAGCGACTGTCCGAACAGATGGTGATATGCCTATTTCTCCTCTTTAATCGCAATGGTTTCTTCCTGGAAAACGCTACAGTTGAGATCTTGGGAACAGACACCCACACCCACCCCTTCGTTAGAATTCGATGCGTCTGTGAAAATGCGCAGAGGATCATTCAACGTCAGTCATACAGTACGATGTGACAGGAATACTGATCGAGAATTTCTTCTCGAAGATAGCCTGGGATAGTAGGCTAGCTTCCACCTTCGCTAGAAATGAAGTTAGATTCCTTGAGAATGGTTGAGTGGCCGATGTTGAGTTTGGACCACAGTCGGAGTGCTTTGAGTCTCAACGCTGTGCTGGCTGCTATTTCTTTTCCGATTTTTTCCAGTGGAGAATATTCAGTGCGTCTGACGAAGTCCTTCTCAGTGCTCGGCTGATGCACAAGCAGGCCAGTCTTTGTACTCGATTGAGTACCTAGCAGTTGATAGCTTTGTTTAGTGCTGTTTGCACGTTAGTAGGTTATAAGCAGTTTGTTTCTTGAATACGTGCTGATTTTGTACGTCTAGATAGATCATAGCGCAAGAGAGGTTACACTTGAGTACCTCGGCTCGTGGGTGCTTAAATCGCTGCCAGCAGGCGTCAGCCTTTTGGGTCCTCTGACACACTTGGACGTGGAGTACGAAGTGGCGCTTTCCTCATTAGGCTACAGCGGCACCTTCTTGGTCTCTGCCACGCATCGTTTTTCAGTCTCAGAGAGTTTCTTGGCCGTCCGGGGTTCCAGTGTATATGTATATTGAAACGAAGAGGCAGTCGACATTTTAAAGATCTTTTTGAGCTGAAAATGGGGTTGTCTGTCTCTGTTTGACTGTTTTCCCAGGTAGTGATATCCATTTGGATCTCATGTTGTTTTTGACTCCGGACAGTGCCATAGGGCCTTTTTTCCGTCAAATGCAGTCGGTTGTGCTTCAAACCAATATGGAATTTGTACGAACGCTTTGACTATTGCCCAGCGATCGATTTAGCCTTTTCGAAGTAATTCAGCCAGGGTTTAGCTGACCAACTGTACGGCTAGATGGCGAAGTTGGTTGAGTGCCTGCCTTTGATTATAGGTGTCCCAAGTTCGAATAAGGGTTTTTTGGTTGTCAAATCTGGTCCAGTCACCATTTGCCCTTAGGATCAAATTAACGGCACTGGGTATCACAATGGACCAGCATTTGTGGGCCGGCAGTTTTCGCTGAAAGCCCAATAATCTAACTTATAGTTGACAAGGAGACCCAATTCTGGCAGACATTCATCCAGAGAAACAGAGAACACTTAAAGTGGCAGTACGGTTGTGCTTGAGCTTGAGCGTGAACAATGGCGGCTTCCATCGCGCAGAAAGCCTTCTTTTTCTTCTTTGATTGGCGCAACAGTCCGGGGTGGACCTGGGCCTCAACCAACATGCGTCTCCAGCCAGCACGATATTTCGCCAGCTGCGCACACCAAGCTGGTTGAGGTCCTTTTTCACTTGTGTGCGCCATCTAGTGCGAGGACGTCCTCTGTTGCGCTGTCCCAATGGCTCGGTGTCGAAGACTTTTCGGCCCTTAGCTGTGGTTGCCATCCGCTCTGCATGACCTAGCCATCTTAAGCGTTGGATCCGAAGACGCTTAACTAGGTGCATGCCACTGTACAGCTCCGTTGAGTTCGTGGTTGAACCTTCTTCTCCAAACGCCATCAACGCAAACAGGACCAAAGATCGTACGCAGAACTTGTCTCTCAAAACAATCTAGAGCTTATTCATCCGCTTTCAATAGAGTCCATGTCTCTGTGCCATAGAGCAGGACAGGGATGATCAGAGTTTTATATAAAGTCAGCTTGGTGTTTCGAGAGATGGCTCTGTTACTCAATTGCCTCTTGAGCCCAAAGAAGCTGCGATTGGCAAGAGTAATTCTGCGCTTGATCTCGGTACTGGTGTTGTTGTCCCTATTTACTCCAGAGCCTAGGTAGACGAAGTCCTTGACTACTTCAAAGTGTCTGCTGCCCAATATGACGCTCTGTTCGAGACATCGATGTTGTGCGTCCTTTCGTGAGACAGCATGTACTTTGTTTTGCCCTGGTTTATCGCTAGACCCATTTTAGCCGCTTCCGCTTCAATGCCAGCAAACGCCTCATTGACGGTTTGCTGTGTTCGTCCAATCACGTCAATGTCGTCCGCGAAAGCAAGCAGCTGAACGGACTTTTGCAAGATCGTGCCTTGGGTGTTTTACATTTGAGTTGTGCACGATCTCCTCAAGTATGATGTTAAAGAAGTCACATGACAGCGCGTCGCCTCGCCTTAAACCTTTTTTGACATTGAAGGTCTCGGTGAGTTCGTTACCGACTTTGATGGAGCAGCGAGAATTCTTCATCGTCATCCTGCACAACCTGACGAGCTTGGCAGGAATGTCAAAACTAGACATGGCGCTGTATAGCTCGTCTCTATGCACGCTGTCATATGCGGCCTTGAAATCGACAAATAGGTGGTTGGTGTCGATCTGCATCTCTTGAGTCTTTCCAGGATCTGCCGAAGGGTAAATATTTGGCCAGAAGACAAGAGACCCCTTTGACTGCGTCAACTATCGCTGGATCAGCCTTAACATCGCGTACAAGTTACTCTCTGCGCAGAAAGTCTTGGTGCCCAAATATCCGATTCATAGAGGATGTGATGTGCCCATCTAAAGTATTATGAAAGCAAAACGTAACTTACCCTTGACTTCATGTGCAGTTGCTCTGGCGATGAAGGATTCAGAAAGTAGACTCCTCACCATCTTTGTTACTGTCCCAGCCCCTGTCAAGTAGAAGTGGAGAACGCTGCTCGAATACTTCTTCGAAGAATTATTTAAAATAATGTGCCCCTATCAGGACATCGGCACGACAGAAAGAGAGGAATCCATTTCCTCTACTGGACATTACAATGGGTCACCTCACGTACTTTAACTGTTCGATAGTCCATTGGTTTCCTGGTATTACCTAACTTCCTCGTCTTGCTTGGTTCTTGATTTATTTCTAAACTTATTCCCTGAGCTCTAGTTTGCCGAGAATAGTCGGTGTTTCCCAACCAACTATGGATTTTACAATCGACTCAACCTATTCCAGGGAAAACTAGTTCCACGTCAGACAACACTCTCAGACTAATCACAGACTTTCCTAGTGCCACTTCACCACACCTTGTAATGACTCACTCCCGAATGGACTTTACTGGCTGCAAACTTATCTTGGTACTGCAAAGTTGTTCACCCATGTGCAAACCATTTCCTCCATAAAGTGAGATTGCAACATGAAAACATTTAGGAATCTATCGCGTGTCATTCCTGCGGTTCAGCAGGTTTTCGTTCCCGCGAATATATCTCAAATGGCTCTTAACGACTTCGAAGATGCTGGAATCGGTGTGAATCTTACTTTGTAGTCTCATAAAATTCGACGTATCTTAGGAAGCAGTGGAAAACCATAAACAAGTTCCGCCCGGTGACGCAGAGTGGTAAACGGGCGTGACTCACGCGAGACAGACGACAATTCAAACGTAAAACACTCATTGACACAGCACACACATCTTGGGCTGCCCCGTATGCGGTGGGGAGTCCACTTTATGGGCAGACCACCGATCTGCTTGCAGTATGCAGCATGTGCTTACCTTCGCGCATCAAGTTGGGCTGAGACATGTAAAATCGAAATGCTCAGATCTATGATTCGACCTAGTTTGCCTTTGCTGATGCGGAAATCGAAAAAAATCCGTTTTGCGTCGTTTGAATTTGAGTCAGAGCACTTGTCAATCGGAGACTTTTCCGATGAGGTTCAGTGGGTGTCTGGCAGGGCAGTGGGCAATCAGTCAATCAAATGTTTTGCTGGACAGTGGGAATGCTTCTTCCAACGCTGCGCGGCAGAGAATATCTTGCTGATAAGAGATAAATGAGCATTAAGTGGAGAGGCAACTAAAAATAGCTGTCATCATGGTATCTGGTGCAGTAAATGTGAAGCTTATGCATGGGAGTTGTAACTTCATCCGAGAGGGAG
This sequence comes from Eristalis arbustorum, assembly GCA_916610145.1. Classification (NCBI taxonomy): domain Eukaryota; kingdom Metazoa; phylum Arthropoda; class Insecta; order Diptera; family Syrphidae; genus Eristalis; species Eristalis arbustorum. The sequence continues at coordinate 43,049,576 of OU744320.1, read as the reverse complement.
TGCAGAAGTCTCGCATTACCATAAAGTTTAACTGCACTGGGCCGGGCAGGTAGTTGTGGGAATGAGACGCTGTTACAAAAACCAACCTTTTCTTCAAAGCTGCTACCGAACAGCCGCTGTGGCAGGTCGAAGATGAGCCATGAAATCCATCAGGAAACTGAAAAGGATTGTCTGGAACTAGATGAGTAAGCTCCAAAAATAACAGAGTAACTCTAATTGAGACTCTACTGTGCGTCATAGCAGACAGCTGATCTGTCATGACGCGAACCCATCTCCGACTATTGATCTGTCAATTTCGTGTGGTTTCACTTGTAAACTCTATTCATTTGACAGTGGGAAGAACAGTTGGTCTAAGTTTAAATAGAATGGTTGAGTTGGATATCGACAAAATATGTCGAGTTTGCTTGCAGGTCGATGTAGAATCATCGTTTCTGTTTGATGAACAAAATGCCGTCAAGGGTGTAAGCCTGTCCGATATGATTGCCGAATGTACAATATACACAGTAAGTTTATCCTTGAAACGGATGCAATGCAAACTTGAGCATTCTATCACTTCTAGGTTCGACGCTTTGACGGATTCCCAGATCTCATATGTAAGGATTGCATGGAGCAAGTTCGAACTGCGTATGCATTCAAGAAGCAGTACGAATCATCACATCGAAAGTTGATTAACTTTCTTGAGTCGAAATGTAGATTACCTGAACAGCCGAGTGCGGTCAATGATAAGTGCATTCAAACAGACGATACGTCAATGTATCCCTGCGAGAAGTGTGCGGATAAGTTCATTAACTATGAACGTCTTAGGGTAACGTTGATATAATTGGTCCATTGTGTGGGCGGACAGTTAACGTCTTTTTTTCCAGGACCACAGACTTGTTGCACACAAGGGTACAGCGAATCTGTGTCGTCTGTGCTCTAAGAAGTTTCGTCGTATTACGGATCTTAAAAATCACATCGCTGTTTGTCATCCAGAATCTGGACTTTCAACACCGAACGAGTGCGGCATATGCAGAAAGAAATTCGTAAGAAAAGAGCACGTTCTTCGGCATTTGCAAAAGGTACATAAAATTCCCGTGGGCTATAAGGTATCAAAGGTATTAAATGAAAAGTAAGTACAAACCTCAATCGAATAAAATGTGCAACTGGGATGTATTGATCATTTTCCATTTTCAGATTCCAATTTGAACCTAGAAAGTCCAACCCCGATGGCTGTGATAGTCATGAGGAAACGGAAAATGATGGGGGCTCCGATTCACCCGACCCGATCGATCCAGTGGATGAGTCGGAATCGTATGTATTCGTATATTTGTACAGCTGTGTGGATAACTTGTGTATTCTCCATTTCTATTTGAAGTCAAAAAAATGAAACATCCGAGCAGATGGAGATTGTCGATGATCCGAATCCAGACCTAAAATCGGAAATCGAATCGAATGATGGTGATGTACGCTTTTGTGATGGTTTGAACGAACCGCATTTGTTTTGTAGCGACGATGATGAAATACCCTTATCCACACTAGTTAGTAAGAATGTGTCACCGCAGAAAGGTGAGTTCGAATTTACCGGCATCGTGTTTAGATGAAGCCACAAATTTGTTCGCGACCACACCATTATCGCCGTTTTCCTCTTTAAACCAGCTTCAACGGCTGTCAAAGAAGAACCCGACGAGGCTACCACACTGCCGGAAAGTCCCACAAAGTCCCGTTCCGCAAGTCCCGTTGAAAAGCAAGAACCTGCCCCTGAACGCAAAACCAAGTCACCACCAAAGCGTCGTTTCAAATGCAGTCAATGTGACAAAAAATTCACACGAAGTAACCACGTTAAGCGTCACCTTCTCTCGCACAGTCAAGAGAAACCGTTCAGTTGTGACATATGCGACAAAGGATTCACTCGAGCCGATCACCTTAAGCTACACATGAGCAATCACAGCACTGAAAAAGCATACGAGTGCCATAGCTGTGATCGAAGCTTCAATCGGATTGATCGTCTCAATCGACATCTCAGACAACATCGCAGCGGTGCTAAATTGCCACGTTCCGAGAAGTGTAATGTCTGCTATAGGTCATTCAGCAGCAAATACTATCTGCAGAAGCACATGCGTCTGCACACGGAAAAAGATTGGAAATGCAAGTTTTGTGAGCTTGAATGTGATTCCAGGGAATCACTGAAGGAGCACACCAAATTGCACAGCTCGGACAGGCCGTTCCTGTGTTCGGAATGCGGACAGAGCTTCCACAGAAAGGATTACCTGCTCATCCATATGCGGAGGCACAATGGTGAAAAGCCCTACAAGTGTAAATATTGCGAAAAGGGCTTCCCCCGGGCGACGGACTTAAAAGTCCACGAGAGGTTAGTGCTCGGAAAATGCTGAGTTGAGTGTGCAATTTTGTTTGTTCCCTCTTCAGGTACCATACGGGTGAGAAAACACATTTGTGTACGATCTGTGGGAAGGGATTCCATCGAAGCTATAACCTGGTGGTGCACATGCGTGTGCATACCGGCGAGAGACCCTACCAATGTCCACATTGTCCAAAGAACTTCGCCCAGGGCAATGACTTGAAGGTGCATGTGCGGAGGCACACGGGTGAGCGTTTTACGTGCGAAACTTGTGGAGATGAATTCATGCAGGCCTACAATCTAACACAGCACAATCAAACTGTGCACGGAATTGAGGACAAGACTCGCAAGGGTCGTGTTATTAAAGTCAAATCAGAGAACTTTGGTCAAGAGGTATGCGATGAAAGCGGCTGTGAATCAGTTCTGTCGATGCTCGCCATATTCATGCGGAATCTATTCCTTCAGACCGATTTGCATTTTATTTCTTTCCAGCTCATATCGGATGCTGAGGGTATTGTGAAGAAAGAAACGATTGAAGAGGAAAAATTGGAACAGTAATTGTATGAACTCTACCAGGAGCTCTTAGTTTTTATTCAGTCTGCATGTTAAGACGTTCCACTCCATGTATTTGCATCATTTCAAACTCGTCCTACTTCGCGAACGAGACGAGCATACAAACGGATTGGCATCAGATTGCGGATGAATCTGTTCAAAAATGACGAAGACCACCGAGAAATCAATTTGATTAAAAAAACCCATTAAAACTACTTTATTTCCATAAGTGTGACAAAAGAAAATTGTACATCATTCCGCGATGGCACGAGCCATTCACAGGCTATACTCTGTCCAGCGCTTCGACCATCACAATGCTGTTTCCTCGAATGACCTGCGGAAATTGTGATTTGTTAGATGACTGCGTGAATATAAGAGGTTTATTTGATGCTTACCACCATTCCGATGTTATTTCTTGTACTATCTCTGCACTCCTCCACGGTTTCGTCGAGTACGACATTCATGAAGGGATCAAAACCACGAAGTATACCGGCAACAGATCTGCCGCCATTAAGTTTAAGTAGCATTCGCTTATCCATGTATCTATGAAGTAAACGTAATTTAGCCAAGGTTTAGAAAATAAATGTAATCAGAACACACTTTTTCAACTCTGGTGGATGTGCTTTAGACATTTTGAGGATTAATTTCTTGATAAATTGATGAACAAAACCTGAGAAGCGTTGCAAGCGCGAAACGTTTGGATTATTTGACAGAAATGCGAAAAGAACCTGAAAATCATTCTGGCAAATGTCATTGGGGGAACGTGTGGAAAAGTTCTGTTTCATTTGTATGCGAAAGTAGGTGCTTTGTTTGTGGTTAAAGTTATTCATTTTTTTGATGGATTTAGTCATATATAAAAAAAAGTTTGACTAGGTAATGTAAAAAATTATATTGTTTCAAAAATCAGCTAATAGATGACTACAAAATGCTCGTTTATTGAATTTTAATTCCTACAGATTGGAGGCATCTGTTGTTCTGTTCCCCGCTGAAAACATATGTCATCTGGTGTGTTTTTTTCTTTCTCTCTCGTCAAATTCTGACATTTGTGTGGCCTGAGATTTTTTGATTTTACCAAATTCGTATACATCTTGCAATTTTTTTTTGTTTCGCAACTAGAATTGTTATGTGAGGACAGTTTGTTCTTCTTATTGCATTGTAAAACCTTCCAATAGTGCGAATTAAGTGAATTCAGACAGATCAAATCGTTACTTGAATTCTTTATGGCAGGCATACAGAAATACTCCTCTTTAAAGTACATTCACTGCACTGCCACAGGCTTAGGATGAGATCTAATTTTTTGTTTAATCAAATGCACATTGTTACAGATATTCGGCAGGTGATGGGCGGCAGCCGGGCAACACTCAACCGTCGCCAAGAAGAGGTGGACACAACAATAATGCTCAGGGGGATATTGGGGTACCGGACTACCTCTACCTAACCCCTGGGGGAGAATATCGGGACATCTACCAGCTAGACGATCATTATATGTAAAAATCTGTGAAGAAACGCTTGATTGTTTGCTTATGTGTTCACTCTCGAATTTGCAGTCACTCCGATGAGGATGACAACAGTGTAAATCACAAGCAACAACTCCCGCGGAGAGCTGACAGAGGCAGTGGACTTATGGACAGTTTGTCTTCGCCAGTCGATAATGATCCAAATAAATACAAATATCTCTTTGGCAGTGGCGAGAGAGATCTGTCGATATCTCTCGACAGGCATACGGACTTTCGTAATCTTTGCGATTCCCCAGAGGATGGTAAATTATTTTGAAATTTTCATAAACCTTCCTGGGAAAAATCGTTGAAATGGGTTCATTCGACAGAAATATCAGTTCGCAAATACCTGTCGGTGAGTGTTGGGGTTGTGAGTTTGATAACCGAAAATCTCTTGAGTCATCCGTTCATCGTCTTACGAAGACAGTGTCAAGTCTTCCATGCATCAGAAAAGTAATTTAACTGTACGCTCTTTGCTTGGGAGTGACAAGGCTTTTTGCTGGCCCGCAGAGTGAAACGTCTTAAGCGAAGAGCGTTAGTGTCTGAATCAGAGGTTCAATATGGGTCTTGCATTTGCAGGTATCATCTAACGCCGATTAGTCTTATACCTAGTATAATCCATCTTCACAAGCGACAAGGAGTCACTACGCTATGGAAGGGACTGGGAAGCTGCCTCTTGGTGCGTGGCATGTCAATGGGAGTGGACGATCTGATAGCTAAACTCACTCCGTGGCCCAAGTAAGAATAAAAAAAAAAATCTTAAAAATCGACCATTTTGGCTACGTTAACCTTTTCACTAACAGAGACGTTGACAGTCGAACCACGGTGAAACGCTTCGGACAGCACTTGATCTTGAAATGGTAAAAATTCACCCGCATTCCCGTCGCCTCCCAATAATCACTATTTCTTGCTTTTCAGTGTGAGCATTGCTGTCGTGATGCCATTCTATGCCGCGTCGCTTGTGGAAACCGTTCAGAGTGATATCGCCAGTGAAAAACCTGGCATTTTCGATGTCTTCCGCGAAGGAGGGCAGCGTCTGCTCTCGTGGAGCTCACCGCAAAAAGGCAGAATGCTACCCGTCTGGGCGTTGCTAGGACCAAGTATTTCGCTCGGGCTTACGAAATACATTTTCAGGTACCCCCAACTATCCCGCATTGAACGTGCCCGCCAATAATTGCATCTCTTTTCTTCCCCTCTCTCAGTCTCTTTGTAAAGGGAATTTCCAGCCGTGTCATTCGGCGGAGCATTCAGAACTCGCAAGAGCAAAAAGGCGCCAAACTAAAGGACGACTCTCTAACAAATCAGAATGTCCAGATCTATTCGAATCTGATATCGATCCTAACATCTGAAATCCTCTTCTATCCCTTCGAGACGATCATTCATCGGCTTCAACTGCAGGGCACTCGAACAATTGTCGACAACTTGGACAACGGCTATTCCGTGGTTGCGATTTTGACAAACTATCAAGGCGCTGTGGACTGTTACAAGACGACAATCGCAACAGAGGGTGTGAGTGGACTGTATAAGGGCTTCGGAGCCATTGTGCTGCAGTTTGCCGCCCATATAGCCGTCATCAAACTGACCAAGTGGGTTGTCGGCCAAATAACTGAGGTCCTCTCAAGTAAACCTCCACCAAAAGTTGTACAGTACTATAATCTAGATAGAGGCGGCGCTTCTAGCTCCACAACGATTTCTCGAAGCCTTAGTTCGAGTAACAGTAACCTTGCCGGCAGTGTTGACAACCTAGAATAGTAGTCAGAGGTTTATTTCCTTTTTTTTTTTTGTTTGCTCGTAAATAAAAGGAACTTATTTAAAAACTATTGTATTGCGCCTTGTTCGAAAAGAAACCAAAAAAAAAATCGAAAATATGAATATACACATGCATATATTAGCGAAAATATCTTTTTTAGTTCTCTGTGATAATATATAAAGAAAATATATTCAGTTTTGACAAGATCATTTTAATTGGTTTGAGCATATCGAAGTGAGTTCAGTGTATTTGCCCGCTTGCACCTACTTTGGCCTAAGTATGACTGCCCTTTGTTGGTCCATTGTGGTGTCCACTGCCTTTAATTTGACCTCAAAGGCAATCTGGTGACTGGACCCGATTTGAAAAACCAGATTTTACCTTTAGTTTTCACTGGGAAACGAACCCGGGACCCCTATAACCAAGGACAGGCACTCAGAACAGCCGCTGCGCAAGCCTCGCTACTCCGTTTGAGAACTCCAGGCTCAGACGGTTTTCAGCTCTACTCCGCTCATGTCCACCAGCTCTGCAAAGTAGTGTTTCCCAAAGACTGGTTGCTTCTCTTTGCTAGGGCTGGGCAGTTATTGGACCTATTTCTTCCTCATTTCTGCAGTCGTTGTGTGGTATTTTCAGTCCGGATGCATGCGTGCTTGTGTCACAGTATCCGGTGGGAACTCCATAAGTGCTCTTACCTCATCGCGTCTACAACTGATCAGTGATTGCGATGTCTTTTCATTCAGTGGCGGCTACAGTGCTTCAATTTTCAGACTGAGCTATCGAGGTTTTTTTCTCTATCCAGGGCTTCATCTTCCAGTCTTCTTTTTATAGAGCCAAGCGTCATGAGCGCGGCACAGATTGGCAAAGACACTCCAGGCTCGGATCCCTTCTTTGCTAGGCTGTCCGCTTTTTCGTTGCCTTGGATGCCAGTGTGGTCAGACAGGGTTATCGTGTTCGACAAAGATATCTCACTGACGCGTTTGTGTCTTTCATTGTCGCTTGGCTGTCGGAGAAGATTGAGATCGTTTTGTTGGTCATATTGCGTTCTCCTAGCGCTTGTATCGAAGTCACGTCAGCTCGGAGAAGGTAGTCAGCACGGTCGTCTCTTAGTGCCAGAAAACCTTTGCGCCTCAGCCCAAGGCGTCGCTGCAAAGGGAGAGTTTTCCATCTGATTCTTTAAACTATTTACGATAGACAAAATGAAGGTGAAAGGTCTTTTACGAAGCTAGTATGGGAGGCAGGTAATGTGTTTAGCTTGGGAGCTGTACTGGTGTTGAACACTTGAGCCTGTCCTAAGTGTGACTGCCCTTAACAGTCAGCCAGTTATGGACTAATGCAGTTCGCTGAGCGAATTTTCCCTAACACTGGAATGGCATCATAGTCTGCGTATGCTGCTACTTCGTTTTATAATCATACAATACTAATGTGGGTGGCGCTACAGCCCTTAGTGCCGAATCCGAACGGCTTTGTTTGAGAAGCTTTCTCTAGACAGGAAATACTATTTTCGTCGCGAAGAGCAGGAATCGAACCTACGACGTCGAGGTTGGGGTACATACCCACAACGCCACGGGCCCATGCTACTTCGTTTGCTGGGTCTTATTGATTTCGTCAACCACTAGGATCCATAGGAGAGGTGAGAGGACTGCTCCTTGGAGTATCCCTCTATTCACCTTTCGTGTTCAAGCTTCGACACAGAGATAAAGATGTGGCCTAACTCATCTCTGATGTAGATATCTATTAGGCGTTCAAGAGTTTTAAGCAGTGATGGGCGCATTCGAATGATATCTCGAGTGATAATCGATTATTACAACATCCCGAAAACATCTCGATTCTCAATCAATCACTCGAATGCCTACCAATCTCTTGAATGACTACATTGTGGTTAGTAGTCACTCGAGTGGTTAGTAGTCATCTGGACCAGTCAGTCACTAATTTGGGGAATGCCATCTGGACCAGCATATTTGTTAACCTGGAGAACTTTAAGTACTTTGCAACTGTACAAGCGGGGGAGTGAATTTGTTACACGGCAACCTGCGGTTCTGGTCCAGCCACAGTTAATGTAAAAGTCAAGCCAGCTTGCCCAATAGGTGGAGCACAATAACCCGGGTGGGCTGCCAATCACTATTGACAGACATACGTTCTATGAAATTCGACGATGCAGTCATATACCGGGGTGTTCAGATTAGCAAACAACCCTCCATCACACGTCAGCCCATTCACTCTAGACGTGTCTCCACAAGAAGACTGCAATATATGCCACTTTCAATAAATTCCACCATGATGCACCATTTTATTAGCCAGCGTCTTATTCACAGGAACGTTGAGGTAATCAAGGACTTCTTCTACCTAGGCTCTGGAGTAAATAGGGACGACAACACTAGTACCGAGATCAAGCGCAATTACTCTTGCCAATCGCTTTTTCTTTGGGCTCAAGAGGCAATTGAGTAACAGAGACATCTCTCGAAACACCAAATGGACCTTGTATAAAACCCTGATCATCCCAGTCCTGCTCTATGGCGCAGAGACATGGACGCTATTGAAAGCGGATGAAGAAGCTCTTGGTTGTTTTGAGAGAAAAGTTCTAAGTACGATCTCTGGTCCTGTTTGCGTTGATGGCGTTTGGAGAAGAAGGTTCAACCACGAACTGTACGGGCTGTACAGCGGCATGCACCTAGTTAAGCGTCTGTGGATACAACGCTTAAGATGGTTAGGTCGTGTAGAGCGGATGGACACCACAGCTCCGGCCCGAAGAGTCTTCGACACCGAGCCATTGGGACAGCGCAACAGAGGACGTCCACGCACTTGATTGCTTACACAAGTGGAAAAGGACCTCAACCAGCTTGGTGTGCGCAGCGTGAGGCAGCTGGCGAAAGACCGTGCTGGCTGGAGAGGCATGTTGGTTGAGTCCCAGGTCCACACCGGACTGTAGCGCCAATCCAAGAAGAAGAAGAAAAAAGGCTTGAGCCCTCATGTTGCTCATTTGGTTGTAACTGTGTTAATCCTTAAAAGACGGTAGGATCGGCATGGAGGTTGGTACCCCTGCTATTGATAGGGATGAGGTTGTACCACACCTGGCGACTTCATGGGCTTTGCAGTTTCTCGGTATGTCACAGTGTTTTTTTTTTTTCTCATTTTTGTTTTATTTTTAATTCACTTACTTACATGCTAGACAAAAATGCTTAAAACTAGCTTAACTAACTTAAAAAATGTTCTTACACCTAACCTACTGACCCTATATAGGTACTCTAAGCTATTCTTATTGTACATTTTTGTTCTGTGCCTTTCGGCGTATGCTATGTTTTTTTTTATTGTGCTGAAGAACACACTGTTTTCGTTTAATTTGTTTCTAATCTAATTTAACCTAACTTAAACTAACTTAACCTAATATTAAAACTTAATACTATCCTAACTATGTCCGTAACAGTATGAACGCGTGCACCAGGGCGTATATGCTATGTATATGCCTACATATATAATTTATACGCCGCGGTGCACCTTTTTTGTATTTTTTTTTATATTTTTTTTTATTTCTTTTTTTTTTTTTTTCTTACCTTAAATCTATGTAAGTTGGCCATTAAGGTCAACTACCGCGTCAGTTAGCAAACCCAGCGGTGGCCGGGACTGGTTTTGGTGTAACCACCAGTAAAATTGCCCATCTTTGGAAGACTCTCTCCTGTCTCGAACAGAGATCACTCTGCTGAACCGGAGGAGATCCTCGCGACTGCGAGCGACATCCCGTTCGTATTGAAGTCGCCTGTCCACTGTTCGGCGTACGACATGGAAGATTACAGGACATCCGTGTGGATCCTGTATTAGGCCAATTGTGTCGAGATGTAGAAACCTAACCTAACCTAAAGGCGCACTCTCTCATGGTACATAACGTTGGGGTAGTAAGCCCCAAATATCAGACTGTTGGTTGAAGTCATAGCTCGTGCAATGTGCCTTCTGATCAGCTTAATAATAAAATTATATATCCTGTTCAGGTTTGCCTCGTTGTACAGGACCTCATTGGGATAGTACTTCTTGTACTCAGACTTGGGTGTAGGTATGTCACAGTGTCCCTGCAGCCACATGAGGTGAATGTTTAAATGCTCAGCCATCTCGTTAAGAGACAGTCTGCAATTAAGGGATGTTTTTGAATAAAGCATGCCATTGTCCAGCGACTGTCCGAACAGATGGTGATATCCCTATTTCTCCTCTTTAATCGCAATGGTTTCTTCCTGGTAAACGCTACAGTTGAGATCTTGGGAACAGACACCCACACCCACCCCTTCTGTGTCTTCGACCCGTCTGTGAAAATACGCAGAGGATCATCCAACGTCTGCCTATCAGACATCCAGTTCGATCATGAGGGTATGCAGATCGAGGATTTCTTCTCGACATAGCCTGGGGTATTAGGCGACCAGTGTCGCTAGGAAGATTTTCTTGAGAATGGTCAAGTGGCCGATGTTGAGATCAGACCACAGCCGGAATGCGTTTTAAGTCTCAAGGCTGTGCTGGCTGCTATTTGTTTTCCGAATAGTTACAATGGTGGAAGATGGAGGAGAATAATCGGTGCGTCTGACGGAGTACTTCTCGGTGCTTCGCTGATGCACAAGCAGGCCAGTCTTTGTACTCGATTGAGTGCCTTGCAAGTGCATGGCTTTGTTTAGTGCTGTCCACCAAACTGAAACTCCATACAGAAGAGTCGGTCTAACAACCCAGAGTTGTGTACCTGCTTCTAAGGAAACTGCTTGCTGCGTCTATTCTGAGGAACCCACATGATAGTGCGATACGTTGCACGCCCTTACTTGCAGCCATCAACTTGATCGTTAGGATGCAACAATGCGTCGATTTATACACTAAATATTTTGTACAATCCGATAGCCCGAGAATCTATTTCGTACACATTAAGGACACAGGCCGAAGCTTTGGACCATGCCAACAATGGGTTGCTTATTCTTGACATGGTGGCAAAAAAGGATAATAAATAATTGTTCGTTCTACTTGTGCGTCTTCACACAACCAATTCTATAGACTTCTGCAAGACCAGCACCTGCCCCTAGCAACAAAGGCATTGTATTGGCTGCGCAAGCACTTGTTGGTACGGTTAGATTACTTAAGGCAATTGCAACGGAATGCTAATATCTCTGCCGACCGAGTCTGCCGAAACTCTCTGCAAGTTCGACGCCGCCTGCACAAACCATCGGAGAAAGAAGAATAGAGTCGTCATCAAGAAGCTATCAAAGAAGCTGCCACTGGTGTGCTGGGTTTTACGACATCACCCAGAAGGAAACCATGGTTTGAAGATGAGTGCAGTAGGCCTACAAGCCAACGCTGCATCGAACAACGAGGGTTGTTCGTGAGCTTTACGTACAGAAGAGAAAGGAAGAGAACCGGCTTCTCAGAAGAAAAAGAAAGAGCATGAGAAGCGCGTGGTCGAGGAAATGAAGATGTGTTATGGCAGGAATGACGTCCGAAATAATTATCCAAGCTCCGGCCCGAAGAATCTTCAAATCCGAACCTGTGAGGAAATGCAACGGAGGATGTCTTCGTTTATGGTGGTGCACCCAAGTGTAAAAGGACCTCAACTGATTTGGTGTGCGAAACTTGAGACAGCTAGCCAGAGATCGCGCTAGTTGGAGAGGCTTGTTGGTTGAGGCCCAGCTCCACCCTGGACTGTAGCGCCACACATAGAAGGAGAAGAAAAAATAACCAATTCAATTCGGCTTCAGAGCGTGGTTTACACTGCGTCGAAACTGGAGTCGGATACCCAATGGAACAAGAGCTAGAAACAAGGTACGGGGCCGGCTTGATTGACCTGGAGAAGGCCTCCGACACAGTGTGGTTAGAAGGACTTTTCTATAAGCTCAATCGGCTAGGCATTAGCAAGCCACTGGTGTACCTACTCTATAACATGCTGAACCGCCTACCGGGGTTCATCGTCAAGATTGGAAACGTGACCTCTTCAGGTTAAAAATGGTCTCCAACAGAGTGCCGCAAATTCGCCGATCCTCTTCAACATTTTCTTGAGCGATCTAATAAGTTCTCTTCTCTTCCTCACGCGTGTACATATAAGGCAAAAAGATCAAGGACATCATCGAGGCGCAGGGTGACTTCGATTCATTCATGAGAAAAAGAAGCACTCATCACTCAGTCAGCGTGAGGCTAGCACTTCAATGTCGTCAATCGTTGAGTGTTTTTGAGAATGAAAGCAGAACCAGCAGAGTCTACGAAAAAATCTACTCTATCACGTTCCGCCTAAGAAATGATTACATTTTTATTGACGCTCCATCGGAATGAGAATGAAAATGAAAAGGTAAAAGAATTCAAAGTGAACCCTCATCTGGCATAGTTTCGCGTCCTCGCAATGACTTATTCACCAGAAAGTTGTTCGGCCCAATTTCCTTTTTCAATAGATTCACAGATTTACGCTACTTTCCTAAAACCCGACCACCCACCGACCACCACGCATCGCCGCCCAATTCAAACCCACAGAGCACACGCTGCAAAAGTTCTCACAGATACATTTCGTACGAGGAGAGTATTCCTCACGTGTGCTGGGACGTCGTCCGTCTCCTGCGGGCGCAGCGGCTTATGCCTCGGTGGCGACTTTAAACTAAGATGTTTGTGCAGGCGAGAGCGAGAGATTCTTATTCCAATAAGGCTTCTTCGGCAACATCCAGCAAGTATTTATTAGTTTTACGCACACTTTACGGTTCACATACCAACAATGGGTAACCCATATGCAAAGGCCAGCACAGGAGGGCAGGAGCGGCAGGAGCGGCAGGAGTCAGAGTAAAGTAAGGGCACACCGAGGACAACATATCTTCACACATCTTCTCCTAGCCGAGTCGAGTTGCTACATCATTCGTTTCATTTCGTACCCTTTGTGCGCGCTCTCGTTTGGTTTGGTCGGCCCACAGCCCCGGCCCCAGCAGCGGCGATACATGCACGAGTGAAAGTTTCAGCTTGGGCCCTAAGCCTGGGCAAAGGGACAGTACATTTTACTATAGAAATCTCCAGGGTATTGATTTGTTGCCCTTGCGGAAGTTTCCATTCCTCCCCTCCATTTTAATCTAATATGTTGGCAAGTGTGACTATATGGATCGGTTTAGATGCGTACATCTACATATTTTATAAAACCCGATTCTTCGTCTGCTGCTGCTGCTGCTGCTGGTGGTGCCCCGTCCACCGGTCGGGTGTCCTTGCGATGCTGCTGCTGGTCGAGAGTGAGAGCAAAACCTACAGCAATTACTATATCCCCGGCTACGGCAACGGCAACGGCAACGGCCACCGCCACGGCTACGGGGGATGTCCTCGGAGCCCATATGCGAACACTTCTATTCATACAGGACACACGCATATCCTTGTGTCTGTTTATACTCGCACGGTATCCTTGTGCTGCCTCTGTGCTGCCTCGACTGTGCGTACATCAGTATGTGCGTGCGAATATTTATGTATGCACATATTCTAAACAGTGTTCTCGCTCTCGGAAAGCAAGCAGTGTTGTACTTAAATTTATCTTAATATTTTATATGCATACACACGTGTGTGACATACAAATTTTACGAACATCCTTTTCGGTGGAGGTGGTGGAGAACTGGAACTGGATTCATGCCCGTCAGCGATTCGCATTCGCTCGTCTGCTCGGTTGCCTTGCTTCGTTTGCTTGCTTGGTTGGGTTGCCCGACTGGTTGGATGACGCGGGGATGGTGCGAAGAGAGGCGGAGAGAGAGAGAGACTTCAACTCCTGCTGGACTTTGGCGACTTGTATTTTAAGAAATATATTTAGAAAATCTACATATAAAATTGGATTGGATCGATATTTTCCAGTCCAATTTATGGAGCTCTCTGATGCTGGTGCTACTGCTGGCGCTACTGCTGCTGCTGCTGCCTGCTACCGCTTGCTACTGCTTTGATTCGGCTTTCGCTTTTGCTGCCTCGGTTGGTGGTACGGACAGGATGTTGGACGTTGGCGGTGGATGGCGCGGCATCGATGTAAATGTTGCCAGTTGCCAGTATGTGGACGATGGTTGTACATATGTGTGCGCTTGGTTGATACATGCCTCAGCATAGTTATGGAACTGTATTATAAATTTAATTCCGGCGTGTGCTGGGGCGAGGGTGGCTGCCGTTGGATTTGAACAGAATTTAAGTATTCACTCGGTATTGTGTTTTATTATATGCAAGTGGACGGTGGACGACTACGCATAAGTTCAGTATTTTTTTTTTTGACAGGAGACATAGAGGGATGAAATTATAAAAAAAAAAAAAAACACTCCAAATCTCACACCAAATTTTGAAGGACCTTGCTGATGTCGATGGGGAGTCAGTAACCTTTTGTTGGATTCAAAATCAAAATTATCGACCGAGGCTTTGGTTTGGAAGTTTGGAATTCTCTCCAATTCGTTTAGTGATCCTGAGTTACCGGGAATTTTGTGTTGCTGAGACAACTTTTCGTCTAGCACAACATACGAACAATCAACTCTGGAGAGCCTTGTCCCGACAGCAGACAAAGTACATGCTGTCAGCATGAAAGGACGCAAAACAATGACGTCTCGGACAGAACGTCATAATGGGCAGTAAACACTTCGAAGTATTCAAGGACTCTGTTTACCTCGGCTGTGCAATAAACTGGGATGAGATCGAGTGCAGAATGACTCTTGCCAATCGCTGTTTCTGTGGGCTCAAGAGGCAATTGAGTAACAGACCCATCTATCGAAACACGAAGCTTACTCTATATAACGCTCTCATCATCCCTGTCCTGCTTAATTCCGTAGGGGCATGCACGCGATTGAAAGCGGGTGAAGAACCACATTGGAGAAAAAATTTCTGCGTGCGATCTGTTTGCCTTGATGGCGTTTGTAGGAGATGATTCAACCACGAACTGTACGGGCTGTACAGAGGCATGCCCACTAGTTCAGGGTCTTCGGATCTAACGCTTATGATGGCTAGGTCATGTAGAGCGGATGGTCATCACAATTCTAGAACGAATATTCTTCGATTCTAAGCTATTGGGACAACGCAACAGAGGCTGTCGTCAAATACACACAAGTGAAGAAGGACCTCAACCAACTTGGTGTGCGCAGCTGGCGAATGATCATGCTAGCTCGAGAGGCTTGTTAGTTGAGGCCCAAGTTCACTCCGGACTGCAGCGCCAAACAAAGAAGAAGAAGTCTCGTAGCGTTACCGAGTAGGACAGTGGAATAGTGGACCCATCTGTCTCTTCCCCTCTTTTCATATTTCGAACACGAAACTTAATCGAATTCGAATTGAAAGTGTCTTTTACTTTTACAAAAAAAATCATCCCCTCCTATCTTGAATTTCAACGTAATCGACAATGCGCTACGAATTCCGAAAAATCTATCACAAAATTCATTCGTAGTAGAATCATAACGATTTGTTTGTGGTTCGTATCGTGACTTCGAACCGTGCGATTGGATGCTGTGCTGAATTACTTGACCGTTTTGATAGCGAGTGCAGTCACGAACGCTCGAAAATCTGCTAGAAATTTCGTCATCTTCTTCCTCTAATGGCGCCACAGTCCGTGGTGAACCTGGGCCTCAGACAAAAAACTTCTCCCCAGCTAGCACGATCCAATTTCGAACGCCAAGTTTAGGTTTGGGTCCACTTGTGTCCGCCATAGGTACAAAATGGTTCATCTCAAATTCAAGAACCTTCCATTCCAAGCACTGACTGTTGCATGCCTTAAATGGTGGTCGTTGTATCGCCAGACTCTGTCACTTCTGGGGTTCCGCAAAGTAGTCATCTTAGACCATGGGTGTCAGATCAAATGTGTGGAGAATTTAAGGACTGCAATTTGAGCTTGGCTAATATAAGCTATGGACTATAAGTAGGTGATAAGCTACAGCTTCCTCTTGAGTAAGATATTTGCATTCAAAAGATTATTTCAATCGTCTCCTTTTAATGAAAAACTGCCGCACCCACTGTCTGTACTGATCACTAAATTAAAATACCGCATGTGACACATAAGCTTTATTGTACCAATTACGAAGGAACAGACATACACGATGGTTCCATGCAAACTGACTTGGGAGGGACAATTGTTAGACCATTGTCGCTAATGTTGACAGTTCGGGGTCTTTTGACACATTATCTTCGAAGAAAGCTCCGCCCTGTGTGGTTGCTCGACATTGCGTTGTCGTCTTCCGCCTTCCAGTGAGTGGCTTGTCTTTATAATCTGGATTCAACTTGTGTGACTCCCTAGTCGCTTGAGGGGCATCGCAGATCACAACGAGATCGCCTTTAGTGTACCGGTGCGGAGGAAGATGCATCTTGTCATACAAAACCTTTCATTTGGCTCGTTCTTTTACAATGTTTATTGCGCCTTGTTGTCTCCTCAGAACGACGTTCTCCACGTCCTCTTAAGTTTGGCTTGTGGACCTAGGGTAAAAATTGAAAATTAATTCGTTCGTTAAGAATTGTCACTTCACTAAAGTCTCGGCAAAGTCGAATCCCAACATTTGTTATCTACGACGGAACACTTAACCATGCTAAGTAAGGTTTTATCGTTCGCTCGGTATGACCGTTGGCTCGAGGTGTTCGAACTGCAGTCGTTACATGCTGGATACGATGCGATGTACAAAAGCTTTCGGTATCCTAGTAATTACAGAATGTAAGACTGGCGTGGACTTTGAAATCCTATAGCTCTAATGACGGCGTACGTACTGAAAGAACAGTGACTTTCGGTCTTAACGCTTAATTAGAAAACATTCTGTACCCGCTGCCATGTAAGATTTAACGTATCTGTGGAAGCCAGAAATCTCTTTTAATTCTACCCATCGTCTTTCCTGTTCCCCACCTACGTATGCGGCATCTAAAGAGCTGAAGGCTGACCAATTGCATCTGGCCACTCACAGGTCTTAACAGTCGCCTTCGTAATGTAGTCCGAGGATTTCTACGATGTGCTTTGAAAATCCAATCTTCGTGTATCTCGGTTATCCTTGGGACATCGTCTGCTACGGAGGCGAATTCATTCGAGGCCAGTGTATCCATTCAAAGTCAAATTTCTGAAGATGTAACCACGATCTTGCGGTTCACCGCATCGAAATGAGACGGTATCTTGCAATGACATTAGATGTCGCAAGATCCCGAAAACGGACATGGTTTGAGAAGGGATACTGAGGAAAGATTGTGATAATCAGTTAGAACCCCTATCGAACTCTGATTCGATCAGCGTGCCTGGGCTGTACGTAGTAGTGGCTTAAGAATGAGTTTGTACTAGATGAGACCCTTTGAAGTCACACGTGAGTTCTTGACAATTGATCGATGCCGTCCCCCATCACACTCTTGATGAAGCAAACCTAATAGGGAGCAGGCCGACCAGCTGGCAACCCCAAGAAAATATAGCATAAGCACAATTGATCCAAAACAAGCAATATCCTTCGGTGAACTCGCCACATCTTCGATACCGAGCAATTGGGAGAGCGCAACAGAGGACGTCCTCGCACAAGATGGTGCACACAAGTGGAAAAGAACATCAACCAACTTGGTGGTGGCCCGTGGCGTTGTGGGTATGTGCGTCGACCCCAACCTCGACGTCGCAGGTTCGATTCCTGCTCTGTGCGACGACAATTTACACGGCCCCACCTCTTTCGAGTCACTGACAATGCTCAAAGAGTATTTCCTGTCTAGAGAAAGCTTCTTAAACAGAGCTGTTCGGATTCGGCGTAAAACTGTAGCTCCCTTCCACTCGTGAGAGAACAATAGCACGCACAACACGTGTGGTTGCTAAGAAGCTAGGCCCTGTCCCCCTACGGGCTGTAGCACCACCCATATTATATTATTATTAGCTTGGTGTGCGCAGTTGGAGGCAGCTGGCGAAAGATCGTGTTGGCTGGAGAGGCATGTTGGTTGAGGCCCAGGTCCACCCCGGACTATAGCGCTAATTAAAGAAGAAAAAGAAGAACTCGCCACATATCGTTTGACTTGTGGGGGTCTACTGTATCGAACACTGATGAAGTCATGCCTTCCAACCAGGTACCTCAAGCAAGACACATTGTCGCCGTTGCAAGTATACAGCTCAAAGAAAGTCCCTGGGATTTGAATTTGTGCGACCAGCCAACAACTTGCTGGAGTCAGACTTTTCTTCAAATCACGAAGCGAGATCTTTGAGAAGGATGCGTTAATGTCTCAGATTGGATTAAGATATATCTCTTCTCTACTTCGTACACTTCAGAAGCAGCAGAGGTGGCATTAAATCGGCACACACTGCTGGTTGAGTTCCCACCAAACTACCACTCCTGCCTGCTTACATAAAGACCAAGTGGGCGAATCCTGTAGGTCTTGTTGGGGCTACATGTCTTTCACAAGATGTTGTTTACACTGGAAGAGATCCCTCTTGTTACGTTCTATGATGCGCCACATAGAACCTAGTCCTTCACAAGCCAGAACGACTTGTAAAATGATTGACCACCACGCTGCATGTTCACGTTAGCCACTGAAGAACTAGCCACTAATTATCCTCGTAGTAATAGGGAATTTTTTAGAGAAGTCAGGAGGATGCTAACGAAGAAGAATAAAATGTCCCAATCGAGGATAATGGTCAGAAAGTTTGGATTCATAAAAGTGACTGCCAGCAATTTAAATGTCACTATTTTCACATAATTAAATTTGCATCCAGCAAGAATAAAATTAGAGCCAAATATTGTACTCAGTCTTCTGCAGACAAGCGGTTTTGTATTTGAAGGTATTGTAATTAAGATACAATCAAACTGAAACCTAACTGACAGTTGGATCCCCCGTATGACATATTTAGTACTGGTTGGACAGATAGGAGACTGTAAGTCGCTATTGGATAGACTGACTATATTTCAAACAGAAAAAACCAAGAAATGTGAAAAGAAAACATGCAGCCAGTGACTGGTAATGTAGATGGGTTACATTTCGACGCCACACCACGGAACAATTGTTCAGTCATACCTACAGACTTCTATCATTCCTTAAGCTTCTGTCTCTGACGGCACCCATTCGTCTGGATCCGTCTGTCCAGCAATCAGGCGCAGGTTGATTTTGCTTTTTTCTCCATGTCGGTGTTAGGCTCAAGTGTACCACAACGTTGGATTCAGTGCTTTTTTTTTCATGAGCTTATCCAGCTGAGTTTCTAGGAACTCATTTCTCTTCTCTAGCTGCAGTACTCTTTCTCATATTTCTTCTTGGCGTATCTTTAGGCCAGATAACTTTGCACATAGAGTTGAAAATTGTACATTGATGGAAGTTCATGAATTAGCTTTTTGTTTTTTTCAAGCCAGTTAATTTGTCTATTTCCGCCATACTTTTACGATCACTGCAATTAGCGTGACGTTTTTCGTTTCTATAATGTTCTGGAGAAATTTGTGGTACACCCCTTTTGTTAATTTAGTGTGGGTAGCTCTGCGTTGGTTTTTTGGTTTCACCAGATTCGGTCTTAAATGAAATGACTTACCCTGGGTAGCCAATTAATTGAAGAGATGGCTTCTTAAATTGCACTTTTTTAAACTTTTTACAAAAACAAAATTAGCACTTTTTATAACAGAATTCTGTGGGCACACACAACCGGTTTCCAACTCAGAAGCTCACTTAGTCCACATTCTTGCTGCTGTTTCTGAGACCAGCCTTTGTTCTACGATCATCATGTTCCAGGCCAGCTAGAGGATATGAGGATCCATCTGCATACTCCAAAATACTTGACTTATGTAATCTTAACTCTATATAAAGCAGAAAGGTTATGTGTCTGACCGACAAAGGCTCCGAAACTACAGGTCGCAGTGCTCTGAAATTTTCAACAAAAATCATACTAAAATTTAGATGATGAATGTGACAATTTTTAAGTCGGTACGACATACCGTTCGGAAGTTACGAGCACTTTTTAAACGGGATTAAAATTCTCAAAATAAGGGTGGTTGCGTCAATCCGGTATGAAACCATTTCAAGTTGCGTAGTCGTGGATATCAACCATCCCCCAGTGTGCAAACATTCATTTTTCTGTCTCAATCGAACTTATACGAACAACTGCCTGGGTCACCAAACGAAAAGGACTTTTCTTATTTTGTCATACCCAAACTATCTATGCATGTACATATATGCACACAGCTACCCACAAATCATAAAATTGTGCGAAATTGAATATTAAACTTCTGAACAGATTAGCCGATTTCAGAGCTGGACTAATAACATAATGTGTCACAAGATTGACTTGACTGATTTGACTTCAATTTACACAAGAAGTGAACATCGCGCGCATGCACATTGGGATTTCCAAGAACTTTTTTTTATGAATCGCCCTCCACGTTGTGTGTAAATGGTTGAGAAAAACCGTAACTTCCGTCCGTTTTGCTGCAGCACACGTTGATAATTCAAACTTCAACATGTGTTAGTCAACCAATTGTACTCATTATGAGTAGGGATGTGAATGAACGATTGGGATATGCATTAATGACAAAAGAAAAAATTCTTCTCTGAGTTCTGGTTCGAGCAGTCTTATTATTGTTTTAATTAAGTGCGGAGTAAACATTTATCCAAAATCGTCTTCAATGCATCTACAACGAAACACATTATCGCACAAATGCCGAGGAAAAGGAAAGCTGTTTTTGATCCTCAGCAAGCATGTGTGAAAAGTCGGCGACTTCTAAGATCTGCACAAGCTCAAGAAGTAAGAGTCCAAGTTCGTGAAAATGACAACATTGCACAGGCTGCCAAAAGAAATAATGAAACACAGTATGAAAGAGAAAAACGGAACGCAAGTAATGGATTGACGAAACCGTTTATTGTTCTCTCAACTTGTGAGAGAAGGTACCTCCAGTTTTATGCCTACTCCGAACGGCTGAGTTTGATAAGCTTTTTCTAGACAGAAAGTACACTTTAAGCATTGTCAGTGACTTGAAAAAGGTGGGACCGTGAACATTATTTTTGTCGCACAAAACCTTGAAACTAACTTAATTATGTTCGTTGAGACAGATGCGTGCACCGGGACGTATATGGTATGTCATTTCATCTACTCGCCATGGTGTACCTTTTTTGAATTTTTTTTGTTTTTAATTTTAAAACTAACTTAACAAATCTATGTAAGTTGGCCACGATGGGCAACTGTCCCATCATCTCTCTGGTGGTACAATTGTCGGTCTCTAGTAGACTCTCCCCCGGCTCGAACAGAGATTCCACAGAACGATCGGATGAGATCCTCGTGACTGCGAGCGACATTCCGTTCGTATTGGAGTCCCTCCACTGTTAAGCCAACTACATGGTCAATTATAGGATATCCTTCCAAATTCTGTATCAAGGCACCATCATTTTTGTCTCGGCGAACAACGTCGAGTAGATAGTGTCTGTTCGCGTAGCTTGCTCAAGGAACTAATTTTGAAGCTGAGCAATCTGCCCCTGTTTTTAGTTCCAAATCGCCTTCAGGTTGCATGGCCATTGGGACCGGGACTACCTTAGGCATTATCTGTTGTACCGATCGCCTACCTGATGCCTACCTTAAAGACCCTGCATTGGCAGGACCCCTCCTGGCCTCCTGGACCCCTCCTGGCCTTAATTCTTCTGCTAATCTCTTGGAAAAGTCTTCGAATCCACCCCCGAGGGACGGGGCAGTAGAGGAAGACCGCGACTCAGGTGGCGCACGCAAGTGGAAAGGGACCTCAACCAACTATGCGTGCGAAACTGGAGACAGCTAGCTAAAGATCGAGCTGGCTGGAGACGCTTGTTGGTTGAGGCCCAGGTCCACCCCGGACTGTAGCGCCACCTTAAGTAAGTAAGTAATCTCTTGGACCTTTGGACAACCCCGATAATTGGCAGGGTGCCCGCTGGGCTTAGCTTAGCTTGCTCCTGTCATCCACTTTCTCCGTCCCTAAAGGACATTCCCCTTGTTTGTGGGTTAATGCGCATTTGATTACAGACTGCAGTTCGCCGCAGCATGCCCAAACCTTTGACAACTGGCGCATTGAAGCATGTGCCTCGTCGTCTTTAGTGTGGGATCACTATACAGATACGGAGCCTAATTCGTTCTTTAGGCTTTCGATTTTGCTGTTGGGGGTGACCTGAACCCGGATGAATGGAAGTTATCGCCGGGCTGAAACGCTTGACTCCAACGAACTGAACATCATCGCCCTGCGCACGACGCTGCTCTGTGAGGATGCCCTCGTGATCAGTATCAAGATCCACGCCCTTAAGGAGCATGGTTTTGACTTTCCTCTTTTGGGGTGTAAGAAAAGAATTCTGCCCTTGTCTTTGCCAGATCCTCTTTAAATGCGTGGTGATCCACGATTGATGTGCAGTGAACCGAAAGCCTTAAGGACTTTTTTTGAATTTTTGGACATCCTTAGTTTCCAGTTCAAAAACATTAATGGGTGGGCATGTCTTACTTTTTGCGGCTGTTTTTGTTGCTGCTGTGACTAAGTCGTTCATTGCTCTGTTGAGTTACTACACTTTCATGCTCATTTCTACCAGCACTCGTTGTCAAACCATGGATTTTTCTTAAGTCTTGTCGTAGATACATCACTTGAATTTATTTGGAGGCGTCTTGACAATACCTCCAATTTTTGGATTATTTGCGCAGACATCGTCGAACTTAGACAGAATTTCAGTGAGACTTCATCGGCAACGTTCCTGTCAGTCCGTTGCAATTGTAGCTGGAGGAGTGCTTTACGTTGTTCGCATCGTCATCAATCTAGTTGGCAGTGGACTGATCTGGGCTCGGCTTTGGATGCTGAATGGGAACCCTTTGCTAGCTAGAGAGATCAGAAATAACTCTCAAAAAACCCCATAACAACAAATGTCTCCAACGTACCATCAAAACATGCTATGTTTCCATCGAGTTCAATGAGCGGTTCATAAACCAAGAAGTTGGCTTACTTTTCGCTTGATCTCCTCGCATATCTTGCGGTAATTGCAGTCGGTTTTGAAAACCAGTCTGGTTTGCACCCCTTTAGACGGCTGTGGGGGCTCACTTAAATTCACCGACTCGAGCAAGCATTTCTTTATCCGATTTTAATGATACCCATGATTGAGACAATGACAATCGGATCATTAAATCTTTCCAGGAAATCGTAGCAGTCCTCTTCGTCTTCCATGGAAATGGACAATCTTTCGAGAATCACGATGAATTTCAAACTGCAAATATTTCAATATTTTTTGTAAAATGTGTCTGATGCTAACGCTTGCCGTACAGTTCCGCTTCAGACTCATGCATGATATTCAACTCCCCAAAGTCCAACCCCAATCGTGAATTCATATCTGGCTTCAAGTGGAATTAATCGCCCGGTAAACTAATTGCACATGTACGCACAGGACTAGTGTCCACACAACAATACAGAGAGTACAATGAATCTTAAATTTAAATTACAAAATTTCATTACAATCCAAAAAAGGGATGTCCTTTCTCCACTCATGCCCCAGAGCGTGGCACTAAACTGAATTGCGGACGACAACACAAATTATAAATTTAATCTTCGACGCTTATTGCAAATTAAATGCAGAGCAGACCCATATACACGTGCTTTCCACCTCTCCGCCGTCTTCGGGCGTGTATGCGTGAAACAACGCACACACACACTCACACACAAGCACCGACAGTATAACAATAGAATTTTAAGGATTGAAGTCCAGTTCAGGGAGGCAACACCAACATCCCCCATATGCGGCATTCAAATGTCCATTCGATCCAGCGTGGGGGTGGAAAGCAACTCCGGTCCAGGCCAGCCAACAACCACCAACGAAACGAAACAAAAAAAAACGCACACGGCAGCCTTGTAAGTAATAAAGAACAAGCATTCCGCACGAAAAGGGGTTGCCTTGCTGGATGAAATTTCGGAATAAGGATACCCCTTCCACCACTCGCTCCGGAATCGAATAAACCTACACACTAGCAGCATACCCACTGGCTACCGGATAGTGGTTGAAGTTGAGGGAGAAGATTTTGTCTAAAAAAAAAAACAGCAACACACAAACAGCAACAAGGACAAGATGTGAGAGCTTTAAATTTATACAGGCCTACACGGCTGCCCGACTACCCGACTACACGCGTGTGTAAGGCTAACAACCGGCGTCGTGTGTCCTTGTATTGTGTGCTGTTCCCCAGCAGGAGATAAACACAAACAATCCGAACTGTCCAACATTTTGCGTACGAGGTTCGTTTTAAATGCGATAAATACGGTACTTTGTTAATTTACTCCACTCGCACACAAAAAGGACCAGCCCTCACACATAAGATACGGCACGGCGCGGCAGAGCCAGCCTCACAGATTATGCTGTAAATTACGATGAAGACCGCTGGGATTGGGATGGTGCAGGTGACGGTTAAGAGGGGCGGATGAGGACACCCCCACCCATTCACGCACATTCACATTCAATCGCCAAAACTATCTGCTCGGCGTGGCCCACACAACGATGGGCAATTTTTTAATGAATCTTAATGTCCCGCATTGGGAAGGTGTTTCGAGTTTAATATTCAAACTTAAAACCCCCACCATCCCCGGCCGGGGGAGGACTCGGTCGGATGGGGGTTTGTGTAAATTGAGAAGCTCGTAGGTACATAAAACTACAACGGGGGATGAGGGTAGTTTCAATTGTGTATGCGTACACCTAGAAGCGTCATCAATTTCCATGGTGGCCAGGAAAGGGGTGAGTGCTGTCTCGCATGTGGACACATACAACGCGTATCCCTCCCACATCCTGTGGCCGGGCCGAGAGTTTCTCAATTCAAAAGCATTTCCCATCCATTGAGAGTGGAAACAGGGGGATGATTGTGCGAACTCTCACTCTAAAGTGCTCGCACTAAAGTCACACACAATACCTAGCGACGGTGGCCGTTGCGAATTGCGAGGAAGAGATAACGCACAGAGTGCCCAGGCTAGGCGCTCATACTCCGAAAATCTGTTTACCATATTATATTCTATTTGGACAGTGGCGGTGTTCTTGGGCTGCCTTCGACGGTACTCTGACTGCGACGACGACGACGACGAGCGAAGGATTTACTTCGTGTTACGTGTCCGAGTTTTACATTGGGCCAGACCAGACCGGGCTCGTGGGGGGAGGTGGTCGATGGAAAACTTAAAATGCGTGTATGTATGTATGCGAAGTGAATTGGATATATCTTCACTGGGCATATTCTAATGCCAGGATAGATGGGTAGCCACAGTGTGTAGCACAGTTGTGCTGTGATAAACGTTACTAGGAAGCAGAGACGGGCCGGACGAGACGCGGGCGCCAATGGGATTTTCACAAAGGGGGCCAGCAGCAACGAGGCAAGCAACGAGAAACGATAAGAGGAGTAAGAGACGCACACAGGACAAGAATGATGTCGACGTACATAAAGGACAACACACGCACACACACCCGGACGCACGCACGCCCGCACTCACATATTCGCTATGCATACACAAAGTTTTTCATAAACAAACTATAGGCATCAGTTTGAAAGTTTACAATATATGCAGGACATAAGGGATTTCAAGAGATTGGTTTTTAGACACACACGTCCACCCACCCAAGCACACAAACGCACAAGCACACGCACACACCCGCACACCCGCCGACAGGCCGGCATAAAGTCCTAGCAGCACGAGATAGACATATGCGTAGAAGAGTGTGTACGGAGAGTTTTATGTGAGCACAGTAGGATTTCGGGGTCCGTAATGTGGATGTAATATGCAAACAAAGTTTCGCAATAGAAATTTAAATTAGTGGAGATATATCGTATCTACATACATAACTGTGGACTAACAGTGGCCGCGCACACACATTAACGTGTGCGAGGACTAATACGAGTTGTGGATTATGCCTTGTGTTTGCCAATCCATTCAAACTCTCTAACGGTGTGGAAATTTTGAGTTTATTTTTTGGTTTTTGAGTAGTGGTAGAGGTGTAGGGCAATGTTTCTGGAAACTAGAACATTAATTGTCGGCAGAAAAACGAAAACACGAAAAAGTCTTCAATGTTTGACACATTTCTGCGGTGATTGACAGTTGCTACCGTTAGGTATAGGATGCTGGTTGTTGGGATTTTTTTTGTTTTAAAGGCTTGACTGTTGTAAGAGAAACTCTAAACCCTGGGACAGGGTGCATTAAATCATGTAATTTTAAGAAGCCTGCGGAGAACACTTTGCCAATGCACCAGGCGAAGGGATGCAGCGAAATGGATTAGTACAGTGGACGCCTCCTTTATCCAAATTAGTTTGACTTAGTGACTGATTTCTTGTATGGAAAGTGGAGCGCAAAACTAAACAAGTGCCAAACAAGAAAATCGAGGGAAAATCGATATGTATAGAGGTCGCTGTATTTAAGGAAGGGTAGGAATAATTGTGCTTCAATTAAAATTTAGTCGTTCAAGAGCATTCTTCTTCTTTGTGTGGCGCTACAGTCTGTAGTGGACCTATGTCTCAACCATCAAGCCTCTCCAACTAGCGCGATCTCTGGCTAGCAGTCTTAAGTTTCACACACCAAGTTGGTTGAGGTCCTTCTCCACTTGGCTGCGCCACCTCAAACGCGAGCGTCTTCTGTTGTGCTTTCCCACAGGGTCGGAGCTATGGTGTCCATCCGCTCTACATGACCGAGCCACCGTAGGTGTTGGATCCATAGACGTCTAACTAGGCTCATGTCGCTGTACAGCCCGTACAGTTCGTGGTTGAATCTTCTCCTCCAGCACCCGTCAACACAAACAGGACCAAAGATCCACGCAGAACTTTTCTCGCAAAGAGACCAAGGACTTCTTCATCCGTTTTCGAGATTGCCCATGCCTCCGCACCGTATAGCAGGACTGGGATGATCAGTGTCTTATATTGAGTCAACTTGGATCTTCGGGAGAGCGAACTGTTACTCAATTGCCTCTTGAGCCTCCCGCTTGATCTTGGTACTGATGTTATTTGTACAATTTACTCCGGAGCCGAGGTACATACCGATGCTCAATCAGTTGGAGATCGACACCTACCACCTATTCGTCAATCTCAATACCGCGTGACATGACAGCGTGGGTTCCAGTATTATAAAGTACATGCTGTCAAGGACGCACAACATCGACACGGACAGATCATCATAATGGTCAGCCGAATCTTTGAGGTATTATCAATGCCTTCGTTCTTCGTACACCAGTACCGAGATCAAGGGCAGAGTTACTCTTGTCGTTTCTTTCCACAATTGAGTAACTAGTCTATACAACACTCTGATTATGCCTGTCCTGTTCTCTATGGCAATGAGACATGGACGCTGTTGAAATCAGATGAAGAATCATTTTTTGGAGAAAAGTTCTGCGTGCGACCTGTGGTCCTTTTTGCCTTAATGGCGTATGGACGAAAAGGTTTAACTATGGAGTCTAGCCTAGACACCACAACTCCGGTCCGAATAGTTTTCGAATCCCAATCATGGGAACAACGATACAAAGGGGGTCCTGGATCGAGATGGCGTATATAAGTTGAGAAGGACATCAACCAACTTAGCGTGTGCAACTGGAGCTGGTGAAAGACCGTTCTGGCTTGAATGCCTTGTTGGTTGAGGCCCAGGTTCACTTCATACCGTAGCCCCAAAGAAAGTGAAGGATTTTGTCCACCTCGGCTCCATGTTAATTGATGTTTATTAGTACAAATCAAACGCGGGATCAAACACAGAAAAACCCTTGCCAAACGCCGTTTTTTTGTCAAATTGAGGAACGGAACTCTCTCTCGGATAACCAAGTTGACTCAGTGTCATCCCCGTCTTGTCCTACGAAGCAGAGGAATGGGCTATATCGAAAGCGGATGAATAAATTCTCAACATTTTCGAGACAAGAGTCTTTGGTCCTATTTGCATTGATGGCATTTGGAGAAAAAGGTTAAATAATATGCGCTGTACTGCGACATCGCCTGATTAGAATGCGTCTTGATGCATCCAACGCCTAATTTTAGCTCCGGTCACAAGAATCTTCCACTCAGTGCATGTGGAGCAACCCAACAGATGACTTTCACTCATAAAGTAGGACATACATTCAAGGTAGACCTCAGCTAACCTGATGTGGCAAACTGGAGACTGCTTGAGAGAGATCGTATCGGCCTGAGGGGCATGTTGAATGAGGCCCATGTCCCCATCGGGCTGTAGCGCCCTAAGAAGAAGACAAAAATGACCTGATTACCATTACTCGCGAGGGTCACGGTCCACTTCTCTGCAAACATTGCACATACGGCCTCTCATCAATCACATATCAAATCTGCGATGCCATAGGGTCCCTTGATAGCCTTTTCTGCCAATATTGTACAAACCGAAGAACATGTACCTCCACAGATCCGAATAAAAATCCTCATTGACTCTTCTGTCTCGCGTCATTTCCTTCTCCACGATTCACACAAATGGCATCAGTTCATCTCACTCACAAAATCCCCGCCCCTCCGTGGCAATACAGGTTCATATAATCAATCGTCTTATTTCCGCTGACATGCAACGCATTTTTTAGCATCTCTCCGTTGGACTGTTAAGCCTGTTAAGCCTGCTAAACCCTCCTAATCATCGCCTTAATTGAAAGCGCAAACGACAGTATTCCACTGCGGTGGATCCCTTCCATCCGTTCGGCGAATGATCCAATTAGATATTCCACCATCACCGATGACATTCATAATTAAGAAGGTTTTCGGAAAATAGCTTCAAAACGAACCTTTCGTCACACAACCTGACATTTCCACTTCGAGGGCCCTAATTGCATATCCTAATTTTCCACAAGCGAAATATGAAAAATTCATTTCTCAGATGTCAATCTGCGTTGTTGTCAAATGTCGTCGCTGCATGCATGCGTGAGTGCGGTGCTGGCGGACTGTGACTTGTTCACTAGAGAATATTTTAATTGAGAAGCAATTAAATTCATTTAATTCGAACCCGGAACTAATGAGGGATGATATCCACTCCACCGAGTGTGCACACACGTTTGTGGGAATAGACAAACGTACGAGCATTCGACACAAAGAAACCCCATTGATTTGTAAGCAGCTATTTGAGAGGTATCCGATTTAACAGACGATTGTCACCCGACAAGGATATGCCACCCTGTTAGATCTCTTTCTCCACGGTCCGCCTCCAAGTTAAGAGACGATGACTTTGCCTACGAACTCCTTGCGGGGTTTTTTTGCAAAATGCGTTCCCAGTTTATCCAGTATGTGGCCTTTCCAGCGCCACTCTCGACGTTAGATCTTTGCTACGATGGATGGAATCTTAGCATCGTTTGCCCGATCCTTAATAAAAGTGACCCTCTAACCTGTGCCGAGTTTAGAAGGATAAGTCTCCTAAATATATTCTATAAGATATTTTCTTTCGTTCTGTGTAAACGACTGAAGATCTTCGTTAACAGCCTGTTTGGTTTTTTTTTTTTTATAATTTGCGCGTGCTCAAGGGGTTATTAATACCCTTAATTGTCCGGGGTCAAGACACAGCACGGGCCGAAAGTATAGAGGGAGAGAGAGAGAGGAGGTACCTGTGCACATTGGTCTTAAACATCTGCGGATTATAATCTATGGGAAATATTGAGCTGGGAAGAGCATTCCTTATTCGTGGGGTGCGGCTAAAAAACGAGTCTCTAAATTTCACTGTGCGTCCGAAAGTAGGCTTAAGGGTAAACTGATGTACATTCCTGGCGAGACGTGTATTGCGGGTGAATTCAAGGAGAGGAGGAATGCAGTTGGCTAGCTCACGTAAGCATCGTTTGTTAAGATAACGATAAAACACGGACAAAGAAGACACGGTACGTCGATGTTCGTGCGAGTCTAATGAACCCGCGATATCGTTGTCTCCTATAAGTTTTATCGCTCGCTTTTGGATTCTGTCTAGAAGGTGCAGGGTGGTCTTGGGGGCACCAGACCAGATGTGAGCGTTATACTCAAGCTTAGGGCGAATATACGCCTTATAGATTAAAGCCAAATCAGAAGGGGTGAAGTATTTCTTGCATCGAATAAGGAAACCTAAACATTTCGCGGCATTTTTGGCGACCTCGAACATATGATTGGTTAATACCATTGTGGGTTCAGTCCAGCCAAGTCCACTATTGACCAAATATTAACATTAAGGCAGATCTTGAAAAAGACCCAGGAGTTTCAAGTCGATACCCACCACCTATTCATCGACCTTAAGGCCGCGTATGACAGTATTTATAGCTACGAGCTATACTCCGTCAAGATCGGTAAAGATTGTACCTTTGATGTCAGAAAAGGATTTAGACAAGGCGACGCACTTTCATTCGACTTCTTTAACCTCATTCTCGTTAAGATCGTCTGTCCCAACAGGCTCAAGCGCCAACACCAGAGGCACGATCTTCTACAAATATGTGCAACTGCTCGCATTTGCCGATGACAATAACAATATCGGAAGAACACAACGCCCTAACAGTGGGGCATTTGTGAGCATCGAGAAGGAAGCGTGCAAGATGGGTCTTGCGGTCAATAAGGGTAAGACAAAGTATAAGCTGTCTATGAAAAAGGTCCACCAACACCGACGTCTTGGACAAAACGTCACTATAGACAGTTATAACTTCGAACAGGCATCACAGTGCATCTAGCCGAACGCAAGTGGGACATAACCTAACCTATTTGAATGATAGCCCAAATAAAACCGCAGCATGAGCTAGGTTGACTCTCTGTCGATGCACAGCTCAGCTTATGGGCAACGAATCGACATTTCTCGGTCTTCTTCTATACACCTTGCTACGACGACTTTTTTTTTCATCTCACATCAATCCTTGTCTAGTTAATTGCTTGAGTTCCAAAATGCGTGCATTAATGTGCTATTTCGCTTTGGCGACGAATTGGCTCAAGATTCAATTCAGTGCAGGTTCTGGATTGCTTCCCGTGGTCACTGACGTTGCTCTCGAAATCGCCATCGATATCCTGGATTAAGCAAAATAACCATGATACAAGTCGACGTTGATTTGAAGCCCACCATTCCCTTGGCGATGGCACGTGGCCCATGGCGTTGTGGGTCGACCCCAACCTCGACGTGGTAGGTTCGATCCCTGGTCCGCGCGACAAAAATAATTTTCGCCGTCTCACCTCTTTCGAGTCACTGACTATGCTCAAGCGCTCTTCTGTTTCGAAAAAGCTTCTCAAACTTGGCCGTTCGGATTCGGCATAAAACTGTAGGTCCTTTCCACTCGTGGGAGAACAATAGAACGTACAACACGAGGGGTTGCTGAGAAGCTCCACCCATATTATTATTATATTCCCTTGGCGACCTTGAATCACTGCCCATTCCCACTTAAACTTGAAGTTCGGGATCGTCGAACCCTTACTGCATTCATCTCTACTCCGATCTAAAAGCCAAAAATTCAAATTCAATTAGTATCCATTTCCGTTTCTAATGGAAACTGCTCAATTTGCCGTATAAGTGCGGCAGATCTACCTCGTTTGTCAGTGCTGTAAACTTTAATTGCATATTAAATCCTTTTTAATTGCCCGGCACAGTGCACAGTCAAGACGAAGACGAAACTTTTTCAATGCGGTATCGCATGGTTCGCGTGCAAACAAAAGTTCCACGCCAGCCTACTCGTTCTTTCTGTTATTGCCTGAATTAACACCACGAAGGCACGGAGCGTACACACGTATCGGCGATATTGTTGCATCAGGCAACGAGGATGGTTGTTCCCCATTGTACAGACACAGTCGTTACGATATGTTGGCTTGGGGTGGAGTAACAGTAGCGTACCACCCATTTAATCGCTTGATATAATCCATTTAGCGAGGGATTCTTGTGCATTTGACGAGTCGTGTAAGCAAGGCGGAAGCACGAGCAATTCGAGTGGGCGGCTGCACGGGATTGTTGTTCACTTGTTGGTGAGTACAGGGTGTCCCGAAGTTTTTTTTCTGTTTTTGAAGTGGAGGTTTTGTGTCGTTGTTGATGTGAATACCGCGTGGTTTTTGATACTTCAGTAAAATCTTGTATTTGAGTAGGCTTGTCCACTGCCGAGAACTGTCGGAGTGTCAACGACAGTTACTATCAGTTCTCTGTATTGACTTAATTTTTACTTAAATCTGATTTGAAGGAACGTCTCTCTAATAACAAGCTTGGAAAGTAGTTTAAAGACAGCAGAAATGTGCGCAGTATCGAAAAGTGAATACCTGAGACGACTCCGCAATTCATTTCGCTACTCTACCAGCAATTATCAACTGCTTGTTGATATATCTGGTTTGCTTGTTTATTCCTCATCAACAGCAACAAGTCTATGACTGCGCTTCCGAACATATCCGAGGAGGCAGAGATGGAACTTTGGTCAAACAGCACAGTAATCATTCCAACGAAGGATACGAAATACATGTAAATGTTGTTTTGTGAGGGGTTCACATTTAAAAACGTAGATGTGTAGGCTACCCTCTGAATGAAGTCGGGTTCTCTTTATATTCAGTCCTCCAAGGATAATTCCTATTCCTCATTCTAGATACGAATTTATGCTGGACAACCGACATCTAGGAACGCGTCACAAAGACCTGCACGGCGATTGTTGCTTAAAAATTATGGGAATCAAATGTGGCTTATAGTTGCGTCTTGTTCACGGACTGTATCAGTAGTCAGAACTGTACTACTCCACGCTGTTGTGATCTGTCTGCTGTTGCCATCAACTGCGAATGGGTGCAGTATATGCATCAACGGAGCACTACTATCAACCTCTTCCTTCGCTCTAAATGCACTACTCAACCGTCCGCCAGTAGATCTGTTCATCCGCTGGACGGTCCTGTGCTAATTTTCTCATCCTGCTCGGGTACCCACAGGGGACACTGCAACATTCCAGAAAATTGCAAAAACAGGCGAACGACTTCTGCAGGAGGTACAGAGACGAGAAAGGGGAAGGAATCATATGCAACTCCACCAAGCAATGAAAGGGTTGGCCATCGTCTTCGCTTCATTTAAAGCGCAAACTGGTTTGTGGAACAAGCCTAAGCCGGCCTAATAGTGACTGGTGACTTCCCCTACAACTGTCCGCCGCTTCAACCTTCCTCTATGAATGCCCACTTGAAGCCAAATTTGTGCTCACTTAGCAGAGAGCGCTAAGTGATTGCCTGACGGGGCGAACTAGAGAAACAAAATGTAATGTTGCCCAACCTCACCAGATGCGTTTGGTTTCCTCGTCAGCTCTTGAAGGGAGACGTACGGCGGCGAATTTCTTAAGGTGTTCGAGTTCCAATTAGTACTTGGTATCGAATCTAGGAGGCAACTGTGACCATGTGGCCCTGAGCCGCATAGCCGATGCAGCCCCATAGCCCATAGGTTGATAGAGAGAAGATGCAACAAGCTCATTGGAGAATGCCTGTGGTCCCTACGCATGCCATTCCTTGCACCTTCTCAAGCTTCGCTGGGCTGTTTTTTCTTTATTACCGGCCATCAGACCAGTGAGAATTGGACGCGTCGCAGCTGTGTTCAGTCTTCTCTTTAGGTTCGGTCGTGGGTTACAGGCATTGTAGTGATGTCTCGGCTAATCTGCCCTGAGCTTGATGGAGACGCTCCATCTCTCGCGGGTGGTTGCCTACAAGGCTTCCAAGGACGTTAGGCAGATTGCTCTGAAATCTTTCGCGTTTTCATGGATACATGCGATGTCCCGACTTCAGTAAGAAGCCCACAGGCATCCGCCGCCTCCCTCACAACTGAGCACTGACGAATTGGCTTCGGCCATAGGAATGCAATGTGAGTTTGCTTCTAAGGCTTGATGATGCTAGACTTACACATGTGGAGCGAAGGTATTAATATAACAATATGGGTGTCGCTACGGCCCGTAGGGGGCCAGGGCCTATCTTCTCAGCAACCACTTATGTTGTGCGTGCTATTGTTCTCTCACGAGTGGAAGAGAGGAGCGAAGGTATTGGAAGCCGTATTTTGTGGAACGTAATGTTCTGTTGCCCTATCTCCCTTTGCCGGAGTATCGGGAGAAAAGGCGGGATTTATGTTGTTTTTAGGCAGAATTTCACTAATCTGCGAGAGTATTTGCGTGTCTCAATGCTTACTTAATTAATGTTTACTATCCCCATCTAGTAAGCTTAAGCGCGCTCGTAATAAGTTGCAGTTCTCTCTAACTCTTCCCCAGTTGTCGGGACTCCTCCTCTATTGTTCGGCTGGTTTCCTCTGCATGTCGCCTTTTCGAAGCGTATGACCAATCCACTGCCCATTGCGCCGCTAAATAGTGGCGCCTTTGGGATCCTGGCACATTCTCTGATGAAGCTGTCCGCTTGAGATACGGTTCGTCTGTTGACTTCTTGTGAAAATGACGGTCATTTTCCGAGCATTGCACCTATATAACACCACGAACTCAATATTAGACCGAGACTGTCTGAGCTTGGTGTTTAGGTTAAGAGCATTCCATAAGTGTCCGTGTCCAATTCTACATTTGTGGTAGTTTCTAGACTCGGTAGTTTATTCAGCTTAGTTCCGACAACCTGGTCAATCTTCGTTCGATTTCTTCATGATCTCTCTCTTTCAAACTTCAGAGCGTAGAGGTGGATTTCTGATTAAATCCTTTCCAGTCAAAGTCTCAATGAGTTTATACAAAAAAAGCCACAGACAGAAAATATTTATTGCGACCCATCCTGCACGTAAGTACGCTTTCCCATCTAACCCAGGACACTCAGCCACCCAACCCCCACCCGCCCATATCAAGTTCTCCATCACCCCCCCACGCGACCATGAGTTATTAGTGTATCGTAAAATAAGAAAAAAAGGAAACAAAAATATTATGGTGCTACGCGGAACAACAACTTCAGCTGCGCTGCCAGGTTCCTGCAAACTTGATGTGATGGCACGTTAACGTTCGCGTACATATGTCTGCAAGGCATGTCATGTGGATATCGTACACTACCCAAACGATGTGAACTGAGGAATGTTGCGTTGGCATTAGTCTCTTGTGCTATGCCCCGTACACACGTGTTTATTCGATAAAATTCGCCATTTGCTGTGATCTAGTGAAATTCAGAAACGACTGGCAACGAGTCTGAAGTGCATTGTGAAAGAGTTGAAGGAGGAAGGAGGACACCTGAATCCCGGTAAGTTCTATTTTTCTCTGTGCAAAACAATAAATGCAACCTTCACCCAGTCAATCGACACCTACTACCCTTCGAATCGAGTGCTTTATTTAGGTCGCCTTTACCAATCGCTCACGTCATCGTCATGAATTGTGTCAATTTGGAGGCGATGACATGTCGTTAGCGACCTCATTTACGATCTGGCACGTGGATTTTATTTCAACGAGTTTCACTGGAGAATTGATATCTGCCACCGCGAATCAGTTTTAAGCCAATTCAGTCGATGTGTCATTTGAGTGCGAGAGCAATCCTTTGATTCGAAGGGCATCGTCATTTTTCTCGTTCTCCTTGTTCATTGTGTTAAAATCAGGGATGGACCTAAACACAGGCCAGCAAGCAATAAAAACTGGCAAGTTGTCTCCAATTTTGCACACTTTTATACTTGCGTTCCACCCACAGGGTGTGATTATCCGGTTTTCTTTCGAATTCCTTAGACCGAAACAACACTGCGATATTTATAAGACAGTGGCCTCACACAAAACGGCAGCAGGAGACTTGACAGACAAAAGGAGTCCCTTTCTGGCAGAAAATGATGCGTGATCTAACAAATCTAAAGAGTTCCTAGTGCAGTAGTGGCGCATGGCGTTGTGGGTATGTACGTCGACCCCAACCTCGACGTCGTAGGTTCGATCCCTGGTCCGTGCGACAAAAATAATTTTCGCCGTCCCACCTCTTTCGAGTCACTGACTATGCTCAAGCGCTCTTCTGTTTCGAAAAAGCTTCTCAAACTTGGCCGTTCGGAGTCGGCATAAAACTGCAGGTTCCTTCCACTCGTAAGAGTAGAACGTGCTGTGCGTGCTACAGCACGAGTTGTTGCGGAGAAGCTAGGCACTGGCCATCTAAGGGCTGTTGCACCACCCATATTAGTTACTATACCTAGTGCACCTTGAAAACAGTTGCATTAGCATGCCTTTCCCCGAAGAATAGCGGTTAAAAACCACACGCGCTTTTGTAATATGGAGCTTATTATCAGCTCTCATCCCATCAACTGACACCTGATCCGGGAAATGGCGGACCAAGTAAGTTTAGGTAAAGGCCAGACCCACTTCGTGCCGGTAAGTCGCCTTCAGTCTTTTCCGTCAAGAGGAAATAAGAACGCCCCGGCTTTTGTATATATGTCAGGAAGTACGGACTTGGTTTGTTTGACTCATCATGCCACCTCCTGTTGTATTCTCGAGAATCCCGACCACCAGTAGAAACATTAACCAGGGACGCAGGTATACCATAATGGGGATCGAGTCCTAAGTTCCTCCTGAGTCCTGATTCTTGTCTAACTACTTTATTGGGGACCTCATTTCCCATGACACCACTAGCCTCCATACAGCGAAGCGAGTTTAAACAGCCAATCAAACTCAGAAAATTCTTGCATTTCTGAGCTACTCTGAGAGTGGCTCAAGGGCTATGCCAGTAGACAGCATGACTCGAATACCCCGTCACGTTCACCTATTCTTATATCACATAGGTTTCCGCTGGAAAAACCGACGCGAATATACCTACCAAGGTATGTAATCTGGTACAGTCTCCATGAGGGCGTTTCTGCCAGATCTTTCCTTGGTCTTCAGACCATCCGTCCAGTCCTTTTCTAACTCAGTTTCTGGATTACTGGTGTTCATGCGTGAGACGGCATGTGAATGGGACCAGATTCAACAGAGAAGCGAAAGATGGCCCTCCGTGCGCTCCATGCTGTGGGTATCCAAGGGGGAGATTCTCATACATTCGACGTAGCTGTATTCAAGCTTATAAATAGAAAAAGGATGTCCTGTCCATTAGAATAGTCAACTCACTACTGGGGAGTGACAATGTCTCAAGAGAAGCAGTCAGTGACCCTCCACAGAGTGTTGCCTTTTCTTCTCTGCCATGGATGTTGTTATGTTGTTAATGCGGGCCGAAAACCTTTCTTTGACAAGGCCTCTCTGAAGAAGTTTGTAAAGTTGTTGCCGACGGGTGAAACTACTATCTGCTATATCACCGGTAAGGCCAGTCCACCTTTTTGTTCGCGTTCGGTGAAAAGGTCTTCCAAAGACAATCCCAAACCCGTGCTCATAGCTGTGTCAGATTTTTACTAAAAAAAACCCACATCTGCATCCATTTTCGATTCGAAGTGGAACCGCCAGCGTCTGGTATTCAAATTCCCAGTAATGCCTTGGTAGATGCTGGTTAAGAAATCCCTCCCGAAGTGGAGTTCAGATATCATGATGTAGAGTGTCCAGATCGTTATTTCAAGAAATGCTGGGATGTCAAACGATCGCCACATTAGCTGATAACTGCCTATCGACAAGGTCTATCGGGAGAAGGTTGAGGAGTTGTCGTCTGTGCCTCTAGCAATGGTAACAGTTTGTCACTGCCAGGTTCCAGAGGTAACCCTTAGGGGGTGAACTATTTTCGATAGTTACTCTACCCGTTACTCGCGAATAGTTGGTCTTTTAATAGTTCAAGTCCCGCTTCTACGTTTAGTTCTTCCAGTGATTTTCCGATTGTATTCGGGTAGATGGTTTGAAATGATCCTCTAATTTCTAGCAAAGCCAACTTCCCTTGAAATTTAGTGATTTCTCAATTGTGCTTACCTAGGTGTGGAGGACCGCAACAAAAACGCGGACAGAAGGGACCCAAGCTTGGAGTATTATTGGGAATCCCTTACGGGCTCACGCCGCTTAGCTCTATAAGAAGAAGACTGAAAGACAAAGCCCTAATTTTAGTAAGAACTCGATGGCACTGTCTGGAAACCGGAGCAATAGCAAGGGCCCTGTGGCCGATGCGGAACAAAAAAAATTGCAATTAATCAGTTTTAGTCGCAAAGAGATGCGTACACTTCTTGGGCTCCTCACCGGACACTGTGCCAGGCACGCATGCGTCACGACTAAACATACCTTGCAACGTGTCTTGTAGCTTCAGGGATGAGGAAGAAACAGAATCTATCTTATTTGAAGGTCTGTCAAGACCACCGGATGGCTGGAAAGGTCTGCATAACATCTGTAAACCGGAGCTCCCACGACAATTAACGAGTAGGACAGAAGGGTCGTTCCTATGGGCATCACAATGGGTCAATGTGAGGTATAGCCCCCCGCGTCTACCAATAACATACAAAAACGTATTAGGCTCCAATAGAATGCTCCACTCAAGACCGGGGAGCCATAATGTCTCAGAAGAAGTGTTCATTGACACCCCACAGATGAGTGTGTTCTTCTCAGACTTTGGTGGGAAGGTTGGTGCGGACAAAATATCTATTGTTGTCAAGTCTCTCGGTTTCGAAAATTACTTCTCCGAGGGATGTTTGATGGCTCAACGAATAATGTCTTGTTCTCTGTTCTGATTTACTGGCTTGCATTGTTTACGGTCTTCAAGACCAAGCGCGTTGGCTTTGTGATTACTTGCTCTTCGCGCAGGCTATACTGGGTCCTCCTAAATCCAAGACGCTCGAGATCAAATCCGCTTGGTATGCAAAATCGCAGCAATCTAGACGGCATTAGCTAAAGTCTCACTGTGTCTTCTGACTGCCCAGATACCAAAGCAAGTTTTGTCAAATCTGTCATTCACTAATCAGGCATTTCATTCAATCTCTCAGTTCATCGTCCCAGAACAGACCGGAGATTCCATAGCCCTCCAGTCGAGCCCTAGTCTTCCCCGGAAGTGTCAGTGTCAGTGATTGTCGTCCTTCCCTAAATTTGTTAGAGTGAACAATGTCCACAGCCCTGATGACATTGGCATTATTTGCGTTGGTATTCCTGTACTTGCCGGCGGCCAGGAGAGCATTACTGCCGCAGCAATTCCAAGACAGTTTCCCGAGGACGCTCTTGATTGTGACTGCCGCCTCATGCATTCTGTTTTGTATGGGGTTGCACCTGACTCAAATGGGGCCGTTGCTTAGACCAAGGCGCAAGAAAAAGTTGCTTGAGGTAATGGCCAGGGATATGGGCATACCAATTTGGCTGTGATTTGTTGTGAATAAATGAATTTGAGGACATTCTTTGTGTGTGTTCCTTGTTCGTGATTTTTTCAGGCAATGCCGCCTTCTAAGTTGTTTACACATCTGACTGAGCTCGACGCAGCTCAATTGCGAGCTCCTCATTTTGAAGGCACTTGTGTAAGCTCTTCTGTCACGCACGCATGTTTCCCTCCCTGCCACCAGTCAGTCAATGTCTGCGGTGCGCAATTAAAAATTTTCCAGTGATCGCATGCGCCGCACAGCCGCACAGAGATCCCTCATGCTTCACCGGTGTCAAGGATAATTCCCATCCCTCCCAGTCCGAGTAGTTTCCTCAGTCACTTGTCATTTTGATTTATCTGTTGCATGTTGTTCCCCGCTCACAATGGTGCCTCCCGAATGGCTGTGGCTGCATCGGAGGTCATCCCATCTGACGTCTGCAACACAATGGGATTACTCGATTCC
Source organism: Eristalis arbustorum (assembly GCA_916610145.1). Lineage (NCBI taxonomy): Eukaryota > Metazoa > Arthropoda > Insecta > Diptera > Syrphidae > Eristalis > Eristalis arbustorum. Next base: position 43,010,084 of record OU744320.1, on the reverse strand, counting down.
GGGAAATGAAGACCAATTGATGTTGCCTCGTCCTTTATCCTCTCTCTAGCCACAGCCGATGGGAGAATAATGCACACCAGAGGGCAATTGAAGTCGCCCGAGAAAGGTGCCAGCATTTGAAATCAATCTCATTTCCAGTTTGACAGCGTGTGAGATGGAGGTGCGCAATGCGGTGGGATTATTTGATTTGCTTCTCCGGGCTTGTTCTCGTTTGTAGGAGTTGATTGCCTTGTTGCATTGTGTTGTTTTGCATCTTGTCAAAATTAATCATATTTCCCAGGCGACATGTTGACGGGCACACAGCTGAAGCTCTGCAATCGCAACTCTGGTCAATTGAGCTGCAAGACAAGCCCCAGTTCTGCGATGGTAATGCGGCCGTGCCTGCTGAAGAACATCAACGAGGAACCATCGAAAGCGGAGAATGCCTGTCGCACAACGGAAAAAATGTAAGTTGACAATCAAATAAACATGTTTACACACATTTGTCTAAAACAATGATGTTCATTTTGCATCATCGATCTCGATTGTGGGTAACACACTCGATCCTCTTCCGCAGTCTAAAATGCAGTGTCAGGTCAGGGGTGGTCCAGGTGTTCGGCTGGAGCTGAACTGCCCCTGAACGACTTCGCGTCGTCATTGAGTTTTCTCATTCGCGAAAGCTTCTGTAGATTGGCACAAAACATGCTCGTTCATATCGTATCCGCAGGACTAGATCTGTGCTTCAGACGATCTACTGCTTTTCCTCGAATTAATTCTGATATTTGCATTGAAGAACGATGCTTAATGACTCACAAATACAAGGGTTGAGCTAATACGTCTGTGAGCTATGTGTCCGCATCTTAGCGCAGCTTACTTAACAGTGGTAAATGTTATGCAACCACTTACTACAGTCATAGTGAGCCTGCTCAGCAAAAAATTGACAGTGGTTAGTAAGGCTTTCTTGTTGATTTTCTGAGTCATCTTTCGACTGCCGCAGCGGCGCGATTGGGTGTATCTATGACTTCTGCACACCTTTGGTGATGTTATTTCACGTCTATTAACCGATTCTGAGAGTTTGGTGCGGATCCGACAACATTGAATTTTTGACCCCAAAAAATTGACAGTGGTTAGTAAGGCTTTTTTGTTGATTTTCTGAGTCATCTTTCGACTGCCACATCGGCGCTATTAGGCGTATCTATGACTTCTGCACACCGTTGGTGATGTTATTTCACGTCTATTAACCGATTCTGAGAGTTTGGTGCGGATCCGACAACATTGAATTTTTGACCCCAAAAAATTGACAGTGGTTAGTAAGGCTTTTTTGTTGATTTTCTGAGTCATCTTTCGACTGCCACATCGGCGCTATTAGGCGTATCTATGACTTCTGCACACCGTTGGTGATGTTATTTTACGTCTGTCAATCGATTCTGAGAGTTTGGTGCGGATCCGACAACATTGAATTTTTGACCCCAAAAAATTGACAGTGGTTAGTAAGGCTTTTTTGTTGATTTTTTGAGTAATCTTTCGACTGCCACATCGGCGCGATTGGGCGTATCTATGACTTCTGCACACCGTTGGTGTTGTTATTTCACGTCTATTAACCGATTCTGAGAGTTTGGTGCGGATCCGACAACATTGAATTTTTGACCCCAAAAAATTGACAGTGGTTAGTAAGGCTTTTTTGTTGATTTTCTGAGTCATCTTTCGACTGCCGCAGCGGCGCGATTGGGCGTATCTATGACTTCTGCACACGGTTGGTGATGTTATTTCACGTCTATTAATCTATTCTGAGAGTTTGGTGCCGATCCGACAGCATTGAATTTTTGACCCCAAAAAATTGACAGTGGTTAGTAAGGCTTTTTTGTTGATTTTTGAGTCATCTTTCGACTGCCGCAGCGGCGCGATTGGGCGTATCTATGACTTCTGCACACGGTTGGTGATGTTATTTCACGTCTATTAATCGATTCTGAGAGTTTGGTGCGGATCCGACAACTTTGAATTTTTGACCCCAAAAAATTGACAGTGGTTAGTAAGGCTTTTTTGTTGATTTTCTGAGTCATCTTTCGACTGCCACATCGGCGCTATTAGGCGTATCTATGACTTCTGCACACCGTTTGTGATGTTATTTCACGTCTATTAATCGATTCTGAGAGTTTGGTGCCGATCCGACAACATTGAATTTTTGACCCCAAAAAATTGACAGTGGTTAGTAAGGCTTTTTTGTTGATTTTTGAGTCATCTTTCGACTGCCGCAGCGGCGCGATTGGGCGTATCTATGACTTCTGCACACGGTTGGTGATGTTATTTCACGTCTATCAATCGATTCTGGGAGTTTGGTGGGGATCCGACAACATTGAATTTTTGACCCCAAAAAATTGACAGTGGTTAGTAAGGCTTTTTTGTTGATTTTCTGAGTCATCTTTCGACTGCCACATCGGCGCTATAAGGCGTATCTATGACTTCTGCACACCGTTGGTGATGTTATTTCACGTCTATGAATCGATTCTGAGAGTTTGGTGGGGATCCGACAACATTGAATTTTTTACCCCAAAAAACTGACAGTGGTTAGTAAGGCTTTTTTGTTGATTTTCTGAGTCGTCTTTCGACTGCCACATCGGCGCTATTAGGCGTATCTATGACTTCTGCACACCGTAGGTGATGTTATTTCACGTCTATTAATCGATTCTGAGAGTTTGGTGCGGATCCGACAACATTGAATTTTCGACCCCAAAAAATTGACAGTGGTTAGTAAGGCTTTTTTGTTGATTTTTGAGTCATCTTTCGATTGCCGCAGCGGCGCGATTGGGCGTATCTATGACTTCTGCACACGGTTGGTGATGTTATTTCACGTCTATTAATCTATTCTGAGAGTTTGGTGCGGATCCGACAACATTGAATTTTTGACCCCAAAAAATTGACAGTGGTTAGTAAGGCTTTTTTGTTGATTTTTGAGTCATCTTTCGACTGCCGCAGCGGCGCGATTGGGCGTATCTATGACTTCTGCACACGGTTGGTGATGTTATTTCACGTCTATTAATCTATTCTGAGAGTTTGGTGCGGATCCGACAACATTGAATTTTTTACCCCAAAAAACTGACAGTGGTTAGTAAGGCTTTTTTGTTGATTTTCTGAGTCGTCTTTCGACTGCCACATCGGCGCTATTAGGCGTATCTATGACTTCTGCACACCGTAGGTGATGTTATTTCACGTCTATTAATCGATTCTGAGAGTTTGGTGCGGATCCGACAACATTGAATTTTCGACCCCAAAAAATTGACAGTGGTTAGTAAGGCTTTTTTGTTGATTTTCTGAGTCATCTTTCGACTGCCGCAGCGGCGCGATTGGTCGTGTCTATGACTTCTGCACACGGTTGGTGATGTTATTTCACGTCTATTAATCTATTCTGAGAGTTTGGTGCGGATCCGACAACATTGAATTTTTGACCCCAAAAAATTGACAGTGGTTAGTAAGGCTTTTTTGTTGATTTTTGAGTCATCTTTCGACTGCCACATCGGCGCTATTAGGCGTGTCTATGACTTCTACACACCGTTGGTGATGTTATTTCACGTCTATTAATCGATTCTGAGAGTTTGGTGCCGATCCGACAACATTGAATTTTTGACCCCAAAAATTGACAGTGGTTAGTAAGGCTTTTTTGTTGATTTTTGAGTCATCTTTCGACTGCCGCAGCGGCGCGATTGGGCGTATCTATGACTTCTGCACACCGTTGGTGATGTTATTTCACGTCTATTAATCGATTCTGGCGTATCTATGACTTCTGCACACCGTAGGTGATGTTATTTCACGTCTATTAATCGATTCTGAGAGTTTGGTGCGGATCCGACAACATTGAATTTTCGACCCCAAAAAATTGACAGTGGTTAGTAAGGCTTTTTTGTTGATTTTCTGAGTCATCTTTCGACTGCCGCAGCGGCGCGATTGGGCGTATCTATGACTTCTGCACACGGTTGGTGATGTTATTTCACGTCTATTAATCTATTCTGAGAGTTTGGTGCGGATCCGACAACATTGAATTTTTGACCCCAAAAAATTGACAGTGGTTAGTAAGGCTTTTTTGTTGATTTTTGAGTCATCTTTCGACTGCCGCAGCGGCGCGATTGGGCGTATCTATGACTTCTGCACACCGTTGGTGATGTTATTTCACGTCTATTAATCGATTCTGATGTGATCCGAGCAGGATCTTAGTAGGCCTCAATCGCTTGAGCTGTGGCAATCACTTACCCGTATTTAACACATCTTCGGCTCAGGACGCCAACGCAGAGCCTTGGAAACAGTCCTTAATCCGAGCCTGGATTTGGGTGATGCTTGGCTTGCGTTGCCTTGTCATGTTAAAAGCGCTTCCAACTCATGTCCACCTTGGGTTGTCACTTGCGTTGCTTGTCGACGGCCCTATGAACAGGCACGTGCATTTCGATTGATTAGCCACCTCGAAGACAGTGCATAACTCCCTTCAGTCCACTGAGTGATCATTAAGAGACGCCTCGATCGTCAAACAGAGATCAGTGATTGATGTCGGGTTCCCATTGACCAAGTTTACGACAACTTCAAGACCTTTTTCTCACCTCGCCCACAAGCTAATCCCCGTCTGCCCCAAGACCATCTCCTCCCATTACCCCCTCCAAAAGAAGCCAATGACTTGTGACTTGACTATTCTCACAGTCCAGTCAGAGCTTACCAGTGGACTACCGGCAACGATTCACGCACAAAAGACATCTGCGAGATTTTATGACACACAAAGAGCATAGGACACGCTGTAAATACAATAATTATGGTAACCCTCCCATAATTTATGAGTTCCTCAATCGAATATCTTCTTCATCTGGCCCGGCCAAAACGGGCGATAGCTTTTTTCTTTTTGTTTTTTTTATTAATTTTCCAGTCGTATCTCGCACCACATCGATAAGCTGCTCCCCCGTTTCCCATGATCTGCGTCTCGAATGGTAAATCATCGGAACAACAAATTACCAAAACAAGCCAAAGCAACAAGCAACAAGCGACAAGAGGCGATGCCATCACAAGAGATGACCAGCTCAGCTGCGGATACACAACCGATAATAATTAGTTTTGAATATTCAGTCGTCGCATATAAATTGGAACACTACCATGGTGGCGCATGAAATTTATTCAAGAGGCGGCCTTTGTGTCTGCCGCGGCAGCTTTTCTCTAGCACATTCTGCTCCAGAGGTCTGGCAGACATGACGGACACACGGACGCCTCCTTTGTTGGCGATGCTCATTTGAATAATGCCCAGCTCGATTGCTCGATTGCTCGATTGCTCCTATGCCGCCAGATTATTATCTGCGATACTTTATAGCTCATCGTAGATGAATAATTGATAGATGCTCATAGTTTGCTGATCGAGAATAATCGCTGCGCCGCTGTGAACGGATCGGATTTGTGTTCCGGCGACGGCGGCGACGAGAAGAGATCTTCTCCATTAACACGTGTTTTGTGGCGAGACGATGAAGATCTTCTGGGAATCGCCTTGAATAAGAGGATTTTACGCCTCTTCTTCATTGGGTGCTTCAACGGGATTACGTGCATTAGAAGGTGCCTTTTAGTGGCTGGGAAGTGGGAGGAGGAGTTTAATGTGACGGCAGTAATTATGTAGTTTGAGTGTCCTCTACGGTCATCTACGTCAAATATCATCCATGTGGCAGACGGAAGCTCCCCATGCTTCGATGGTTAATCTTCACCCTCCTTGTGGAACATGTAAGCTACAGACCTCCATTGTCGCATTCATCGAATTCATAGCGAATGCATGGCTTTTGGTTGCTCTCTAAGCCAGATACCTAGCGCCAGTTGCATGATCATCTTTGTTTCAGCTCTTCTGCTGACCCCAAGGATGGCACAGTGCAATGGAAACATACGTGAATGATGTTCTGTTCTCGGCTTTCTTCGGAAGGTTGTTCTTGCAATTTTCTTCAAATTTTATTTTTGTCGCATGTTTAGAGATCAACTGATGATGCGTTGATCAATACGAGTCAGGGCAAAAGTAGCTATTTCGAGAGGAACCTATACGCGGGCACGATTCTTGTAATGGCACTGTCCTGCGCGATGGATAGAATAGACAATGTTTCAGCTCTGTGCCAGGTAATCTTCGAGAGAATCGCAGACACAAGCAATTCCAGCGTTTCCCAGCTGCACTGTCGATACTTGGGGTGGGTCCTGGAGCAAATTAACGATTTGGAGGCCTTTCTCGACGGTCTGGCCGAGCCAATCCTGCTCATTTTTGGTATTATCCAACTCTGCGGTATTCCTACTCATGAGAGGGAAAGAGGGAATGAACCCACTAGAAAGGATACAAACTCAGTTCTGTTTCAGGCGAGTGGCGAACCACCGTCCCTGCTGTCGCTACTGTAAGACATCTACCGAAACTGGACACACTTAATCAAGCAAATAGTAAATGGTCAACTGGCATATGACGCCTCACTAGCAAACAAATCTATCAGCAGACTTAATCCTAGAGACCTCATTGACGTCATAACAGGGTATTTTCCCTACTTCCCTTCCCAAAGTAGCTATACAGACGATGAGGAGGAGGAAGTGGTGTACACCTTCCTTCAATGCAACTCCAAGGCTGACATCACCCGTAGAAAACGTCTAAACGCCTCCTTTTAAACTTAAATAGTCTTACGGAACTAAATGTTGTTGATCAACTTCTCTGCTTCGTCAAAAACGCTCATTGGTTTGCGATACAAGACTTGATCCGCGGGTCTACTCTGGCCCGAGTGTGACGTCTCCTTTCGCCATTGACGTTGCTAAAAAAACACACCGTTTGGCCGAATTCAGGACACCTTCAGAATCAAGCACGTACAGTTAATTTGCGTTAATTCACCTCCATCACAACCTAGCCAATGTTCCACTGATGGAGACTTAGCCGAAGACACCCTCCTTTATTCGCCACACGGTAGTTAGGTTAGATAGTAGTGGCTTTAGAATGTTCTTAGACCTGTGTAAAATATAGAAAGGCAGTCGTATTGCGACCATCGTGGAGGAAGCATATAGACGCTCGGAGTACACAAAATAAAGTAAAAATTAAGTAAACGGTCTGTTTTGTATTATTGGACATTTTCCTCAATCTTCGGAATGCATCCCCTTGCGTGTTTGCCGAAATCCTTGTCCGTTTTCATTAGCTCTGTGAAAGGTACGGCCACCTGAGAGTAATTCTTGACAAGCCCTCGGAAAAAAAAAACCGTAAGATCCAAGAATTATCGTACTTCGTGGATATTCCGGGATGTTGGAAACTCTATTATAGCCTTCGTTTTTCGTTGGCTCGGTTGCAAGCCATTCACGTTCACCTCATAACCAAGAAACTCGATATTAGTTTTGAAAATTGAACATTCACTTGCGTTGAGGATAAGGAAATTCTGAGCACTGTGTTGGCACGCGAGGTGCATAGAACTGCAGGACTCAGCGCTACGGCCAGTGCTTTATTACAGCCGCAAACTTTTGGGCGACGAGAAGAAGTACTACTCATATAAGACTGAAGTGATGGCTATCGTAGATAGTTTCGAACGATTTCGCGTACTAAGTGGGCAGGGATTTCAAAGTAGCCACCGACTGCCGGGCGACCTTGGCCACGAAAAAGGAAATGAAGGTTATCCCTGGAGTGGCTCAAACTGCAGGAGTTCTCCTTAGAATTGGTGCATCAACCTGGAAAGAATGCTGCTTAGGTGGACGCGATAAGTCGGCAGCTAGCTCACGGACACCTAGCTTAAGAGAAGACTTCGATTCGAAACATTTTGGTTTGCGAAGACGCGCTGGTTCACACGGGCATTTGTGGATTTCACCTACTCTAAAAGAAAAAGGGGGAAACTAGAGGAACCGCTTACCGCTTCCATTCGACACTCTTCACCTTTATCATCAGGGACCCTTCACTCGAGGGAAGGGAGGGACCAACACGTACTTGCAATCGTCGATAACTTCACAAAGTACGTCGTGTTGCGAACAGTGAAGACAGCCAACACGAATGGGGTGCTTAACGTGCTGATGGACATATCTCGATGTTTTGGGGTGCCGCGGCGAGGCCGGACCGAGGCACAGCTTTTACCGCAAAGGCGTTTACGCAGTACTGCGAAGACCGCGGGATGCAGTAATCGCCGTGAGAACACCTAAGGCGAACGGCCAAGTGTAGCGCTGCAATAGAACTATCCTACAGGCGTTGAAGTGCGCCCACGATGCGGAGAAGGATTGGGCGAGTTACCCTCGGAAAATTCAATGGAGCCTCAATACGGCAAGGAATGCGACAACAAAGGCGAGTCAACACGAGCTGTTATTTTCTTGCACTCCGCTGGATATCCATCGGAAACAAATTGTTGTTGGAGTTAGGAAAGGCGCAACTGGCAGACCAGACGGAGGTGAATAGGAGGAGGCAGAATGCGCTGCGAAATATCCAAACGCTACGATTTACGTCGCCGCAAACCATCGCGGTATTACGAGATAGATCTGGTTTTAATCGAGCACTAAGCAGCGGCAACATGTGAGTCGCGGAAGTTAGACCCGTTCTATAAGGGTCCGTATTTGGTGACCAAGGTGTCACGGAATGACCGATAAATTCTAGAAGACATTCTGAGGATGCAGAGGAATCAATGCAAATGCCGTACAGCGGTAAGTTCGAAAAAAAAACAAGCCGTTGTGTGAGTTAGCCAGTGAAGGCCTTATGGGCATACAACACGAAGATTCAGATGCGAGTTCCGACCTTGATAGATTTTCGAATTCAGAGAACCCCGTGCCTAACCAGGGTCAGGATGATGGCGAAGGCTGCGATAATTCGAGCATATAATCGTGGGGACACGATAATTGTAGGACGGCCGAATTTGTAAAGTATACAAAGGCAGTCGTATTGTGGCCGTCGTAGAGGAAACACATAGACTCTCGGAGTACATAGAATAAAGTGAAAATGAAGTAAACAGTTTGTTTTGTATTATTGGGCATTTTCTTGTATTCGAACTTAACACATGTATAGCTCTCCAAATCGCATGGGGGTCTCAAACGTTTTCAGTTTCCTGCAGATCTGTGGTGTCCCGGAGATGAAGTTTCTCCATCTTCCCTAGAGCTGAGCGCCAGTTGGACACAGCTTTGGAGCGCTTGCTTGACTTGCCCGTTAAGGCGTTTCTTGAGATTCCCACAATTTCACCCTCACCCACACTGCATTGCCCAAAAACTCACTTGGGCAGTCTCAAGCTATGTTCTGGCTCGTTGCTGGGTTCTCTTCCTGAATTCTGTTCATCGGTGCTGACCCGCCATGACGAGTGGTTCCGTTCTTTCCATTTATTCCCACCGAATCAGTGCACTCTGCCGACAAGTCTCATGCAGTCGATGTACGCTTTAAAAATCCGCCCACGTAGCGGCTGCTTTTCCCACTCAAACTTATGCAGGAAACAACTTCGATTTCATGAATCTTTTGATCTTTTCACGCAATGTTAATTAGACCAACTAGCGGCCGTCATCACGTCCCTCAGCCGAACGAGATCACTTAACCGTCCATTCACAACTCAGTCACGATTCACAAATAACACTCGTTTTTCTCTTTTAATTGCAGACCACCAGAACTTCGAGTCGTCTCGTTGCATTTGGAAAACGAAGCGTTTTCAATTCACCACAAGAAAATCATCCGATCACCCCGGCGAATGCCATTGTATTGCGTGCACCTGAAGCGCGTCCGTCAGAACACCCACCGGGACGAGACTCAATTAAACGACGAATTCTTGGTGAAGGGCGTTGAAGTACGAATCGACAATGACCGTGACCGTGGCTACGGCACTGACTGCGAACGCGAAAGACCGTGTGAAGCGGGCGACAAGGACGGCGATGAATATAAATTTGTGCAGGACGGCATTCAAATACAGCTCACCGATTGCTGTCAGTGTGCCTGTGATTTGTTCAGCAGTAGCTTTCACATAGCACATGAATTGCACGAGTTTAGCTTTGTTCCTGCGGTGAATACCGGCACCGAAACAACGACCAGGCGGCAGCCGATTGCGCGGGAGACAAGTGAACCGACGACGGACAGTGTCCTGGATCCGAATATTCTGAAAGTCATTCGGGTGACGATGAACACGAAGAAAACGGAGTAGGAAACGCGTGGGGAGACGGTGAGAGGATGTTTGGCTGCTGTGGGAAGTCCACTTGCTTTTACGTGTACCCACGACGCGAAGAAGAATTTGTGATCTATTTGAAATGACAGTTGTTGTTGTTCCTCTCAATGAGAGGCAACCATGTTTTTAGGTAATTTTTGGGGGTATCTTAAGAGGCCCATGTTCACCCCACAAGAAGAAGATCTTAAGATGAAGCGATTTTGTTAGAGGTGGTAATTTGTTGTCTAAGGGTCTTGGAGGCGCGAAGCATTCAGAGCGATCATACAAAAGAGTGAATGAAGCAAGGCTCATGCTCTCATGCTGTCCTGTATGAACCAGAGGTCGTTCAGGCCTATGTCCTCGTCAAAAACGTCGGTTAACATGACTCTGTGACGCCCACCCTTAACTGAAACATTGTTCCCAGCCGCATTGTTCATGAATTGAGCCTCCACTTGCGTACAGCAGTTTGTGTGGACCAGCTAAAGGAACCCGACCTGGATTCGGCAAACGAGGGTTTGTCACGACGGTGTCTTATGGATTCTTTCTTAAGCACGAATGTAATGGAACGCTTACAAGCAACTAGCTTTCTCTCACGCGAAAGGGGTCAGTTCAATGTCGGCTCCTTTAACCCCTCGGGGGCATAGGCCATCAACCACGGCAGCGCGCCAACTTCTGGAACGCGTTTGAGTTCACTCCAACTCATTTATGAAGGGCTCCATTCCTCTTGCACTGTTCTGCTTCATGTTTGCCTGGGGCGTCCAGTTGATTTGCCTGTGTCAGCGGATTTCACTGCAAGGCTGGTCTTCTCATCGTAGGGTGTGTCCAATCAACTGCCACTTTTTCCTTGGTATTGTGATATTTATACGTTCCTGGCCCGTTCTCAAGTATAGTTGCTATTTCGAAACACGGTTCGGCCAAAAAATCCTAAGGATGTCCCTTACAGACCTATTTTCGAAGGATTGCAACTTTCGTGTGGTAATGCTGTCCACTTTCCAGGTTCTGTATCCATAAAGCAGCACCGATTCTTCGTCACAGCGGAACAGTCGCAGTTTGGTCCTTAAGCTGACATTTCTTTTCCAAATCGTGGATAGCATTCTGAATGCAGCTTCAGTTTTTCCGATTCTGTTCCACACATCAACTTCGGAACCACCGCGCTTAGCCGAGATCACACTAGAAAGCAGCTAACTTTCTCGACTTCCTGTCCGGCAATGTTCAGTGCGGCGATGTTGTCAGAAATGCTTGACCTTTTCTGTATTCCCCCATTTTGTTTGCGCCAGCTTCTAGATTGTGGGCCATCAAGTGAAGATCCAATATTCGATGCGACAGTAGGCAGACATCGTCTACGAACAAGATGTCATAGTCCATCGAAGGCCATAGCTTCCATCTGCAAAAGCTGCACGAGGTACATCGCCGATGACCAGGCTTTAGAAGCTCTTTTTGTAGACAATTGTACCCAGCACATCAGCGTAGCTTCTTTTTTGACTTCTTGGCAACGCCTTCGAACTGCAGGCATAGTCAAACTTTTAGAGTTAGGCATAGACTAATTAAGTCCGTTGCCTATGCGCAACCGTGGTGTTCTTCCTGGACTCCATTGGTCTGTCTTCATCCCTGTTCTAACCTTGCCAACTAGCAAGGAAGTAATCCTAGTCGAAGGCGTTGAACTTTTAATGACCGGGGTCCGAAAGGACTATTTATTGATCTTAAGGTGTGCTAGCTAAATAGAGGTTCCACCACGTCTACCAGACTGAATATGTTCTGACTGCAACTTTACAACAGAAACGTCCCCTTGCAGAGCTGAAATCCTCCAGAACAGTCTTGGTCTCGAAGGAGGAGCATTGATCCCATGTCCTTTCCAAAGATTTCTGGAGTCGTCCCTAAGCGTGACAGCCCTCTAAGCAATCAGCCGCCCTAATCTAACCTAATCCACATGAAGTCAACCGCAGTCGTTTGATTTCCTTAAGACCTCAGTGCAGATCTTTCAGATCCCAATTTTAACACCATCTTGCTTTTGATAGTCAAAGATGTCCAAGCCTCTTCAAAAGTTTAGAGCCGCTTCCTCTGTGGCTGCCCTTTAGGAAGACATGGTCAAAGCATGAATGACACAATGGATGGCGCAGTTGGTTGAGTGCCTGACATTGGTTATAGGGTCACAGGTTCGAACCCCAGTGAAAGCAAAAGTAAATATGCTTTTATCTGGATTCCAAATATGGTCTAGTCACCGTTGGGATCAAATTAAGGCCACTGGTTATCACAATGGTCTAAGCGTGGTGGCAATTTCGCTAGCAGCCCAATAACCTATCCTAACCATGGATGACGCGTGAGTCCTTCTACACCGCTCATACGTGGCGTGCGTTAGAGGGGGCATACAGTCCCATTACGACTTCGAAGGGTATTGAGAAAGTTTTCCTAGTCGGGAATACTCTTTGCAGTGATGTATGAGAGTGGACAGCCGAACCTGGCCCTCAGCGTGTGAGTCGATGCCACGGCAGCCTTCATGTTCACCACGACATGTTCTTCCCCGATTATCGCTCAACATCCTTCATCCGTCGTCGCTTGTATCTTCTAAAGAAATATCACCCATTCGTTGACATTTGTCAATTTCGACTAGAGATCAATTAAATTGAGTTCACATGCAAATGCTTTGCCCTGAAATGCTCATGACAACCATTTAAGCCATCTCATAAATAATGACAAAGGACAAGAGTGCTAATATTCTGGTTTATTTAAATTTATTTCACATCTCTCACAACGGATCGTTTGTAAGTTCTGCCATGTCTTGTTAGTTTCTTGCTTGTTTTTTGATTCTTAATTTTCGTCGCTTCATAGCCACAAAGTCTTTGATCATCTCTTGTAGATTAGCAAGAAGAAAACAAATTAACAAATAGATGCTCACATTCGGGGATCAGTTGACTTAATTAACTGCCCGCAATTCGTCATTCTGTCGTGAACATTGAAATGCTAAGTGGACCCGAGTGGTGATCTATTCATTTTGATCACGGCACCAACATCCTTTCGGCTCTGACACAAATCAAACGAAACATTGTTCTGAATTTTGCCAGAAATTGTACGTGTTTTTTTTTTAATTTATTTTTTTGTAAATTTATCAAAATTAATTTTCAAGGAAAAGGTCGAAGAGTGGAATAAATTAATTTTAAATTTACAAATACTCGTTGTGTTTGTCTTCCTTGCTTTCTTAGATTTTCAGATATGATCGCCGCCAACTTAAAGATAATCAATGCGTCGTCGTGGGGTGGTCTTAAGTGAAAGGGGAGAGACCAAATTTTGGAATGCCGTGAGACTTATTTAAAATGGATACGACTACGAGTGAATCGACTATCCTCTGAAGACCATCTTAGGTGTGCCAATTGTTGAGGCATCAGTCTTCTGAATTTCGCCGGGTGAACAACCTGAAAAATCAATTTTTTTTTCATCGATCTTGAGGCCGCACGTGACAGCCTCCATAGAGACGATCTATACAGAGCAATGTCTAATCTTGGCACTTCAATTTTGCTTACCACGGTCGGTAGAGGAGGTGGTCTGAGAGATGACAACGGATGTAGCACCTTGTGCCGCTTCAATGCCACAACTCTGATACTGAATTTGAGATGTTTCATTGGGATATGTCTGCAGCCAAGCTTAGTAAGGACATTACTTGCTTACTTATCAGGCAGACGAACCATGAAGGGTCTGCGCCTGAGCAATCGGTGACGGTCCTGCGCACGCTACTTCCAGTCATCAAGACTAAGCTGTCTTACATCCGCGATAACTTGGTCTTTGTACCGGAGGTTCGGTCTTACTCTCCTTCTCGAACCAGGAGGCTCGGATTCGAAGACCCTCCTTTCTGAAGCATTTTTATTCATTCGCTCGATGTGGCCGAACCAGTGCGCTCGACGGATTTTTTCCCGTCCTTGTACAGCTTGTGGAGTTCGCGGTTGTGTCTTCTCCTCCATTCACCTTCCTCGCAAACGGGGTCATATATCCGACGTACAATTTTTCTTTCGAAGGCACCATGAATCAGCTCTGCTGTCTTACTTAATGTCCAGCTTTCAGCTCCATAAATTAGGACTGGCAGAATAAGGGTTTTGTAGAGCATGACTTTGGTCCTTCGAGTCAGGAGTTTCAAGCCCAGTTATTTTGACAGACCGAAGTAGCATAGGTTGCCAAGGGCATTAGTTGAAATCCTTTGCAGAAATCGCATCAAGTGAGTTGAGGAATTGTCTACCAAGCGTTCGTTATTTGGCTCTAGCAAAGGGATGGACGGCTTCAAATGAAATGTGGCAAGGTCTCCCCCTCAGCCGTGTTGTTGCAACAGCGACAACGTGTGTTGTTTGGGATCGTTAGATCAATTGTGGCTCCATACGTACATTTGGCATCTTAAGAGCTCTCCTTACATCGGGTTGCTTTCAGGGTTGTATTAAGGGTTATAGGCTTCTGTTGTGCAACGGTGGAAAGGTTTCGTACTAGAGTCTCTCGAAGACAAATCATCGAATGGAAGCTGGTTCTAGTGACTTCAATTATTCGCCTCCTATTAGGTCCTGGCCATGATCTTTGTCTTTTTAGTGCTAGTGTCTCACAAAATCTTAGTGTGCCCTGGCATTTTGTTAGATCATACACAGAATCTCTCCCTCCTCTGTTTCTTCATCAGTTCTTGATCCAACTGTGCACCATTTCACCGTCTGCAGATCGTGGATTTATTGCTTTGATCTGTTTTAGTGCTGATCGTAATGGTAAACCCATTTTGGAAATGAATTTCCTGATCGTGTCCTTCGGAGTGGTAGCTTTTGTCTCGGTGTAATGCACCTGTCTTTCCCTATCCCTTCTCATGCCAATCTCATGATCTCATGTAACCACTAGATGCAATGGAGTCAGCTCCAATTGCGCCTCCATGGCGGCACTTGGCCAAGTTGTAAGTGTACAGTAACCTGTAAGTCTCTTGCTCTGATCAGGTTGATTCGTTTGGACCAAACTGTTGCACCATACATCCATCTTAGGACACAACGTAGGTACTGCAACCCCAGGCAACCTTAGGCTTCTACAGATGGTTAAAGCACGCGTCGCCTTCATGGTGATCTCTTCTGTGTGCCTTTTCCACATGAATTTGCTGCATAAGATGACTCCTAGGTGTTTTACCTGGAGCCAGGATTGTGTATGATCTCCTTTCGGCTAGTGTCCACTACGAACCGCCACTAATCTAAGGATATCAACAAGAATTTCGTTATACTTAGGGTATAGTTTCCTTTTTCTCCCATCTGACGTAAGCTATTTTATGGAAGTGTGATCAGCGGGTCCTCTTCTTTTCGAGAGGACAGTCCGCAAGGGATGTCTCAACACGTCAATGCGGCCTTTCGACGCACTATTCCCCGAATGTAGGCGTACAAGGACCGGCCCAAAATTTAGACCGACCGCTTGAAGCTTCAACCCGAGGCTGCCACGTTGTCTCTTCGTCAAAGAAATCAGCGGGCTCTAATAAGGCCCTAATCCCAGTCGTTTTCTGCTTTATCTGATTAGTATTTTGCTTGACATTGGCTCAATTACTTAAGGCGGCGCTATTCATAGGTCGTTGTGGACCTAGGACAAGCGTATCCAGCCGGCTCAGAGAAGCAGCGATTGACAAGATCAACCAGTTCAAGTTCAAAAAATCAGTAGGTAGTAGTCTGCAGGTGACCGTTGTACTACAGAGACATGGAAAACTCCAGCGCACACAAGACCTGGATGTTACTACTAAATGTTCAGTTGGCTATTACTGATTTCCGTGGTTGTCGACAATACTCACACGATATTAGCATCTGAACGGCATTTTTTTAACGGCCAGTGTTGTTACCTTTAGCGTCTTCATCTAATCCAGTCTTAATGAATTTGAGGAACTACTCAGGTCAGCACAGCGAATGCTTGTATTTTGATAAACGAGCTCCCTCGCCCATCCTTCTGGACGCAGGAAAATGGAAAGTGTCCATTGCAACGGCTGCCCTTCACTACTGTGGGGGTTGAGTTATACGCCCAGTTTATCGTAGAAGCTGCTACTCTTCGCAGAGATCTTCGGACATGTCGTGGTCCCAGGTTACATTGATTATCGAACTGTAGTCTCAACAACTACTGTCTATGAAGACTGCACAACTCTTAAGACATGCCCATCCCAGAAGTCAGCTATCAAGGAAACCTGGAGCTCTGTGGCAGAAATCTTAATCACTGGGTAAAGACGTGCCACGTCCTCGCCAGAAACTTGCAAATGTGCTTGCATCATCAAATCCATCGAAAACCTGAGCATCCACACATTTTGACTTGGTGATCGACCCAATAGCTGAAGGATTGCCTTCCAAGCCGGCGAGTGACAGTGATTAGTTACGCGTTAGACGGGCATACAGAAAAAGGCTAGGGAATTGTTTTTTGTTCACACTGTTTCACCACAAAAACGGTGTTGTTCGTCTTCCCGGCAAACCCGTACAATTTGAGAAAAAAAAAAACTTTCTGACACACACTCAACGCCTGGCAAAACAGAAACCTGTCCCGAAGTGCGCATCAATTAAAAAGCAAAAGCATTCAAACTCTGTCCACCACAGGCACACATTCGTACGAGTACGAGTATATCTCATCGCTCGGTTGTCAATTCGTGTATTTATTTCCCATATTTACTGTCACCATTACCGAAAGATACTTGCACGCCGCGTGAGAGTTCTTATCTTCGAACAGGAATCACAAAACAAAGAGAAAAAAATCACACACACAAAAACTAAAACCCCAGGAACACAAAAAGGAAGAAGAACAACACAATCTCACAGAGGATTACCTTGGACCCAGGTAGACAACGTCGACTACGACGACGACGAATCGACGAAATTCAAAAGATTTCAAACACACAGAACACAAAACATAAAAAAAAATAGTATCTGGCATTGCTCACGTGAAATTAAATACTTGTACAGTCGACGGAAAGAATTTCTATTGTATCCTCTCGGGCAGGTTCCTCCTGCGTGATCCTTTTATACCGTTACCACTGAGTGAGACCACCTGTAGCTAGGGGCCCTACCTAAGCCGGCGCCGTCGGTACGGGCCATAGATAACCATGAATTATTCGATGCCACCACCGCGCTGCACTGCAGCTCAGGATTTCTCTTCTATTCGAAAGAGATATTTCATTTTAATTGCGACAGGTACGCATTAGACACGGATTAGACTGGAAACACTGCGAGACAGGAAAGGAAAGTGCATGTGTGCTCGGCAATTAGGGATGTCTGGTCTGCTGACGAAGAGTGCCAGAGTGCCAGAGTGCAGTGTGCGTCTGCGGGGTGGGTACTGAGAATTGAGTCACACGGTAATTGCAAAATAATGTCGGCAAAATTACATTTTTTTTTTGGTTTTTGTGTTCCGTGAAATCACAAATTGAAGGCGATTTCGAGTTTGAGGAATGTCTGTTGGGAGCCAGTAGGACCGAAGAATGACTAGTTTTGTGTCAATGCGGTGGGTTGGTGGAAATCTGCTAACTTCGGCTAGATTCATTGGAGTCAGAGTCGGGTCTAGACTGCGGGTGAATTTCAGTTATACACCGAAAGCTGAAGTGTTTATTCTCTCCATGTCCGACGCACCATTGGTGGTGCTAAGCTGCTAAAGCTTCCAGTCATGTTTTTTGCGTACAATTCATCCTCTTGAGGGTGTAGCGGCACTGCAGTATCATGCCGAAGTTTGAGAAACTTTTGGACGCTCCTACCCACTGGTACACAGTCGCCACTGACGCACCTGCTATCTCAACTGAGCTCTTTCCATCAATAGCACTGAACGAAGAGGGAGGCAATATTAAGCACCGACTATTAGCATTTCGGAGTAGACGTTGTCACTTCCAAGACGGCAACTATTTTGGTTATCTGCCAACACCTTAACCTTTAAATCCTTAGATTACACAAGCATCCTAGTTGACATGCCCAAATGACGTTACGTTCCACATCCATCCAATACCACTGTGACGACATTACACTAAAATGAGTATAAATAGAGTTGACCAACATAATCGGTCGTTTTGTGCGCACTTGCTCAAGTTTTTGACGTATTTTTGAACACTTTTTGACAACGGCCAACGATTTTATGGGTTTGGGCCTTAATTTGCACTTCATTTCTTTACCGAGCTTAAGAAGTACCGACATTTTTCTTACTATCCCGAAGAGATGGATGGGATTGGCACAAATGCCTACTGTAGACAATTTCTAACAATCCACAGGACTTATGCCAATTAAGACATCTTACAAGTACTCGTACCAACATGAAACCACACTGCAGTCAAAAGCTTGCGAACATGTCTTCCTTCTAGAGGATCGGACGAAGCAGAGGATTCACACTTCGCGGTGAGGGAACAGGCCTTAAGGGACTGCTAGCCGCCTTCAATTGCACACACAAAGCTGGTTGACGCCTTTCTTCAGTTGTGTACGCCTTCAATGCTGGCACTGTCGCACAGGCTACACATGGGTCAGCTAGCATGCGTATTAGATCTGTAGTCGCCAGGATAGACTTGGTTAAGTTCTTCTCTACTCTCAACGACAAATGGGATTAAGAGCACATGCAGAGCTTTCCTTTTTGTTAGGTTTTTCGTTCGCATTTGCAATTGTCCTTGCCTCTGTGCAGTAGAGCAGGACTGGGATGGGTCAATGGTTTCTTTGTAAAGTCAGCTGGGTCTCTGGCATTGAGAAGGAATTTTCATAACTTGTGCTATTGTGTTTGAAAACTTGAGTTTGAAAAACGTGTGAACTGTTGAGAGGAATTCCGACAAACTGGCTCGGACTTCTCTCCCATGCTCGGAGTCGACTTCGGCATCAACAAACATGCCTTGGCGGCATTACTGTCAAAATCGTCATGTTGTTCAGGGTGACGATGGAGAATACTCGCTGCACCATCGAGGGCACCAAGAATGCTAGCTGTAACGTAAGAAAAAAGATTTGAACAAAGCGTCGCTACATGTCCTTTTCAAGACCAAACTCACTCAACAACATGAGAGACGCGCAACTGTTGCCATACGTGACTGTTAACGTAATTGATCGAACACACCGAGTCGTCCTCCGATGATGGCCTTGATGTTTTGACGGTGAATGAGGGAAAAACCATGTTTATGCGACGACTTGACCGGAAAGTCACCACAGGGGAACGTGATTTTGAGGAGGGCTACCATGCGTTTCAAGTGAACAGGACGAATACCCTTAGTACCGAGTTCTTACGCAGAATAACTCTTGCCAATCGCTGCTTGTTCGGATTCAAATTCATAAGTGGAGCCCCTTTCAAAGGACAAGGAACAACTTGATCAAGAGTAGTTAAAGAACTTCTGCGTTCAGTTTAGTTCAAAGACCTCCACCACTCAATGTATCGACTGTGCAGAGAAATGGGTCTAAGCAGGGTTATGCATTCCATGCCCCAGAATGGCTACGCAGACTAGGCAGTGACTAAAAGCACAGAGTGCTTGACTTCGTACCACTGGGACAACGCAGCAGAGGACGCATAAGAACCAGATGGCGCGCAGAAGTGGACAAGGGCATAAGCCAAAGTGGCTCACGTATTGAAGAGAAGAGAAGAAGAGAAGAGAAGAAGCCTTACAAGATCAAAGACGAGGTCCATTCCGCACTGGAGCACGTAGCATCGGAAGAACAGCAAGAATAGATTCATAGTACATAACCTGCCACTGCATCCACGAAAAGTTACTGTCTTGCTGGTTGAGTGGTCTCTTGGTGCCATTTGATGTGATTGTGTCCCGAAAATGACAATGGTGTAACCACATATTTTGGCCTCATAAAGACGATAGCCTGCCGAAGAATCTTCGAAGCCGAACATGTGGGGCAAGGCAAAAAAGGTCGCCCTCGTTTAAAATGGCGCATCCAAGTGGAGAAAGATCTAAGCCAACTTGGTATGCGTAACTGGAGACACCTAGGCAGGGATCGCCATAGTTGGAGAAGCTTGTGGGTTGAGGCCCAGGTCCACACCAGACTGTAGGGCCACACAAACAAGAAGAAGAAAGACGATTTGGAGTTGCACAAAATTTGGCGTTAAACAAACTCTTTCCGGGCAATTCACGTAACAAGGTGTTCTGATGTGAGTTTTCCACGCTCAGATGATGCGTGTTCCCAAATTCATTGATCACCGGGATCAATTTGAATAACATTACCTGCAAGTCGACACACAATGACAGGGTCCACACTATAGAATGTGACCAGATAAGAACGACAGGAAAAGAAATTCAAATAAAACAACAACGTCGAGAGGGATCGAATTATTTCCGGGCTTATTTTGAAGTCACTTTTTAATTTCATTGTTTTGTTTATCCTTGTACCTTGACTTGGCGACTTAAAATCAAGACTAATTCAAAGTGGTAGTCTTGTTGGCATAGTTTGATTGTCAAATCAGTTGCATGCTCGTGGGGGCCATTGGAGGAAAGTTCTCCCAGAGATGAGCCAGTCGCCAACTTTCTCCTTCACAAGTTCACCCGATGCGTCGATGACAGGTGAAGCCATCTGGTAGGAATCACAACACGACATATGAACGTTGACGAAGTCTGACCACAGAACACCGGTTAGCAACGCTATATGCACGAAAAATGAGACCATATCCGGTAATTTTCGTGTCTCCTTCCTCATTTCGAAGGAATTAAAGCCCCTTGATGCCGCCTTGCGATAAGTCGCGGCATATAGACAGTCTTTGTGGGTGCTTGGACGACACTTGTCTTCTTCATTTCGCTGCCTACCTTATGGATTAGGATCCAATATCCGTGTGTTCGCGTTCAAATTTGCACACTGACGCCATGACTACGAGCGAGATTAACGTTCACGTCACTTCATCGCTGTTAAGCAAGGACTCATCTGGATAAATAACCTCGAAATGAGCAATCACGACCGATCACCCGGTGAAGGCCGTTGAATAGGCGATTCCGAATGACCTCCTGACTCACAACACACACACACACTGAACCACACAGCCGCTGGCAGCTCATCGTCGCTGAGAAGCTTATCAAGTGATGATGACCTCTTCGGACAAAGAATACAATCAAAATTCACACACAAAGCCCCCATTGGCATTGGGATCACAATAATTAACTATCAATCGTTTTCCCATCCATTTGAGGTTTGCCGCAGCTGGCTCCTCGAAGTTGACGCTCGCGCTAATCTCACCGCGTTGCGTTCGCTGCGGAACACACCCTCCTCCGCCGTGGAGTTCACACCGTTGAAAATGGTCAAAAATAAAGACACTCGAATGCCTCGCTTCCTGAGCTCCCCAGATCTGAGGCAATCGTCACGGCACACACGCCCGAACACACAATCCATCGGAATTGATGTATTGTCACTGACAAGAGGACACATTCGAGGGCGTGTTCCAAGTCGCGGCTTTAATCCTCCGTTGGATGTGATGTGAACCCATTACCCAGTCGGTACTCCACTTCAATCCGCTCCCGTCCCACTGCTCCGTCTGTACATCAGAATTCATTTTTGACATTCTGATGTGTAACACAGAAATGTGATTAGACAACCATACCTTTGGCGAGAGAGATGCGACGAATTAATGATTATCCTTCAATTGGAAGAAGATTGATGGGCACCGAGGCCTCTGTCATCAGTGATGACATCTCGCATTCAAGTGTCTACTGTCTGTGGCAGCAGTGGTGCGGATGTGCACGAATGCAACCAGTTCCACGAGCGAGGGAAATCTATCTGGGCAGCTAATTAGTTTTCATTGGGCAATCAAGATGCTGCTGCTACTACGAGTAGTAACTCAGCGGGACACAAAGGTCCGACACTTTATGGGTGGAAACCCGAAACCTTGCCTATAAATTAGAACAGAAGACAGACCGAGAGAGAGAGAGAGAGGATGGGGGGACAAGCGCATTTCCTGGCCCAGCGCAGTGGCATCAATGGAAGCTTAATGAAGCAATGCGTTCTCGGTTTAAGTATCTCGGTATATCGTGAGAGCACCAGGTGGGTGAGAAGTGGCTTCTGAGGAAGACGCCAACCTTTGTCGCCGTATGTGGTAAAGATCTCTCTCCCTCTTGGGTGGTTCCTCACCATCTGCGGATGGCCGCTGTTTGTGCATCTATTTAAGAGGGACTGACGAATTTTTGAATCAATAATTTATGATCTATTGTTTCTACGTTCGACATCAATGTGGGATGTTCGAGATTCATCGTCGTGTCGGTACTTAAAGCAAACAACTTCTGGGCTTACTCTGTCTTTTGACTTCACATCGGTGTGGCTTTTTGTTTGATAGTCTTCCCTCTGATGAGGTTAGGTTGTACTCGGAGAGCGTTGTTGATTTGTCGGGCTGGGTCTGGTTTTGTTGTCTAATGGTGAAAATATATTTACTCTTCCTTGAGAACAATAACAGACCGAGAGTAGAACCTTGAGGAACACCAATGTAAACATGCTGGGCAGAGAGTGAAAATCGAAAAGCTAACTAATCCCAGTCAGGTTGCTCCATTTTCGTCAAAAGCTTTTTATGCGTCGCCAGTTCCTGAGGCTATAACCCTAATCTGTAATGTCCCTAACGGAATCCAGATGGCATTGGATATTTTTGGAAGATTCTCCACTGCCATGAGAGGTGTCTAATTTAATTCGAACATCCAAGTGCCTTGAGAACGACTTGCTCATGTTTACCGAATGGCGCTGCTTGTATGGACTATCGAAACTGGTATATTTGCTGGGTGTGGGAGCTCTAGAAACGAAGTCAACATTTATCAGCAAGAAATTCATCAGAAGAAACAAGAACACTGCATGAAACTACATTATTACGGGAAGGATGTTAATCTCCCGGACGAACGCAGTCTGTGATCATGACTAGCAACGGAACAAATGCCTCCTCAAAAAGGAATAATTTGAAAACGAAATTTTGTTGAGCTCCTAATATTTGCACCCAATCTCTAGAGCTGAAGAGAGATCCTGGGTAAAAGCCGCATATACAAAAGCCGCCTTAGCCTTAAGTTGAAGTGGCCACGGTGGGTGGTAGTCACACCTAACCCAGAGTAGGCCCGTTGTGTTGATTCGAACCTACATACAAAGCGATGTAGATAACTGATACTGACATTAATTAGCTCAGTCATTTCGTTGGAATACAGAGTGCCTAACGAAAGCGAACCGCAACTGCATGCATGTGTGGTCTCCTCCTCCGCTTTGTTTACGCATCTTCTGCACAAGTCGTTGTAAGGGATACCTAGTCTGGAACCTAGTGTATACCGATGGCGCAATAAACATTTATGACGCCGATTCGATCGATTTAGTCGCGTGAACATTTCGTATCAAGACTAGAGCAAGATAGATTGTGATGAGGCATTCAGTGCTTGACTACGTTTGATTTAAGTAAGCGATTCGAGCTTTGGTAGATGTTTAGCAGTCGCGACAGTCATGCAAAGCAGGTTACTGTTAATCCGGAAAGAGCTTTGAAGTGATGCCTTTTCTAGAGAGTTCGTCCGCTTTACCATTCTCCAATATGTCACTGTGTCGCGGCAGCCACAGTAGTAGAATGTTGAACTACATGATCATCTCCTGAAGAGCAGGACGGCAATTAAGGGACGTCTTCGAGTTGAATGTGACGAACAGATGACAGTATCTGTGCATGACAGAACAGAAGAATTTGTTTTTGCCAGTACAGAACTTCCTCGATCGCTATCGTTTCTCCCTGAAATACCGCATAATGACCTGGAGTCTGAAGTGGTAGTCTGAAATTCAGGTCCTTGGAGTAGACAGTGGTGGGCAGTGGCGTTGTGGGTATGTGCGTCGACCCCAACCTCGACGTCGTGGGTTCGATTCCTGCTCTGTGCGACGAAAATAATGTTAACGGCCCCACCTCTTTCGAGTTACTGACAATTCTTAAACAATATTTCCTGTCTAGAAAAAGTTTCTCAAACTTGGCCGTTCGGAGTGGGCATAAAACTGCAGTACCCTTCCACTCGTGAGAGAACAATAACACGCACAACACGAGTGGTTGCTGAGAAGGCTTAGGTTGTTATGTCCAAAGGCTACAAAGGTTTTCGCCCATTTTCAGATTTGAATATAGGATCATTTATGTTTAGAGGATAGTGTAGACGCAGTGCTACGCCGATAGCTTCAGTTTGATGTGTTGCTAGTCGTGGTTTTTGGTCTGCGGTTCTAGAGTCGTTGCTCAGTTGTCGTTCGGACTGAGGTTCAAACCCTGCGCCAGTGCTTCTTCGCCTTTTTTCGATTTTTCATGTTCTTTCAGTTATGGTCCCTTGACCTTGAATTGACTGAAATGGTTATGATAATTAGTGGCCTGCAGACGCCATGATGTTGTAGGAGGGCAGAGGACGACTAGCCCCATCCACTCCAGTCGCAATCTGACATCGTGGAGATATTGAAATATGGAAAATTAAGAAACGTGCAGTGACCGATTGTTTTGTATGACAGCGATCTTACGAGGTGTAAGACTATAATAGAAAGGTAGGAAGGAATTGTCGTTCCCGTAGAAAACAATGTATTTTATTGTATATCCCACGTATTATGAATGAAGGAGCAGTTGAACATTGAGGAGCGTTTGCGCTTTACCAGGACACAAGACGCCCCCTCTCGTCGGATAAGGAACCAAGCGACGGACGCGTCCGGTATGGTGTCGTCAGCCCATATATTAGGCCCTTTGCATTTGCAGCACTGAGGCTATTTAAATCCAGGACTAGAGAGTTTTTTGGATTTGTAAGCTTTTATCCCGGTGCCTTTTGGTGTACATCAAAAGTCATACGAGATGAGCTACAATTAAAACGACCAGTTCTGGCGGTGACGGCATGAGTTCGACCACACGAGAAAAAATGGACGAGTGCTTCTTCGATAGACTTGGGCTAGACGCTCGACACCGTTTTGTTGGGGCCTTTTCCTCAAGCTGGTCAGGCTCGGCATAAGTAAACCATTGCTACAACAGGAGAAGGTTCATTGTGTCTACATGTCCACCACGATCTGGACTGGAAGCAGTTTGCCCAGGACAGTCACCGATTGAAGGCAGCAATTGCTTAAGTTTTATCAAAAGTGGTCTGTAACGGAGAGCAATTGGTTCGCTGATGGTCTCAATATTCAATGCAGATCTTATAGGTTATACGCAGCGCTTAATTGCGCACTCCGGGTTTCTAGCAGCGTATAGATCAGCTTCGAATGTAGAAGTAATAAATACATTTTGCAACGTGACTTCTAACAAATTCAGGGTTTTTTTTTCGCGAAGCCTGGAAGTTGATTATGAACTTTCTTCAGTGTGAAACTATTATATCCAGGACCCTACTGGAGATGGCATCATACGCGCATAAACTGGATTAAGCTCGACTTTGTTGACCCTTGGATGGTTGGTTTGGTTGGATCAGGTCTTTGGTGACACAAGCTTTACAGCTGCCAACTTGAATCCAGAATCAGGATGACCCATTGTGATTCAAGCTGAGTCCTTCCCAGATGGAAAAGACTACGTTGTTCGGGAGACAGTGTCCTCCGACCTATCTCCGGTTGTATGGTACACTCGAGCATGAGTACAAGAAGTTCTATCCCAAAATTGATCAGGGTACATCATTTTACTATTAGGCTGATTGGAAGGAATAATGCACGTGCTATGACTTCTTCGAACAGTCTGAGCCTTGGTTCTGATCACTCCAATTTTATGTTCCATGAGGGACTGCGCCTCAACTACTTTATTATTATTTGGATAATTTTAAGCTGATTAATTACGTTGGGCGCAACCAACCATGGCTTCTTAAGCACCCTCCCGATCATGGTAACACGTAACATGGAAAATCGGTGTAACAACACATCCTTCGATAGATGGCGCTGTTAAATGAGTGCCCTTCTTTTAGATCAATTATCACTTCCGCTTGTCTGCGACAGCTTAGAAAAAAATGTGTCAAGACCGTCTGCAGCTTAGACTGTCATCAACTGCACGACCTGTCTTAACCCCGTCTAACTCAGGGGCCATCGAGTTTTCTTCCCCACGGTCACTATTTGTTGTACTGACCAGAACACGGGATACTCTGGAGTCACCACATAAATCTCTTGACTTACGCACTAATGCATTCCACTTCCCAGAAGGACTATGATAGACGTTCAGATAAATCGAGTGAATTGCTACCATTCATCTGTCACCACGGACTGCATTGGCAAGGACTATCGGAGAGATTGAACCAACAGTCTGAGAGACAAAAGAACAGAAAATAATTACTAACTTACGTAATAAATACCGCAGTTCCTAGCGGATTAGCATCAAATTCCAATTATCATCAACCAAACCCTGATTCTCGAGATGACACCGAGCACACCGCACACCTCACACACACGCACACACCAGGGCAGTGCACACACTCGAGCATTGTCTTAAAGACCTTGTCATCCAAAACAATCGTAATTTATAATCAAATTGAAGCTGCATCTGGGACGTTATTTGAGAGCGGGGGAAAAAACACAGAAAAAAAAATACCAACGACAAGATCTACCCAAACCACCAGAAATGTGATTTAATGTGATTTCATAGCTCTATAGGTCTCCAGTTAGTCCAGCAACCAATCCACACCGGTGAGCGGTGTGTGCTAATGGCACTCTGAGACCGCCTTTTGTTTTGTTTGGATTTCCTTTGTAATTAACGGCCATAAAAGAGTCCCGCCTCTTTCTCAAGGACTTAGCGGTGTGTTATTATGAATTCATGAGCTAATTCCCTGTATCACCAGACCGCGCTAGTGTCGAAATCCATTCCACCTTGCCCTCCCCCCGCCGTTTCGATTCGATTGACTAGAATTTGCAAATCTTTCTCGACTATGCAGCCATTAATTTGCATTTTTTGGTGGGTTTTTGTGCCCGAAACCGAGGGCCTGGCAAGGCAGCAGGCCGGCACAGGGGCAGAGAGTTTGACTGACTCTGGTTATTGAGGTTAATTGCGGACACGTTGTTGTCGATAATGACGTGCCAATCCGTCATGAGTAAGAGAGTGACTGTCTGCGCGCGGCAGACACAGTTCGTTTGTTTTCGAAGACAATTAAAAATGAAATATAATTCAGTGTTGAATTTGACCTTCTTTTGAACGATTTGTTTCTTTGTCTTTTGTTTTTGTTTTCAATGGCGCCAGGTTTTGCGGGGGCGGACTCTGTGATTAGCTCGGCAAATCAGAAGAGCCGGCGTTGTGTCCTCGCTTGTGTGCAGCTAAAGAGTGATTGCTGTTCGCTTTTGATTTGCATTTGTCTGGCTAATCTTGGGGAACTTCCTTGATGTCGAAGAAGCTTGAACCTTAGTCATGCGTTGTTTTCCCCATCGTCCTTGACACACTGTGGAGTCAAAACACCGAGGTCGGGAAGCACCCTTAGAGTGTATGCCTCTCCTACGGAGATTTACTCCATCATTGCCTCCCTCAGCAATTGACGTCACTTACCAGTGCAGGTTGTCAGGGAGGCTTCTGCAGTGGTGATGTTCTGATGGTGTTTTACCTGCACCTTCCAGGACACCTGATACGCTATGCAGATCAGCACTTCCTCTTGATTTGCTTGACTGAATCCACGTTGATGAGGAAGGAGACCAGTCTGCGCGTCTCTTCAGGGTTTTCCGCATTCATCATCCTCTTGTTGCGCACAGGGACCCCTGGGTTTTGGCCTTTAAAAAAACTGAGGATCTGATCAGGGTCGTTAGAGCCGATAGCTAATCATGGATTTTTGACCACCAATCGAGCATTCGGGCAAGGGTTTGGAAACCACTCATTGTGGCACTCAGCTAGTTCCGGCGTCAGTTAAGATGGCTGGAGTCGCTGACGGATTTTTCGTAATGAACAAGAGAATATCGTTTCGCCATCTTCGTAGTTAGGACCCTCCAGTGCTCCACACTGAAGCAGACTTCTTGCATGTCAGAGATCCCGTTCAGAAGGGACTACATCTCTGAAGACTTGGTCCTTGATTTATTTGAAATTTTCTGAGTCTCGTCCTGGGATCGTCTTTTGACTTTGTAGCTCTTTTGGGTTACCTGTTACAGGTCTTCTAGCCGCTCCACCGCTCATCTGGTCCTGCCGAGTGACACGTATTCGGTCCTTCAGGGCACCCTTCCATTCGGATCGGCTTACTAATGCCAGTCGACCTTTCCTTCTCTCCGGTAGGTTTACTAACCATCTTCTGGTTGGGTGCGAGCACAACTGATGAGGATTTCCTGTTTGCTTTCGTCAAAAGAAAGATCGATCACTGGAAAGTGTCTCTGTCCTTGGCTGTCCAGCCATCAGCCTGATCCTGATCCGATGAGGCATCCCTGTAGCCAAGTATGTGTCCTGTCTCTAGTTGCGTCGCTTGTTTGTCTTTGTGACTCGCTGTCCAAGACGTCCTCGGCTGAGCAGTAAACAATATAACCACCATTGAAACTGAGAACAAACGTAGACTAGGTGCTGGACTAGGTTGCTTGCTTAGGCCAACGTGTTGGTTTCACTGCGCCCTTACTCGAGAATGGCCGGTTAAGTTTAGTAACGTCGTGGTAATCTTCGGGCTTTCTGTTCAATCGGAGCCATGGTGTTCCCTTGGATGGATTGCCAAACATTGCTAATACTGAGGCACCTCGATGGATCCTTCAATTGCTTTGAGCGGCAGATGAAGTCTACAGTCAAACTGGTGTGGGGCCGCGCAATAGGGGACCAACTTCATCCAAGTCGACCACAATCCATTGAAACGATGTCTTGAAATCCAAACAGGAACCGAATGGAGACTTCGAAAGTGAGTTTGGATTGAGCCCCTCCTCAACGTTATTCGACTCTCTTCTAGGGGCTTTCCAGGACTTCTGGAGGCAGCTGTTTACCGTCAGACCTTCTTTTAGTCTTAAACTACCCAGATTCACATATAAATAGCATGCATGTGAGGTTCTTCAACCCAAGTCCTTCAGCTCTGAGAAGAATTGTTTTCAAAGGAACTGTCTCCTTTTCTATACCAGCACTGATCAGGAGCAGATGTTGGGTAGATTCTAATTCTTCTTCATCTCTGCAGCTTCTGCTAAAGTCTTGTGTGCTTATGGCACAGTCCTCGGTAAGGGTTCCTTTAAGCACGCGTACTTCTTTGCAACTAGAGCCAATGATTAATCTTTTGGTTCAACTTCGTCCATAGAGCTTTCTTTTGTTGCTCTAAATTCCAGGTCGCACACCAGGCAACTAATTCACGCTCCATTCAGATCGTCTACTTATATACCAGTACACTACTCAACATAGGGTCACCGTGTTCACACCGAACCAGCTTCGATGTCAGAATGGCCGATGTTATGGCCCTTATTGCTGTTTGCCAAACGCGTCTCACGAATGATGTGGCTTATTTATCTTCCAGTCATGCTGTACGACATGGAGGCAAGAACAACCTCAAAACCAGAAACGAATGAAGACATTCTTGGTAGCTTTGAGAAAAAAAGAGTTCTACGTGGAATCTTTGGAGCTGGACAAACTGCACGCTGACAGAGGATCCAACGCATAGTGCGGCAAAATGTTTGACTAAGAACCTTAGAACAACCAAGAGTGAATGTCTAAGTGGTACCCTTCTAATTTGGCTCACACAGAAAGACTCCAATGGACGAACAGTTTGCTGTTTATTTTGTCTGGCTGTGCCTCAAGTTTCTCACATGGTCTCGCCGTCTGCATAGCCAATGACGCTACATCGTAGTTGGTGTTGCATCTCCTTCTCCACTAGCTAGGCAAACACAAATCATTACTAAGTGAACCATCCATCCATCAACTCTAAGAACTGACACAGACTGCCAGAGAAAACTCGTTCGATCTCGTCATCGACAACAAATTAAGCTGGAATGTTATGATCCAAGGAACAGATTAGGAAAACCGCCTCTACAGCCGAACATAGGGATCTGACTGTTCGATTGATTTGCAACTGCACTCGCTTACATCTGTGGTGTGCCTTGCTACAAAAGATAAAAGCCACATTTTAAAGACTAGCATGATATACGATGGCGATCTCCGACGACCTAAGGTCAACAAGCGCCTTGCTGTGAAGACAACTTGGTTAACTTTCAATTAGGTCATCAATTATCAACTGTTTTTATCGCCATACCAGGATCATTTTCCCTCACAACAACTTCCTCGTTTGAGGAAGCTACAGATGCTATGGGCAAGTGGCAGACATCACACCTTCACAGCTTCTCTAGCTCCCTCTCGACCCAAGCAATGCTAGTGTCAACCATCTTCAGAGTTCTTTTCAAAAAACGCACCGTCCTATCCACGTTTGATGAGGCATTGACCTATTGAATTCCTACGAAGACTGTCTGCCGACCTAGTCACAACAGGCGTGTTACTTAACTCTGTTACGAACTCAAACGTCAAATTCCAGAAATGTGCCCGTCAACTGATGTCTAACAATAGACAGCTGTCAAGTTTTGTGCAAGTTGCGTCGTATACTCTGTGTTTGACAGCCATGAATGTATGTG
Source organism: Eristalis arbustorum (assembly GCA_916610145.1). Lineage (NCBI taxonomy): Eukaryota > Metazoa > Arthropoda > Insecta > Diptera > Syrphidae > Eristalis > Eristalis arbustorum. The sequence goes on along the minus strand of OU744320.1, from coordinate 42,979,645 downwards.
GAAAAACTTCGAAAAGGGAAACAGAGTCCATTTCGTGTCAACCCAGGAAAAACCTTGGCAGGCACTGGGGACCGGAAATGTTTTTTAAGAACATTTTATCGCAGTCGCTTTGGAACATGCCTTTACTTTGGCAATTATTTAATATATTTGTGTTGATGCATGCATTGGAAAAATAGTTTCTGCAGTCCGGGGGCAACAGTGTTGCAATTATGAGAAAAGCCTGCATCTCAATTGAAAGGAGGCTACATCATTTTACATTTGGTGCAGATCTCGCTCGATGGCTCATTTTTGACTATAAACGCAACCGTGTAGCATCTGTGGGAAAAAATCATCTATTCGGCCTATTCTGGTACGCATTTTTGTATTTTCAAATCGTATATCTGGCTGAGCGGTAAGTACTTGGACTGAGTGAAGAGGTTCGCATTAAAACGTATTATTTGAGGAGTGTCTGCAGATGACAAACAGAGATGTTTTTGCTGTCGACAAAAATACCGAAGTCCATGCAATTGATGATCAATCGATCAAGCCCGTATTGAGATCTATGGAGTTTGATCGCTAATCTAGAAAAATTGAAGGTAATGATTTTTAAGAAACGTGGAGAGGTACTTGCCGTTAACGAGAAATGGGGCCTTAAATGGGTAAACTTGGAGTTCATGAAGGCAAATAGAGGTATCTTGCAGTTATGCTAACAAGCGATCTAAATATAAAAAGGCATCTGAACGGCAAACTAACGAAATCCGAAACAGCAGGGTAAACTGGCTCTGCAATACAAATATTCAGCATAGTAGTGAATTTAAGTTATTTTTTTAGTTATACTATACGCGTCCCAAGTTTGGAGGCATAAGTCTTACTTACAGGTATACAAATTGCAGGACTTTTTATTTAAAAATATGTCTAAGATCCCCACACATACAGATTATATGCTTGTGGTGAAAACAGGCTTAGCTCCACTATACATCAAGCCACCGTTACATTTATACTAGGGTAGGTTAGGTTAGGTTGTAGTGGCTGACTGCTAAAGGGCTGTCACACTTAGGCCAGGGTAGGCCCATTTTGATACCACGCGGATTGGCTTCTCCTAACACTGGAAACAGTTGGTGCTCCAAATGAAGCGATTTAGTTGGCCAATGCTGGCACTATTTAGCTCGTTACGGCCGCTGAAGTAGTAGGCTCCTAGGTGTAGGAACCTAGGACTACCAAGAGCACTACAGGAGCAGAGAAGGTGCTGAGTGTTTTCTTCCTCCTCTTCATCCATGCAGCTTCTGCGAAAATTAATGCATGAGTGCCAATTGCACAGTCTCCGGTTATGACACCCATGAGGGTCCTTTAGGAGTGCTTGCTGAGTCTGAGTAGACTGAGTGACCGTTCGGGGTTATGTGATGGCCACATTTCTTTTGTTTTAAGGCAGGTGGCGCCTTCTAGACATTTGTCATTTGTGCTTTTATTTGTGTGAATATAGTAGGCTGCAGCGATTGGCATGGAATGTGGTACCCCTGCTATTGTTAGGGATGAGGTTGTACTAAACCTGGCGAGTTCGTCGGCTTTGCAGTTTCCTGGTATGTCACAGTAACCCGGCATGGGATGTTTTAGAGTAGAACATGACACTGTCCAGGGATTTTATAGCTGCCTGACTATCAGAACTGATGGTAATTTCCCTTTTTGATATCACGTTGTTTTTGAGCCATGGCAGCGCCTCATTTATCGCTATAGTTTTTGTCTGAAAAAGGCTACAATGATCAGCTACATTTATACTACGGGTAATGAACATAGCAGACCACAGACTTCCGAAGGTAAAGGCGTTACAAACAGCTGACAGCCGAAACTGGAAAAGCTCTCTACTCCAAGTGTTAAAAGAAGACCATGAGCAATCGAGAATGAACTACATAGAAAAGTGGCGGTATCACTGCGGCGGGATCGCTGATGTATTCAGCCGACTGAACCATAACCTGGGGAATACAATAGAAACTACTTTCAAAACATTAGTGGCGTCAAGGAAATTTCGACAATGTTTAAGCTTCGAGGAGAACTTCTAAAACTGAACTTTGTACCCAGTAGAGATGATCTTCCTACACTCTCTAAATTGCGCAATTTATAAAAGGGAGAGGATACCAGACATCTTATGGGGAAATGCCAGATACTATCTTGTAATGGCGAAGACAAAGAAATACAGAGCAAATATTATAACAGGAAACGTTTGAAATATGTATTACCAAACGATAATTGTTTTTTTGGACATATAGTACCTATTAAGTCTGTTCCTGTAAAACAGCACAAATCAACAAAAGTCTGTTCCAGAACGTCAAAAAATATGGGTTTTATGTCAAATGTGCGCTCTCTTGAGAGAGTAAAGATTTCCCCACTCTGCCCATTTTAGTCCAAGAAAGTTCTGCGGGTAGTTTTGGGTGGTTTTTTGGTTCTCTGTCAAGTCAATTGATGTGTGAAAAACTCAATATAGTTTTGGCGGTTATTCAAACGTTTTAAATTAGTTAAACTTTTTTTTTGTTATTTTTTGAATTAGTAGTTCGTAAGAATAGAAACCAAATGAAATTCCAATAAGACCCTGTGTGTGTGTTTTCAAAATCACTCCAAGCCGAAACCCCCTTCAACTCGTACATTTTCTTTCGGTTCTTGGCCTCCTTTTCCTATTCTCCTCTTAAGTCGATTTAAAATAAATTAGCCTGAAGCTGTAAAACCTCTATTTCAAGGAAGTGTGTTGAAATTTCATCCTTAACTGTTGAAAGTTGTCTGCGCGGCTTCTGTGCAAGCGAGCACTGAAGTGAACAGATCGTGCCTAGGCCGTTCTTCGTCCTTCTCCAAAGTTAGTAAATCTTTGATCAGGCCATGGAACGCAGATAGCTTAGCTCACATATTTGGTTGTATTTTGACTTCGCGATACGCTTCCCGAATGGCAAATAGTTCCGCTTGCAACACCTGCAGGAATTGCTTAGAAATTCTGAGAACCAGCGTGCAACGACTCGGACGCCCATCTTAGAACTGGCCGTTAAAGTGCCAGTAAATCTGCCCGCCTGCTGATTATATTTAACGGTATTAGAGTGACCCGTCCTAAGCCTGGTCTTAGTCGTCCCAAGCTTCCTCTCAGCCAAAATTCCATCTCTTAATTCTTGGTGTCCTTTTCACCTCTTAAATGGATTTTTTGGATCAAGCAAAAACAAATAGAATAAGGTGGTGGCCGTGGCGTTGTGGGTACGTGCGTCGACCGCAACCTCGACGTCGTAGGTTCGATTTCAGCTCTGAGCGACAGAAATAATTTTCACGGGCTCACCTCTTTCGAGTCACTGACAATGCTCAAAGAGTATTTCCTGTCTTAAAAAAAGCTTCTCAAACTTAGCCGTTCGGATTCGGCGTAAAACTGTAGGTCCCGTCCACACGTGAGAGAACAATAGCACGCACAACACGAGTGGTTGCTGAGAAGCTAGGCCCTGGCCCTCTATGGGCTGTAGCGCCACCCATATTATATTATATAAAAACAGATAGCCTGAGGTTTTTTGGTATGATGACGGTTGATGGTTAAGTCGGCCGATCTTTTTGGTCATGCCTTGTCGCTTAAATGGGAAACTACGCAACCGGGAAACAATTCCTTCATTGGCTCGTACTGTGTGTGCGGTTGCACCGTCTTGTTGAAGACACATGTTCACCAAGTTCCGCTCATCCAATTCCGGCGGTAGAAAGTCGTTTATCATGGCCATATAGTGTTCGCCAAGTGTGACCAGTGACTGTATTGCCGTTCTCTGAATGATATAACACAACTTCCGAGTGAAAGAACATACAGTGGCCTTGAATCGATGTAAAGGCTTTTCGGACATTGCACGCGGATTCGCTTTTGTCGAAGTATGCTTTATTCAAAATGTCACCAAGACTGAAGTAGCAGCCAAGTCTCGTAAAACCTTCAACGCCGAAAACGAGTCCCGAAAAAGTCCGAGAAAAAAAGAGGATATTCCCCATAGATCCTAAGCATGAATTTGCCTCATCCTTGAATAAATTAATTGCACAGAAATTGGTTTAATTTAACTCAACACGGTTCCATCCGTTATTTTTAATTAAGTCAATTAAATACAATACAGCAAAATAATACGATCGGGCAGACAGAAATGTCACGAGCACTACTACCTTTGACAATAGAGCACGCCCAGCTGCCGATATGTTTATGTCTGAAAAGAAAACAATGAAGAATGGTGAATTTAAGTTCAAATAAAGTGTAATTCAATGGACCCTCTCTAAGGGACATTTTTTGCTGACCAAAGTTTTGCACTCTCCACCATTTTCAAAACATCTACCACTATATAAGTCTAACACATTTTGGTATCCCCTCTTCCCGACTTAGGAAGACTCTACTGTAGCCTAAAGTTGCTGAAACCGCTAAGGGTGGCATTGACAGCTCGCATTGGCGAAGCTCACATTGCTATGATTCCTACACTTTCATCCATGAGCTTAACTAAAACAGCACCTTATACTAAATCAAGGTGCTAGTCTGGATAGCGAAAGAGGATATGGTGAGAGGCAAAGAAAATTAGTTTTGAGAAAGATCACCGCATAGCACATGAGCATTCTAATAATATTCTAGTCGCAGAAGGAGGTCTTCTCAAACCATCAGCAGCCAATAGCAGCTCCTCAAAAATGACTCCACATTAACCAACAAAAAATTATGCATGGTCTCACCTATTCCGCACAAGCTCCCAAAGTCCCTCGAACAGGTTCGCCGAGTCTTCGGACATTTACTGCATCCCTCGCCGTAGTGAAAGTCTGACCAGTTCCGAGATGGAGCCGGATGATAGTAGCAAGTCGCCAGATACCCATTGAACATTCTGAAAAAACAAAGGAGCACACATTCTGTAGCATCGTCGACGAGCAAGCGTATCTATGCACCTAGCTGCAGCGCATCCGACAAACTCTGTGGTCGGCCAAATCATTTGCATGAACGACTTGTAGCTGTGGTCCAGGCGCATGGCCTCCTTGAGACCCTCAACGCCGTGCACCTCGTAGCCAAGCTCGAAGTACCAGTTGCGAATAACCTTCCCCATCCATCGCTGACTCGCTGGGTATGGTGAGAAGTAGTAACTATTGGCAATCGTTACATTCTCCCATACTGCAAAAAAAAAACCAAGGAGACTGTGGCTACAATTTGCTTTCTGTCATCAGCGTCTTTTCAACGCATCACAATCATCAACAAAGGCGTCCTGTTTCAGTGAGAAAGCCTTTCTCTTGGCAACACTCACCTAAGAACCCGCAATCGTCCGCGGTGATGTTGCACGCAGTGAGGAAATGCTTCGACAGGACCACCAGGTCCTTGCTCCAGTGCTGTAAACATGACACACTTAGCCAACCTCAACCCCCTTCTGAAGGCTATCGTTACCAGTAAGTTCATGTTGGCAATGCCCCAATCCTCAGCCAGCTTATTCCGAACGCCGTTGTGCCCGAATAGCAACGAATGAACCACGTGCGCTGTCTGCGGTATCCACTGGAATTTGCTGCACCCGTCATCCGGCTCAAGCTTCGAAATTAAAAACTCAATCAATTCAATGAAAGGCAGGGAGGAAGTGTTTACAACTTACATCACGACAGGCGGTGTGTTGGCGGCCATTGCACATTCGGTCAGTGCACAGTTTAACGGGATGCGCGAAAATAGTTATCCTCTCCGCTTGTGACATTTCCGCGAGGATTACACTCAAAAGTACGCAAAGAATAGTCCGCATTCTGGCAGTGACTTCTGATGTTCTGAATATTCTCACCGGTCACTGTGCAGTGAGAATTTTAGTTGTGTCTAGGTAGTGGGGTTGTTGGGGCTTGAATTATTGACGTTGAATGGGCTAGAAAAAGCCGAGTTGAGTTGATTCTCTAATCCAAACCGTTGATGGCTATTGTGGCTATTTGAAGTACTTTCCAGGCGAACTATGTCAGAATGGTGTGTCTGACTAGCCAACAAAGGCCCATTTCGCACGAGAATCGTTGGAAAAGAGCAACAGTTCGTAGCGCAATTTGTGGATTTTTGCCACTCCTTTGAATAAGTCACATGGTTGCCATTTATGGTCGAGGTTGAACCATCTCGCGAGGGGAGTTGTTTCATCTCCAAATGTGATCAACTCTCTCTAGTGAGATGCACCCTCTACCGATAGTCCAAGATCATACAATGAATTTTATCGATTTTATTTTACCACTTTGACCAATCAGCATTATTTCTCCCATAACTCGTGAAAAAGGCTCGGAGACACTTGAACTTCTCCATCCGCTTCAATAGGACGCCACTTACACGTAAAGTGCATAGAAGAAGCCTTCTAGAAATGACTATAACTTCAGATTTGGCCACGTTGCATCTGCTCATACAGTGCACTCGAGAGATGTGCGCGCTAGAGTTCTTTTTGGAAGGATGTGGAAATAACCAAGCAATGATCTTGGCCTCGACCGTGCACTTCTCATGCTCTTTCTTTTATCTTCTGAGAAGCCGGTTCTCTTCCATTCTCTTCTGTTCGTAGATCTCACGAACAGCTCTCGTTGTTCGATGCAGCGTTGCATTGTAGTCCTCCTGCTTGGCTGCATGTGTCTGCCTGCACTCGTCGTCAAGCCATGGGTTCCTTCTAGGCGATGTCGTAAAACCCAGCACATCAGTGGCAGCTTCTTTGATGGCCTCTTGACAACGACTCCATTCTTCTTCGATGGTTTGTGCAGGCGGCGTCGAACTTACAAAGAGAAGGAGCAGATGACTTATCTTCAACTTACTTACTTACGTATCAGGCAGACGACCCATGAAGGGTCGGAGCCTGAGGAACTGTTGCTTTCCATCGGTGACGGTGCTGGACACGCTGCTATCAGACATCCGCGATGACTTGGTCTCTGTACTGGAGCTTCGGTTTTCCTCTTTTTAACTACACCAAAGCACTCAGACTCAAGACTGGTTCATTGTACTACCAGGTGGCTACCTACAATTCCTTTGGAAGATCTGCAGGCGGTTCTGTGGTGAAGGGCCAACAGAATCAGCTCTAACCACATTAGCGCCGAAGACCTGCCGCTTGATACAATCAAAGACGGGACAGTGACAGAGGAAGTGCTATGCCGTGTAGTCGTCCTCTCCACAGGCATCGCAAAGGGTATCTTCGATTAAGCCCACTGTTTAACAAAGGAGTAGTGGACGGTAAGTCGTCTGCAGTCTTTTCTGTCAAGAGACAACAAGAATGTCGCGGAATCGGGAGCAAAAGCTTGGTCTGTCTACATCCTGCAGTCATGCCTTCTAAGATAGTGCCCAACCATCACCCTTTTACCTGCTTTTTTTTTCATAAAAGTTTTGTTGCGCAAGCCTAGAGAACTTATGCTTAATGAGATGAACAGTCGATTACATTCCTTTCCTGGCTCGAATTCTGGCCATAGCCATTTCTAGGTGCAGTACTAGTATATGGTCTGTCATTTTAAATGTAAACGTCCAGGAAATGTTAAAGCGAATGGGAATGTGAAATAAAATTACGTAAGTTGTTTAGGCAATTTTGTTCTTAAAAAATGAGTAAAATCAAAAAAATATGAGTCCCCGAATCAGGCTAAAAAAAATTAGTCGTTTTGACTCTATAGAGTCCCTGTGGTAACACTGATTGCGGGTGAATTCAAGGAGATGAGGAACGCAGTTGGCTAGCTCACATGAGCATCGTTTGTTAAAATAACGAAAAAACACGGTACGTCGATGTTTAAGCGAGTCTGAGTGGTGGCCAATGGAGTTATTGTGTGCATGTGCATCGACCCCGACCTCGACGTCGTAGTTTCGATTCCTGCTCTGAGCGACAAAAATAATGTTCACGACCCCACCTCTTTCGAGTCACTGACAATGCTCAAAGAGTATTTCCTGTCTAGAAAAAGCTTTTCAAACTTGACCGTTCGAAGTCGGCATAAAACTGTAGGTCCTTTCCATTCGTGTGAGAACAATAGCACGCACAACACGTGTGGTTAGTGAGACGCTAGGCCCTGGCCTTCTATGGACTGTTGCGCCACCCTTATTATTATTATTAATGAACCCGCGATATCGTTGTCTCCTATAAGTTCAATCGCTCGCTTTTGCAGTCTATCTAGTATGTGTAGGGTGGTCTTGGGGCACCAGACCAGATATGAGCGTTGTACTCAAGCTTAGGGTTTATAGATTAAGGCCAAATGAGAGACGGTGAAATATTTCTTGCATCGATTAAGGAAACCGAAACATTTCGCAGCATTTTTGGCGACTTTGAATGTGCGATTGTTCGAAATAAGCATTTTGTTGACGCACATACCAAGAAAGTTGTCCGGTGTCATCGATACAAGCGCGATTCATGCGTAATGGCGGATTATCACGGGTTCGCTTTAGAGACAGCAGACATCATTGAGTTTTGGAAGCATTGACTTCCACTGTGTTGTTCCTGCCCCAGTTAATTAGAATTCAATGTGCTTGACATATGCTACAGTTCCAACACTACGTCCGAAGGGCAGGGTCATGAATTTTGGAACGAATATGAAAAGCTGAGGGTGCTGTCATTAGCGAAGGAGTTGATTGGATTAGAAGTGGCAGACAGGAGATTATTTATAAAAACGAGAAAAAGTGTCAGAGACAGAACAGAGCCAGGGGGGACACCAGCATTTATTGTGTGTTTATCAGACTTGAACCATCCATAATAACTTGAATTGAGCGGTTCGAAAGGTAGTTTATAATCCATAGAAGCAGACACTCATCAACACCATAAGCACATGGTCTTGATGTCAAATGTTTTAAAAATATCAAGCGCAACTATCCAGCTTTCGCATGTATTGTGCAAAGATTGGTTTCACTTTTCGATAGATAATCACCAGTGGACCTGTTGCTGCGGAAGCTATACAGTCGGTCATTAAGAAGATTCCGCGATTCAAGATATTTCATAAGCTGACGATTTATCAGCTCTTCCATGACCTTAGAAAGAAGGGACGTGAGTGCTATCCTCTCCTTCTCGAACCAGGATGCTTAGATACGGAGACGCGCTTTGCTGGAGCGTTGTTGTCCAGCTCGATGTGGCCGAGCCAGTGTAGTCGACAGATTCTTGCCTTCCTGACTACATCCACATCCAGGTACAGCTAATAAAGTTCGTGGTTGTGTCTTTTCCTCCATTTGCCTTCCTCGCAGACGGGACCTGGCATTTTTTTCGAAGGCCTTAAGAATCAGCTCTTCGGTCTTGCATAATGTCCAGCTTTCGGCTCCATAAAGCATGACTAGCAAAATAAGAGTTTTGTAGAGCATGTCTTTGGCCCTTCGAGTCAGGAGCTTCGAGCCCAGTTGTTTTGACAAACCGAAGTAGCAGCGGTTGCCAAGGACGATTCTTAGTCAGATCTTCCCTAAGATGTCGTAGACGAACTCCTTAACTACCACGAAAGTGTAACTGTCGATTGTAATGTTTTGGCCTTGGTGGGGCGTAATTAATCGTTTCCTGCTCGACCGCATATTTTGTTCTTGTCCTCCTTGTCCATTAGATCCGCTCGTTTCGTCTGTTACTCAATTGCCGTGAATGCTTCCACTATGGCACGTTGGGACCGCGCGATAATTTCGATGTCATTAGCGTATCCCAACAGCTGGACTGACTTGTAGAAGACAGTGCGTACTGTGTTTACAGCCGCTCGCCGCAATATCTTCTCCGAAGAAATCACACTACAGCGCATCTCTTTGCCGAAATCCGGTGCATGTTTCGATCGTTTCAGAGGTTTCTGAACCGAACTGCACGGTGCAACGCGGATGTGTTAGCGTGGTGCGACAGGAACGGATCAATTTTCTCGGGATCCCCAACTGTGGTCAGCGGCTTTAAAATAGACAAAAAGGCGGTGAGTATCGATTTTCAGGATCTGCCTTAGCGTGAAGATTTGGTCTATGGTCCATTTGCCGGGCCAGAAGCCGCACTGGATAGGATTTTGAAGGCGACGTTGAACAGGGATACACCTCTGTAGATGTTGCAAGGGGTAGGATCCCCATTTTTGTGGATGGCATTTATGGAGCTGATATTCCAGTCGTCGGCCACGCTTTCGTCTTCCCAAATTCGGCAAATTATCTGGTGCATTCCTAGTAAGGGAACACGACGGATCAAATGTGATCGATGTGCTAGGTGATTACATAGTCACTCCCCAATGTCTTCAATTAAATTCAATATTGATGGGATGGATATGCTTGTGCTGCTCTGGTCCCATCTGTCCCAGTTGCTGCACGCCATACAACTCAAGAATCTCAAATCCATGATCCTTAATCCAACACAACCTACGAACCTTAAAATGCAATTTCTCAGCCCCCCCACCAAAAGAAGGACATAACGAATCTCATTCAATTCCCTTCGGCAGTGCAGGCATCCATCAAGGAAGTACATAATTGATTGAATCTCTCACGGCCGCCCAAACGCCTGAAGATTGCTTCAATCACCTTGCTAACTTTCCGGCATTCATCCATCCGCATTCAACCCTGCCTCGCATTTCTCACAACCGTTACCGTGTTCCAGGAAGACGACACAAAGCCGAACACCAACAGTGAAGAAGAACGAAAAAAAAAAGTAATAATACAAAATAAACCCTAAACAGACTCCTTAATATGTTTGTCACCGCATCAATGGAGATCTCTCGCGAATCCTTACACAAACCAGAGCAGCATCCCTCTGTTGTGTGTGCTATGCTCTACCTCTATCTGCAACCCCACACCATCCTCTCCAGTGGCTGGCTCATCGTTTTGATTTTCTGTGTGAACTTGACATACAGGAAGTGGAAATGTTATTCTACTTGTTGCCGCGAATTACAAGAGGAGAAGATGTGCGCGCCGTGCCGTGCCGCGACAAGGACGAACGAAGCGACGCGCCACACTACATCATCTCGTTTAGATCTCCTCGAACAGATTGTGGTGTGAGGAGTAGACTCCTAGCAGCCACTGCAAAGTTATGTGGGAATTTTTCTTCCCTATCAGGAACCAGGAAGAGTTTCTCTACATTTTTTTTTTTTTGGTAATTTTTTGATTGTTCATTGTAGACAAAATGTGTATCAAAGGGGTCCCAAGGATGTTCCTTTCGTTGGAACGTATTAAATCCACACACATATCCACATTCGAGGCAAAGTAGAAACGATCAAATTATGCAAATGTGACTGCATTGTTGCTACAGTGGCGTTGAAAAAATCATCTTAATGAATTCTCGGGGAGAGTAACGTCTGTATAGGCAGGCGGCAGCTGCCCTTGGGAAGTAACTGACTCCCGGTCGCCCTAATCAATTTCGTTCGCTCGCACAGCAGACGGAGACTTTAGAATATCCGTCTGCATACTTTTGGGGTTGAACGAAAGTGAAGTGCTATGATTGCGTGATTTTTCGTCTTGTTTTTGTTTTCCTTCGCTCCCGGTTGAGGGAAATTTATGTTAGTCCACTTACCGTTAAACGGAATCGAATCTACGGATTAGGTAAATTGATGAAGGACGCCGATGGGTGACTAGAATTGCAAATCCTTCAATGAAATGGTTTTATTATTGACGTCCTTGAGGGGATTCTGGTTTCGATAGCCGTGCACGAGGATGTCATAAAGCGACTGCAGGCGGTTCGGTGAGTTTTCTACCTGTTGACAATCGACTGTGGGGCGTGTCCTGGCGATGTTTGAGTTTATTGGCATGTTTCACGGTTCCTTGCTGGCGACAGCGGACTTAGTCTGGCATCATCGGTCTTGTAAAACTTAATCTTCTTCGAGTTTATGGCATATATCTGTGTTTGAAAACTGTGAGTCTTGTGAGGTTTATTGCTTCCGGTAGACGGTCGCCGCCTAAGATTCAGCATTCAGATTGACAGTGCTCTTGGACTGTGATCGGAACGAACTGTGTGTACTGCTGAGTTGGCAGATGGACGATGCTTTATAAAATGTACAATTGTATATAAGTCCATGTATTGTGGCTTCTTGAATAAGAACAAATATTCCTATTAAGTATGAAATGCAACGTCGATCAAGTGGCTGCTTCAGTTAGCTTAGCAGTAGCACATTATAATAATATATAATATGGGTGGCGCTACAGCCCATAGAGGGCCAGGGCCTAGCTTCTCAGCAACCACTCGTGTTGTGCGTGCTATTGTTCTCTCACGAGTGGAAGGGACCTACAGTTTTACGCCGAATCCGAACGGCCAAGTTTGAGAAGCTTTTTCTAGACAGGAAATACTCTTTGAGCATTGTCAGTGACTCGAAAGAGGTGGGGCCGTGAAAATTATTTCTGTCGCTCAGAGCTGGAATCGAACCTACGACGTCGAGGTTGGGGTCGACGCACGTACCCACAACGCCACGGCCACCACAAGCACATTATGTCGCCCCAATTTTCGAAGACTGTTGCCCACGAAGTGCTTGTATGATGGCCTTGGCTTTAACTGCTTGATTCGTTTCCTTATTATTGGAATATCACCGTCCAAAGAGGCTAGTAACACAGTTTGGGAATTTTCTTCGCAAAAGATCGATTGTGGCAAGGACAATGACGCTCATTTCGTTCCGCGGAGGTATGATATTCACTTTCTGCAAAGATTTCGAGGAAAAAAGCGCTTCAAAATAAGCAATGATTTGAAAGAAAAACCTCAAGGTGGCCCACCTTGTAGACTTCGTGATGTCTTCGATGGTTGCACGAGCGAATAAAAATTCATTTTGCCGCTGCGCTGCAACTGTCATTCATTGCATTTTAATCCATTTTTATTTTCTTATTAATTATAAGCGTACGTACTTGACAAAAATGATTAAAACTAGTGGGACGTACATTTTTACTTCTTCTAACTTACTGGTCCTCGACGAGCACTCTAAGCTGAACCTAATCTTATGCTATGTCTGTCGACCTAACCGACGATACGTATGTTTAAGAATTTATTCGTCGGTCAGGAGGTGCATAGCGTCTGTGGTTCTATGCGAGAACTAACCGTTTCTTCGAGTAGTAGTAGTTTTCTTTTTGTCCTTGTTGTAGTTAGGCCAGTTTGTATTCGTTCTTCTGGAGTTTCTTTGGTAGATGAATGCTTCTGGGGGGACTGAGTCATTATGACGTATACTCTCATGGTATTGGGGGTCTCATCGCTCTGGCACTATAACCTCGAATCAACTTCACCAGGAAATTGTCAACTTGTATCAGGTTAGCCCTGTTGTATATAGAACTCTTTGTAGTAGATTTGTATGTTCTGGGACATTGGTGTTCTGTAAAGGCGAAGGCAAGTAGTCTCAATCACCGGAATCTTTTCCATCAAGCTGCACTCACGTTGAACTACACGGGACAGCCATAGGCGAGCTTTGCCCGTATGAGAGCCATGTATCGGATTACCTTCACCCTCGCATTGAGTTGGCTGTTGTACTGACCTAGCCAGATCTCCAGGTATATAATATAATAATAATATTGGTGGCGCTATAGCCCTTAGGGAGCCAAGGCCTAGCTTCTCAGCAACCACTCGTTTTGTGCGTGCTATTATTCTCCCACGAGTGGAACGGGCCTACACTTTGAGAAGCTTTTTCTAGACAGGAAATACTCTTTGAGGATTGTCAGTGACTCGAAAGAGGTGGAGTCGTGAAAATTACTTTCGTCGCACAGAGCAGTAATCGAACCTACCACGTCGATGTTGGGGTCGACGCACATACCCACAACGCCACGGGCCACCAGATCTCCAGGACTACAAAATCGCAAATTCTTTTTTGTATCCGCTGAAGCCTTATGCAACGGCGTCCTGAACAGAATGGTTTCCGACTTCCCAAAGTTGATCGCTATCTCTCATGAAAGAATCAAAGTCACTCTGCGCGACCGCAGTGATGCTCTCGATCTTTTTGCCTGATCTGTACACGATCAAGTCGTCGGCATACGAAATGGCGTGAGGAAGAGAACTTTTCAGATCGCTCAAGAAAATGTGGATCGGCGAATTGACGGCACCCTGTTAGAGACCATTTGTAGCTTCAAAAATACCTGTAGATTTCACGTTGCCATTCTTGACTACGAACCGTCTACCGGTAAGCATGTTATACAGTAGGTACAATAGTGGTTTACTAATGCCTAGCCGATTGAGCTTGTAGTAAAGTCCTTCTAACCATACAGTGTCGAAGGCCTTCTCCAGGTCAATCAAACAGGCGCCCGTGCATTGTTTCTTACTCTTGTTCCATTGGATATCCACCACCATTTTCGACGCGGCATGAATAGTGTAATGCCCCGCTCGGAAACCGAATTGTCTATCCGGGATTGTATGTTTGTCCTCTGTCCAGTTGATCAGAGCTCTATTTATCACCTTCTTGAACATCTTGCCTTGCTGTTCGGAAGGAGACTAATTGACCGGAGGATGCAGGGATTCGAAGAATCTTCTCCTTACTTAGATATGGCTTGTACAATCGCAGTGCTTCGGATAATGTTCATTGGATTGTGTACACATTAACCACTTCCAAAAGAAGATGTCTTCACACAGTGTTCGAGATTGCGTCGATACCAACCCACTTTTTCTTCTTTAGTGATGCGGAGACCGCTTGAAAATCTGTCTGGGCCTCATCGGCGATGGCATTGCCTGCCATGTTTTGCTCATTGAACACGACGAAGCCGATGTTCTCAGATCGCCATTGTTGCAGATCTTCTCGAAGTTGCGAGTTGCTAGCTTGCACGCCGTTCTCCAGGACGTGGTTCGGGCGACTGTTAGAGCACTCCCATGCCGATTCTTCATAAGAAGGAAATAAAAGTGGATTTGTCACTGTATCCTGCTGAAAACGTAGCTACAAGCGGGCTTGGTTTTGTTCTAGAAGCTGATGTTGAATTTGTGAAGTGCTCCTTGTACTTGATGCCTGCTCTGAGTCGGCTACTATTATCCGATCATCAGCATCACCATGTTATGTCGTGACGGCTTTTATTCAAGTCACTAGTGTGTCGTAATGATAATATTTTTTGACGCAATATTCCTATGCAAGAAATTCTTTTCTAATGAAGATGGAGCATTCCAAAGATGAATGAACTCGTGGTATAAGCCTAAGTCCAAGTACAACTGTGAGACTATGCTGCAGTTACAAGCCCCGAAGAATGCGATTCCCATCCGTGTTGCTGCATGAACTTTCTTCAACACACTTCCGTGATACACCCTCATTCTTGGAAGGGTTCGATTTCTTTTTGTTCATTTCAGCAGCAAGTGAACTGAAAGAGGGAAAAAAACCGAACATAACACACATTTTGACACACGCGACTTCGCGCCGCTTGACAAATCTGTCAAAATTGAAACAAAGACAATTCCTTCATGTCAACGTCACGGAGATAAGTCTTTTTCGGAGCTGTTCACAAGGTTTGGCCACTGAATTCTTATGAATTTATTTCAAACTGTAGTCGATCGTGCCTCTTAGATTCACGGATATGCGCACAAAACATGCCCGTTTGTATGTGTGAACACACTTGTTTATTAAAATTGAAATTACGTGACGTGATGCTATCGGTCGGACATCTGGAAATGGTCGTTTGTTCACTGCGAGCGCGAGCGCTATACCGAACGCGAACGTACCAGAACCAGAGGCGAACCTTTAACAAACGAATTGAAGTTGACATGCTCGCCGCTAGATTCATCAGAAACATGTTTCAGTACAAGTCATGTAAATTATTACAATTTTTCGTTGAAGTCACTGTTACTAGGTTAATATGAACGAACGAACGAACGAATATCTGCTGTATCTGCTGCTCTGCGACACAATTTGAATGCTTGCTTTATGGATGTTTAGAACGTTGCCGGGATTGTTAGTGGTGGACAGAGTTTTTTTTTGTTTTTTTTTTCTGTTGGACCTCACAAGAAGCGAAGGCTACGTACGTGCATGGCGTGTGTTAATTCGAAGACAGGGTAATCGCTGTGTATGCGTAGGAAAAGTTACCCGCGAATGTACCATAGACAAGGTGAAATTTTAACTCCCATTTGGATGTGCTCGAGGGATAGGGCGATAGGGCTTCGCGGAACCTAGATTACAAGACTTTTTTTCGTTTCTTCTGGTTTGTTTGCTCATTCACTCAAATGGGGCTTTGTATTCCGTGGCACTTTTTGAAACGGAAGCGTTGTTTCAGCAGAAATCACGAACACGACGATACGTGGATTTAGGTGGGGCTGTTGTAACTTCTTGGAGATTCTTAAAAATTTGCAATCCACGCTGTTACCTATGCTTTCGTGTAAGAAATCCCTTAACCGGTGATCTAAGCATGACCGCACATGGAGTGTCATATCCGTGAGCAGACAATGTAACAAGATGACTTTCGGAGCACTTATCCGAAGGAGGAAGCAATTCATAGAAAAGGTGCTAAAGAGGTAAGACATCTTCAACTCAAAGGTCTTCCAGGTCAATGTAGATCTTGTGAGTTCACTGAACCTCCGCGGTAGAGTCGGTCTGTGAGACTGTTGTGTTTCGTTAGAGTCGGATAAATGCAACGATCAGTGATCTCTATACAGTGGTCCAAGGATCAATCATTAGCAAGTGAGTCAAAACAAGCACCAACATTCAGGAAAACCACTTGGTCTAGAGTTGTCAAATTAACAACTACAGCCGATCTGTTTCATGTGTATCAATAGCTAACGATCGCCAAATGAGCACTGATCGTGAAATGTTTAAAACATCAACAACTGTTAGTCAAGCAAGTATTCCTTAACCGCCGCTCGATGCCCATTACATTGGTAATTTGACAATGAAGGATCGTCAACAACGCCAGTTTATCTTCAACTGTCACTGATCGGTTGGTGAACATCATAGGAGCATACATTGTCAATGACAGCCAGTTGGGCTATTAACGAGTAGTGACCACCAAACTCAGGTAACCCGAGATCCAATTTCGATCTTGTCATGATCCTCCGAGGTAAAATAATCACCAGTCGTAATCTCTCGCTTCTCACCGACTCCATGATTCTCAGCATCAAGGTTTGAACATCAGTGACAATACGTAATGGTACTGGATGGTGCAGTTGGTTGAGTGGCCGCCCCATTGAAAGCAAGAGGTAATCGATTTTTTAAATTGGTCCAGTCACCATTTGCCGTTGGGTATCACAATGAACCAACAATGGTCTAAGCCCGCACTATCGCTGGCAGCGCAAACCTCACCTAACTTTACATCACTTGCAGCTAATCACCTGACATTCGCTAAAAAACAGATCTAAAGCTCCTCGAAAATTAAACTGTACCCTCGCCTGATCGCGTCGTGCTCTTAGCAGAGCTTGCTTTTGCTTCGCATGCTTTTTGAAGGCTAATTCATGCGTTTTTTGGATATGGACCAAGACTCCACGCAAAAAGGAGACCCCTTCAACCACGCTACTACTTCGAGCGTCCAAGCCTTCCATAATTCACGGTCTCTGGACCGTTGTTTCCTGTCATCAAGACCAAGCTGTCTTGCGTCCTTGATGACTTTGTCTTATTCCGGAGGCTTGGTCGTCTTCTCCTTCGCGAAGGCTCGGATCTGAAAATCCCCTTTGCTGGAGCATTGGGGTTCATGCCCTTGATATGGCCGAGCCAGTTTGTTCGGCGGAATTTTGCCCTAATGATCCTCGTACAGTTCCTCTTCATTTCCCTTTTACGCTGATAGGATCCGACGATGAATTGCCAGCTCTGCAGTTTTGCTTATTGTCCAGCTTTCTTCTCCGGACCAACAGGTCCTTTGAGACAGTAGTTTGGGGACCAGTTGTTTTGATAAGCCGAAGTAGCATCCGTTGCCGAGGGCTATTCTACGCCCGATCTCCACGAAGATGTCATTCGTCGAAATCACGTTTTCCTGCGTGGTTGACAAACTCCGTCACTTCCTCAAAATCGTGATCGTGATCTCATTGATCTTAAGATCAGCTCGCTTTGCCTCTTCATCAATTGCGAAAATGCTTCCAATGCGGCGTGTTAGGCCGTCGCTATTAATGTCATCTGCGCATCCCAACAGCTGAACTGGCTTGTAGAAGATAGTGCCTTACGTGTTAACATCAGTCCACCGCACCCCGCATCTGCTGCGTATGTCCTTGCCCAAATCCGGTCCAGGTTGGAGGTTCGGATTGGAGGATTGGAGGTCCTTCAGTTGTTCAACTTTCCCGGGATCCCGAATTCAGGCATCGCTTTGAAAAGTTTCTTGCGATGAATCTTTGTGATGTATGCGGCTTTGAAATCGATAAAAAGGTGGTGGTATCTTGAAGAGCGAGATTGGAGGCAGCTGGCTAGGGATAGTGCCAGCTGGAGAGGATTGTTGACCGAGGCCCAGGTTCACCCCGGACTGTAGCGCCATACGAAGAAGAAGAAGAACATGCAAAACGGTGTGCGCAAGTCGTTGGAAGGCCTAATAGGGCAGCTGTGGCCGTTGGAAGATGAGCGGTGAAATCCATCAGAAAAGCCTTACTGCTTCGATTTTGAGGTCAAAATCTCAAAGTTGCCGGATGCACCCCAAACTCTCAGGATCGATTAATACACACACCAGAACATGGAAAACGGTGTGCGCAAGTCGTTGGTGGTCCTAATAGGGCCGCTGTGGCAGTTGGAAGGTGAGCGGTGAAATCGATCAGAAAAGCCTTACTAACCACTTTCTGAATTTTTCGGTCAAAATCTCGATTTTGTCGGATGCACTCCAAACTCTCAGGATCGATTAATACACGCACCAGAAAGTGCAAAAAGGTGTGCGTAAGTCGCTGGTGGGTGTGACACTTGTAGAAATATTCCTCAACCTGGTCGTGTACGCTGGTGTACGTTTCATTTTAGTTTCTCGCAAGACCTTGGCGTTCCTTAGGCCTTGTTCGGCTTGTCTGTGAAAGTGCTTCTTGAAATGGGTATAATTTCGTGTGGGTTAGGAGATGATGATGATTATGGTAACGCAAAGCATTCCTTCGACAACCTCTTTGACGGAAAAAAACACGTGTTTGTTAGTGGCCCAGATAGAGACAATTTCTCATGCGTGTCCCCCCTTGAACCGGAGTAAAACTTAAGCTGGATAAAAACATACCGAACTCAGTTGAGTCCAAGGCGTTTTGTCGCTCAAGACTCCTCGCCGATTAACACCGACAACATGTGCAGCAGAAAGCACCATCAAAAGCCACTGAATAAAGAGACATGCGCTTTGTCTTTAATTTTGCATAATATATTTTTATTTGAACGTTGTATTTTCCTACGACATCTTAATTAAATAGAAGTTCTGTTATAATTCTTATTTCTTGTATATTGATTCATTTATATATTAACAATATTTTACTTGCTTTTTTTTTGTTCTGTTTACACATATATTCTTTTGTACGGGAGCAATTGTGATTTTTCTCTTTATTTGAAAGTTTTACAAAAATAATGTTTCGCATTTTCCAGCTATTACCACGTTTATTAACATTTTCAATTATTTTATTTGTTTTTTGTTTAAAAGGATATAAACACAAGAACCTATACATTTAACTATTCGAAGGAATTTACTATTTATTCGTTTTGTTTTTTTTTTTTTTTTTGTTTCTTTTTCTTCACTTTAATTTCGGTTTACTCGCTGCTCATTTGGGTTTGTTTAAATGTTGAAAATAAAATGCTATTGCGTGTCTACGAGTCGCCTAGGTTGGGGATTTTGTTAAGGGATCATTTGAATTTGATATGAAAAGAACGGTGTACGTTTTTGAATTAATCTTTTGTTTCACAAGTGAAGATTGCTGAAATGCGGTCTTAATTCGGACATTTCTTGAAGTACATACATATATAATTTGATTTTGTTTCTTTACAGATATATATAACTATGATTAGCTTAAAACTATCAATATCTCTTGAGTCGCTGAGGTACACGTGTTCCTTTTATTTTTCCATTTATTATTTATTTAGCAGTGAAATTGTTTTTTTAGTTGGTTTGATGACAAAAAAAAACAAAATTGTATACATATACACATCTATATATATATATATATATGCATTATATATATAAAAAAACGGAAAAGAAAAATTTCAGTTTACATATAAATATTTAAAAATTATATTAATTTCTTATAGCTTTCATTTTTAATCATAATTAATTTTAAACAACATTTATTGCTTCAGCATACAAACCTTACACAAATGAGACATGAGGCTGCACTCGACACGGGCAGAGTCGCACGGCCACATCCGCCGTCCCACTTGGACTCCTATTTATTATTATGTTTCTGGTTTCACTTGTTTTTTTTTAGCTAAACATTACAAGGTCAAACTACGTTTAAATTGAAGATTTATTAATTAAAATAATTTTCTAAACACACAGTATTCTGCTTCTGTAAGTTTGGACAGCCAATCACCACTCGGCCCCGCCCCTTCCATTCGTCCTTGTTGGGAGAGCTTGTGATGAAATGAATTGTATCTGTTTATCTGAGCATTTAACTATCTATTTTATATTTCTAAGTCACTGTCTGCTTGGTTGTTTGTGTATTTTTTTTTCTTGTTCACATTGACGGTCCTTTTTCGGTTTATTAGTCTGAATGGAATCACAAAAGGATACGATTCGCGGAGGAAGGAGCCAGTGGCCGGGTGGTGTGCGGCTGTATTTGTGTGTTGTTTTGCTATACTTTTTAAGTATATTTTCTTGGTTTTTATTTGCCTTAAACGAAATGTTACATCTATGTACAACCCTTAAATTAAATGCAGTAAGAGATATGTTCTAAGCATCTTTTATTTTGTTTTTGTTTTTCTTTATCTTTAATCAAATGAAAAGGAAAAAAACAAAACACAAAAAAAATTTACAAGATAAATTGCACGTTTCATCCTTTCATTGAATGGAATATGATATAATCGTTAAAATCGTTTGTCTGTTATATTATAGAAAATGGTACATATTTTCTTTTTGTTCTTATTGATTTGTTGTCACGTGGATGAGACTATGTTTTGCGTTTTTTTTTTGTTTGGTTTTGTAAAAGTTGCATTGAGGTAGATAACTTTGTTCCTTTGCTTGATATGAAGTTTGTCATTGGGATAAATTTATATTTATCCTGAGGTAGATATGTATTTGTGAGTTGTTTTCTTTTTTGGAAGCTGGGAGTTTTTTTTTTTTGTTCTTCTTCTGCCAATTTTGTTACGTGCTCGAAGGGTGTATTTCTTTGTTTTAGATCCAGTGGAGGATGCAACAGCGAATAAAGAAAGGGAATTTCCAACATCCGCAGATGCCGTAATGATTAAATGGTTATGCAGTGTGGGATCTGGACCGAGATGGATCTTGGCCTTGTTTGAACCACACGTGATGTGCTTATGGACATAAGACATAAACAGTCCTCGAGCATTTGTCTGTCTTAGGATGTCTATTTTCAGGAGGAATGTTTACTAATATTCCACCTGATTAGAGAAATAAGGGTGATATTTTTTAGAGGAACCTTTGTTTGTCTGTGGATGCTGATTTGATATTTCTCTGCACGCCACAGAAACGTCCACAAATTGTTCAATTTTATGCTGAAAAAGGAGATTGGCCACTAATTATACAGATAGTGTTACCAAAGGGACTCTATAGAGTCAAAAGGACCCATTTTCTTTAGACTGCCTCATAGACTCATACTTTTTAGATTTGTCTCATTTTTTAAGATCAAAATACCTAACGTAATTATTTTTGCATATGTCCATTTTCATAACCTCCCAAGGTGTGAACTACACTTAAATGTTTCCTGAACGCGTTCATTTAAAATGCCTAAAGACTAGTACTGCACCCAAGAATAACTCTGGCCAGACTTCGAGCCCGGAAAGGAATGTATGTTTAGGGTGACAACATTAGATTGTACGAATCTTTAGGTACAATTGCGTCGGTTTTCCAAGCGGAAACCTATGCAATTGTGAAGGAAAAGTGCACGGGTCGACACATCTATGTTTGTAGTGACAGCCAGGCTGTGCTTACACAACTCTTTAACCACTTCCGCGATAGTTCAGGAATACAAATCGTCTCTGAATTTGATTGGCAATCAAAATGCAACTCATCTGGGTCGAAGGACACCAAGGAATCGCCGATGAACTTGCTAGACAAGGATCAGAGGAAACTTCCTCAGGACCCTTTAAACCTGCGCTCAGACTACCTGCGCTTGTGGTAAGGACTTCCATTGATGGTTGGACCTCTCGAGAGCACAATCGCCGAGAGCACAAAGACCGAGTGTTTGCTCCTAAACTTCTGTACGAAATCAGGGACATTCTTGTTGTCCCTTGGCAGAAAAGACTGTAGACGACTAACCGGTGTAATAACGAACCACATCACCTTTGCCAAACACTTAAGGTTGCTGCCAGGTAGTACAACGGAGCAGTCTTGAGGCTGAGTGATCCAGTATAGTTTTAAAACCTCCAACAAGGAAAAAATACCTGTGGTAATACTGATCTTTATATACGCGCTGCTTGGCTTATTCAACCCAACACGAAAGCTCGAACGGAAAAAAAAGGAACTGGCTCATGCACAAAAACACTTGAAAGCCTGAACTGGACAGCCGCAGGATGGAAAATGGTTATTTTTCTGATGAATCTAAATATAATAAGAAAGAATTCAGACGGCCTCCTCCGAAAAAGGAGAAGAGCAAGTAAAAAAATCGAATCAAAATACAGCATTCCAAGGGTCAAATTTGGCGGAGGATTTGATCGGGGAATGGTGCTAATATTAAGATCGATTTAAATAGATCGTATGAAACACCCAGCAAGGTAGTCGACAGCTGGTTTGATACCATGAAAGAAAAGGTCTTAGATTGATCCGAGCTGTCTCTAGACCTTAAGTGCATCAAGAACTTGTGGGCGTTCTGATACAATGCCACAATTTGGATCAGAAATACGAGACAATGGAAGATGCATGGATAGGCGTGTCAATGGAAACGCGAAGGCATACCCAACTTAGTATTAACAAAATTATTCTGTATGGTTTGCTTAGCTTTTTTGTAGAGATTGTGCATTGATACCTAGGGGTTGCTCAAGATTGGTCCCGGTGAATCGAACCAATCCTTTCTATGTAAATTTTTCCATTGCCGTTTTGTAACGAACCATGTTATGTTTCATCACAATGGGTCCAATAGCACCTAAATAAGACGTGGCCCCAACGCCTGGGACCACTGTTATGTTTGCTTGTATGTTTTATTTAATAGAGTGTACAAAACAAGGGGAACAAATCTCGCTATCGTCACTTGTCTTTGTCAATTGATGCAAGGAAAATACTCTAGAATGGGCAGTGCTTAAGTTTAGTCGGATACTGTACAAAGACAGTCATTAAGACGATCACTAAAGCTCAATTAAATCAAAGATGGTAAGACTTGCCCATCTAGAGCTCAGAGAGATAGCATTAACACACCACCTTGCCATAGCCTGGTATCCTGGGCACACTAGGCGGTAAAGGCAATGAAAGAGCCGATAAGCTCGGAGAACAGGAGGTTCCCTACCCCTCAATTCAAGTTATAAATACCATCTTACTAACATATCCCATCAATACCGCCAACCCTAGATGGGAGGCACTAGACGCTTATAGAACTTCAAGGCAGATCTGACCTTTGATTAATCCAATAAAGACAAGTGCACTCCTAAGCCATAACAGGAATATGTTCAGAGCGGCCGTAGACGTTATTACAGGCTCACGCGCAAAATGATTGCGAGTGCCCGACAACGACTTCTGCAGGAGCTGCAGGGATGAGGAAGTCAACTCGATAGAGTCCAGCTCTTGCAAGAACAAAAAAAGGGCTAGCAAGCCACTCAGTCAACAGTCTGAAAGAAGGGTGTCTAACTACAAGATTCTGGAAATAGCCATTGGAAAATAAACTGGCTATAACCTAGTAATAAAGGGGGCAATCTCTGATGACACCCCTTGGATACCAGCAGGTATTCCTAGATGTCAGTAGGTTCTCCTGGGAGGGCATGGGCCTGTGCATCCATAGCATCCGCCTCAACTTGGCGAGATGCCAGCAACGAGCCCTGTAAACGCACAGGTCAAGTTGACATACAGTCTCCTCGCAGCGCCCTCTGGATAGCCTCTACTGCGCTAAGAGGTGTAGTCTGTCACTAAGAGGTGAACCATTGTATGCAGCGACCCCTTGTCCGGGGGTTTAAGCCAGGACCCCGTCCGGTCCGGGGGGGTTTCGCGTGGGGCTGATTTCCCCACCGTATAGGACAATCACAAGTGCAGAGACAGCAACAAGCCTCGGATACGGATGACCCTACTGCTGACGACCATGGACACGATTTTCGGTTCTGCATGTGGAATGTGAGGTCACTTAACAGACCACGTGCAGCCGATGAACTTGCGGAGGCCCGAGGAATCAGTGCATCATTCACAACTGGGTCACAACCGATTCAGCTCTGTCGGTCACTCCTACCTGACCTAACCTCACCTTTCTTGTAACGTACTTCTACAGTCTGTGCGCGAAGCTTAATTTATCTTCACAGACACATACTTCGACTGGCCAGGGAGGACACATTATGGTGTTGTATGGCAAAATAGCCCACTAGGGATAGCGCTAGAAAATCGTTCAATTCAATTACCCCAGAAAGCACATATCTTCTTTGAAATGAACACCGTCCCCTCAGAGTCAGCAATTAAAAAAAAGGCAACACGATTTTGATGTTTGCTTAGTTTTGCAAAAAATATTTGCGCTACTGCGATTTAAAATATACTTAGTACATTATTATTATATATTTAGTCCGTTCAACTGCTTGCTTACGCGGACGACATTAACGTGATTGGACGAACACAGCGAGCCGTCAATGAGGCGTTTGCTGGCATTGAAGCGGAAGCGGCTAAAATGGGTTTAGCGGCAAGCCAGGGCAAACAAAGTACATGCTGTCATCACGGAAGGACGCACAACATCGACGTCTCAGACAGAGCGTCATATTGGGCAGCAGAAACTTTGAGGTGCTCAAGGACTTCGTCTACCTTGGCTCTGGAGTTAATAGGGACAACAACACTATAACCGAGATGAAAAGCAGAATTACTCTTGCCAATCGCTGTTTCTTTGGGCTCAAGAGGCAATTGAGTAACAGAGCCATCTCTCGAAACACCAAATTGACCTTGTATAAAACCCTGATCATCTCAGTCCTGCTCTATGGCGCCGAGACATGAACGCTATTGAAAGCGGATGAAGAAGCTCTTGATTTTGAGGGAAAAGTTTTGCGTGCGATCTTTGGTCCTGTTTGCGCTGATGGCGTCTGGAGGAGATGGTTCAACCACGAACTGTACGGGCTGTACAGCGGCATGCACCTAGTTAAGCGTCTTCGGATCCAACGCTTAAGATGGCTAGGTCATGTAGAGCGGATGGGCACCACAGCTCCGGCCCGAAGAGTCTTCGACACCGAGCCATTGGGACAGCGCAACAGAGGACGTCCTCGCACTAGATGGCGCACACAAGTGGAAAAGGACCTCAACCAACTTGGTGTGCGCAACTGCAGGCAGCTGGCGAAAGATCGTGCTGGCTGGAGAGGCATGTTGGTTGAGGCCCAGGTCCACCCCGGACTGTTGCTCCAATCAAAGAAGATTTAGAATTGGTTGCTTCATCGTATGTGCATTTCCGAATGACAAGCTTTGCAAAATGTGCGCTTCCGAATTTTTTCATCGAGGCTGAAATGAAACTATTTGAGGTGACCGGAATTTTAACAGATCGATCGAAATCAATGTTCTACAGAGAATATGACTGACTTTCTTCCAGTTTGTGTCGCGGTACAGTACGCTGTTGAACAAGTCCTCAACTGGCTGACGTTAGTTGAATCAATGAAAAGGATTCAAAACAACTACCAACGTAGTAGTACAGGAGACGCAGTTTTCGACAAACAGATGACTTGGCAAGGTGAAGAAAATGGCATCAAAATATTCAATTCAAACCAGACAACTCCAAGTTCCAACCCGCATTCCTCCAAGAACGCACCCAACAAATTGACAGAAAAAAAAACATCTCACCTCCAGCGTTCCCATGCAAATGCAACCCTGTATTCGTTTCATGCTGACGATCCTTAAAAATAATTAAATAGGCTCCCCCGCGAACCTTTTATTGCAACATGTAGTTTCATTTTGTTTTCTCTCATTTTGATTGTTTAATTGTTTTGCGTTCAATTTGGCGATAAACTCTTAAGTATACAACAACTTGATATGATTGCATCACTACACAAATGATAAAATACGAAACAAAACAACGAAAAAAAAACGAAAAACGCTTAACAACAAAATTGGCATATCGCTATTGCGTCGGTGAAAGTGTTACGAACTAAAATAGAGATACGTTACATACATCCTAAGATGAGATGTGTGCTGTTTTAACTTACGGCTACAAACTTTACGGTCATCCCTGTTTTTTGTTGAATTGTTAAATCTTATTAATTACTCCGGTTTTCCTGCCGCCGTTGTCAGCGTGGCCTGTGGCAGCGGCTCCATCGTGTTCTGGATGCTGCAACAGGATCTCATTTACACTCTGAAAGGAGATGAAGAAAAGCAAATGCATGAAATGTAGATAAAGTTGCAAAATGGAATTAAGTGTTATTGTGATTTCGCGAGGACGGCGTGGCGCATTAAGTGATCACTGTTCCCAAGCTTCCTCATTTGCCTTTGAATCGCCGACTACGTGATGTGATGCCTTGCAGTTGCGAGAGCTACCCGGATCAATAGTTTGAAACTGAAGGGTTCGATGTTGTACCTGTTCAGCTGGTTGACCTTTTGTTTCCGAAAGCCAGGCTGTGATGAAGTTGAACTAATGGACGTTGGACTCGTGTATTGCTATTTTCTGACCTTGCGTCGCGTTGGGAACACAAATCAAATGTCAATGGAAGACTAGTTGTGAACATCAAAGGAGTTGTTGTTTTTTTTTTCATTTTTTGGGTGAATTGCGCACAATTTATTTTGTGCCTTGACTATTCCTCCAACTCAAGTGACTTCGGATACAATTCACAGAAAACTGTAGTCTCTGTTAACTGCTGCTGTCGTAGAGTTTAGGACATTCATTCAATGACATTGTGTGCATTGTTAATCGACTGTTTCTGTATTCAACTATTCTGGTGGCTACCCGGCTTTGCTCAAACCGGAAACAATTAGCCCAGTTTAGCGCAGTTTTGATACCACACCTCGCAGGTCTGAATAGATAGTGTTCGATAATTTCTGACTGAGGAGATTAGAAATGTTGGACAGTTCTTTTGGGATGAAATCCACAAATGTCCAGAAAGATGGGAAAAAAAACGTCATGGCCTCAGATGAGCAATACTTTGAATAATGCTATTGTCATGTTTTTCTTAAACAAACGTTCAAAAAACCGCACTAATTAAGTTATAGACCTAGTCTGAACTAGATGCTTTTGTTAACGACAGCAAGGGTTTCCCAAACGCGATGTATCTTTGCATGGCTAGTGCCGGACATTCACAGACTGACTTTCGTGTAAGTGGGTGTCGACGCAGCTGCGACATTGTGGTTTGAACGGTGTTCCTAGTCTAGCAACGTAAATGCCTATGAGGCCAGAGCCTCGTGCTTACAGTCACAACTCTAGCTGAAGCGGTTTCTATTGAGAAGAGTAAGAGGGGCAGGTTTTCCTAAAAAACTTGTACTTGGCTGACTTAGTCCACCTTTTACTAGCTAAGGACAGCAAGTGTCTCTTAAATTTGTTGGACATCGTTTGCATATAAGCCATCAGTAGCCATACAGCAAGTGTTTTTAAATGGAGGTGCAAACTCGTACAAACTCAGTGGTGGAGCATTGCCGGAAGATAATTGCTTGCTTGGTTCATCGGTGATCGATGGCCTGGAACTAAGAGGGAAGTGATGTTCCACCAACTACTGGGCTGTTTGAGTTGCACTAGTGCTCCAATTTAGAGGAGGTGGTTGATGAGGTGATAGCATTTATGGCTGCATGGCTATCGCTACAAACTTCCATAAGGACAGGTGCTGTTGAGAACTATTCTACTTCAGTGCTTCCTCCGTACCAGAAAAGAATTATTACAATTACAGAGATATCCGAATTCACAGCACAGCGCATTTGCCTCGAACACCGCGGTCGCATTTTCATTTGAGAGACTTTCTGACGAAATCATGTAAATGGGACTCATGACTTTCAAAAAATGTCACGTCGCAAGAGAGGTAGAGTGCGTCTGTTGCTAAAATATAGTGTGTCTCAAAATTAACGCTAGATTAGAATTTGTTGTATCGAATGATAAATAATAATAATATGGGCGGTTCTACAGCCCGTAGAGGACCTAGCCTAGCTTTTCCGCAATAACTCGTGTTGTGCACGCAGTTGCTCTTTCACGAATGGAAGGAGCCTCTATTTTTATGCCGACTCCGAAAGACTAAGTCAGAGAAGCTTTTTCTAGACAGGAAATACTCTTTGAGCATTGTCAGTGACTCGAAAGAGGTGGGGTCGTGAAAATTATTTTTGTCGCACAGAACAGGGGATCGAACCTACGACATCGAGGTTCAAGTGCACATACCCACAACGCCACGAGCCACCGCATCGGATGATTGGTCGTAGAAAAAAACAATTTATTTGTTGATGATCCTTTAAGGCAGAAATGAAGTGACTCAGAGAAAGCCGACATTTACTTGTCTTTCCTCTTAAATGTGTTTGACATCGCTTCTTTTATGCTAGCCATACAACCCTACAGTGTTTCGTGAATAAAATGCAAAAAAAAACATTCAACTTTGTGGATAGGTCAATCAGTTGTGAAGTCGGCTATTTCTCTAGTAACAGACGTCTGGTTTAGGCTTAGAGCGTTACACGATCCAACACCATGTTTTCATTATGGAGCAATATCTACCTCACTAATGGAAATTAGGCGACCACAGTTCGAAGTATCATGTTGCTTTTCAAATGATTCTGGCTAAGCAGTGACTTTTACTGGTGCTCGATATGTCGACATGATACACAGTAATTGCGGCTGATTGGTTGATATTGACGTGGCCAATACTTTGTTTCAACTAGCCATATCACAGAATACATTCACACGATTGGATCACAAAATCAGAACGGAAATACGAACTCCGACGTAAATAACTTGTAAAAAACCATGCAAATTTGCACTTTAGTAGTATTCAGTGATACCAACCATTACGAAATTTGCAGTTGAGTTTTCATTATGATTCTACTAAGAATGAAGTCTGTGATAGATTTGTTTGAGGAGCACATTTTCGATCGCGATGGAATTCATTATAGGGGTGAATTACCAGCGCTCCATTAATGCAGAATGATCGTGCAAAGTTGCTACTAAAGACTCGATGATTGAGAAATGTCAGTGTTAAGAATCGCTGGACAGGACGAATAAGAGGATTTGGACACATTTGAAGTCAAGTCGGAAAAACTTTTTTTGAAATTTCAAAACCCACCGAATTTCGTACCACGACACAAGATTATCAAAAATCAGTAAACGGTGTAGAGAGACGCTTGAACAGATAAATTCCGCGGTCACAAGGAAATACCCTAGTCTGGTTTACAATTTTTTTCAGAGAATCTGTTGGAAGATTTTTGTTGTAAAATAAACAAAATGTGTTTTAGTACGCTGAAGCTAATGACATCAACATCTTAATTTGGTCTAAAGACGACTTTAGTAGTTATGGCTTGTGGCCACAAAATTCGGTAATCAACGATTATGGAGTCGTCATATTCTGTAACAAACTACTTCATACTGAAACAAATTCCTGAAATCACTCAATTTCAAAACAAAACCTGTAAAAAACCTCTGCAGATTGGTGCAACTTTCACACCACCATTTTTACTTTTGGAAGAAATACGGAGAGGAACTGGTGTCATCTGTTCTAAAGAAACATACGTCTTAATTTACTGACTAATTTTTTCCTTTTACTGACTGGGACGATAAATTGTTTTGACACAGCGAAGAGCAGTATGTTGTTATACCCTGAATTAGTTACTAAAAGGAACCGTTGGAATCAACGGAATGATGTTTAGAAATATGAACTTTCTCTAGAAGCGCGCTTGGACACTCGGATCTGTACATTCGAGCTAACACCTTAACCCTTTGTTTAAGTTTAGCTCACAGTTTTGAATTTCTTAAAGGACCGGGTATTGGTCGTTCCAATCCCGTTCTGCTTGCAGAAGAGCTGAGATTATGTGGCTTGTATCCCTGAATATGGGGGACAAGCTTCAACCAAGAATCCAGCCAGAAGACTGTGCATTATCCAAATACAACTTGTTTCCGTTGAACATGCAATGCACTTGAATTGAACCAGTTATTAATTGAAGTGAAGACCACAGACTGGTGCAAACGGGCCTCATCTAGCAATTGGTTTTAGTGAAGTTTTAGTGCACACTCTTGCCAATATAATCCGCTGTTGAAGTCACTAAATTGTTGGGTGGTGAACAGAAGGCAAATGCGATGCGTAGTTGCCAACAGTGGGACCACACACAACAAAGCATATCTGGCTAATCAATGCGAATTTGTTGCAAGCAATTTCTGTGTCGCTATATATGTTTGTTGAAGTTTCACTCATGTGATCAATGGATAATGGCTCGGATTCTTGCCAGAATTCGAAATCCTCAACCTCAGCCAGGACAAGCGAAGCTGCTCTCGTGTCAGAACTGTCAATGGAAACATTTAGTAAGCCAACAAAAGAGAAAATGTAGAAGCACTGCATCCTCGTTGTCACCCAAAAATATGTGTTACTGTGACAATTTTGTATTCAAATTGTTGGCAAATTTGCCTCGACTCAGAGAAAAGGGGTGTAATGCATATGAAAAGATTGTGACAAATATCCACCTACTTTTCAGCAGGCCGACCGTGGTTCGATTTTCATGCTGTGAGAACATCGTAACAATTTAAGCAGATAGTCACCCGAATCGTCGTCGAACATGCTCTACGAACTCCGAAAAAATCGATCACAGACTTCACTCCTGGTTAATTCATGGTGAAAAATCTGCTACAAATTTCGTTAAAGACACTTAATACGAATGAAATGGAAATTTGTACGTTTTTCTACACGTTTTTTTTTCCGTCGGAGTTTGTGATTCCGTTCGGATTGTGTGATGTCGGACGTAGATTTGCTACAAATGGGTTCTGTGAAAGGGCTGAGTAAGAGGAAGTGGGTGTCTTTTTGTGTCTTATAGGTGGGATATGGTTGGGAATGGACGGGAAAGGAAGGTGAGGCATCAGCGGTTCATGTTATGTTATGTCAGTTTAGTCATTTTGGTTGGACAACGAAGCACAAAGTTGGACACAAGCTAACACAAATTATGAAACTTTATTGATTCATTGATTCTCATCATAATTCACATCATTCCACCATAACTGGAATACTGGCAAGATAGATGTAACACAGTTGGATAAGGAATAGCCTCAACCACCTGCAGCACTTTTTTGTTCGGCCCTCGAGAGGACTCTACTTCGCTCCGTTGTAGTCTCTAAGTTAGTGACTCGAGGGAAGTAGAAATGTGATCCATGAGTATTTCCCAGACGAAGCTAGACACTCAAAGCAGGTGTCGACGAATCAATTCACTAGCCAGCGGTGAGTGCAGTGCAAACAAGAGGATTTCTGTGTTTAAATGAGATGGAATCTGGTGTGGAAAACACATGCGCTGACCAGCATCGCATGGCTTGTAGTGTCTCTCTTCAAGTGGAGATTGGAAATCAAATACCAGTTCATCAACAAGCACGACTGTTAGAGCAAGAGCTAGTAAGTGATTAGTGACCATCAAGTGGCTCAGGAGCAATCCGAATCTGACGCGATCGCCATTCGAAAAATCCTTCTCTGAGACGTGAGACAATGCAGACAGCAATCACTGCCCATTTATCACAAATCTCAAAGAGATACAAAGATTGATATCGAAGCGATTAACTGAAATGATCTTGCAAATCCCTGGCCGTAAAAGAAATACCCCAACAACATCTCACATACCCTCGCCACATCCGATTTGTGATTCATCCACAAAATCACAACCAATTGCCGTGCCATGCCGTGTCTTTGTCGTGGTCGCGCGGCTATGGAAGAGTCGTCATCGTCATCGACGATACCAACGACGTACTGTCTTAGCTAATTAACAAATTTGCTTATAAAACATTTTTTTTTTGCTCTCCTCTCCGTGTTGTGGGATTGTGACTAAATTTTGTCCGATCAGGTTTTATTGATAGAAATACAAAAAAACACACACATTCACAGGGGAAAAGGACAATTCGTTCGGTTTCTTTCTTTGGTTTCCAAAAAACGAACGCACACAATTGCAACCACACGATGAAGGAGGAGGAGGAGTGTGTGAATAGTTTTATCATTTTTTTTTTCACTTTATCCTCCTCCGTGTTTAATGTCCACCCATGCCATCATCTCTCCTACCTACCTACACACCAGAAGTGAAAACAAAAAACCTGTTCCCTTTTTTTTTCTGTCGATTTTCAATTTCGACGATTTTTTTTTCACTCCCTCTCTCTCTCTCTCTTCCCTTCCTCTGTTCTCTGTTCCTTTTGTGTGTTCCAAAAAAAAAAGAACTGGTTTCAAACGTCTCTTATTCACATGGTATACCGTGCTAAAAGCAAAAAAATAAGCAACAACAACCGAAGCACAAAGCGTACCAACATGCGAAGCGCGCCGCACAAATCCTAATCTCCAGGAAATGTGTACACACACAAATCAAAGCAGAAATGATCCTCTCTCACGCTTCAAAAGAAAGCCAAACAAAGAAAATCTGAAAAAAAAACTGAAAGAAGAAAAACCAACGGAAAAGAAAGCAAAAGCGGAAAAACAAAATAAAAACTCAAAAAATTTTCAATTTTTTTTCGAGAATCTCTCGTGTATTTTGGGGCGTTTCATCTTGTTGTTTTTTTTTTTCTTCAAAAAAATAATTTTAAAAAAAAATGGCATCTACTTGTTTGTTCAATTCATGATTTTACATAAAAAATAATAATATACATATATATTTAACATATTTAATTAAAAAAAAAACTAAAACATATATATAAGTTTGTGTAAAACAAAAAACATCAAATAAAGCTACGTACATGAGTTTAACGAGTTTTTTTTTTTTTTTTTTCATTTTTTTCTTTCTAGCATTTTTAATTTTTTTCAATTTTACAGAATCCTGGGAAAGAAAACAAATTCGATATTTTTGCGTCTTGTTGTGACTTAACTTAACAGGTGTACACAGGACACTTAACATAATTAGATTATTCCGAGCTAAAAAATAATAATTAATTCAAACAGAAAATTCATATTCGAAAAAAACATATTTACACAAAAAAATTTAAAAAAAAAATAACTAGGATCTTTTTTTTGTTTTATTCAAAGGATCTCATCTCAACGGCGGAGGCGAGAGTCCTTTTTGTTTTGATTTGTTTTGCATTTTATTTTCCTGACGCAGAACCTGCATGCACTTTTGTCATTTTCTGGTTACAACCTTCGTTAAGTTTCGTTAAAAAAACAAAAAATCTGGCTAAATGTGGTGGTTTTTTTTTCGGGATGTGGTGGCGGTGGTAGTGGTTCCTGAGATCATTTCGCTTGGAAGAGGAAATTTCTATTTTTTTGGTGGAATATACTCTGAGGTGTGTGTGGGTGGGCGGGAGGTCTGTCTCTCTATCTATTTATCCTGAGTTTCATTTGTTTTTTTTTTTCTCTTAAATACTCTCTTAGGATTAAGGGGACATATCTAATCACTATAAACTACGGTTACCTGATGAATTCTTTTGGTTTCGAATATATATTGTGAACTATTTTTTTCAGGAATTATCACGAATACGAATTAAAATAAATATCTTAAGATCTATCTTAGAGGAGGACATGGACATGGACATGGACATGGACATGTGATATATATTTGAGGAAGAGGAAGGAGGGAATTGTCTGAGCGTGTGTGTGCGGGTGTCTACATGTAGACGAGTTCTTCACCGGCCATTGTGAATGGTTCGACTTTTATGTCCAACTTTGACATTTGGTGCGATTGCTGTGAGGAGGAAGAATTGGTGGTGTCTTCCAGACTTGAAATCTGCTTGAGTGATGCATCCTCGCCGGTTGCATAGATAACAGCGGTAAGGGCGGCAGTTTGTTGAGTCTGTTTGCGATTAGCCGCTGGACTTTGTTTCGTTTTCTTCGCCTGTTTGGGACGATTGTGAATGTCACAGTGTTTGCGCAAGTGATCCTTGCGACAGAAGCTCTTGTTGCACATGTCACAGGTGTGCGCCTTGAAGCCAGTATGAATGGCCTCTTTGTGACGGCGCAAGTCGGTCTTGTGATGGAACTGCTTGGGACAGAGATCGCATTTGTGCGGTTTGTCAAGGGACTTGTGCCGGGCTAAATGTGCATCGTAAATGTCTTCATTTTGGAAGCGCTTACCGCATTTTTGGCATCTGTATGGCTGCTCGCCGGAATGGAAGCTTTTGTTGTGTTGGGTGAGGTAGCAGATTTTGGTGAACTCCTTGTTGCATTCGTCGCACTTGATGCGCCCGGTTGGCAGGGTGGTGGAGGTGGCCTTTGACGTTGTTTCCCTCTTACGTTTGGCTGCTTGGGGTTTCTTCGAGTTGTCTACTGGAGCGCCGGCTAGCTCTTCTACGGTGATCATGTGGTTCGTTGCCTGTGTTGACGAGGATACGGTCGGGGAGTACGGGTTGGTCTGGTCGTTTTGCGGACCTGAAGCGGTGGAATGTAATGGTGGCATGTCGGCCTCTTGAGGCGAACTTTGAGAGCCGAAGGGCGACATGCGATTGTAGTACGACTCTGGAGCGACGGGCGATGAGGCTTCTAGGAGGCCGTCCTTAAACGACGGTATGCCGCCGGAGAAGCGCTGAATGGCCACAAGTGGTGGCTGGATTAGCTGGATCAGTTGGCCGTTGCTGTCGAGCGTCATCATGGGCTGCTGCTGCATCTGGTTCTGGCCGTTGCTTTGGAATGCCTGTGAGCCAGTCAGCGAGGCGAGGTCCACAAACGAGCTCAGCTGGATCATGCCGCTGTCGTGAGAGCCGTTGCTCATCGGCTGACCATTATTACCAATAATAGTGTGATAGCTCTGTTGGTGCTCCGCCGCCGGTTGTTGCAGATGTTGGAATGATGGAATGGTGGTGGTGGTGTTGTTGAGCGTGATGGGGGTGGTGGTGCTGATAGCCAAAGGGCTGATGATGTATTGCTGCGGCTGCTGCTGCTGCTGCGGCTGCTGTGGATCCATTATACTGTGGATAGTGGTGCCCGTGTTGAAAATGGTGGGCTCCTGCTGGTGGTGGATGGGGTGGAGCTCCTGGTATTGGTGGTGGGAGATAATATGGGGAGATTGAAGCGGCAGCTGCTGCTGCTGCGACTGCTGCTGTTGCTGAAGACTGATGGTTGATTGATAGTCCTCCAGGCTGCTGTTGGGACTGTTGTTGGGACTGGACTCCTGCACCTCCTGCTGGTGCTGCTGATGATGATATTGTTCCTCCTGCAGGTGGAGGTTGTTGTTGTTGTTGCTGTTGCTGCTGCTGCTGCTGCTGTTGCTGCTGCTGTTGATGTGAAGTTGGTCCTCCTCCTGTTCCATGATGGATACTTCTGTGCTCGAAATGGTCAGCAGGCCCCTCGGTTGGGAGGCTTGGACGGAGGGACCTGCTAGCCCGTTTGGGTGACCGTTCACAGAGGAGTTTAAATTGCTTTGTGGGTGGTACTGTTGGAATGCTTGAGATTGTTGCTGTGTCTGCGGTGGGAATCCGTTCGGCGACTGTGCCGTGTACTGCGACGAAAAATCCGGACTTCTAGGTGGTTCGGGCGGTATAGGCGGCGGTTGTCGCGACTGGCTGTTGCGGTGATGTTTGGAATTCGGATCACGACTCGGGTGGTGATGAGCGCTAATCGGCATTGTGGCTGGATCTGGCTGACCGCTAGATTTTACCGCATTCTTGTGCAGAGTGGTGTTGTAGTGACGCTTCAAGTGGCCAGAGCTGGTGAACCATTTGTTGCATGCGGTGCAATTGTAGGTCTTCGGTCGACGTGCTTCGTTCGACTTCCATGTGGCGCTCTTCGCCGAACTGCCACTGCTGGGCAGCGATGACGTGGGCGGCTCAAACCCCCGATACTGGCCCAGGTTGTCCTGCGGTGTCGTGGTCGAGGGAAACTCCGACGGGCTCGACGAAACCGGATTGTTGCCCGTTGCCAGGTCGGTGGTGCCGAACGGCTTCTCGTCGGGTCGAGTTTGGGGTGCAATCGGCTGGCCGTAGTCGGCGCCCTTCAGAGCCGGATTGCCGAAGTTCGTGGGCGACACGTACTCCGTCTTGATTGGATGGAATTCATTTTTGATCGTCGTAAACTCCTGTTTGGCGTAGTAGCCCGCATGCTTGTTGTCCCCAATGTGCGGGGCAGACATGTAGGCCGGGTGAAGTTCCTGCGGCCAAGCCATGGGGCGCTGCATTGGATGCAATCCAGCATTGACCCCTCCCCCACCCACAACATCCCCATCGGACTGTGGTGGATAGACCATCTTCTGCGAGTCCAAGTCGAGGATATCCGAGCTCGGTGGTTCCTCCTTGATGTACGGCGCAAATGGATGGTACGGACCGCGTTCCGGCGCGGAGTTGGCTGAACGTTCTGCAGAATTAATACAATCCTCCCCGGATTGAGCACCATGAACGGCAGAATAATGTTCGTTGAGTTCGGTTTCGGTGGCGCACATCACACCGCATTTGTTGCATTGTTTCGATGCCGATGGCGTCGGTGTCCGGTTTGTCATGGAATTGACATCGGTCAATCCATGGTGCGGCGTATTATTGGCGCCCGTGTTATTCAACGAAGGACTAGATGAGCTCACAACCCGTGGACTTAGCGAACTATTCGACACCGAACTGCTCGTGTTGTTCGCAGCGACGCCACTGTTAGCACTTACCACCGCTGGTCCGGCGTGATTCTGCCCCGACGATAGATGATGCAGTCCGCCGTTGTTCAAGTACGGATGATAGCGTTGCGTGGACGTCAGACTCTTGTAGTCACCGTGCGGCGACGATGCACCAGTCAGTGATTGATTCTGCATTTGATATTGCAAAATCGGATTCTGTTGCAATTGCTGCATGGCACTGCCGTAATCCATACCGGCTGGTGACGCATGATAGAATTGCTCGTAGCCACTCAGATATGATGCGCCCGCCGGATGATATGAATGCATGTCTTGATACATTTGATTTGCGTTTCCTAGCCCACCGTTGCTACCATAGAGTGGGTGTTGCTGTTGCTGCTGCTGCTGCTGTTGTTGATGATGGTGATGATGTTGAGCTTGCTGCTGCTGCTGCTGTTGCTGATGATGATGGTGTGCCGCCGGCTGATGATCTGGCGTCGGTGTTGGGGGTTGATTGTCACTTGAGTCGGCAGCTGCACTTACGGTACTGTTCGATACTGCATGCAATGCTGGCAGTTCTGCTTTAATTCCAGCCATATTTGCAATTGAATGTTTCTCCACATTGGACGGTAGTGATACTGATGTTGTTGATAAATTCGATGATGCTGACGATGTTGACAAGGTTGTTGTTGGTGGTAACAATGAATTTCCCGAGTAAATACAGGAATCATTTGCGGTAACTATCGATGGACATGCTTCAACATCTCCAGTTGACGCTACTCTTCCTCCTCCACCACCACCACCGCCGCTGCCACTACCACCACCACCAACACCACTTTCACCGGTTATCTCCGTTGATTGGTGCTTCTGTGGTGAGAATTGTGTACCACCGTCTGATGATACAGTAATGCCAGAATTCAATGTTGCACTATTTTCAGCTTCTGTTGATGATGCCGCTGCTGTTACTGATGACAAGGCGTTTGCCGGTGTTGTTGTTGAATCGTTTGTACTCCAATTGAGGCTCATTTCATTTTTCCCTCCAAGCACTTGATGCAAATATTCTTCGGTTATTCTGTCCATACACACCACTCACCACACCATTCACCACTCACAGGAATTCAATTTATTTGTTATTTAAGTTTTCTTTCTCAAAGGGGGATGGTGTTCTTTTTCAGTTAATTGCAATGAAAACAAAACGATATCGCAAGGTTCAACATTGAAGAGAGACACTCACTAACGATAATTATGTGATTTCAGTTGATATGATTAGAGAGATGTAACGTAGGTAACTTTTTTGAACGTCTTTCCCCGCGCAACAGCGTACACAACACTGAATAAGCGTACACTTTCTAAATCTTTTGTCTTGTGTTCGTTTTTTTTTTCTTCTTTTCTTTCTCTCTCACGCTCTTTCTCTTCTTGTCCCGCGCGCGGTTTTCGTTTGATTTTCTCTTATTCTTCGTGTCGTCTTCCGTTGTGTCGCGTTCAAAACAAAAACCGACTAAGCAACAACAACAATAAAAGGAAATCTCAACCGAAAAGGAATAAAATAACACTTGTAGCTGCTTGTTGCTCTTCACTTTTCTTTTTTACTCTCTTGATTCGTATTCGAATTATTATTTTTTTTTTTTTTTGAAATTCGTATCTTAACACATTTCACTTGGCGTTGCGTTTACGTTGAAGAATATCTCTTGAAGTTTAAATTTTCTTTTTTTTTGTTTTGCTTAACTCACGACGCCAATTCAATGAATTGTCTTTACACACAACAAAATAACAAAAAATTAAAAGAAAAAACAAAAAAATAAACACACACCGGATTGCACGTCGTCGTATCTTTTCGTATATTCGTCGTCGTCGTCGTCGATTCACACAACAGTCGTTTGTTCTCGTCGTCGTCGTTGAAGCCGCTGCTTTCGATTCGAAAATTCAAACGACGAAAAATCT
The DNA here is from genome assembly GCA_916610145.1 of Eristalis arbustorum. Classification (NCBI taxonomy): domain Eukaryota; kingdom Metazoa; phylum Arthropoda; class Insecta; order Diptera; family Syrphidae; genus Eristalis; species Eristalis arbustorum. The sequence continues at coordinate 42,941,136 of OU744320.1, read as the reverse complement.
CAAACGAAACTCAAACCAAAAAAAAACGTTTAATTGTTCCTTCTTTTTTTTTTCTTTTGTATCAAAATCATATGTTCGTAAGTGTGGAATTAAAATTATAATAAAAATTTGCTTAATTTCGCATCAATTTTGAGAACAAAAAAATAATAACGTATTTTTTTTTTTTTGATAATTAAATCAACAGAAACTTAAAAACAAAAATTAAAGAAAATTTTTAATAAGCCAACGAGCCGAAAATTGAAGAAATATAAAAATTTCCAAAAAACAAAAAAAGCGTTTGCCTTGGTCGACGTTGCAAATACAAATGACGATCGGGTTCTGTTTTACAATTCCGTCCGCGATACAAAACAAAGAAGAAAACGACCAAAAGCAAATCCACTCAAACTTCGTCCGTGTCATTTGCACACACACACACGCATACAGACGGTGGCAGCTAGGTAGTTGATGAAATTTCTCCATAGCACACCAACACATCGCCATTGCACACACAAATGATTTTTGGTGGCCTACCTGTGTGTCCATCGCATGCACACACACACGCGGGAAGGCTGGCATTTCTTCACCTCAAAATCCAACACCAATACCATCGTCGAGCTGGACATTCCGTCGGAATTCAGCCAGCGCTCTCGGGAAGTGCGCGCGCCTGTGTGCGTGCTGTGTGATGTTTGTTCCATTCTATCCCAGAACGGACATTGGACAAGAAGAAGAAGACAGACTTCGAAGACGATGTCAGTTGGTGGCGGCAACGACAAAACAACACAAAATTCCTCTAGACTGAGTGCGTGTGTGTGTGTGTTTGTGTGTGCGGCCGAGAGTGTCAACGAAAAAGCATTTCTTTCAAAAAAAAAAAACAGACCACCATCAGTCCATTCCTCTGGAATTCTCTCTCCCTCACATCGCAGTCCACCAGCAAAAGTCCGTTCGTTGAGAGAAAATTCAATTCAATTCACTTCACATGTCTTCCCCGAGAGAACGGGAGCGAAAGAGATGCTGATGCTGTGGTCTCTGCTGCTGCTCACTCGGTATATACAGCCCCGACCCCGCGGACTGTTTTAGAAAGAGAGACGATGTGAATTGACGATGAAGACGATGGGAGACATGACAACCGGAGACCGGCCAGCACGCAGCACATGGTCCCGCGTCTTTTCGCTTGCATCTCCCACAAAACGAGAGAGAGAAAAACACAACAGCACACAGAATCCGACAAAAAAAAAAGATGATAAAAGAATGAAGTAGGAGACAGAAGAAAGAAGAGAACACACAAGAAAAAAAAAAAACTACATAATCATCACATGTGAGTGTGGGTGCGTGTGCGTGTGTTTTGAGAGAATGCACAAAACAATGGAAAAAGCGTAGACTTCTGTTGAATTTTTCACTTTTTTCCTCTCCTCTGCCTGTGTCCAGCGGTCGTGTGTGTTTTCCTTCACCCGTCTTGTGAAGATAAACAAACGAAAAATCCATTTGAGGGAAAACACAACACAACACAGAAGAAGCAAAAAAAAAAAAAATAACTACACGACGAAACCAAAGATAGTTGTGAAAGAAAAAGAAAGTTGTTGGCTTGTGGAGTGAAGGATTCCTTGCGAAGGTCTCCCAGAAGAGAGCAAAAGGGCAGGCGTGCCATTTTTTGGAGTGCAACGAGATTGCCACTGCCGCTGCTGCTGCTGCTGGTGGTGGTGGTGATGGTGGATCCCATTCACATCAACAACTCTCCACCCCCGGTGGTGTGGTACACGCGGCGCGCATTTGACCTTGTGGATGCAGTCAGACTGCCACATGTGAGTGGAGGTAGTACACACATTTCAGGGATCGACACACAACTGGGTACGGGACAGAATTGCAGACAGCTTGGGACTGGGGGCGGCCGTGGCGGTGGTGGCTGGCGCTGGCAATGTGATTCTGTGAAGGAAGCAGAGTCGTTTTGCATTATGACAGGGATGCTTTTTGGGTCGCATGTTTTGCTTCGTTTTTTTTTTTGTGATTGTTTTCTGCTTCTTCAGGTTAAATGGTCTGTCTCCCTGTGCGGCGGGGAGGGGGAGAAAATCATGTGGGTTCGGTGGGTGCTTAATGATGAATGAAGATATCACACGTTGGGAATCCGTTGTGTATGCTCCGACAAGGGATGATGAGGTTTATTTTTTCCCTTCGTTGCACTGCTTGCTGTGAATGGACGAGACGTTCTCCCCTGTTTGTCGTGGGAGACGTGTATGTACACACAAATGAACTGATTTCCAGCTCGAGTTCAGTGCGCATTTTTGGCGGGAAATCCATTTCGCATATTTCCTACGACAATGAATCCCAGTCTGTTGCAAGGTCATGAGTACGATTTGCAAACAAACAAAAAATAAGAATAAGTTACTTGACCTCCCACGGAGCCGCGACTGACGTTGGTACACGGCGAGAAACGACATTCCATTCAGTGTATCTTCAGTTAGATTATCTGTTTAAATGACGATGACTCACTGTGTATCTGCGTTCGCTGTTGATCGTGAGTTGATAGTGTGTTTATGGTGAAAGTAGGGTGGAGTTGGACAAAAACAATTTGGCAACGTGATGAGTCAACAGAAATGTGAAGTGAAGTGCTTTGGAGCAACAAACTTCAATTAGCCGCTAAACAGTGGTGGACAAACAAGAAAGCTATAGCTGCTGATGTGGTGCAGCTCTACGCTCGGTGTTTGTCTTTGAGAAGAACACCCGTCGGATGAGTGAAATTCTGTAGGGAAATACCACATATCACAGGTGTTGTGCGTTCTGTTTTTACAGGCACCTACGTTTTTGCGGCCATTTTGGGATGTTCTTCTGTGTGTTTCCATTTTCAGAATTTTCGAATTTCACTCGTGTTGTACAGAATGAATGAATCGATCATGTTTGATCATGAACCCAAAGAAACGCTGCACCTGTTACAGTCCATGTGGCTACCGAAAGAAATTGAATCAACTCTAATGCAGAGAGAGTCTGCTGATTTTATTTGACCAAGTTCAAGGTAGAACGTCACCCCTGCAGTCGTAGTAGGGACACTGTTTAAGACAATAATTGGTTTATGGTTCATGCTCCGCAAGAGAGGATGAAAAGTGATAGCAGTGACCGGGATGTGCAACAATTCGAATGAGAATGAGATTTTAATGCCAGCCAAGCATTTGATAATGGAGCATCGAACCTTGAAATATCCTTGAGCATCCTTGAACAATACCCGAACCTTGAAATAATCTGCAGCATAGTTTACCAATGCTAGACTGTGAATTGATCCTGCAGAGAGATTTCACCTAATGCAGGTGCTTAGAGGATTTTGGTTGTGTGTCCGACTGACCCTGGTCTCGATTCCATGGTCGGGCTGGTTTCATGTGGGTTCGGATGGTCAAGGCTTTAAATGTGGAATTCGCCAGGCGTTGAGCAAAAATGTATTTCAATTTGCCATGAGCGAAATAAGCCATCAAATGAATAAGAAATCTGGAGCCGAGCGTTGAATGTCTGCATGTAACCTCTTTAGTTGACATTTGTGTGCACATTCAATCAATCTTGGTGTGGTATCCTTAGCGGAACGAGTAGAGCAACATGGAAGCTTATTACTGGTTACTGGTTACATCTACCGGCTTCTGCTTTACGTTGGTGTTCAGACTATCAACTCGTGATTGCAGAGTACTTATTCCAAGGAAGTGTTGGAAAATTGTTCGTGTTTGAAAGCGGTGTTGGATTTGATGATGCGGTATGCGAAGCACGCACACCCATCCTCAGAGATGACAATTCAATTGCTGCGCTTTAGTCCCTAGTCTATGTCTATTTTTTGCCATGTTTTGGCATTTCCTTAATTTTTCATTTTCTAAGTCGAACTCCTTCTAGCTTGAATTTTGATATCCCAAGAAAATTCGACCACCGTGTTAACCTTCCTTTAATACGTTGATCAAGTCGCATTTATAATGTTTTCATTTATGAACACAGACTGAGCCATCATTGACAGAGCGATTCAGCACACATTTCGTTAAGTTTCGTTCATTTCTGCCCAGATAACACTAGTCTACATTCAGTTTTGCGATGCCAATCTGATGTTTGGTTTTAGACTGCCCTTTGTGGAGTTCATAAGCTACAGTACGCTGATTTATTGCGGAAAGCCTTCTGTTACTTTTATAGAGTGCAACCAAAAAATATGTAAAGTAAGAAGTAAAAAAGGACAATCGAATGAAGTCATTCGCATTTCTCGCATAGAATAAAATGCTGTTCCCTAAGGCCTCTTCAAATGAGTTCACTACAAACTGCAAACTTCGCAAACTCTGACAACTCATTCATATGGAGTTTTTTTTTTCGTTCGCAGAGATCTACGGGTGCAAACTGACACTTCACTGCGAATTTGTTGGTCGTGGAGCTTGTGGATTGCGTTTGAATCTTGTGTATTGCGATCTGAGATTGACAGTTCGCGGAGAGAATGAATGATTCGCAGAGAAAACCTTTAAATCATTAATTAGGATACTTGAACTCATTTTTGTCGATGACAAATCTCAATAATTCATTTACAATCCTTCTGTGTACTAAGACATATAACTTTTTGCTTACATTTGCTGGAAAAGTGTTGTTTCGAAAGTTCGCGTTCGCAGTTCGCCGCCCACATGAATGCGCCTTCACATATATGTCATAGTGCACGCTGTAAATTTTTGCGTTCAGAAATTGAACGCACATGTGACATCTGGGTCGACTTTTTGTGGGTGGCTGACTAATGTGTTGACCGGCGCTTGACTGACACTACATTGTGTCAGATTGACACCAAATATCAGATATCTAAAAACTCTTCTACAAGCCTTTCTGGCCACACACATTTTTTTCGCACGGAAACAAGACGAGAAGTAGCCCGCTAAGCAGCGAGCGTTTGCCAACACCACAAAAATTATTAGCAGCTTGGCTTATTTCAAAAACAAATTGTGTCAAATCTATACTACCTACAGATTAGTCTTAAGCAGACCAAAATCTATCGCTCTATAAGCATGTTCGCATATTAAGTTGGATATTTGCGAAGTGGTGGCCCGTGGCGTTGTGGGTCTGTGCGTCGACCTCAAGCTCGACGTCATAGGTTCGATTCCAGTTCTGAGCGACGAAAACAATTTTCACGACTCCACCTCTTTCGAGTTACTGACAATTCTCAAAGAGTATTTCCTGTCAAACTTGGCCGTTCGGAGTCGGCATAAAACTGTAGGTCCCTTCCACTCGTGTGAGAACAGTAGCACGCACAACACGAGTGGTTGTTGAGAATCTAGGCCCTGGCCTTCTACGGGCTGTAGCGCCACCCATATTATATTATTCTTATTTGCGAAAATCGCTGTTTCTGGGTACTTTTCGTGCAGTTTTAATATGACATCTGATTGACCACAGGTTTCCTTGAATAAATTGTGGTTGGGACTTTAGGATCAAGCTCCCCGGTGTTTCTCCAACTAAGCCACACAGTGAACAAGGTGTCATAAAAAGCAGTGGTTTCCTGAACCAACCTTTGCGAATCCACTACGCCAATGCCTAAATTCAATTCGTCCCCAGGTCAAACATGACAAACATAGGCTCTGGGATACGAGCAATATTTTGTAGTAAATATTGACCATAACAGATTTATATAAACAATTTAAGATTTCGATGGTTTAACAAAATAGGTACGGCTCACAGAATAAGCATATGTAGGCATGTTGGATGCAACAAAATTGTTTGACCAAGCCTAAGACTGTTGCTCAACAATGGCTAGAATAACGTAATTTAATAAGGAGGCGAATACAAGACAACTATCCACAGGATAATTTCTGTCAGTGTTCACATTAACTCAATCTAGTCGCTGATGACTTAAGGCCCATTTATATGAGGTCGCCACGAACTGCAAACTTCGCAAACTCTGACAACTCATTCATATGGAGTTTTCTCATTCGCAGAGAACTACGGGTGCACATTGACACTTCACTGCGAATTTTTTGGTCGTGGTGGGTGTGGATTGCGTTTGCCCGTTAGTGCATTGCGATCTCAGCTTGACAGTTCGCAAAGAGAATGATTGATTGGCAGAGAAATATTTTTAAATCGTTAATTAAGGTACTTAAATCTTAAACTAATTTTTAATGGATTTTTTGTCGAGGAAATGTTGATAATTCAGTTACACTCTTTTTGCATACTAAGATATATAACTTTTTGCTTTCATTTGCTGGAAAAGGGGTTGCTTCTGAAAATTCGCGTTCGCAATTCGCCGTTCATATGAATGGGCCGAAAACGAGGTGTCTGAGCTCAGGAATGCTGGTGGAACAATAAAAGAGATCATTAGCATTTTTCGAGAGAGTCATTTGAGAAGGAACTGCATATTTCTGTCAAACGAGATGGAACAGCAAAATATAAAAGTATGCAGGTTTTCAGATTCTTTTTCTCTTCAAACCTCTGGAAAAATTCCGGTGAGTGCCTATAATGACAAAGTGGACACTGGCGTGGATTTATTTTCTAATCCGCAATAAAAAAAATTGCATATTTTCAGAATTTTGCATTTAGCTAATTTCTGCCAGCACACACAGTTGACTGAATAAAATTACTTTTCAGGTAACTCCATCTACCTCCGATCTAATTGCTTGTCTTGAACGTAATTAGGGTTCAACCATCCACACGGAATGCCCGTATCGAACGCCCATATGCTACAGATCCTTATTCGAGACACTTGTACTCACAGGTACGCACTCAGAGGCTCATCTAATTACTAAATGCAGTTATCAACCGACTGGTCATTAATCATTACTCATGGCGTTTCCTTACTTTTTTCTTTTGAATGCCTTCGGTTTTGGTTTCGATTTCGGGATTATGAATGTAATTTACATTTTTTTACATTTTTTGCCTTTCTTTAGTTCTTTTCTCAAGTAGCAGAAAGAATTTTGTGCTGAACTATGTGAGCGTTTCTTAAGCTTACATCACAATTCAATTCCGCACATACTAAATGAAGGGGTATCTCATGCTGCTATGGAGGAAAGTGGATTTTTTCAATTCAATTGGTCTTACACGCTAAAAGCTTAAGCTCGGGGCCTAGGGACCCAACGAATGTACAATGCTTACAAAGTTTACAACATTGTCAACTATAATACTTCAAATGTATCAGTTATCAATGGAGATCTTTTACATCGGGGTGTTCGAGTCCTTGTGTCATTGTTGCTCCTCTAGGGATGGGGTGGTGGTAGGACGGCTCATTTAGCCGCGATGGTGACTGCTATCACTGCTTTGATAGAATTGATGCAGCCCGTTGCTTAATGTCCTTGGGAATGTCTGTTCATTAAGCAGATTCAATGCGTTGAGGAATCGTTGTCCGGGTTTCGAACGTCTCAGGTTCCTGATAGCCATGTTTGGGTGGTTGCAGATGTCGCGTAGTTGCCTCTGAAACAGTGTCACTACCATACTCTTCCTCGTAGAATCTCTTGCTGCTGGGGCTCTTCTGTCGGTCTCTGTCATAGGTAAGACCGGTGCATTTTCGGAGTATCTTCCTCTCAAATATCGAAAGCATTTCCATGCTGGTTTTGGAGATGGTATGCCATTTGGGGAACCCATACGCTGTGATTGACCGAATTGGTTGCATGTAGAGTAGCAACTTCGTCTTCTGGCTTAGGAGGAAAGTAGGTGGTTTTTGAAGCTAATATTTTTCTTTTCAAGATCGACTTCATGAACAATTAAACTAAATAATGAAGCAGAGCGGCTTGGTTCGTTTAGTTACCAAGATATTGCCTCGGCAAGGATATACAGCACCCCAATTTCCAATTTCATTTCCTCTCCTTGTCGAACCAGGATGGGATTCGTAGACACTCTTTGCCGGAGCATTTTTGTACATGCGCTCAAATGTGGTGTAGTCGACGGAGTTTTGCTCTCCGGACCATATCCACATCCTGTCACCGCTTGTAGAGTTCGCGATTATGTCTTCTTCTCAATTCGCATCCTTGCAGACGGGACCACATACTCGACGTAGAATTTTTCTTTCGAAGGCAACAGGAATCAGCTCTGCAGTTTAGCTTATCGTCCAGCTTTCTAGCTTATCGACCAGCAAAACTAGCAAAATAAGTGCTTTCTAGAGCATCATTTTGGTTTTTCGAGTCTGCCAGATGTTTCGACATACCAAGGTAACCGAGAGCAATTCTCCGTGGGATCTCCTCTAACATGTTCTAGTCGAGTTGACATTTGCTCTGAGGTAGACAAACTCCTTCACTACCTCAAAAGTGTAGCTATCGATTATGGTGTTTTGGTCTAGGCGGTTCACAGCGGGTTGCTTCCTGCTCGACAGCAGATATTTCGCCTTATCATCATTGCCCCTAAGACCAGCTCATCTCGCCAGTTCTTCGATTGCCGTGAAAGCTTCCACTACGGCACATTGGGACCTCGCGACAATGTCGATGCGACACAACAGCGAACCCCTTTGCCGAGGCCCGGTGAAGGTTTCGAACAACCAATTTTTCCCTGATGCCGAATCCGGAAATCACTTCGCATGTCAAATTCCTTGCGATGAGTGTTGTTGTACATGTTCTTCTTGAACTGCATAAAAACAAGCTAGATCTTTTCCAAGTGTTTCCAAAAATGTAATTTTTGTGTGTCCTCAGTTGGGGGTTTACCGCTGTCAGCTATCCATTAAGTCAGTTGCGTGGTAATCTGCATCACCCATCCAGCGCTGCCAGACAACGTCTTTCGCAAGGACATGTACCGAGTTCCGCCTCAATACAAAAGGATTATGTCATTTCACTTTCTAAAATCGGGAGATTGCTTCTGCTGCAGCCTCTCATTTTGGTCTTTCGTTCATGTACATTTTTTTCAGGTATCAGAGGTTCCGCATTCGATCCAGGTATTTCCTTTCCAAAAGTTGCCACGCGCCGTACGATCTCATCTAGTGTGATGAAACAGTATTGTAATTTGACATCATACTCTCCGCAGAGTGATTGAGGTTTTGGGGAAAAACATTCCAAGTGGTCACCGTCTGTGACAGGTCAATAATCATGAAGACCACCAGCCTGGTACCTATGCAACAAAAATAACTGAAGATTAATGTGCCACATCTGTGGAAGGCGTGCGCACATCAATGGCCCATATGGCACATTTGTCGTTACTGGTGATTGTATTCATGGGAGTTGAATTATGCGTCGTCTTTCGCAAATTTGAAAGTTCTCAAACTTGACTCTTTGGAAAGACCAAGAGGCATTGACAGTCCCCAATGAGGGATGAGAATGACGAGCTCAGGAAGTGAAGCAAATTGCTGAAATAACGAAGTAGAATTAAAAAGGTACAAAATACTACTTAAGACTTCTCGTCTACTGCTGAAAGTGTTTATTTTCGAGGCATACTCGGGGCAGTTTATGGCACAAGAGGGTCGCTGGCGCCCTGGTGTTACATAATGTAACAAAAAATGTGGTGGAATTGAACTAAAATAAGTGGCTACGTAGGAAATACATGGAAATTAATTAATTAAGTAGATCTGCTGCATATGGAGTAAATTCTCACCTCTGATCCTCATACTGCTGTCGCAGAAGCATGGACCCTAGATAAAGCGGAGAGAGATTGTTGGTCGCTTGGGTCCGTCGTATAACCACTGGATTGTACTTGGGAAAGGAGACGAACTGTACATGTTGTGCGAATGACCATCAATTCTGCGGCCCAGAGAGACAGCTCTTCTGTCAATAAGTCGATGTGACAGGGGAGCTTATGAGTACAAAAAAATTGAAGCGCTCCGAAGGAAGTTCATTAAAAAACTCTTCAAACTCCCTTTAAATACACCTAATTGCGCTATACACTTAGAGACAGGTCTACCAAAACTATCAACGGACGCACTCAAGTCACAGGCAGACTTCATACTTAAGATTTGCAGATATGATGATTCAAGAAAAGCAAACAGACTGTTTCTGTACGAGTTCAGGAATGCAGATTGGTGGTATTCAGGGTGGCAAACTATTAGGGGGCGAGACCCTATATATTGACATGGAAAATCTAGATGCTTGAAAAATAAAATATACCGTATGGAGGCAAGATCTTCCAAAAGTCCGTTCAACTGCTTGCTTACGCGGACGACATTGACGTGATTGGACGAACACAGCGAGCCGTCAATGAGCCGTTTGCTGGCATTGAAGCGGAAGCGGCTAAAATGGGTCTAGCGGCAAGCCAGGGCAAAACAAAGTACATGCTGTCATCACGAAAGGATGCATTACATCGACGTCTCGGGCAGAGTGTCGTGATACTTACTTACTTATCAGGCAGCCGAACCATGAAGGACTGCTTCTCATCGGTGATGGTCCTGGGCACGCTGCTTCCAGTCATCAATACCAAGCTGTCTTATAACGCGATGACTTGGTCTTTGTCACCAGAGCCCGAGCGTCAAAAAGGGCAGCAGAAACTTTGAAGTCAAGGACTTCGTCTATCTCCGTTCTGGAGTAAAAAGGGACAACAACACCAGTACCGAGATCAAGCGCAGACTTGCTCTTACCAATCGCTGCTTTTTTGGGCTCAAGAGGCAATTGAGTAACAGAGCCATCTCTCGAAACCGCAAGTTGACTTCATTTAAAACTCTGATCATCCCAGTTCTATCTCTTCTCTTGATTGTTTTGAGAGAAAAGTTCTGTGTGTAATCCTGTTCGCATTTATGGCGTCTGGAGGAGAAGATTCAACCACGAACTGTACAGCTGCATGCACCTAGTTTAGCATCTTCGTATCCAAAGCTTAAGATGCCTAGGTCATGTAGAGCGGATGGACATCACAGCTCCGGCCCGAAGAGTCTTCGATGCCGAGCCATTGGGACAACGAAACAGAGGACGTCCTCGCACGAGATGGCGCACACAAGAAAAAGACATCAAGCGCTGGTGGAAGCAGCTGGCAAAAAATCGTGCTGGCTGGAGAGGCATGTTGGTTGAGGCCCAGGTCCACCCCGGAGTGTAGCGCCATCCAAAGCATTATTCAAACAAATCAAAACAACACCCAACAACATACGTTTAAAATAAAGGCTAGAGAGTCAGGATAGGATACTGCACAGTCAACTGAATTATGATCTGAACCAAAGGAACTATTTGCATGACTCGTTTAGTTATGATGAAATATCTCTCATATTCAAGCAAGATGTGAAATTCTTTCACTAAATGGTAACCCTTATAATGGAATGTTCAACAAAATCTGTACACTTTGTAATCTGAGATCGAAGGAAGGCTGCTTTCATATTATAAGTATGTGCCCGATACTCAGACCACAAAGGATAGCTTTCTTTGGAAAACAGACATTGACGATGCTTACAGCTTTTAAGCGAATGTGACTGGATTTTTCTTATCACTTTTTTAAAATCAATTTCTAGATGCTGTTTATGACCGAATATGCTTGAATTGTAAGTTAAGTACTTAGAATTCTGCTACGCAGGCTGACGGCTTAGCCGTAGCTCTTAAATTCATATTACATAACTTACTTACAAGATCTTACCAGACCATCCAATCATTGTTTCAATTGGTTTGACTGATATCTTCGCCAAATTCCCTGACTTTGTCAGCGTTCATATTTCAATTGCTTTTGTGTAGGCAATGACAATTCAAGTGGATAAGGAACATTTGTTTCCACAAAAGTCTCTACAGGCAATGGAATATGTCTGGCCAGACCTACTTATTGCCAGCAGGGTTCCAGTAGCACACACAGTTGGAAACAACTCGTGCAAGACCGTGATGCATGGAGAGGCATTTTGGTTGAGGCTCATTTCCAGAAGTGTAGCGACAACAAGCTGACGCTCAACAGGCAACCATAGAAACATGTGCGATTGTTGTGAAGTGTAGGGTCTGCCAGCCTCTAAAATTAGTCCGATTTCGCAAATATTTGAATGACGGAAGTGACTGCTTAATGTTTTAAAGATGCTCCATTCCATGTAAAAACTGAAAGCCTTCATTAATTTGTCCTATCAATTGTTGAATCGAATTCAGATTCGATACATTTTTAAGCGTACACATTTTCATGGAAGTCGGGTGGGTTGGGATCTTGTGTCCTTCACCAGACGTTTGAATTTCTAAGCAATTTCATTTCATATAAAGCATCTTCGTCTTCTTGTCCATGTGGTACTACACTGCACTTCCCGGTTGGTTGTTGCTCTCTCCACCTTAGACGCAGGCGTCCTCTGCCACCCGGAGCGGAATCGAAGACTCTTCGGGCAGACTTCCGTTGACAATACGCTCAACGTGCCTCAGCCACTTTAGGAATTGGAATCGTTGATGCTTGGCTAAGCTCATGTCGGTGTACAGTTCTTCTCTTTCAGATGAAGGCCAACAGGAAAACATTATCCGCTTCTGGGACTATCCATGCCTGTTCGACTGGGATTTTCAATGGCGACCATCTTGGCCCGTCGAATGATGGCTCTATTATTCAATTGCCACTTGAGCTCACGGAAGCAGTGCGGCGGTTGGCAAGAGTTATGTAATCTGCGAGGGACTTGGCTCGAATGTAAACCTTCGTCGATGCTGTCAGTCTCTTCTTGAGGAAAAGTTAAGCTTAGTAGTGCTCTCATTCACCGCCAACGCCAAGCGACTGGGTGTGGGAGTCTTCTACGATCTTCTCCGGGGTGATGTTGAAAAGTCTCACGACAGCGCGTCTTTGTCTGTGTCTTTTGCAGTGTCAGTCGTTGTGTGAAGTTTTAATTTACTGTGGACTTCCCTGGCGTGAGGGATCTGTTATCACAAGACCAAAGCTTGGTGTTGAAGTCGACTTCGGGGTTTTCAACAGGTCTTGTATTCTAATGTCATGACCATAGATTGGAGAGTCCCACCTTTATGCAGTGCTTAAGATCGCGAACGGAAGCCGTAGAGATGTGATTTCTTGCAAGTCACTCGTTGTAAAGTTGTTGATGCTGTTGACCACCACTTTCTTCCGAGGGCTATGCTCTGATCGTTTGACGGGAATATCGTTCCTTGAATGCGACTGCCATGGCTGCCCATGAGACTCACAAGGTGGTTGCAGCAAGTTCTTTCCAGGTCGCACTTGGGCATACATCCTGATAAGCTATAGTTGATGGCGGTAGCTCGAGTGGCCTGGGGATCTCTCGTGTGTGTGCTGTGCTTTTGCGGGCCGCTAAAGATGGGATAGATCTTCCCTTGGACAGATTCAGTTTTCCAAAATTTCATAATTTAGTCCCTCCTTGGGTTTTCCACATGATGGCACGTGGACAGTGTTCCATTTGTCTACGCTTTCATCCTCAGATACAGAATTGCACCTCAATCTGCAAGACAAACACAAAATTTCGAAATCCTCACAGCGATCTATTAGTTGGCAATTTCACACGTAAAATCTCGAACTCATTACTTTCCGTTGGATCGAAACTGACGCAAATTGTGTTCCCAAATAATTAACGCCTTCTTAAACAAAACAACACCAGAACCTATGTACTTCGCCGATCTGGGCCCCCCAAAGCAACTGGTTGGTGCTAATCTCTCGAGAAACAAAAAACAACGTCCATCCACCGATCGCCGGCGGATTTCTAAGAATTCAGAAGGTTAACTGGAACTGTGAACTGACTACGGGTGTAAGTTATGACTGGAAAACATCGAGAAGCTGACACGAATCGAGAAGGTCAGCCGATTAATCGATATGATTCATTTTGAGCATTAGTAAATGTAAAATGCGACATCACATCGAAAATGTCATGCGATGTTAGTTGAGATCACAAATTGATCAATGGTGGGTTGTCTGGTAGAGTTTAGACTGCTTTTGAGTTTGTACTGCACTGTAAGTGATTGGGATATGATTTTAAGACAAAATCACAAGCTAGGCCTGGTGAGACTATTCAAAAAATAGGCTAGGTTAGTTAGTAGTGGCTGACTGCTGCAGAGCAGTCACACTAAGGCCAGAGTAGGCCCATTGTGATACCACGCGGATTGACTTCTCCTAACGCTGGAACCAGTTGGTGCTGCTGATGAACCGATTTAGTTGGTCAATGCTGGCACTTTATAGTTCGTTACAGCCGCTGAAGTAGTAGGCTCCTAGGTGCAAGAACCTACTACTGGCAGGAGCACGGCAGGAGCAGAGAAGGTGATGAGTATTTTCTTCCTCCCTTTCATCCATGCAGCTTCTGCAAAAATCATTATATGGAGCACCAATCTCTTGCTTGCTGAGTTCAAGTAGACTGAGTGACCGTTTTAGGTTAAGTGATGGCCAGATTTCTTTTGTTTTAAGGCAGGTGGTGCCTTCTAGCCATTTGTCATTAGTGGTTTTAATTGTGTAGATCTTAAGAAGATGGTAAGCTGTAGCGATCGGCATGGAAGGCGGTACCCCTGCTATCGATAGGGATCAGGTTCAAACAATAGATTTCTGCAAATTTTAGTGCTTTCATAGAAGAGCTACTCTAAGGTCATTTAGATGGCTGAGACGTTTGAAGAAGTGTGCCACTAACTCTGCGTTTCTAGAGGAGCTGAAGGTGGGCTTGTAATTGCCCTCACGGCCTTATGATCGTGGCTCACTAAGACCAACTAGTGAGGACCCATTGTTCTCTCACAGAGGGATTGTCAATTTAATTTACTGACGTTTTGACAATTTCCGGGGTTATTTTTGCCTGTCTTCCAATTTTCTCTCTCCAAACTCCTCACTTTGAACCACCTCGATGAATCCCTTCTTTGAGATATACATGAAGACAACAAATGAGGCCCTGCAAACAGCCGTCTTACACAGGGTGTAGCTGTAGCTCAAGCTACTATGGAGGTCACAGGTGCCGGGTGGTGAACGACCCACAGATAAGGACTAGCTGTGAATAACCAATGAATAGCCACCGACCAAGAGTTCGCCAACTGAAAAGGCTGAGAACCCCTGCGAACCTTCTGTGACAAAACGAGTCAGCGCCGTCATCAAATAAGTGCTTCCTCGTACATATATTCCCCCATCACTATGACATGGTAGGAAACACTCAACGAAGCCGAGAAAGACGATACGGCCTATATAGGTATTACGACTGAGCCGAGTAAAGTCGTAATTATGGCCGACATCAGGGTGGACGTCTGTAGCATTCTGTTGGTGAAGTGAGATCCGGACTTTGAGGATATACCGTCCCGTTAAGAACTGGCTGGCCTTAAAGTACGTTCAACGTTTGGTCGCCATTAAGCTAGTGGTGTAGGTCCACAAATAAAAATGAATAAAACAAGCCAACACCCACAATCACCAGTAACAACGCAAACAACTCGTTCTGGAGCTCGTTCCGACCAAATTCATCTAATGCGACAGAACTTCTACTTGAAATCCCAACAAGCGCCGAATGGGGTTGGATTGAAGACCTCCTCAACGTTGCTCAACTCTCTGATTTTTAGAACGATACGATGTCAAATCGCGGTTGCTCTGTAGCACTCTGCCATTCACGTAGAATTTCTTTCAGTCTTAAAACCACTCACGTTCTCATTTCAAGCTTAGGAAGGTCGGCACCGCCCAAGTAATTTGACTCAACGAAGAAGTGCTTTCCCAGGAACTGGGTTATTTTCTTGAGGGCTGGGCACTCGTAGAGCAGAGTTTGGATTCTCTGTAACAAAAGTTATGTGAACTCATGGCACAGTGCTCGCTAAGGACTCAGATTAGCTTACGTACTTCCTTTCCGAGGAATGATGATGATCTCTTTTTGTTTAACGTCTGCCCTTGCTCAAATAACCAAACCATCGATCTATCCAGACTCCAGAGCTTCGTCTTCTCGATTTTAGACAGAAATTCTTCCAGATTAGGTCCGCTTTTCGAGAGACTTTCCGCACTGTCTCGCCACTGGAAAAAAATGGATCAATTACGTCAACCTCAGGCGAAGACAGATGTGGTGACAACACCGTATCAAGGCCAGCTTGACCACCAGAAAGGTCTTTCTGTGTGTTTGGTGACGGGCTTCGGCTTGTCAACCCGCTCATCGTTGATTTGCAGAAATGATGGGCTTTTTATACTACACTTTATACACAATTTATTTGGGAATGGTGGACCATGGCGTTGTGAGCATGTGCGTCAACCCCAACGCACTTGAACCTCGACGTCGTAGGTTCAATCCCTGGTCTGTCAGACAAAAATTAATTTCACGGCTCAACCGCCTTCGAATCACTGACAATGCTCAAGGAGTATGTCCTATCTAGAAAAAACTTCTCAAACTTCGCCGTTCAGAGTCGTCATCAAAGTGTAGGTCCCTTCCACGAGCAATAGCACGCACAACACGAGTGGTTGCTGAGAAGTCTGGCTCTGGACCTCCTAGGGCTGTAGCACCAACCATATTATTTTATTTGGAAAACACATCTAAAATCACTCCTTTCTCTGTCTTAGACAATCCGCTGATGACCGTCCATCGTTTAATTGTTACACTTTCCAAAAACTGAGCAATTGCAACCGATTTGCCATCAGTCTCACCAATATCGAAGTTTCTCTGCTGGTAGCTCTGCTAGTGTGATTCGGAGTCTTAGGCTCTCGACAGTCTACACTCCTAAAATCCACCAACGTCTTCCCCATACTGCTTTTCCCTGGGCTTTTAATAACGCTCAGGAAAGGCAGACTGAATTAGAATATAGGATGATCAAGGTCTGTAAAAAGTGAACGTGGTCTGTCGTCGAGAGGGTGCTGTTTCGCTGTTGGTTCTTGGTCCCTAGATTAGGGTTTAGGGTTAGGGTTAGGGCACACTTAGGCCAGGGTAGGCCCATTTTGATACCACGCGAATTGAATTCTTGGTCCTTGGGGTCAAATAAGCTGCATTGGCATTCATCCGCTCAATTGCGATCCCCGTTCACTGTTTGTTGACCTGAAGTGATCATGATCAGATCAGCGTCATTCAGAAACCTGTTCCAAGTAAAATTAAATCAAAAGTCTGAGACTTATGTGGCTGCGGAATCGCTCTGAATTCATGTCAGCAAACTCAATTGATCCGAATTCCAAACGCCTTCTCATTCGATTTGAGTGAGTTTTGAGCAGATTTGGAAGAGTGGCTGTCATCGAGTTCTTTAAATCGTCGGCGTCTAAATTACCGATCATCGAAGGGAACGCTGTTATCTTCCGAAAGATCCTCCCGACCTTACCAATTACTTTCTCCCATAACCTCATAAACTTTCGGTCTCATCCCCTGTTGATCAGATCAGTGGATTTCATATCGATTTTTGAAAACAAATTTTCATTTTTTTTCTTCGATTTTTCTTGTCTCATCTTTCAACGCAACCGAAACGCATTTCAAAGACATTTCGGGTGCATATGGTGCCCGTGTGCGTTTGCATTGAAGAGGATTGGTTTTTCCCAGTTTCGTGTTTTCAATTTTGCAATTTCAGACCAACATCAATGTCACAACTACAAATTCAATCAAAGGCACACACACACAGTCCACGAATGTGTGTTACGACGTCGCTGAGTATTTACTCAGTTTACCCTACAGAAGGAAGCGCAAACAATAGGGACACATGGCAGGTACACTTAACCACTAATACAACAAATCACAGAAACACACACACACACCCGCGTGCATTTCCAACACTCTCCGAACGCAGCTTCCTCAAGAAATAGAAGCAAAAGAAGATAGAAAAGAAAAGGTTGCGTGACGACGATGGGCATGAGGAACAGGAAAAGAAGACCCACACAAGCACACACGGAACGAGAGAGGGAGCAAGATCCCGCCAGGATTTCACGTGCGCATGTGTCTGTGGTTACAGCACTCTGCATCGGCATGTAACACAGATTTCTGTGCACTCAAGCGTGCACGCATTGGCATTTGAAAAACGCATCTGCAGCCACGCCGATTGTGTGCCTGTACATGGGCATCGGTAAATAGGTTATCTGTTGCAATCCGACGAGCACATAGGGGGCTCTTTGGAAAAGAAATCCGAGAGAAAGAAAGCAGAACAACAGAAATGCCCGTTGAAAGGATATTCGTGCACATGTCGAACAGAGAACAGAACGTATTTGATGGAAGAGAAGGAAAAAAATCGCATGTGGGATTTTGCTAAAAATGGAAATTTTTTTGAAAATTCCAGCACGCATCTGCACATTGCACGCTGTCCCAAAATAAACATCAAGCCACGCTTGCTGGAGAGAAAGAGAGACTTTGTCACATCTAGCAGAAATCTGCGCCAACAAAGACTGGCCTGTGGCCACACATTCAGTCCGCATACAAAGTATGGTTTATTTTCATTCAGAAAACCACCGAAAGTGTTGTCGGCGGAGGGGCCCCAGCGAAGCTTCCTTCGCCATTTGGGGCGTAGTGTATGTGGACGTGACATAAGCCAAGCGACCGAGAGTTGGCCGGTCTCGCTGACTGACATACATAATTGTTACGAATGTGTAGCTGAAAAGTAAATATGAATTCGGTGGTATCTTTGAGATTTTTGTTGGCTTTTGTTCGGCCGAAGAACAACGCCGTGTTGTCGCGGTTGCCTTAGCGTCAGCGTTCGCGTTCTATGAAGAGATTCCGTTTGGTGGCGTAAACTTAATTAAAGAATGTTTTTTTTTTTGTTCTTCTCTTCTTCTTGCGTTGTCTTGGGATTTTTTTCTTTTCTCTTTTCCATATTTCGTCCTCCACCTCTTCGTGAGACTCGTTCTGATGACTGTTGGTGGTGGTGTGCTTCACGAATACACCTTTTTTGTTTCCCGAGTTCGTTCTTGGGTTTGTGTCTCTTTGTCTTTTGGTTACATATGTTTTTTTCATTTTTGACAAACCACCGACGTGAAGGAGAAAAAAACGCCAGATTCATATACGGCTGACAGAACTAATCGCGGATAATTACCTTGGTCAGTGTTTCTATCCGTGGGCCCACATGTATCTGTGCGTTTAGATGTACGCACATGCACACGATCGAGCAGTATGTAATACCTTTTGTTTCGGCTGTCATAAATGCATTTGAATGTGACACAGTTTGTAGATTTGGTGGTTCGTCTACCTGAACGAGTGTGGAATTCTAGGAAGAACACGAATCTAATCTCTTCTTATAATTAGCCGGTGTTGTTGCTGGAGGCGAACACAAAATAGGAGATTTGCAAATCTGGACAGTGTCTTCTGAGAAAAACGGAAAACAAAATCGTCGCAGTCCATTTGCAGTCATCGAAGGAAATTTGTCAAAGCGGAGCCGGTGTCTGAAGGGTTTTTTTCCCTTCCCATTTCCTGGATAATTGCAGCAATAAACTACAAGATCTTAGATCTTTCTCATATTTTCGCATTTTATGATGCAGTCGACAGTCGGCAGTTGGGAGAAAGTCATTAAATTCAAATTTAGCACATCCCCCTTCGGTCTGTGCATGTACATCCCTCTGGGAACGCACCCTCTGGCAGAGAAAGAATTGTAAATTGAATTCTCCTCACAATGGAAATTAAATGAACCATAACAAGAAGAAATGCAGGAATCTCGACTGTATCTATTGAACATCGATAGTTGGTGGCGGGAAAAGATTTCAAAAACCAAATACAACCGAATGTGTTATCGATTGCGTGACAGTATAACAGTTTGGACGAGCTAGTGCTGCCAAGTCTGTGGGCGGTTGTTATACTTGGAATACATTCAACGACGTGCTATGTAGGCGTATGTGCCTGCTGGATGAGCTGGAGTCATGTGATACATTTTTTGATTTTGATAGGAGATTAGATCGCCAACTGGGGAGACTCGTTAGTTAGGGTTTGCAGTGCCGCGCAAAGTGGCAAGGCTAACAAGTGTCTGTTGACTTTTAAATTTATGAAGAGACTGACGTTGCCTTCAATTTGAAAGTTTTTTCGTAGTTATATAGTTAGTAATGACGGTCTGATGGTCATCAAATCATTGTCGACACTAAGCATGCTTTCACCGCACCTTCACCCATTGAACATGAACAAGGTGGTGGGAAATTTGCCATCCTATCGGCAGGATTGCAAACGGCAATATTAAATTTTTGCGTCGCAACTTGTCACGAGCGAGTGTGAAACTTGTCATTGTTTTCAAACCTCATCTTCCAACTGACATAGCGGGCCTATTAGGCGCACCTATGACATCCGTTGATCTGTTTCCATGTTTTCGTATGTGTACTAATCGATTCTATGAGTCTGGAATACATCCGCCGACTTTGAGATTTTGACCGAAGAATATTGATTTTGCTGATGGTTCATCTTTCGACTGCCCTATCCGAACTTGATGGTGCAGCAAGAGTTCTCCATCGTCATCCTGCACAACCTCACCAGTTTGGCAAGAATGTTAAAACTAGACATGGCGTTGTATAGTTCGTCTCTATGCACGCTGTCATATGCGGCCTTGAAATCGACAAATACCTGGTGGGTGTAGGTCTTAATCTTTTGAGTCTTTTCTGGGATCTGCCGAAGTTTGAAAATTTCGTCTATTGTGGACTTTCCTGGCCTGAAACCGCACTGATAAGGACCTATCAGGTTGTTGACAAAGGGTTTCAGCCGTTCGCACAAAACGGCAGAGAGTATCTTGTACGCGATGTTAAGGAGGCTGATCCCTCGATAGTTTGCGCAGTGAAAGCGGTCTAATTTCTTGTGAACCGTACAAACGTAGCTAGGATTCCACTCATCGGGCATGCGTTCCTCCGACCATTTCTTGCAGATGAACTGGTGCATGCGCCCAACCAGGTCATCTCCATCTGCTTTAAACAGTCCGTCCGCTCCAGAAGCTTTGTTCGACTTCAGTTTAGAAATCGCTATCTCGACTTCCTCTAAGTCGGAGGGACGGAATTCTTGTTCATCATCATTTTGCTTGACAGCGAAGTTTGTGTAGTCATCGCCTCTCAAAAGTCTACCGAAGTGATTTTTAAAAATTCTCAGGATCTGCTACAAGTTGTCCCTTTTCTTCCCGACAGCCGAATCTGTCCGAATCTTATGTCCATTGGATAATTTTGGTAAAACGTTCGGACCTTCTTCCTGCCATAACACCTCTCCATCTCCTCGTCCGCGTGCTACTCATGCTCTTTCTTCTTCCTTTTGAGAAGCCGGTTCTCTTTCCTTCTTTTCTGTTCGTAGAGCTCACGAACAGCTCTCGTAGTTCGATGCAGCGTTGCCTTGTGGGCCTCCTGCTTGGCTGTATGTCTGCACTCGTCTTCAAATAATGGATTCTTTCAAGGTGGTGTCGTAGAACGCAGCTTCTTCGGTGGTTTCTTGACAACGACTCCAATCTTCTTCGATTTCGGTTTGTGCAGGCAGCGTCGAACTTTCAGAGAGTTTTAGGGAGACTCGGTCGGCAAAGTTCCTAGCGGTCGATTGCGATTGAAGCTTTCCGACGTCAAACCGAAGTGTCCTGTCTCGACTCCGTACTTCTCTCGATATCCTCATGCTTACCTTGGAAGCAAATGGTCGAATTGATCCGAGTCTATGTTGGCTCCTCGGAACGTTCGGACATATTGGAGGAGTGTCTGACTGATCAATCATGGTTGACGGTTGAGTTATCAGGTGACCGTCAGGTCTCCTTATGGATGTTGAGGGAACCGGGTGCTCATTACTGAGAGGTTATGCCCCAAGGCGGAATTCAGCAGACTGAGTCCGTTTCCGGATGTGTTGTCGAGCAGGGTGCGTTTTTCCGGTGACTGTAAGAGATTTCATTCTTGCCCCGTTGTCCGTTGAAATTTCCTAGAACGATCTTGGTGTCGTAGCTGTGGCATCAATCGTATTATCCTTCTCATCCTTCTACTTCTCCTCCGTTGGTTAGCGGCCTATTAGGATTACGCTATGACTTCTGTACACCTGGCTCCATGTTTTCGCATGTGTACGAATCGATTCTGCGACTTTGGACTCAATCGGACGACGTCGAAATTTCCACGGCTTTAACGTGCACTAAGCACACATCCATTCCGAAATGCTGACCAAGAAGAAGGAGATAAGTACCTCCGTCGTCTGCTGACATGGGAATTATTCGTCCTTGGCAATAGTAGTCCTAACTTGCCCTTTTTTCAAACGACAATTTTTCCTTCAAGAAAGCCTTGCAAGAACTCTTTCCCTTCAAAGTTGTTGCATGTATGAATTGCTGTCATTTCATCGGCCACATGAAGTCTAGTTGTCATCTACACGTGTTGTGCATTTACTCAGTAGTGGAATCTACTCTAGTTCCGCCTCCGAACGGCGATGTTGGTGAAGTTTGATGAGACAATTGAATTTGCTGTGAGTCGCAGTAACTTTCCTAATCGACGCACCAACCCAGCCATCCTCAAAGTGTGGTCCACAGCAATTTCAACGTGTCCGTGGCGACCTTTCAATAAAACAACGGTTGGCGGTTGGTCCACTGACTAACCAACTAAATCGCGCCTTGTTCGAGAATCAATCCATTCCAGCCAATCCCCCAAGGCAAGTCGTGCATCCTTCGAAATCGTGCAGAAAAATTGGCTGCTTTCAAAAGTAAACCGAAATAAGGTCACACATTGTCAACGGAATTCCAAAAAGAGCATACAATTCTGAAATGGGACCCAAAATGCTGGTGAATCGTCTGACACTGACACCACCGGTAACTTCCACTTGACCCGCCCGTCAGACAGTCTGCTCAGTTTGACCCACTTCATGGGGATAAAGTTTGCGCAAGTTACTGACCACAGCATCGAGGCACCATCGATGCACCGTCGAGTCGTCCCAGTCGCCTTGCGATCCTTTTGCCACAATCGTGTGCTTGCCTCGACCAACCCTTATCGATTGAGTGTGTCTACTGACCGGCACACGCAGCTTCTCATCAATCTTCTCCTGACGTCATGCTTCCTCGTCCGAAACAGAAATCGCCCTGTCCAAGGTGTTCGACAGGGGCGCCCGTCGCCCCAGGCCGGGTTACCCAAATCACTCGGCCAGATATTGTGTTCCACTAAAAATCAAAAATTGAGAAGAGACGCACACCTCAGCGCCCAGGACGTCTCACGTTCACCGAGGAGTATTAATCCTGAGCCGCACGCTTATGTACCAGCAGCCGTACATAGACGCTTGCCGGATTTACATGTCCAGAGGGGGCGCAATAGGGGGTGGCGGCACATCAGTAGTTTTGCTTACACACATATCGTAGTTTGACGCTGAAACAACACATAATCCGCAGGTGCTGGCGTACGCGCACCACCATCGTTTAATTGCGAGCACCCAGGCCTGCCTTCAATAAATTAATTTAATACTTGTCCTCGATCTCTGCCGGAGTATCTTAATGTTTACATATCCGATAAAGTATACGTGCTCGTTACTCTTACGGACGTCTCTATGATGATGACGATGGCTCGCTACACCTTTGCGCATGAATGTAAATACCCTCATCACGGGCGGCTGGCTTGTAGGACACTAAAGGACAGTGGGCACATGAAGTTCGAAGGATACAAGAGAATGCGAGCCGGTTTCGGTGGTGCGTGTTGCCAGTGCCAGCAGCGGCCGGCATCCGGCAGGAGACGGAAGGGTGGTGCCAGTGCCACAGCAGTGTACACTGGAACACATATGGCCAGTGTGGAGATGGTAGTTTGTGTGGGAAGCGCCCGGCAATGGGGTTGGTATTTTAAAATGTAAATTTAGAGAATTTGTAAATATGTGCGTGTGCAGGGGGCCGGGGGTTTGTTTGTGCACCCGCATGTGTGTGAGTGTGTTTTGAGTGTATACACGAGATGCTGATGGCGATGGCGATGGCGATGGCCATGGCAGAGGCAGACTCACTGGCCGGAGCCGGGGCAGCAGGGCAGCACAAGTGAAAGTGAAAGTGGAAGTCTTTAATGTTGGCTAGTGTATGTGATGGCTTTGCTGGGATGGGGTACGGTATGTGTACGCATTTAATTCAAAGGGATTTCCGACATTCGTGAGGGGTTGGGGGGTGGGGGGGAGTGGGTGGTAGAGGGTAGATGATTGCCCGGAATGGGTGGTCTTCGAATGTTGCAAATTACAGAAATCGCCATGGAAGAAGCCGTATGGTGCTTTCATGTTGATTTTCCTAAATACATAGCATAGAAGGTGGTCGGGGGTGTTGGGTGAGTGGGGGAGGGGTGCTTGATGCATACATACGTACGCGCTCGTATAACATAAGAATGTCTAGTCCACTATGCGTCCCATGGAGTTGGTTTAAGGTTAAATAATGCCGCCTCGTCCGCCTGCTGCCCACGGGATGGTGGGTGGTGGGTGGTGGGTGAAATAATTTAAAATACATTTACTTACATGCTTACATGTCCTAGGAGGGTTGTGTGTGGAAGTTTAGTTTCCTCCAGGACCATCATCATGGCACTGTGTGGAGCTGCGGAGTGTCGCGGGGTGGCGCACAACGATGTTTGATGAAAATTAATTCGTAATTTGAAACATTCAAACGCCGAGCCTTGCGGAGGTGTGGGAGCGTAGGCATGGGTATATGGCTGTTTTGGCACAAACTATCGAATGGATTGCTGTGTATCTGGTTGTTTGTGCTTCAAATGGCACTCAGATGGGATTCGGTACAAAGGGATTTTTGGCGTCACCATTGGTGACAGGGTAAGTTGGGGGCATGGGGATGAATGCCCGAAAGTAGCTTGAGACAAAACTAAACGAACAATCAACGCAAATGCCTTCTGGTTGAATGGGAACTGATTGTAGCCCGTGGGGCTCTGGCTGTGAGGAGGTGGAGATGGACAAAGTTGTCCTTCAGTGGCTCGAAGTGACGCTGGGTGTGAGGAACCTTTGAATTGATTGCTTATCTCTGAATGAAGGTGGCCACATACATTTTATTCATTTAAGCATTGCTGCGACCGTTGAGCTGTTTCTATCGTTCCATTCAATCGGCTTTATGCCTTGGTAGAAGAACAAGCCAAATCCGCTTATTTTGCTAATGTGCTCACAGGACATTTTTAAATTTTAGTAGAGTATGCTCATCGTCTGTGGATAGGACTCCGCTTCAGACACTTCACAATTCTCATTTGGTACGGATTGACGTCCTGTTAACCAGGTTCGTCTTCGAGAAGTATTCCTCTACGACTGATCTGAGCTTTGAAGCTCTACTACGATGTTTAGTCTGTTTAGACGGCACTGTATTTTTTTTTCAATGTAGCAAGTGGTCAAATTAATGAGACAGATGTCTGCGCGTGATGTTTGGATCAATCGGTTAAGATGACTAGGACGGATAGAGCGGCCTGGATAGCTTAGCTTCGGCTAGACTTTAATTCTGGCCTGTAGGATAACACACACCTACCGACAAAGCTGAAGACTCTCTCAAAGAGGACTATTGCGATATCTTAAACGGTGCCTACGGAGCCTGTGTGGAGTACTATGCCTAAAGCGTAATAGGACACTTCAAAGCCAAAATCGGTAAAGCACAGCCCCCACGACACGATAACAGACAACGGCTTCCGGCGACAGACCGTAATGTGATCATAAGTAGCACAAGATTCCCTTGCAAGAAAATCCACACAGCGTCCTGGCGATCTGCGCCAATCAAATCGACCATGTGTTTAATGACGGATGACACGCGTTACATATTCTGCATGTGCGAACATTCAAACGTCGACTCTGGTCATTTTCTCGTGCCAGCAAGACTGCCCAGAGCCAGAAAGCTGTACCAACCAACAAAGAGGACGCCTGAGCACACCGGAGATTGCCAAAACCTACGAAGAGCAACTAAGTGAGAGACTCACCAGTATGCCTACGTCAAGCACCAGCGCCAACGATATGTGCTTGCATAGAGGTAGCGGAAACTACCTTAGGCCACGTACCACCCCTAGCAAGAACCGCGTGGTATAATGGCGAGTGTGAGCAAAAACAACGTGCAACTGAAGAGGAATACCAAAAAGTGCTGCAGCAGAAAACAAGAACAGCGGACTAGAAGACGGGAGGTTCTAGGCTTCTAAGCCTGAGGAAAAGGTCTCTGGCAACCACCCAGCTCAGGAATATCGAAGAGTGTGGGGACAAAAAATACGGGCCTTCTTTTTTTAGTAACCAAATGACTGGCCTCAGGCTTTGGGAAAGGTACGCAGTCTGTTGTAATCTAGTTACGGACCCGCAGGGAATGGTGGATGTGTTAAACAACACTTCCAACAGCTGCCTAGCGGGCACGACCAGAAGAGAGTGGTAGGGAATCAGGTAATCAGAACTTCAGTCGACGATGTGGTCCTCCCACCTAGTTTGGAAAAAGTCACCACAGCTATTAAAAGGCTGGTAAGGAAGTAAGTAAGTCGATTGAAATCAGGTTAATTTATATGCATGTGATTGAGTATAGAAGTTAACAGCACAACTGTTGCAATCTCAAGGGCTTCAAGAAGACCACACAAAAACCTCCGGTCAACAGTTGGAAAACATTAACAAAGCGATCAGCACGAGTAACCTCCTGGGAGCGTACTGCGTTCACTTAAGGATAACAATAACATCTGCAGCTCATCTTCTAAATATCCAACTATTCGTCATCACGCTTCCGCAGCTCATCTTCGAACATCCGCAGTAATTCTGAGCCAACGTTTCGTCACCATCGTCACACATCTGAAGTTGCCCTATATATAGACTCAACTTCAATTTTAATGTTAGTTCTATTTCCTAAAATAAACTGGACGGTCTTCCTATTTAAAATTAAAATAAATGTTTTATTGCGGAAAACCCGCAAAACTTAGACAATAGTAACAATATGGGTGGTGCTACATTCTGTAGAGGGCCAGGTCCTAACTTCTCAGCAACCACTCGTGTTGCACGTACTATTGTTCTCTCACGAGTGGAAGGGACCAACAGTTTTATGCCGACTCCGAACGGACAAGTTTGAGAAGCTTTTTCTGAACAGGACATAATCCTTAAGGATTGTCAGTGACTCGAAATAGGTAAGGCGGTGAACATTTTTTTTGGTCACACGGAGCAGGGATCGAACCTACGTCGTCGATGTTCAAGTGCGTTGGGGTCAACGCACATACCCACAACGCCACGGGCCGCCACAGTGACGAATTTTACATTAGCAACAAAACACACTTCAAAGCTTAGCTTGCAACTGCTATTGACACTGGATGTTATCTAGATTGTTCATGTAACTAAATCCACCCATTTTTGATCAGTTGACACTACATTGACCACAAAGAATTACATGTGTGTAAACTACTCTCTTCGGCGTAAATATTACTTCATTTTCGGTTTCTGATCGCCTGTGGATATAGTTGTTTGGTTATTAAATATTTACTAATCAATCAATAGAGAACTACATCCAAGCTTTTTTTCGTGGAGACAATTCACTTTTGGTGTCTAGGCAAAGAGGTAGTATTAAACAAAATTTGAAAACAAAAATTAAAAATTAAAAGGAAATCAAAAGTATACGTTGTCCTCAATAAATTCAACATGGAGGTATTCAACGACTTCGTTTACAACGCTAGCAGAAGTAACGTGCGGCCCTGGGCTGTACCGCTAGCCAAAGAAGAAGACCAAAGACTTGCTTCCACAGGTACCATCATTGGCTGTGACACGAATATCGAACGGCATTCTTTGTCAAAACAGTACATTTTCCATTGGCCATCTTTGATGGTACAGCAGCACGCGTTAAAGAATGGTAAGGTTGTGCACAAGTACCTGCATTCATCTTAAGGTCAAGCGTTTATGGAGCCAGCCATACTCATCGGAATATTCCTTCTTTTCAGGACATACTCGTTAAGCACAGTAACTGGAGAGAGGTGTGGCCGACTGGGCTATGAATCCAGACGGCAAGATTCAAGTGCTTAAGAATCGACATACAGGTCCACAACTGCACGTGCGTCAAGATGAGTAGCATCGACCCAAACTAACTAATCTCGACCTGAACTCAAAAATAAATCCCTTCCAAGAATGTGGCAATAAGAGTGCTTAAAGGGTAGCAAAAGCCAAATGTTGCAACCATCCAGCAGAGCATAGCCCTTCACTGCAAAGCTCCCGCCAGCACCTTCCTCTCTCACTCTCTCTCATCTGCCGGGACAACCCTTCGCTTATCTGACCCTTATTTCAATCTGTCCACCGTGTCATTAAGTATCAACTAAGTAATCTTCATCTTTCGGGCGCACCCTTGACGTGTCTATCTGCATCCGTGAGAGCCGAACAAAAAATGACCCCATTCAGGGACGTCACCGAAACAATGGCACAGCGGCGAAATGAATTGCTAATTGCAATGATAAAAGCCATTCCTCAGGAACTCGCATCCACCGGATACACAGATATTCCCGCTAATCTAATGAGATTCAAAATGCTTCCGTTCCGATGATATGCCACAGCACCCGGTGCGCGGCGCCATCCGCCCTCATCTCTTTGGCATTGGCGACCATACAAAAGGAGGCACATTTTGTTGGCCATTTTTTCTTGTGTTCGTTTTTTTTTTGTTATTCTCATCCAAGTTCACTACCCCCTCCCGCGCAGTTGGTCAGAGGAAAAAAAAGAAAACGTTAAGCATGTCCGAGCGCACACAGGCCTACAGCTAGAGCGAGGTGTGTGGGTGTGTGCGGGCTTCGTAGAGAAATGTTCCTTGAATTAGTGGAAAATGCTTAACCCATTTCCGAACGCAAATGCCGCCCGCCTGAACCCCTTTAAAGAAGTAAGCAGACCTATGGCTATATGAAGGGAGATGCCTTTCCCCGGCCGTCACCACGCCGCCCACTAGGACGATACATATGGACGTGCTGTATAGACGGCCGGCAGTGCTTCTGGTGCCCGGTGCTGCTGGTGGTGGTGCTGTGCGCTGTGTGCTGTACTAAAAGTGATGGCATATAAAACAGTCCAGTTCCAGTGCAAAGTTTTGAAACAACATGGCCACTGAGCAGTAAGAAAAAATGCTGACATACATATAAACCACCCTTTACTTGCTTTAAATTAGAACTTTCTTCGTGCCTTGAATATTGAAGACGAAGAAACGAAGGGCTGTGCGACTGCCACCAGCTCTCCGGTGGGTGGGTGTTGGATGCTTTTCTTTTTTTTTTTTTTTTCACTTATACCCTCGATACATCCTGTCGTAGTCCTGTGTGTGTGATCTTTGAAGAGAAGAAGAAGCAGAAAAAAAAACGACCTAACCAGCAGAAGAAAACGAAGACGAACCGGAGGAAGAAGGAAAAAAAAAGCACACAGTTCGCCAACAGTCCACTACATCACAATACAACTCGTTTTTGCACACCCTTCTGCGTGCCGCACCACCCCAACCCGACGCTGACGACCACCACCCACGCCCCACTCTCCCACCCCCATTCAAAGAAATTCACTAAAACCGTTCGTGTATTTTTTCTCCTTTCCTTTCGATTTTTTTTTTACTCGTTTGCTCGTTCGCTCGTCTTCCTAATTTTCGGTACGGTGCGGCACGGCACAGTAGATGACCATTTCCATTATTTACAGAGCCCAGGGTACAGCTACAGATGTTGTTATCTATGTGTTAAAGCTGACATTTAAATTTTTTACTTTGCAATGCAGCATCGACGGCTACACACGGATACACGGGCGGCACACATAGACAGTGTGTTTCTTTTTCGTGGGAGATACAAAAAAAAAAAAAAGAGTCTCGAACACAAGAAGGAACAGAAATACAACAAAAAAAAATGACAACACAAAAAAAGAAGAAAAAATCAAAAGAAAGGCAGCAGCAGCCTATGTACGGGTTATTCTTTACCAGGGGGCGGGGTGGGCGACACAACACGATGGCGATGGCGATGGCGAGGACGACAATGGTGAGGACGACGATGCTCGGACAAGAAAGGGGTGTAATTTGGGCAAAAAAAAACCAGCAGCAAAAAAGAGTTAAGCTGTGTTACTTCGTTCGCATAATATAGAAACCAAAGTACAAACAGAATAAAAGGGGGTGATTTTTACCACCCTTCCACCCTTCCACCCCCAAAATCTACAGCCTACTATCCACCGGCTACCCCTTTTTTCCATTCTTCTCCTCTTTAGCATCAAACAACTTTTTTTTCTCGTTTCTGTGTTCGCTTCTCTCGTTTTTGTATTTTTATCAAAACAGTTCGGGGGGATGAGAGAAGTCCAAGCAGAATATCTATAAAATTAGGGTATTTTCTTCTTCTCCCCCGAAACTTGTCCTATTTTGGCGTTTTTTTTTTTTGTTCGTATTTGAGATAGAAAAACGTATCTAAAACGATTGCACACAACGTTCACAGCTCACCCCGTTGCCTCGTCTCTCTGCACGACGACGACGACGACGACGAGGACACCGAAAGTGCTGGGCTTTTTTTTCGAACGAAGACATCCCCCGTTTGCGAGGTTTTCAATCAGATTTTTCACGTTTAGCATATTTTCTAAAAATATAACCCTTGCGCGCTCGTTCGTCCTCGCTCATTGTCGCTCATCACTTGCGACATCTCGGTGATGGACGGTGCGCTAGAGAAAGTGCTCACAGATTAAAATGGAATTGTCATGTAGGCTGCCATTCCCATTACCCGAACACGAGTAATTATCGCCGAGTGCGCAAGGATGAAAACATCCAACATCGACCGACGACTGGTTCTTTATCATATCTTGGGCAAAAGAAAAAAAACTAATTTTGAAATTCAAAAGCCTCCCCCCCCCCCTCCCCCTCGACCAGGCCTCGATGAAATATTAATTAGTCAAATGAAAAACATTCAAAAAACCAAAGAAAAAACTGCGGACGTGCGGGTGTATGCGTGTATTAGTCCCGAATTGGTAATGCGCTCTTTTAATTGAAATCTGAATCTCTGGATCCCGGCTCGGGGTCACCGGCTCGGGGGCCGCTTTTAATGAGCGACCGACCGACTGGAGGACTGCATAAGTTATTCATGCATTTCGAAATTCAGTATTCCCTTCGAACTAATGGACACCGTGCAATTGTGTAAGTGTTTCGCTGTTTTCTCTGTGTCTGTGCATTATGCATATTCAAATTAAAGCATAATTACCTACATTAGTGCGAAATAACGGTAATGCGATGGTGATTGGGGTGGGTGATGGGGCAGGTGACTTACCCCGGAATCCATTTTAATCGAAACACGTCCCAACAATTAGTAACATTGCATGGGGAAGCTTTCGCATTGGCCGAACTGGGCGTCCATTTCGGTAAGAGTTTCAGGTCACTGGCAATCCGGGAAGCTGACGTTCTTGTGCTCCATTGAGCACATTCTCTTTGAACATGTTGAAGGGAGGAGGAGACTTTTGAATTACTAAACAATTCAGGAGAGAAGCCAATGGAGCCACGAATTCATCTATTGTCAGGCCGATGGTAATGTAGGGAGTCTCAGTTACGTGGACATCACCTAAGAAAGCTGTCAAATGAAACGCACCAATCGGACTGAATAATCCTCAACATTACCACGCTGGAGCTTCTTGGCGAACAAACAGCAGTCGGAAAAGAAGCACATAAATTGCGACATGCATGTCGTACTACTCCCACCCTAGCATTGCTTCCCCCTTCTCGACCAGCATTACTTCCAGGTCGGATTAGATGTCTGACAATCCAACGCAAGATGATAGATGGACGAAAGGGTATTTTCTTGCAACTCCCAAGCCAATGGCAACGTGGAGGAAAACGAGATCGCCGACGAACTGACGAACCAAGAAACTTCCGGCAATGCCTCCACTGAGTTGCAGGACCGCCAAATAAACCACTTCAACTACACAAGATGCCAACATTACTTGTCATTAGCTAGAAGACATCTTCTCCTTTTGATTAGTTTTGATTAAGTAAGTATTATGACGCTCTGTCCGAGACGTCGATGTTGTGCGTCCTTTCGTGATGACAGCAGGAATGTCGAAACTAGACATGACGCTGTATAGCTCGTCTCTATTCACGCTCTCATATGCGGCCTTGAAATCGACAAATAGGTGGTGGATGTCGATCTGCATTTCTTGGGTCTTTTCCAGGATCTGCCGATGCTAAGGAGACTGATCCCTCGATAGTTTGCGCAGTCAAAGGGATTTCGTTTCTTGTGAACCGGATAAACGATACTAAGATTCCACTAATCGGGCTTGCTTTCCCCGACCATATCTCGCAGATGAGCTGGTTCATGCGCCCAACCAGGTCATCTCCAGTTGCTTCAAACAGTCCGTCCGCTCCAGAAGCTTTGTTCGACTTCAGTCTCGTTATCGCTATCTTGACTTCGTCTAAGTCGTAGGGACGGAAGTCTTGTTCACCATCGTTTAGCCTGGCAGCGGAATTTGTGTCGTCATCGCCGTTTAACAGTCTACAGTCTTTCTTCTTCATTTTGAGAAGCCGGTTCTCTTTTCTTCTCTTCTGTTCGTAGAGCTCACGAGCTCTTGTTGTTCGATGCAGCGTTGCCATGCGGGCCTCCTGCTTGGCTACATGTCTGCCTGTCGTCAAACTATGAGTTCTTCCTAGGTGGTGTCGTAAGACCCAGCATATCAGTCGCGGTTGCTTGACAACGACTCCAATCTTCTTCGATTTCGGTCTGTGCAGGCAGCGTCGAACTTTCAGAGAGTTTCAGGGAGACTCGGTCGGCCAAGTTCCTAGCGGTCGATTGCGATTGTAGCTTTCCGACGTCAAAACGTAGTGTTCTTTCTCGACTCCGTATTTCCCTCGATATCCTCATGCTTAGCTTGAAAGCAAATGGTCGAAATGATCCGTGTCGATGTTGGCTCCTCGGAACGTTCGGACATCGAAAATATTGGAGGAGTGTCTGACGTCGATTGGAATGTGATCAATCTGGTTGACGGTTGATTGATTAGGAGACCAGATCACCTTATGGATGTTGAGGTGTGGGAACCGGGTGCCCTTCACAGAGAGGTTACAGACATCGTCATCCAAGTACAAATTCTGTAGGAAAACCTAGCTCTCTTACGCGAAAAGTAGAACTGCGGGCCTCATCAATAGAGACCGCTCCGAAATAGCAAGGGTTGTGGCTGTGGCGCATAGCTGCTAGACTCTAAATACCATTCAACCCATACTATCATACTACAGAGAAAAGTCTGCCTCACTTTCTCTGTGAACGTCCGGCACTAGTCAACCAAAGATAAATCGCTACCGGGAAACCCCTCCTTAGTGAGCTCTCCGAGATCGCTAATCAAAGTATCTTGCACATAAATGAACTAAACTTAAAGTCCACAGGCTGTATTAC
Source organism: Eristalis arbustorum (assembly GCA_916610145.1). Taxonomy (NCBI): domain Eukaryota; kingdom Metazoa; phylum Arthropoda; class Insecta; order Diptera; family Syrphidae; genus Eristalis; species Eristalis arbustorum. Next base: position 42,908,307 of record OU744320.1, on the reverse strand, counting down.
GCTAACTCTAACAACCCTGGTCGGGTCACCCCTATGTTGAATGTAAACGAAATAAAACTCACGAAGATGTCCGGTTCATTGGCAGAGTGGTTTGGTGCCCTGCTCACACTATTGCTTGCAAGATCTGTTTGAACTCAGAACACACTGGCTCTAGCTATTATTTTTTCTCTTTTACATTTTTCCTGACAGTCTTTATTCTATTATTCCTATTATTCCTCCATAATTGATGGAGGTCCCTACACGAGAAGGCTGAACATTTAAAAAAAAAACCCACATAAGGGTGCCGGTGCACAGCGGCATGCGAGCCGCAATTCGCTAAATGCAGCACAACCTTCTCTCTGAAGCCAGGAGGAACGAGAAACGATCACACTGCTGGACACACGGGCACATCGGGGTTGTTTTACTGCTGCATGTACGAAGAGGAGGACGATATCATACATCACCCACTCGGCACGTGCAGCTTACGTGGCAGTCGCTGGTAATCGCATCGGCCGGTCTTCGTAAGATTGGAAGTGCGTAGCTACTCGACTAGACTCGTGTCGTGCTGTGCGACAGATGCCGGGTGCCATCAAATCAAACAATGCCACAATGCAGAACATTTTATCTCGGAGCGATGAAGACTTTTTCGTTTGCTTTTGAAGAGTGATTCAGGAGAGGGCTCCAGTACAAGACTGTCTCCTGAGTTCAAAGAACCACCGATTACCTATCACTAACTTATTAGACCAGCGATTCATGGAGGGTTCGAGCGAGAGCATTTGCTTCCTTCTATCGGTGACAGTCCTAGGCACACTGCTTCCAGTCATCGAGACCAAGCTCTTTTACGTCCGCGATGACTTGGTCTTTGTACCAGAAGAGTTCACGCGGCGGATCGCTTCTTGCTAGACAGCATATAATTCTTCTTATTCTCACTGACCGTAAGACCAGTTCGTTTCGCCTGTTCCTCAATTGCCGTAAAAGCTTCCAGTCCACGGCGTGTTACCGGTACCGCGATACGATGTCGTTGGCATCTGCGTACCAGTGTTACCACAGAGACTCTATAGAGTCAAAGGGACTCAGTTTTTTTATCAAGACTCGGGGCCTCATAATTTTTAGCTTTGACTCATTTCTTCATGAACAAAATTATCCAAACATCTAATGTTATTTTATTTCACATTTCCACCCCTGCACCCAGGAATTGCTCTAGCAAGACTTCGCTCCAGGAAAGGAACGTGGTCGTATCTTCACGGATGGCTCCAAAATCATTGAAGGGGCTCCGGCGATTGTGCTTTAGGACTCAATCCTTTAACCACTTCCAAGGTAGTTGAGGAATGCAAATCCTCTCTGAATTTGATTGACAGTCAAAATTCACTGGAGCTCATCTGGGTCCCAGGACACCAAGGAATCGCTGTAAATGAGATTGAACTTGCTATGCAAGGATAAGAGTACATTTTCTCAGGATCTGAACGTGCGTTCGGACTACCTGTGTCTGTGGTTAGGGTTTCCATTGACGGTTGCGCCTCTCGAGAGCGCAATCGGACATGGCGTCAATCTTCAGGATGTAGACAGATCACACACTTAGGTTAGGCAAGGCTATTAAAAGAACACTTAGACCATTGCTGGTCCATTGTGATACTCAGTGCTGTTGTCATATGGTGACGGGATGATATTTAAAAACCGGATAAAAGCATTTTAACCCTGCTTTCACTGTGATTCGAACGAAAGAACCAACCAACTAAGGGCAGGTACTCAAAACTGTTGGCGACGCCTGTGGAGAAGATGACGACACGGCGGAGCACTTCTTCTGCCACTGTCCCGCCTTTGTTCGGATGAGGTGGTAATTCTGTAGGCCCTTCATCCCAGAAGCGCCTGCTGGTCTTCCGAAAGAATTGTAAGATACTGCCTGGTTGTACAATGGTTCAGTCTTGAGTGTGAGTGCTCCAGTGTAGTACCAAACTTCCAACAAAAAAGCGTACTAGTTTCTTTGTTCACATAAGGAAGCATTGGGTTATCAAACATCTTTGTTGGGACTCATTTATTTTCAAAATTACTCATTTCTTAAGTTTCTGGGAGTCAAAGATAATTTAACTTGTGGTTACATTGCTGCGTACCCCAAAAGATAGAAGATAGTGTTGACTTTTGCCCGCCGCAATATCTTCACCAGTCCCAAATTGAAGAAATCACGCAACAGCGCATCTCCTTGCCGAAATCCGGTGCAAGGTTCAAACGGACTAGAGGTCTTCGAACCGAACTGGACGGTGCATCGCGTCTGCATCTGCGTACAGCGACACAATCGAATTCGGGGAGTTCCCTTTGAAATCGATTGTAAGGTGGTGAATATCGATATGAAGCTAGCTGGTCCTGAAGATTCAGTCTGTAGTCGATTTGATGCACCGGAAGCTACAACGGCACGTGCTCATTAGCATGTTTTAGGGGACGTTGCAGCGGCTTTTCTGTTCATCCAATGGTAGCATATTTAGTCAAAGCTCATTGCACTTCTTGCACTTATGCCTGGGTCGGCCGTGGTTCTCGTGCATGCAGTCTAGGTGCGAGAACATTGCCACTGGTTTTGATGAGATCTCTAATAAACACAAGCGGCAGCTGTAACTTCCAGCTACCCAAGGTCTTCGTCTACATGGGTTCTCGCGGCAGGCACTATCTCCTATAAGTCACTTCAACAGTTGGGTTAGGCAGATGACATCGACGTTATGTAACAGAGACGTGGGTAAAGTATGTCTAACTAATCAATTGGCGTTTTTATAACACTTCGGAAGAAAATCATCCGTCTCAACTAAAGTCCTAAGGCCTTTGAAACACCCGCTCCAAACCTAGGATTGGACATGCCCTATATCGTCAAGACGTCAAAGAACGTCATGCAGTGGAATCCGCGGTCAGAATCAAGCTTGCGACAGGGTAGTCGAAGGAAAGTGTTGTAGAGTGCCCAAACGCGTTGCAGACCTCTGAACGAGATGGCTTGTGTTAATGGCCTATGCTCCTCGAGGGTTCAATGGACGTCGCACAATTTAGCGCATCTTTGCTAGCTGTTGGGAGCCCGATACAGAACAACAAGTCACACTTAAAGACACCGCGTAACAAACTACAGCCGGAATCACACTCATCAGTTTCCGTGGAGTCTCTTGAGCAAATATTATCACGCTTTGCTCCCTCTGTAAGCCCCGACTCCTCGCAAATCAACGCATTCAACTATTTTATTTATAGATCCAAATCCACTCTTTTGAACGAAAATGAACTCCTTCCACAGCACACCATGGGAGCTGTAGCAATGAAATAAATATGAGGACCGTCTCACAAGGCCGTAACTTTTCCTATCAAACGACGCATTCACATCTCATTACGGGGGTCCATAGTTCGGAAACAAATTGTTTTCTATACTCACCTGTCCATACTCGTAAAATTTATTAATACCCACGCACCTCCTTAAAGCCCCAGGTCCTCCTGCCACTGCGTAACCGAAGGAATCTCGGCATCTACCCCGTCCCGCCGAATGACAGACACACATATGGAGTCATGGTTTTCATTTTCTCGGGATCAACCGAAATCCCGAATAGTGTTTTTATTATCATTAACTGTTCGAGAGAACCGAAGGGCAGGCGTTGTTTGATACTCGCCGGAATGTGGGCACGCGGACGGGGCAATGGGTGGCGCGACCCCTTCTGCCAACCCTTCTTCGCTTGGGAATTATCTTCTAGCCCGGGGACATAAACAGAAGGTGGACTTAAAAGATTGAGGCTCGTACATACTGGCTGATGTTTTTATTAAGGACTCCATAACTATCCCCGTCCAATGGAGCGGATGACATTCTGGTCCAAAGCCAGACGAGCAACTAATTAATTGAATATTTCTATAAAGCTGGATGACATCGTGATGGCGTTCGTTTTATAGTTGGCTTAACGGCGGCACAGCGGCTAAGGCAGACTTTGTTATTCGATTGCTAAGGAGGCAAGGAATGGGTGTGAGTGGAGTGAGATATCTGCGAACTGTTGTACCAATAAATGGGTGAAGTTTGGAAGACGACTGCTCTGGCTTGGTCACGTCGAGGGCATGGGCACAAAGGTTACAGGTAAGAGGGTTTTCGAGTTCGAAGGAGAGGAAGACCGAAACTCCGATGTAAAGACCAAGAGGCGGACTCAAGACAACTCGTCATGGATGCGAAGCAGCGTGTCCAGGACCGTCACGTACGGCCAGTTAGTGCTCAAGCCGAAGGAGTCTTTCGGGTTTTAGTTTGGGCTACAGTACCGCTGGTTTCGACTTCAGTTTGCTATCTGTCGTTGGTATAGTTCAGTTTTTTTCTTGAGGTTGTTTAAAGTATGGGATGCCAACTACGTCAACTTTTGTAGCAAGTTCCGCTGCTTCATTGCCAGTTATCTGTCTGTAGCCTGGGACCCAGCATAGAACACTCGAGCGCTGTGTGGTGAAGGCTTGGACTCGGACTACTGCCGAAACCACTTAACTTTGTCTACCTAGACTAACCGAAGTTAACACAAGCAATGACACCACCGCGGAGATAAAACGGCGGATCACGCTGACCAATCGCTGTATTTTTGCACTTGGACGGCTGCTGAGCAATAAAGCCACCTCTCGAAGAATCGAAATATCCCTTTATGAGACCTCGATAGTCTCAGTCATGGTGTATGGCGCAGGAGCATGGACACTAACTAAGGCCGACGAGGATATTCTTGGTCGCTTCGAGAGAAAAGTCCTTCGAATTATTCCGGTCCTGCATGCACGGTTGGTGCTTGGAGGAGGAGACTGAACGACGAGCTGTACCAGCGACATCCTAGTCAACCGAGTTTGAATCTCTCGTCTCAGATGGCTAGGTCACGTAGAGCGAATGGACACCAATGCTCCGGCCCGGAGGGACAACGCGATAAAGAAAAGACCGCGCATCCGGTGGCGCATGCATATAAAGGGTGATCTTTTTAAAGCTATAGGAAAGTTTTTCAAACAAGAACACATAAAATTCAGAAAAATGCATGAAATCTTTATTTGAATCGATAGTACGGTCCATCTAATTTAATGTTTGAAGATTATTTCATGCAAATATTGACCTTGACTGCGCCTCAAATGGTCCATCCGCCTAGTCCAATTTTGGCATACTCTTTCCAACATTTCGGCCGGTATCTCACGAATAAATGCTTTAATGTTGTCTTCCAATGCGTCAATTTAGCTTTAGCCCCACAAAAAAGTCGAAACGCGTTAAATCGCACCATCTAGGCGGCCAATTGACCGGTCCGGAACGTGAAATAAAATGTTGACCGAAATCGCCTCTCAATAAGTCCATTGTTGCGCGCGCTGTGTGGCATGCGGCACCGTCTTGTTGAAAACACATGTCATGCAAGTCAAGCTCTTGCATTTTGGGCAAAAAAAAGTTGGATATCATCTCACAGTAGCGCTCAGAGTCACGTTACGATTCGCATCATCTTCGAAGAAGTACGGTCCAATGAAGCCACCAGCCCATAAACCGCACCAAGCTGTGACTTTTTCTAGATACATTGGTAGCTCGTGCAATGCTTCTGGCTGATATTCATTCCAAAATCGACAATTCTGCTTATTTACGTACCCGTTGAGCCAAAAATGAGCATCGTCGCTGAACACAAAAGCAAGCGATGAACTTTTTTAACAGACCACGCATTTTGATAATAAAATTGAATAATTTGCAAGCCTTGTTCGTTTGTAAGACGAATCATGGTTAAATTATAGACCAAACTGAAGATGTTTGACAGTGAAACAAAACACGAAATGTGAGTCAGCTGTTTAAACCAGTGTCGCCAAAAAGATAATAGCTAAAAAATCACCCTTTAGAAGAAGACCTGCATACGTTGAACGTGCGTGAATGGAAACAACTAGCACACGACCGGGCTAGATCTAGACGCATGTTGGCAGAGGCCCAGGTCCACTCCGGACTCTAGCGCCAGCCAAATAAGAATACGTGTAGACATTCAAGTTCGTATATAGAGAGATAACCGACATCACATCTTATCCACCACTGTTTACACAACAAATTTGACGTTTAGCGGTTGTGTACGCATTTTTGGGAAATGTCAATGATGAACCGCCGAATATTTTTCTTCCGAAAGAGCAGCTTTGCAGCATTCATTGGAATATTCTGAGCCATTTCGGCACACCGATGAATGTTTCAACAGCCACCTGCATTGCTACGGTCAAACTTCGATAATTGAATAAAAAAGGTTGACAACAGCGCCAACACTGAAATTTACAGGACATTTTTCTTCGACAGCTCTGTCTTTGAACTTTGATAACTCGAATGTCTAGATAAAAGTATCAATTCGTGGAAAGTTATGTTTCGAGTTGTTGAAGTTTGACTATACCTGCATGGTCTGTATCTATTGCGTATCTTATCCGTAAACAAGAACGGTTGTGCCCTTAAACCTTATCTATATATAATATAATATGGGTGGCGCTACAGCCCACAGAGGGCCAAGGCCTAGCTTCTCAGCAACCACTTGTATTGTGCGTTCTATTGCTCTTACACGAGTGGAAAGGGCCAACAGCTTTATGCCGACTCCGAACGGCCAAGTTTGAGAAGCTTTTTCTGGACAGGAAATACTTTTTAAGCATTGTCAGTGACTTGAAAGAGGTGGGGCCTTGAACATTGTTTTAATCGCACAGAGCAGGAATCGAACCTACGACATCGAGGTTGGAATCGACGCACTTACCCACAATGCCACGGGCCACAACAACTTATCTTATCCTTATCTAGCAGTCAATTTTATTCCTCTACCGACTGGATAACGACGCAAAAAAGGCTTTGGCCTTTTGGTTTATGATTGCTTGCGATGTATCTTAGAAGAATCACCGTGGGAGTGAACTGTTCAGATGAGGAACTTCCTTCTTCAATCGCTTTCCTTTCTTTCTGCGTCAGTGACAGGTTGTGCGTCTGCCAGTGGTCAACGGAAAAGTGTGTTTGAGAGAGTAAACGTGTCGCTTTCGAAACCATCACGGCGGGTGGAGACACAATCGAAGCTTTGGTACAACTTGAGCAAAGCTTCTTTCCAAATCGCAGACTACTCTGAACTACCAAATTGAAATTTGTGGGTCACTTGGGCTATTCCTTGTGTAGAATGTCAGACCTTCATCGCGACAAAACGGGTTCTCGTACAACCAGTATGATCAAAAGATTGAAGTTCGTTTATCCGCTTAAACTGTTTATCTAAGGCAAACACTCCCCCAGGACCTCGAGCATGCCTGGCACAGTTCCCAAGGCAACCCTCGGCAATATCCGTGGGCCCCAGCTCACATGAGAGCATTTTTTTTCCCTCCATAATTCCCATCGCGCAATGAGACCACTTAGGCATCAAACCGAAACAAAATCAAACCAAACTAACACTATCCACAGACGTGGGGAAGGATCTCACACAGCAGGCGGAGAATGCCCATGCAAATGAACCAGCTCCGACTGATGATGGAAGGATGGCCGCATTATAAATTCCTTCGCAATTGTAGATCCATTTATTTGCTCAAAAACCGATGCCGCACACTTTTCCCAGGAACAACAAGAAAGAAAAAAAAAAACGGAAAAAGGGGAAAAGATAAGACCAACTGGTCTCAGTCCCATCGCAGTCGCCGTCCACCCTCCTGGCCACTGGCCATCTCTATGTAATTTAAAAGCTTAGGAAACGCTGCACCTCTCACTCGCTCTCGGGCCCGTCCCGGTCGCCTCGTCTTCTGGTCAAAAGCTGTATCATATTTCACCAGCAGCGCCACCGTGTGTACATAACAAACCAAAGTCCTACTCAGTACTTATATACTTTAATAGTAGCCCTTTGAAAAATGAAAACAAAAAAGTCCTCAAAAAACGCACGAAAGAAACGTAAAGCGGGACGAGCTGCCAACAACAACAAAAAAATGAAGAAGAATTGAGAAAGAAAAAAAAAACTCCTCGGTTATTCGTTCAACCCTATCGCATCGCCAACACCATACTCAGCTTCCTCGCCAGCTTGCCAGCTCGCCAGCATCCTCATCGTCATCGTCCTCGTCGTCGTAGTCGTCGTAGCCAACGTCGCGTCCTTCTCATCGGCATATCCACCCACAAGCGCGCACCCTTTCGCATTCGGGTTGAAAAACTCAAGTTTACTTGTATTCTTTTTTTGCGGGACGACGACAGTGGCCGGTGGGCGGTGGGCGGTTTTTGAGAGGATTTATACTTTTTTTTGTTGCTTCATTGTTCCTCCTTTCGTTCGAAAAGAAGAACGCACACAAAACACAGAGAGAATCCTTTGAAATGAAATGGTCCTTAGACCAGCGACGCTTCGCCTGGCATGGCGTGGGAGATGTAAATGAAATATGCAGATGGTCGCTTGTGTAAAAATAAAACTCCTTCATAAGTGTGTGCTAAGAACTTTTCTCCCTCCCTCCATCGGTTTGTCGGCGTTGCGATGACCACCTGCCAAATGTGCGTAGAGGGGTAGGCATCACGGCAGGAGAATGAAACGTCCGAAGAGCAGGCAACTTATGAAATACCAACGTTTCCTACTAATTTATGAGCAGAGGCTACACAGCAATTTTTCGTGCAACTGTGTGTGTGTGTGTGTTTTGACCGTTTTTTGGCAAGAAAGCACAATTGTCCACTCGTGGATACGAGAGCGTACACCCACCACCACCAGCGTCAACCCCTTTCGCAAGAGAGATGCGCTACAGCTACGGAAGGGTGGTGGTGGCCGGTCACCACCTGCCACCGTCAGCAGCACCAACCACCCATCACCCACCACCCACCACTGGGCATCCATCCATTCCACATCCAGCAGGGCTTCCTTCTTCGGCTTTATCTCATCTCTGCTTCTTTTGCGTGCCGTCCTGTGCCGCGCACATCTCATTGTCCGGACACAGTCCGAATTCTTATATCGGAATTTCAAATAAAGTTTGAAAAACGAAAAACGACGAGAGGCGGCGACGAACCCTTTTCCTTGTTTGAATAAAAATCTGAATCTCCTCGCCGACCCATGTGTGTGTGTGTGAGGATGGGTGTGTGTGCGTTTTGTGTCCAAAAGCCTTTCTTTTTTTTTTACTTTTCTGGGGGTTGATGATGATAAGCAAAGAAGCAAGACGAGGACCAAAGGCTGAACTTGTGTTGGTGTAGATTTATTGTAAATAGATCAGAGGCTCGGTAGGAAAAAAGTAAGTTTTATGGTTGTTGTGCATTTCTCTGCTGACCGATCGATAGGTTTTGTATTTTTTTTCATCGTCTCCACTCCTCCTCTGGCCAAAAGAGAGAGAGACCGTGTAGAAGGATTGTTCTCGAGTCCTACATCGGTTTCAATTCGGATTGACGGGGTTGGCGCGCTTGGGGGTTGGCATCGTTGTTGTCGTCGTGGTGGTGGTAAGCAGGACGTTGATGAATTTTTTACCTAACCACCCTCATGTAACATTTAAAGTGCTGATTACGGTAAAATGAAAAATCAAATCAATGGTCGGTCGGTGTATGCACACACATGTGCGTTGCCACGACCGATTGGGGGAAAGGTGGTTGATATGGCGGGAACTCTCTAGAGTTGGCGATGGAAAGCGTTTTATGTTGAGCTGATTACTGGATAGAGGGAGAGACCGTACACGGTGATTTTTACTTTTCGCTCGGAAAACGATTCTCAGGAGAGGAGTGATCGCAGGAGCAAATGTTCCTCGTAGAGTGCTCTAACAGTTTTTCCTTCACCCATCACATTCGGCTGGGATGTTCGCCATTAACTTGCGGATGAGTAGAATTGGCAAGAGGAGGGCCACGCACAAGTGGAGCGAACAGCTTTTTCAAAATTGATTTACTGTAAAAAGAAACAGAAGCCGAAGCCGATATGAAGCGAATGCCACTAACGGTGATGATACTTCTCACCATCATTATGAACAATTTTATCAACAATTATCAAAAAACAAAACAAAAATTGCTGCAATGCACCACTGTGCAGGACTAAATCGCTCTTGAGCAATACAAGCAAGATCCTGGAGTGAGTGAAGGCGCTAAAACAAAAGCGATGATTCACCAACCTGAACATTTTACCTGACAGGCGCTATGGATAGATGAAAAAAACACTCGACGTTACATAGCCTTATGAAAATTAGCCAAGCGAAGTCACATATTTGTCAGCTTTCTGGACGTGGAAAAGGCCTTCGAACGTTTCTGGACGGAGCACCTCACATAAGTTAACAACCAAATTGTTGCGCAGAATGTGCCGTCGCAGCGTCTGGGAAATGCACATACCAACGAGGAATGCATCAGTCACCTGATTATCCACGCCAGGGAACAATGCAACGGTCTCCTGAGTATCAACGCCAGCGAGGAATGCATCGGTCATCTGAGTACCCACGCCAGCAACCTACTCGTACTATTTAAGATAGTTTTGAGTCAAATATGTTTGAGTTCTATTCCAAACGTTGTAAGGGAAAACTCTGCCCGTTCGGAGGTGGAATAAAAATATATATTTTTTTAACAAAACAACATGTAGTTGTTTAATTTATACGAAAAGACTTAGATGGAATTACCTTCTAACCTCATCAGAATCGTCGACAGCTTCCTGTATTCCAGAAGAAGTTGAAGTGGAAGGCAGCCAATCAAAACTTTACGGAAAGGTTGACGTTCAACAGCCATTCGAAACTGGGCCTGAGCAGGGCTTCCATTGCATCTATCGTTGCTCTATCCTAGCCCGTAGAGCGCCAGGGCCTAGCTTCTCAGCAACCACTCGTGTTGTGCGTGCTATTGTTCTCTCACGAGTGGAATGAACCTACAGTTTTATGCCGACTCCGAACGGCCAAGTTTGAGAAGCTTTTCCTAGACAGGAAATAATATTTGAGCATTGTCAGTGACTTGTGACCTGAGAGGTAGGGCCGTGAACATTATTTTGTCGCTCAGACCTGGGATTGAATCTAATATGTCAAGGTTCGTTGGGGTCGACGCACATACCCACAACGCTACGGCCACCATCATCCGTCCTTTGATGCGTAACCGAAATGGACTAGGCCTGAGGACAAAGCTGCTGCTGTACAAGCAGCTAATATGGTCGCACGGCTATCTACTGTGGCAAACCATCTCCGAGACCAGCATGGAGAAGCTCGCAATTTTCGAAAGAAAAATACTGCGAATATGTGGGGCGAGTACTTTGAAAGCTTCAAGCTTCGACAAAGCACGCATCATACCCTTGCAAATGTACATAGTTACACTTTTCCAAAAACAGATGCTAGACATCAGCAACCATCTCAACGAGGCGACAGGAACCTTAGAAACTCAATCCACGGACAGCCCACTAAATCTGTTAAGTGAGTACAGCGTCGCAGTGTGACGCAATCACTACCCAGGTCGATGAAAGCAGTGACCTCGTGCCCATTCACTGTGGCCTCCTTGACATATTCTGACCTGCTCAGATTGTTGAATGCTTTGGCCTGGTGCTGATCCACTGCTGCGCACTGTTTGGACGTGTTCTCTCCCACGCGTAGCTGTGAGTTCCCTTCTTGGCAGCCACCTTCTGGCTTTTGTCCGCCACTCTTGGGCAGTCCCGGTGGTAGTGCCTGGGCACCGTTTCTTTGCCTCTCCAGCTAGCACGATCTTTCGCCAGCTGCCTCCAATTTCGCACACCAAGTTGAGGTCCTTCACTTGTGTGCGCCATTTAGTGCGAGGACATCCTCTGTTGCGCTATCCCAATGGCTTGGTATCGAAGACTCTTCGGGTCGGAGCTGTTGTGTCCATCCGCTCTACATGACCTAGCCATTTTAAGCGTTGGATCCGAAGACGCTTAACTAGGTGCAGCCCGCTGTACAGCCCGTGGTTGAACCATCTCCTCCAGACGCCATCACCGCAAACAGGACCAAAGATCGCACGCAGAACTTTTCTCTCAAAACAACTAAGAGCTTCTTCATCCGCTTTCAACAGCGTCCATGTCTCTGCGCCATAGAGCAGGACTGGGATGATCAGGGTTTTATACAAGGTCAATTTGGTGTTTCGAGAGACGGCTCTGTTACTCAATTGCCTCTTGAGCCAAAAGAAGCAGCGATTGGCAAGAGTAATTCTGCGCTTGATCTCGGTACTGGTGTTATTGTCCCTTTTTACTCCAGAGCCGACGTAGACGAAGTCCTTGACTCCAAAGTTTCTGCTGCCCATTATGACGTTCGGGGTCTGGTGACAAACACCAAGTCATTGCGTTAGACAGCTTGGCCTTGATGACTGGAAGCAGAGTGCCCAGGACCGTCAGCGATGGGAGGCAGCAACTGCTCAGGCTCAGACCCTTCATGGTTCGTCTGCCTGATAAGTAAGTAAGTATTATGACACTCTGTCCGAGACTTCGATGTTATGCGTCCTTTCGTGATGACAGCATGTACTTTGTTTTGCTCTGGTTTATCTCCAGACCCATTTCAGCCGCTTCAATGCCAGCAAATGACGGCTCGCTGTGTTCGTCCAATCACGTCAATGTCGTCCGTGTAAGCAAGCAGTTGAACGGACTTTTGGAAGATCATGCCTCGTGTGTTAACGTTTGAGCTTGGCACGATCTTCTCAAGTATAATGTTGAAGAAGGCACCGGACAGCGTGTCCTAAAACCTTTTTTGACATTGAAGGTCTTGGTGAGTTCGTTACCGACCTTGGTGGAGCAACGGGAGTTCTCCATCGTTATCCTGCACAACCTGACGAGTTTGGCAGGAGTGTCAAAGTTAAAATAAACACACACACCGATATTTCATTACAAAATGTTAAATTAAACAATGTACATCTGTTGGGCCCAAATGAGCCAGTTTTAAGCCTAGTTGTGATGATTGTAAGTCTAGTTCTAAAGTCCAAAATATCGATACGATGGTAACTTCGGGGGATGTCTTAACCGATTTCTCCAAAATTAGTTCTTTTAAGCTGCTTTCCTTGGGATCTGATGTTCTCGAAGCTTCTTCTCTAAAGTATCCCCGAGATGCTCGATGGGATTTATGTCTGGGGATGGTGGGTGATGGGATAACACTGATTTTACATTATACAGCCGCCATGCCTTCATCATCCTGGATGGATGCTAGCGGTTGTTATTCTGCACCAACCAAATGTCGCCACATAAAGCTGTTTTATCTGCATCTGCTCTCAAATTGTCTTTAAGCATTGGTCTGTAGACGTTTTTGTCCACTGTTGTCTCTGCAAAAAAATCAGAGTCCGCACACCATTATCTACAATAGCTCCCCATACCGTAATACATCGTCCATTTTTGCCATTTTTTAGAGTAGGTTTCAAATTTGTTTTACTTCCAAAGCTTCAGACGCAAAGACATTAAATTTGCTTTCGTCTACATATAAAGGGTGGTTACATTTTAAGGGCTGTTGAATGTGAACCACACCTAAACGTCAAGTTTTTTTCTGCATTTTGTTTGGCATTTCTCAATTTCAGACTAACTCAATTTGAACCATGGAAAGATACACAATCGAGCAACGCGTTAAAGTTATTCAGGCTTATTATGAAAATTGGCGTTCAAATCAAAATGCATATCGTGCACTTCGTGATTTTTTCGTCCAAATGTCCGTACAACCGGAAAAAATCGTACAAACATTTGAGAAAACCAGGTCTGTAAGAGATGTGAAAACACCAGTGCATGCTCGTACAGCTCGTACTGCAGAAAATATTGCTGCTGTTCGCGATAGTGTGGCTGAAGAGCCGTCCACCTCAACTCAATTGCACATCTCACGCTCGTCGTTGCATAAAGACTTGCAGTTACACGCTTACAATAAGGAATTGACTCAAGAACTAAAACCTCTTGACCATTTCAAGCGTCGTCAATGGTCAGCAGGTGGCAAGAAATGGCAACAGTGGATGATCAATTTTCGAAAAAAGGATTCGTCAATAACCAGAATTGGGCGAATGATAATCCACGAGTGTGTAAAGTAAAACACAACTCGATTTCGGTCAATGACCTTTATTGATTCCATGTGACCGCGCGGGGGACGACCGTAAGAATCGACCTCGCCCTCGAGATCGGAACGCTCTTCCTCGCTGTTGTCTTCGTCTAGTCTTTCTTTCGAGAGGTCACCCCAGTGCTTCACTCCGTCCAATGCCGTGATGACCTCTGGAGCACGATGTCTCGGTTCCAGCTTCCGCGTCTCTTCGGTGGCAGCTGGATCGGGTTTGATAACCACCAGGTCCGGTTGCGGATACGACGTTGGGCGCTGACTCTGGGCGTTAAATCTTACCTGAGCCCTTTTGATGTTTCTTACAGCCGAGCCCCGTTGACTTTCCACCTCGCCGACAGGGACTCCTTGCAGTAATATTCGCTCTACCTTGTGCTGACGCTTTTTCCACTTCTCTTTTCACAGCGTCATTGGCGAAGTGGTCCCGCACAGTATTGACGAGGGCCCCAAGTGGTCCCCTTTTTGGTTCATCTTCTGGTACAACTTGTGCCCTAAGTGTTTCCGCCCTGCAGTCGCTGATCGACAAGCATTTGTGCGTTTTGACCACCATTACATGTCAATTGGCCGCCAAGATCATGTGATTTGACACCGTTGGATTATTTTTCTTTATTTGAAAGGAAAGGTGTACGTCGATAAGCCAGCAACAAATCAAGAAGTAAAGGATGAGATAATTCGGCACGCCATAAAACCTCAATTATGCTTCAGCGTCATCGAAGATTTTGACCATCGGATGGAAGTGTGCCGTCGAGGTCGCGGTGACCATTTGGCGGATATTTAGTGCCATACATAATTGAACCATGCCATTATTATCATAATTTAAAGAAATGGCAATAATTTCCTAAATAATTTGTGTTTTATTTAAAATCAACATCGGCGATTAAAATGTAACCACCCTTTATAACCTTTTTCCAAAACGTGGTCAGATTTCTTAACAAATTCACTTGCGTAGGCTTAACGCAAGGGAGGAGGGAGGAGCCTCTATGACAGTTGAAAAATTAACTACAACATGCTTAAACTGCCACATTAATCAATACTCTTTACTTATTTACTCATTAGGCCGGCGACGTGTAGAGTGTCCGAGCCTGGGCAAGCTCCAGTCATGAAGCCCAAACAATCCGCGATGACGTGGTCTCTTAAGCGGAGATTTCGTCTTTCTCTCCTTCTCGAAGCAAGATTCTCGGATTCAAAGACCCTCTTAGCTGGAGCGTTGGTGTCCATGCGCTCGATGTGGCCGCGCCAGTATAGTCGACAGAATTTTGCTTTTCGGACTACGTCCATGTCCAGGTACAGCTCGTAGTTGTATCTTCTCTTCTTTTCAGCTCACTTTTTTATAAAGGCACCAAGAATCAGCTCTGCAGTTTTGCTTAGAGTCCAGCATTCACCTCCATAAAGCATGACTGGCAGAATAAGAGTTTTTTAGAGCATGATTTAAGTCCTTCGGGTCTGGAGCTTTGACTTCAGTCGTTTCAACAGACCCAAGTAACATCGCTTGCCAAGGGCGATTCTGTGGCGGATCTCCGAACGCCATTGGTCGAGTTCACGTTTTCTCCAAGCTCTTTGACCACCTCAAAAGCTGTCGGTCGTGACGTTTTGTCAAAGGTAGTCTGAGGCGGATGGGTTCGTGCTCGACAGCATATACTTCGTCTCATCGTCATTGACCTTAACACCAGCTCGCTTCGCCTCTTCCTAAATTGTCGTAAATGCTTCCACTGTGGCACGTTGCGAAGGCGCGACGATGTCGATGTCATCTGAATAACCCAACTGCTGAACTGACTTGAAGAAGATAGCGCCTTCCGTGTTTACAGCAGCCCAACGGACTATTTTCCCCAGTCCCAAATTGAAGAAATCACACTACAACGCATCTCCTTGCCGGAATCCAGTGTAGGTTTCAAACGGCTTGGAGCTCCTCGAACCGAACTACACGGTGCATCGCGTCTGTGTTAGCGTGGTGCGACATAACCGGATAAGTTTTACCGGATCCCGAATTCGGCCATCATTTCGAATAACTCATTGTGATGAATGCTGTAGTATGCGGCTTGAAATTCGATAAGAAGGTGGTGAGTATCGATTTTAAACTCGCTGGTCTTCTCCAGGATCTGCCTTAGTGTGAAGATTTGGTCCTTAGTCGATTTGTCGGGCCGGAAGCCGCACTGGTACGTGCGGATTAGTGAGGCGCAAACGGCTTTAGTCGTTCACACAGTACGCTGGATAGGATCTTGCAGGCGATGTTGAGCAGGGATACACCTCTGTAGTTGTTGCAAGATCAACATTTCTCTGGATGGTGCATATGGAACTAATATTCCAGTCATCAGGCATGCTTTTGTCTTCCCAACTGAAGAGCTCTGCTGATAGGCCATCGGCGCCTCCGGCTTTGTTCTCCTTCGGACATCTAATAGCTGGGTTGGCCTTTTTCAAAGCTATTTGGAAGGACTACTCCATGGACTGGTGTTGGGATTGCTTGTTTCCGTATCACTGCCTCCTGGTAAGCTGTTGAAAGTGCTACTTGAACACACCCACTATTCCAACTAGATTACCCTCGCAAGTTAAAAGCCTGCGTACCTTTCCTAAAGCCAGATGCCGGTTATTTGGCTAGTTTTGATAAAGAGTAGGTATTGTTTGCTTGAGCTAGACTCTTGGATATTCTCGAGGTTGGAGGTTGCGAGGAAACCTTGTCTTCAGGCGTAGAAGCTTTTTCTCCTCCCTCCTTCTAGCCCGGTAGTCCTCTTGTGCTGCTCTGCTGCAGCGCTCTATGGTATGCCTGGTCAGTTGTACGTTGTTTCTGCTCATACTTACCACGAGTCTCTTGTACGTATTCCACTGTTGTTTATTTCGGCGATCAATTCCATTTTTGCAAGTTCTCCTGGATCATCTTCCAGCTGCCGCACCGACCGTATAATGCCTTCCTATGACATATCACGGTTGCTGATTTTTTTTCTGCGTGCTTATTGATTCTGGATATCTAGACTCTCAAAGAACTACACGGGAAAATCGTCTAAGACAAGGGTCAGAGAGCTTGCACCTTTCAATATCTTTGTCGTCCCCATCGTCGATCGTTGTCGCAGTGACTGGTGCGTTCGACTCACTGAGCCGAAAGACCCCCGAACTGGAAAAAAGTTCTCCTCCAACTGCCGCCGATGCAAACATTAATCAACACCCCCCGTGGACCTCCTTTCGCCTGTTTCATCATTCATCAATTAAACTTATTCGCCTGAAAACTGTAAAGTAGGACCCCGAGCCGATAGAAATTCATGTTTTATGGATCCCATCCGTACCGCCCATCCCGGCCAGTGTCCACACAGAATGAAATCAATTTCCCTTAATTTAAAAAATTCAAATGCACTTCACTTCTTTTATCTTAATGTAAATTAAAAAAATTCCTCTCTTATTAGAAAAAGGGAATTAACGAAAGGGGTGAACGAAGCGAATAACAAAACAGAAAAAACAACGAAAAAAAAATTTGAGAAAAACTCCAATTTATTCTTACAAACATTTTCTTTTAATGGACTTTTTTCGATTATTTTTTTATTGGATGAGAAGAAGAAAGAATTTTCCTGCCCTTTCCCTTGCTTTGCTTTCACTCATTTGCCCACCAACCCCCCACCAACGCACCCCTTTGGACGGTTTTCTGTTCTTTTTTCTTGTTTTTCTCAGTCTCTTCTCGGCGTTTTTTCGTTGCTGTATACATTTTTCTGGCCGTTTTTTCGTTTTTTTTTTGCGTACCGTTGATGGGTTTTAATGTTCTTATACAGTAACCCTTTCGATTTTTTTATAATTAAAGGGGGTTGTGATTTGCTATTGTGCAAGTAAATAAATTAAATGTACATATATACCCTGTTGGCCTCACAATGACTGGCTATGTGTATAGTGGGTACGCGTTTTGTTTATGTAAAAAAATGCCAACAGAGATTTGAGACTGGAAACGAAGAAAAATCCACCGAACTATGTGCTTTTTTTCCTCATTTACATCGCATTATTCAATTACAAGAACATTACATTGACGCGGGGCCAGCGAGTGGGACGATTTGGTACAGCCTGCCCCGAATTAGCATAGAGATTCAATAATGAATAATGACACTAACAAATATATCCTGGCACACTTGTGTGTGCTGCGGCGGTGGTTGGGCATGCTATCCACGTTTGCGACAATCTCCATTCGTAGTTCTTCGACGCGGTGGCTAGTGCAAACAAAACGAGAACAGGCATCTAACGCGATGTAACTCCTTCCAACTGACGTCCTCTGGGTTGAGGAGGCTGTGAAGCACTAGGCAAGGATCCGAAATGAAGTGGCTACACCATGTTGAGGTGACATACCTCAGGGATTCCCAGGGTGACCCAACACATGCTTTCGATAAACAAGAAAAGACAGTTTTAAGAACACAGATGGTTCACAAGTACCCACATAGGATGACGAAGTACATTATACAGGGAAACTCGGAAAAAACTGCACGCACTTGTCAACGAGTACCGCGACAGTTTTGCACCGGAGGAGGAGGAGGAGCTGGTTAAGTGCTCCATCGAGCTTCGGGCAAAAGCGTCAATCTGCGTTCAGTCTCACAGATTGTCATTAGCAAAGAGGGACACGGTGAGGGAGATGGTGTCTAGCCTGCTGAAGGTTGTAGTGGCTGACTGCTAAGGGCAGTCACACTTAGGCCAGAGTAGGCCCATTGTGATACCACGCGAATTGACTTCTCCTAACATCGGAACCAGTTGTTGCTTGTAGAGAAGCGATTTAACTGGCCCATGCTGGCGCTGTTTAGCTCATTGAGGTGTAGGAACCTACGACTAGCCAGAGCGCTGAAGGAGCAGAGCAGTTTTCTTCCTCCTCTTCATCCATGCAGCTTCTAAAGAGATCATTGCATGGCGCACCCATCCTGCGAGCATGAGTGCCAATTGCACAGTGCCCGGTTATGACTCCCATGAGAGTCCTTAGTGAGTGCTTGCTGAGTCTGAGTAGACTGAGTGACCGTTCGGGGTTAAGTGATGGCCAGATTTTGTTTTAAGGCAGGTGGTGCCTTCTAGCCATTTGTCACTGGTGGTTTTAATTGTGTGAGAATGGAAGGCTGTAGCGCTCGGCATGTAAGGTAGTACCCCAGCTATTGATAAGGATGAGGTTGTACCACACCTGGCGAGTTCATCGGCTTTGCAGTTTTCTGGTATGTCACAGTGTCCCGGCACCCACTGAGGTGAATGTTAAAATGCTCAGCTATCTCGTTAAGAGACAGCCTTCAATTAAGGGATGTTTTTGTTTTTTAAAGCGGCCTGACTGTCCGAACAGATAAACAAGAAAAGACAGTGACATGACAGCGCCTCTTTAATCGGTATGGTTTCTGCCTGAAAAAAGCTAAAGTGATCAGGGAGCTTCAGAGAGATAGATCTTGCGAATAGACACCCGCACCCACCCTTTTCGTAAGTCTTCGATCCGTCTGTGAAAATACGCAGAGGATCATCCAACGTCTGCCTATCAGACTTCCAATTCGATCTGGACGGAATGCTGATCGAGAATTTCTTCCTCGAATCTCTTTCTCGAAGATAGACTGAGGTATTAGGCGATCAGTGTCGCTAGAAAAGAAGTTGAATTCCTGGAGAATGGTTGAGTGGCCGATGTTGAGTTTGGAGCACAGTCGGCGTGTTTTGAGTCTCAAGGCTGCTATTTGTTCTCCGAGTGCTGAAGCAGGGAGCGATTCCATCATCCTATTCCGACTACTCTCACCAAAAAGAAAGACGGCGAGGACCGATTCTGCGTTGACAATCGGGCGCCGAGCAAGGTGACAGTGAGAAGATCCCAATGCCCGTGTTCGAACGACTAGCCGGAAACTAGCACTTCACGAAGCTGGATCTGAAATCTCAGATCGGAATTGAGGAACGCTGCAAGATGTTGATAGTGTTTACAACAGATGAACGAGTTAAACCGAATGCCATTCGGATTGGAGAGCGCCCCAGCCGAGTTTCAGTCGTGTATAAACGTAATCAAGTCACGTCTGAGGAATGATGATGCAAAACGGTCGAAGAGGGGTTTCAGACGCTTTAGAGGATCCACGATGAGGGTCGTTCGAGGTCTTTTCTTGTTACTTCTGGAATAACACTTCGGCTGCAATGATCTCCATTGCTTTGGTCGCACATTCTCGCCAGCTGGATATAGCATATGACAGCGTGCATAGAGATGAGCTATACAGCGCGATATCTAGTTTTGACATTCCTGCCAAGCTCGTCAGGTTGTGCAGGATGACGAGGGAGAACTCTCGCTGCTCCATTACGGTTGCTAACAAACTCACCGAAACCTTCAATGTCAAAAAAGGTTTTAGGCAAGGCGACGCGCTGTCCTGTGTCTTCTTCAACATCATACTTGAGAAGATCGTGCGAAACTCAAACGTAAACACCCGAGGCGAGATGTTCTAAAAGTCCGTTCAACTGCTTGCTTACGCGGACGACATTGACGTGATTGGACAAACACAGCGAGTCATCAATGCTAAAATGGGTCTAGCGGTAAACCAGGGCAAAACAAAGTACATGCTGTCACCACGAAAGGACGCATAACATCGACGTCTCGGACAGAGTGTCATAATACATACTTACTTATCAGGCAGATGAACCATGAAGAATCTGAGCCTGAGCAATTGCTGCCTTCAATCGGTGACGGTCCTGGGCACCCTGCTTCCAGTCATCAAGGCCAAGCTGTCTAACGCAATGACTTGGTGTTTGTCACCAGAGCCCAAGCGTTATGATGGGCAGCAGAAACTTTGCAGTCAAGGATTTCGTCTACCTCGGCTCTGGAGTAAATATGGACAACAACACCAGTACCGAGATCAAGCGCAGAATTACTCTTGCCAATCGCTGCTTCTGTGGGCTCAAGAGGCAATGAGTAACAGAGCCATTTCTCGAAACACCAAGTTGACTTCATTTAAAACTCTAATCATCCCAGGCCTGCTCTATGGCGCAGAGACATGGATGCTATTGAAAGCGGATGAAGAAGCTCTTGGTTGTTTTGAGAGTAAAGTTCTGCGTGCGATCTTTGGTCCTGTCTACGTTGATGGCGTTTGGAGGAGAAGGTTCCACCACGAACTGTACATGCTGTACAGCGGTATGCACCTAGTTAAGCGTCTTCGGATCCAACGCTTAAGGCGGCTAGGTCATGTATAGCGGATGGACACCACAGCTCCAGCCCGAAGAGTCTTCGACTCCGAACCAGTGGCACAACGCAATAAAGGACTACCAAGAAGTCGATGGCGCACTCAAGGGGAAAAAGACCTCAACCAACTTGGAGTGCGAAATTGGAGGCAGCTGGCTAAAGATCGTGCCAGCTGGAGAGGATTGTTGGCTGCGGCCCAGGTTCACCCCGGACTGTAGCGCGATAAGAAAAAGAAGAAGAAAGCTGGAGTGGTTGTGGGCATATTGGCACAGATCTTCTTCGAGTGGAGTCCCATTGAGGCAGGTGGAGAAGTTTAAGCATCTCGAGATCTTTTTAATGAGAGGTGGGCGGAGTAATGCTGCGCCTTCTTGTAGGACTGGCCAAGCTGGATCAATATTAAGACAGCTTGGCGGATCTGTTATCAGAAAGTCCGAGCTTGGTTTCAAAGACGAGGATAAAGCACACAAGGGGTTCCCCAGGCCACTCGATCCTCAGCCAGGACTCTAACTCCTCAGGATTCATGCCCAGGTGTAACCAATGGAGAGGCAGCTGCTTGACATTGAGTATCCGCTTACTGCATTTTTTCTCACCCAGATACGAAAGTAGTAGATAGGCTTAGGGCGGATGTAGGCCTTAAAAATTGAAGCCAAACCAGAGGAAGAAGTATGAAATGTTTCTTGCAACTATTAATGGCGCCAACATTTCCAAGCATTTTTGGCAACCTCGATTAGGTAATCGTTCCGGTTTTATCGATACAAGCGCCACTCATGGATAAAGACTGAATTCCGCTCTATTGCTCCTACCCCAGTCAAGATTGGAATTCAATGTCCTTCACATACGCTGCAGTTCCAAATCTACATCCGAAAACCGCGGTCGTGAGTCTTAAAACGAACACTGGATGTCCTCAACAAAGGATTGGATTGGATTGGATTAGAAGGGCCAGACAAGAGATCATTTCTAAAAATGAGAAAGAGTGTCTTAGACAGAACTGAGCCTTGGGGGAAACTAGGATTTATTTGGTGGATATCAGACTTGAACGAGCGTCACGTGGCACGAATATCCTCATCGTCACGACTTCCGAGGATTGTCTTGAGAGCGATTTCATCAGGAAGGCGGCGCAGAGTGAGATGAAACTCTCTTAAGTAGACGATGAGAGTCATTGAAGATTAGATGAGTATATGAATTCCGGCATGTAAACGCCTCCACTGGCGCATATGTTCCCAGCAGTTCATCGAGCTACATCAGTGTTGCTTAAAAAGGTATTAATTGAGTCTGTACGCCGCTCATTGTTCGTAAGTCAACATCCTTTGTGATGACATAGGGACCACAAATTCCTAAAGCCTATGAACCGCACAAAATGGTGTTTCTTACGTTTTCTCGAATTGAACCATGAACCAACCAAAAGAATTTGTCTCTCCCAGTCTGAGTACATTCCGAAAGACAGATTGCCAATCGAGTTCTGTCAAATCAGCTGTCAGACGCAACCGATTTAAAGTTCTCCGCCTCTAAGAAAAAAAAAAAGCACCCGCTAGTTTCCCAAGTGGCTGCCACTCAGAACGATGAACATGATGTGTATCATAAACATATTAATCTTTCACAAAATGCACTCAAAGGTAGCTCCTCCAACGTTGACACCTTCAAAGCAAAGCAGAAAAAAAAGGTTACAACGGTTATAAATTAGAAATCACGAGAAACTCATAATGACGTGTTAAGCGACCATTTTTATTGGTCACCCCATGGATTCACGAAATGATATCACAAAATGACCGGTCTCGCCTGCGAATGGGATGACCTCTGCGTTTAACGGCACACGAAGGGTAAAGGTTACTGCCATCTTACTCATTTCTTGTTATTGTTTTTCATTCCATGAGGTCACCTAAATCCTCCAATGGTCAAACAGGGTCAACAAGGTCCTCATTGCAATGTTCACATGTGTTAAGCAACAAACAATTAAAACTGTAACAGACAAGACAGCCGAGAAGGATCATCAAAACAAGTTTGTCCACTGACCTTCCCTCGCCTGACCCTCCTCAAAGCGGCAACCGTGCCGTTTTTCCTTCGGAAACCCGCGACACCACTGCTCTCTGTCTCCCATGAGTTGTGGGGCAATGGCAAGCGCAAGGCAAACCCAAATGACGACAACGACGTCGAATAGGGTGAGAAATCGCACCCTTCGTAAAGGAAGCGGAGCAGTAGGACGCAAAGAAGAAAAAAAAAATAAACAGAAACAAAACGAAGGAAGCACAAGAGACGACATTTTTGTAAGGAGTAAACTATCCCAACGGGATTACGTCTTCAATTTAGCATTATGAGCGTTCGCTTTCTTTGACCCCACCGTGCGCCCTTCACGAGAAGTTCAATTGAGGTTAAAGTTAACCGTGGACGGACACATCAATCATGTCGTTGCAGACTGGACATTGCATGGATTTCCAGTTTCAGTTTCTTTTTTATGTCAAATCGAGTGGGTAAAATGTGGAAGGCAACCGGCCGCAGTCTTAATAGATGGGTAACTTTTTAATAAATCCGAGCACCCCTTCGTACAACTCAATCTGTCCGACTTCGGGATACGCGCACGGTAGCATCTGGTTGTGGAATATCTAAGCAGGCTTCGGCTTAGTTGTGTATCTTCTCTGTCCGTCAGGGGAACGGGGGGAGGGAGGACCGGGGAATTCGTTAATGCCCTGATTGTGCTGTAGGGAATTGTTGGTCATTCCTTAGGCTGTTGGCGTGTGTTTTGCATTTCATTTGTGGCTGAATTTTTTTGACTGAGGCTATCTTCGGGGAAACTCAGGCAATTTTCACAACATCACTGGATTTATCAAAAAACAAACATATATTTAAACCATTGCACATTCCTTCAATTTATGCTATAGTCGAGGAAGGCTGCCTTAGCAGCACGCCACTTACAAGACCAATTTAATCAGGCTTACAAAAGGAAGAATAAATAAGCTCCATGCTAAGCAAATCTCTCTCTGAAAGTTCGACGCTGCCTGCACATGCAATAGAAGAAGAATGGAAACGTTGTCAAAAAGCCATCAAAGAAGCTGCTACTGATGTGGCCATGGTTTGACGACGAGTGCAGGCAGGTACATGCAGCCAAGCAGGAGGCCTACAAGGCAACGCTGCATCGAACACCGAGAGCTGTTCGTGAGCTCTACGAACAGAAGAGAAGGGAAGAGCAACGGCTTCTCAGAAAGAAAAAGAAGGAGCATGAGAAGCGCGCGGTCGTGGAAATGGAGAGGTGTTACGACAGGAAGGAGGTCCGAAAGTTTTACCAAAAGGTGAAACAAGTATCAGGAAGATACATACCTCGGACCGAAGTCTGCAGGGACGCAAATGGACAACTAGTAGTAGAATCGCAGTCGATGCTGAGAATTTGGAAAAATCATTTCTGTAGACTGTTAAACGGCGATGACGACAGAAATTCCGCTGTCAGGTAGAATGTTTCACTCAATTTGGACGATGATGAACACGAATTGCGTCCGCGGAATTGTTTAAGGCAGCTGGAGATGACCTGGTTGGGCGCATGCACCAGCTCATCTGTAAGATATGGTCGGAGGAAAGCATGCCCGATGAGTGGAATCTCAGCGTCGTTTGTCCGGTCCACAAGAAAGGAGACCCCTTTGACTGCGCCAACTATAGAGGGATCAGCCTCCTTAACATCGCTTATAAAATACTCTCTGCCGTTCTGTGTGAACGCCTGAAACCCTTTGTCAACAACCTGATAGGTCTTTATCAGTACGGTTTCAGGCCAGGAAAGTCCACAATAGACCAAATATTTACACTCCGGCAGATCCTGGAAAAGACTCAAGAGATGCAGATCGACACCCACCACCTATTTGTCGATTTCAAGGCCGCATATGACAGCGTGCATAGAGACGAGCTATACAGCGCCATGTCTAGTTTTGACATTCCTGCCAAACTCGTCAGGTTGTGCAGGATGACGATGGAGAACTCTTGCTGCTCCATCAAGGTCGGTAAGGAACTCATCGAGACCTTCAATGTCAAAAAAGGTTTGAGGCAAGGCGACACGCTGTCATGTGACTTCTTCAACATCATACTTGAGAAGATCGTGCGAAACTCAAACGTAAACACCCGAGGCACGATCTTCCAAAAGTCCGTTCAACTGCTTGCTTACGCGGATGACATTGACGTGATTGGACGAACACAGCTAGCCGTCAATGAGGCGTTTGATGGCATTGAAGCGGAAGCGGCTAAAATGGGTCTAGCGGTAAACCAGGGCAAAACAAAGTACATGCTGTCATCACGGAAGGACGCACAACATCGACGTCTCGGACAGAGCGTCATATTGGGCAGCAGAAACTTTGAGGTAGTCAAGGACTTCGTCTACCTAGGCTCCGGAGTAAATAGGGACAACAACACCAGTACCGAGATCAAGCGCAGAATTACTCTTGCCAATCGCTGTTTCTTTGGGCTCAAGAGGCAATGAAGTAACAGAGCCATCTCTCGAAACACCAAATTGACCTTGTATAAAACCCTGATCATCCCAGTCCTGCTCTATGGCGCAGAGACATGGACGCTGTTGAAAGCGGATGAAGAAGCTCTTAGTTGTTTTGAGAGAAAAGTTCTGCGTGCGATCTTTGGTCCTGTTTGCGGTGATGGCGTCTGGAGGAGATGGTTCAACCACGGGCTGTACAGCGGGCTGCACCTAGTTAAGCGTCTTCGGATCCAACGCTTAAGATGGCTAGGTCATGTAGAGCGGATGGACACCACAGCTCCGGCCCGAAGAGTCTTCGACACCGAGCCATTGGGACAGCGCAACAGAGGACGTCCTCGCACTAGATGGCGCACACAAGTGGAAAAGGACCTCAACCAACTTGGTGTGCGCAACTAGAGGCAGCTGGCGAAAGATCGTGCTGGCTGGAGAGGCATGTTGGTTGAGGCCCAGGTCCACCCCGGACTGTAGCGCCAATCAAAGAAGAAGAAGCTAAGCAAATCTCCAAGCTAAGAAATGAGTCAGGCTTCGTGGATGATTCTCTGAAGTCCGTAGCATAGATGTTCCTGAAATCTACTGACTCTCGTCGGGTACTCTAAGCGAATCTACTAATATGTGTTTGTGCCTTTCGGCTTGGACTACGTTTTTTTGTATAGTCTTGATAGACTTTACATTCTTAATTACCAAGAAAACTTCAAAAGACTTGGTGTAACTTAACTAACTTCTTCTCCTTCTTTGGCTAACGCTTCATTTCGGGGTGGACTTGGGCTATACCAACATGTCTTCCCATCTAGCCCGGTCTTGTGCTAGTTGCTTCACTCACGCATGTTCAACTTACGCAGGTCCCCTTCTAGCTGCGTACGCCACCGTTGGCGTGGTCCTGCTTCACCGCTTTATCCCTCGGGGTTGGAGTCGAACACTTTTCGTGCTCCCTGACTCTGCAGGACCCTGTTGGGAAGCCTGTTAGAATACGAAGGTGGTTCTTGCTCATTCTAATACATGTCTTAAACATCTTCGGGTTGTGTTGACCCAAGAGTTTCTTGGCCTGCTTCATGCCGTGGACGTTGTTTCAGGCTTCGGTTTCTTCATTCTAGTTCCTTAATTCTAGGGAAGAGTCCCTGAGGACAAGATCTTTAGCGATAGCCTTCTATTCCTGTATGGCCAGGTATCCAGCAGAGTTTTTCTCTGTTACTCCTTCTCAGCTTCTTAAGCTTTTGTGAACTTTCCCACCCAAGCGTGATGATATAGGGTACTTTTACAAGAACTAATTTCGAAGCTTTTCCTATGTCTCACGTCTCTTGCCTACAAGATGGAAAAGCTTGCTGTCGAAAGTAGTTCGTGTAAAAGTGCTCATAGGAGTCAAGTGCCATGATAGCGGAACGACTGTCCGACATTATTGCTATGTCGCAGTTGGTGTAGTGCCTGTCAAGATTGATTTGAACGTATTTGCCTATGGCATAGACTTCTGCTGAAAAGATACTCGAGTGTTTGCCCATGGGTTCGCAGGACTCTGCCCAGGGCCCAAGTACCCCCGCCTCTGTTCCTTCATCAGTCATTGACCTGTCTACCACTCTGCCGTATTGCTGTTCAGCCTGTGGACTATGGATTCATTGCTTAATGGTAAACTCAATTTCCGGATCGTGTCATCTTTTGGAGTGGTAGCTTTTGTCTCGATATAATGCACCTGTCTTTTCCTATCGCTTCCTATGCCATTCTCATGACAGTTTTGTTTGCGCATTCTGCAACTACCAGAAGCAATGGAGTCAGCTCCAATGGCACCTCCATGATAAAACAAAAGCAAGCCAACCTTTGAACTTTGTTGTGTGTCCCTCTTGCGATGATCAGGTTGCTTCTTTTGGACCATGCTATTGTACTGCATGTGATTGTTGGTCTAACAATAGCTACGTACATCCATCTGAAGATGCTTGGCCTGCAGCTCCATTTGCCCGCTAGGCTTCAACAGATCATTGAAGCACGCGTTGCCTTCCTGATGATCTTCTCTGTGTGTCTTTTCCAGGTGGGTTTGCTGTCTACGATGACCCCTAGATATTTTACCTCTTTTAGCGGATCCAGTATTGTGCTTGTTTTCATGTAAATGGTACCGCATTTTTTCCTTCTGGTCAATGCCTCTGTTCTTATGTTAGCTGTTCTGTGTCTGTCAGAGTCACCCGCTCAGCTATTCAGGTATTGAGGGCAGACCGAACTCAAAGTTGCTTTCTCTTTTCAGCTTCCTGGTAGCCATCATGTCTGCACGTTGTCCAACCATCCTGATATCTCAAAACACATTAATTGCTGTAGCTCCTGGAAGAAATATTCTCTCAGTGTATTGTGACCAACTGACAGACGTGGCAGTTGCACAGGTAATTTGAAGTGTCCTCTCTTTTATCTTTGTTAACTCAAGCTCATGTCCAAGTTCCATTTCATGGTGCTTAAGATGATTATGACTAGTCAGCATTCCAACTACCATCCATTCACACTGGTAATTAGAGTACTCCAACTTTTATTATCTATGATTTTGTCACCCACTTTCTTCTTGAAATCGTGGTCTAAAACACATAATGAGATGCATGAGATGCGCAAATGTTTGCCGGCAAGTTAATCTGCTGGCTCATTGTCAACTATGTCCAAATTGGAACTCAATATAGGTTAATCTAGTGCCGTGTGCTCACAATCACAAAAAAGGAGACCCCTTTGACTGCGCCAACTATCGGGGGATAAGTCTCCTCAACATCGCCTACAAGATCTTCTCTGCCGTTTTGTGTGAGCGCCTGAAACCATTCGTCAACCACATGATAGGTCCCTATCAGTGCGGTTTCAGGCCTGGGAAGTCCACTATCGATCAAATTTTCACATTACGGCAGATCCTCGAAAAAACCCAAGAGATGCAGATCGACACCCACCACCTATTTGTCGATTTTAAAGCCGCATATGACAGTGTGCATAGAGACGAGCTGTACAACGCCATGTCTAGTTTTGACATTCCTGCCAAACTCGTCAGATTGTGCAGGATGACGATGGAGAAATCTCGCTGCTCCATCAAGGTCGGTAACGAACTCACCGAGACCTTCAATGTCAAAAAAGGTTTTAGGCAAGGCGACGCGCTGTCATGTGACTTTTTCAACATTGTACTTGAGAAGGTCGTGCAAAACTCACACGCCAATACTAGAGGCACGATCTTCCAAAAGTCCGTTCAACTGCTAGCATACGCGGACGACATTGACGTGATTGGCCGAACTCAGCGAGCCGTCAATGAAGCGTTTGCTGGTATTCAAACGGAGGCGGCAAAAATGGGTTTAGCGGTGAATGAGGGCAAAACAAAGTATATGCTGTCATCAAGAAAGGACACACAACATCGACGACTCGGTCAGAACGTCACCATAGGCAGCTACAACTTCGAGGTAGTAAAGGACTTCATCTACATTGGCTCCCAAGTTAATAGTACGAACAACATCAGTACCGAGATTAAACGCAGAATAACTCTTGCCAACCGCTGTTTCTTTGGGCTCAAGAGGCAATTGAGTAGTAGAGCCCTCTCTCGAAAGACAAAGCTCACGTTATATAAGACCTTGATCATCCCTGTCCTGCTGTATGGCGCGGAAGCTTGGACCATCTCAAGAGCGGATGAAGACGCACTTGGTCTCTTCGAGAGAAAAGTTCTGCGTTCAATCTTTGGTCCTGTTTTGCGTTGAAGGTTCCTGGAGAAGAAGATTCAACCACGAATTGTACGGGCTGTACAGCGACATGAGTCTAGTCAGGCGTCTACGGATTCAACGCCTAAGATGGCTAGGCCATGTTGAGCGCATGGACAACACTGCTCCAGCCCGAAGAGTCTTCGACTCCGAACCAGTGGGACAACGCAATAGAGGACGACCACGAACCCGATAGCGCACTCAAGTGGAGAAGGACCTCAACCAACTTGGAGTGCGAAATTGGAGGCAGCTGGCTAAGGATCGCACCAGCTGGAGAGGAATGTTGACCGAGGCCCAGGTTCACCCCGGACTGTAGCGCCACACGAAGAAGGAGAAGAAGTGCCGTGTGCTAGGAACCTTAATTTCTTCACGTTTTCAGCTTGGACTTGATTCTTATAGCCAAGATTGATAGAACGGTAATATTAGCCAGTGATATTTCCCACATTAGGCGTTGTGGGTATGTGCATCGACCCCAACCTCGACGTCGTAGGTTCGATTCATGCTCGGTGCGACGAAAACAATTTTCACGATCCCACCTCTTTCGAGTCACTGACAATGCCGAAAGAGTATTGCCTGTCTAGAGAAAGCTTCTCAAACCAAGCTATTTGGATTCGACATACAACTTTAGGTCCTTTCCACTGGTGGGAGAACAATAGCACGCATAACACGAGTGGTTGCTGAGAAGCTAGGCCCTGGCCCCCTACGGGCTGTAACTCATATTATATTATATTATGTGTTGGAGAGGATCATCCCGAGGTGGATGCAGGAGCATACGGTACAAAGATAATAACTGTCAAACAGACCAATCTCACGGAGGCGGTTTCTTGGAAAGTACGGTCTCACCTTCAACATTGACCGGCCAGCATTGAATTTTACTTTACCACCATTTGGTGCAGTAGTAAAATTTCTGCGCTGTCTCAATGTCGACTCTCTGCTTGGTTATTAGTGTTGACTTCGAGCTGGCATAAGCTTGCCAGTTATCTGTGAGTATACAATATGATGATCTGCCAGTCCCAGCATCCCACACCAGGATCTGGCTCCAACTTCGATCCTTGCACAACATCATTGGTGCTCTGCTCAGTTGCATGGCTGCTTTCCATCTGGACGTAGAATCTTGTGGAATGCAGAAAGCTGTAGACGGAGAGAGGAATCCATCCGATTTAGCTAGTAGATAAGGTCCGCTATCCACCTGACTGTGTCGAAGGTCCTTTCCACGTCCAGGAAGCAGGCAACGGTGACTTCGTTTTTGTCCAGGGCAGCTACAGCATCGTGGTGGAACTTCTTTATGTATGTATGTATTTATTCATGTAACTCTGCACAATTAAGCGTAAACTTATAAGTTTTTACAGGAATGATTTTTTTCTTAAAATAACAAATTTTTATTTTCTTAACCTGACTTAATTCTAAGGAATGATAAGGAAAGGAAATGAAGAGGGGAAAAGGAGAAAAATTAAGAAGAAGAGAAAGATGAGGATAGAGAAAGTAAGAAAATAAAGAAAGCAAATACTACAATCATTGTGATATACTGGTGGTTAATTCGTTTTATAAAATTCAAAAAGTTTTTTCCCAAAATAGTTCCCTGTACCTACCCTTTTAATTTCCGGAGGGAGTGCATTCCATAAATGAATTGCGCTAACAAAAAATTGCCTTTCGGTGTTCAAAAACTTATGTTTAGGTGGTATTAAATTCAATGTTCTTTGAGAACGCGCAAATTGTAATTTTGTGTATAAATATTCTGGTGCCTGACGGTTTATAATTTTATGTAAAGCTACAACTGTACGATATTTAAGAAATACATTAAGTGAGCAGCCAATAATTCTTTTAGCGAAATCTGAAACGTGGGCGTACCGATCTAGATTGAAAATATATCGTGCACAATTGTTGAAAGCCACGTTTAACTTGTGAGAACATTCAAAGTCCATGTTTGAGAAAATTTCACAGCCGTATAATATGAGAGGAACTACGAATGACTTTATAAGCTTTAGTTTGACTTCAACGGATAAAAAAGGTTTGGTTGGACTGAGACCTCGTAACACACAATAGATTTTGCGAACGATACCATTTATATGGTCTTTCCAGCTAAGATGTTCGTTAAAGATGATTCCAAGATTTTTTATTTTAGAGACATATTCGATAGTGCTGTTGTTAATACAAACTGGGTCAACGGCATTGCACAGATTTCCTCTGCTTATTTGGAGAGCCTTTGTTTTGGAAGGATTCAGGGATAAATGATTCATTTGTGACCAAATAAATAAGGAGTTTAGATCTGTATTGAGATCACGAAGTGCGCTTGCCTGAGTGGAGAGTTTGAAAACTTTATAAAGCTGGACATCATCAGCGTATATATGATGCTCGCAGTGTTTTATGCTTTGAGAAATATCGTTTATGAATAAAACAAACAGGAGTGGGCCTAAAACATATCCTTGGGGTACGCCTGTGAGCACGGGTAAGCTTTTTGAATACTTATTACCATTAACTACCATCTGAGTTCTTCCATCAAGATATGACGCCACGAGTCTACAAATGGATTCCTCAAAGAAAAATTGTGACTTCAACTTGTGTAATAAAATAGAATGATCAACAGAGTCAAAAGCTTTTGAAAAGTCCAGAAAGACAATCACAGACATCATATCAATATCGAGTCCAGATCGTATGTCGTCGGATACTTTTAGAAGCGCAGAAATGCAGTTGTGCTTGCTGCGAAATCCTGATTGTAACTTCGTCACCAATTTCTCTTTATCTAAGTATACTGTTATTTGCTTACTTATTATTTTTTCGAGAACTTTACTTAAGAATGGGAGGATAGCAATCGGTCTAAAGTCCGTGGTATTTGACTTGGGAAGAGGGAGAATTTTAGCAACTTTCCATTTAAGAGGAAACACACCTGTTGTTATTATTGTATTGAAAATGTGTGTGATGTGCTTACATATGACAGGCAACATTATTTTTATAAATTTGGGGCTTATACCATCAAGTCCTACCGCGTTAGACTTAATAGATAAGATCGCATTTCCTACGCAAGTAAAATCGACACATTGTAAAATTAAAACTTCCAAAATTGTTTGCTTGCTTGTTTTCATAGTATATTCTTTTAGTTTTGCGTATAAGGGATGTAACCGAATTTCTGGCCATTTGATACTGCTTAAAGATAAATGGGCACCTGTATCTTCTCCATCTGTGGTAAAGAAGATCTCGAGTCGCAATCGTGGTTTGGATTGCTGTATTAAACCAGGGGGTATTAACATTCTTTAGGGGATGTAGGTTAGGTAGCGTCGAATGTTTATTTTTCCCATGTATGAAATCTCATAAGGCGATAGGTCATTGTCACGTATTTGATCGTAAACTTGGCAGTTTGGCATCACCATTTGGTGGATGTAGTTGCTACTGTTTAAAAAATGAAACATCATGCGTTCAGTGTCTTTGCTACAATTTTTTTAAATAGTGGATTGCGTCTTTGCTATATTTATTCTCCCTTTAAGTGCTGTACACACGAGCACAATGTGAACTTGGGCATCGGCACTTCATATTGGAGGTGTGCCAATCGTTCAAATCTAACGAACGAATCATTCAAGTATTGGTTCCAAAAAAGGTTCGGTCATTCCAATCAATCCTTCATTAACATCATAGGGTTGTATTCGTTCAAACTACCGAAAGCAATCCCAGAAGGTTTCAACCTATCGATGGTAGACTCATTGCATTGGTACACCAGCGGGAAACCAAATAAATATGTTTTCGGTCAAACAAATAATGTTCACCACTTAAATAAGATGTAGTAAACATAAGAGAATATGCTTGTGCATGTGGGTTCGAACAGCGAACAACATCAAAACGTTTGTGTTTCCATCGAATTCATGAAGAGATGGTGAGAGAGATTCATCTAGATCATTTCGCTCAGAAGGATATGAACGAACGAAAGATACGAGCGAACGAGACGATTTGAACGAACGAAACACAAGTATGAGTTGTTCCTTTCATTCATATCGCTCCGAACGAAGTGACTGAGACGAAAGAATCTTCAAAAGTATTGACCAGAAATAAGAGAGCAAGGAGATATCCATCTTCGGCCATTTTTACCCCTAGTCCACAAAAGAGAGGAATGTGAGAGTAGTGGAAATCCCTTATAAATCACAAGGCTTTCACAAAAACTATGAATACACCGCAATATGGCGGCCGATTCGTGGATTTTGTGGGATAAGAGAGAGAAAATCATGGATTTTGTGGGAAAATCGTGTGAAGTTGGCTCTCTTTTTGCTGGTATTGACTATGTGATTGATTGGTTTGCATATGTGTGATTGCAATCACCGGGGGCATGGGCTTATGTACACAGGGCAAAGTTGCTGACTGCACCCAACCTGGTAGGATGCCAGCGCGATCCCTGCTTGTCCATAAGTCAAGTTGACATACAGCCTCCTCGTGGCGCCCCTGGATAGCCATCACAACAACCGTTGTGTGGTGAACTAATGTATGCAGCGATCCCCCTCTGCCCGAGGGTCAAATAATGGGCCTGGCCTACCAGTTGTAGGTTGTGCGTGAGGTTGACTCCCTCACCACACAAAAAACCAACGGTTACGAACCGACAACAGACCTCGGATATGGACGGATTCAAAGTTGACGACCCCAGCAAACGATCAAAGGACAATGATTTTCGGTTCTGCACGTGGAATGTGAGGTCCCTGAACAGACCACGTGCAGCCGATGAACTCGCGGAGGCCCTAGACTGCTACAAAGCAGATGTCACCGCCATCCAGGAGATGCGATGGGATGGACCGGGCAAAAGGAAGATGAGAAACTGCGACATCTACTACGGTGATTGCTACAAAGAGGGAAGGCAGCGCTTATTTGGATGCGGATTCGTTGTTCGAGGCAGACTTAGGCAAAAAGTCTTAAGCTTTGATTATATCAGCGAGCGCCTCATAACAATCCGCATCAAGGCTAAATTCGGGAACATCAGCCTGATTTGCGCACACGCCCCGACGGAGGAGAAGGATGACGATAGCAAGGATGACTTCTATGATCTCCTAGAAAGAACATACGATCGATGCCCCAGCTATGACACCAAGATCGTTCTAGGAGATTTCAACGCACAGCTGGGCAAGGAAGAAATCTTTGCTAGAGTCATCGGAAAACACAGCCTGCACGACAACACATCCGGAAACGGACTCAGGCTGGTAGATTTCGCCTCGGGGCGTAACCTCTCTGTGATGAGCACGCGGTTCCCACACCTCAACATCCATAAGGGGACCTGGCGGTCTCCTGATCAATCAACCGTCAACCAGATTGATCACGTTGCGATCGACGTCAGACACTCCTCCAATATTCTCGATGTCCGAACGTTCCGAGGAGCCAACATCGACTCGGACCATTTCCTTGTTGTAGCCAAGGTAAGGATGAGGATATCGAGAGAAGTACGGAGTCGAGAAAGAACACTACGGTTTGACGTCGGAAAGCTACAATCGCAATCGACCGCTAGGAACTTTGCCGACCGAGTCTCCCTGAAACTCTCTGAAAGTTCGACGCTGCCTGCACATTCAATAGAAGAAGAATGGAAACGTTGTCAAAAAGCCATCAAAGAAGCTGCCACTGATGTGCTGGGTTTCACGACACCACCCAGAAGGAACCCATGGTTTGACGACGAGTGCAGGCAGGTACATGCAGCCAAGCAGGAGGCCTACAAGGCAACGCTGCATCGAACAACGAGAGCTGTTCGTGAGCTCTACGAACAGAAGAGAAGGGAAGAGCACCGGCTTCTCAGAAAGAAAAAGAAAGAGCATGAGAAGCGCGCGGTCGTGGAGATGGAGAGGTGTTACGACAGGAAGGAGGTCCGAAAGTTTTACCAAAAGGTAAAACAAGTATCAGGAAGATATAGACCTCGGACCGAAGCCTGCAGGGACGAAAATGGACAACTAGTAGTAGAATCGCAGTCGATGCTGAGAATTTGGAAAAATCATTTCTGTAGACTGTTAAACGGCGATGACGACACAAATTCCGCTGTCAGGCAGAATGTTTCACTCAATTTGGACGATGATGAACACGAATTCCGTCCCCCCGACTTAGACGAAGTTAAGATAGCGATATCTAGACTGAAGTCGAACAAAGCTGCTGGAGCGGACGGATTGTCCGCGGAATTGTTTAAGGCAGCTGGAGATGACCTGGTTGGGCGCATGCACCAGCTCATCTGTAAGATATGGTCGGAGGAAAGCATGCCCGATGAGTGGAATCTCAGCGTCGTTTGTCCGGTCCACAAGAAAGGAGACCCCTTTGACTGCGCCAACTATAGAGGAATCAGCCTCCTTAACATCGCTTATAAAATACTCTCTGCCGTTCTGTGTGAACGCCTGAAACCCTTTGTCAACAACCTGATAGGTCCTTATCAGTGCGGTTTCAGGCCAGGAAAGTCCACAATAGACCAAATATTTACACTCCGGCAGATCCTGGAAAAGACTCAAGAGATGCAGATCGACACCCACCACCTATTTGTCGATTTCAAGGCCGCATATGACAGCGTGCATAGAGACGAGCTATACAGCGCCATGTCTAGTTTTGACATTCCTGCCAAACTCGTCAGGCTGTGCAGGATGACGATGGAGAACTCTCGCTGCTCCATCAAGGTCGGTAACGAACTCACCGAGACCTTCAATGTCAAAAAAGGTTTTAGGCAAGGCGACACGCTGTCATGTGACTTCTTTAACATCATACTTGAGAAGATCGTGCGAAACTCTAACGTCAACACCCGAGGCACGATCTTCCAAAAGTCCGTTCAACTGCTTGCATACGCGGACGACATTGACGTGATTGGACGAACACAGCGAGCCGTCAATGAGGCGTTTGCTGGCATTGAAGCGGAAGCGGCTAAAATGGGTCTAGCGGTAAACCAGGGCAAAACAAAGTACATGCTGTCATCACGAAAGGACGCACAACACCGACGTCTCGCACAGAGCGTCATATTGGGCAGCAGAAACTTTGAGGTAGTCAAGGACTTCGTCTACCTAGGCTCCGGAGTAAATAGGGACAACAACACCAGTACCGAGATCAAGCGCAGAATTACTCTTGCCAATCGCTGTTTCTTTGGGCTCAAGAGGCAATTGAGTAACAGAGCCATCTCTCGAAACACCAAATTGAGCTTGTATAAAACCCTGATCATCCCAGTCCTGCTCTATGGCGCAGAGACATGGACGCTATTGAAAGCGGATGAAGAAGCTCTTGGTTGTTTTGAGAGAAAAGTTCTGCGTACGATCTTTGGTCCTGTTTGCGTTGATGGCGTTTGGAGGAGAAGGTTCAACCACGAACTATACGGGCTGTACAGCGGCATGCACCTAGTTAAGCGTCTTCGGATCCAACGCTTAAGATGGCTAGGTCATGTAGAGCGGATGGACACCACAGCTCCGGCCCGAAGAGTCTTCGACACCGAGCCATTGGGACAGCGCAACAGAGGACGTCCTCGCACTAGATGGCGCACACAAGTGGAAAAGGACCTCAACCAATTTGGTGTGCGCAACTGGAGGCAGCTGGCGAAAGATCGTGCTGGCTGGAGAGGCATGTTGGTTGAGGCCCAGGTCCACCCCGGACTGTAGCGCCAATCGAAGAAGAGGATTGCAATCACCAATACTTTTGAGTGAACGGGTCAAAACGAATCAATCACGATTGACACGCTCTACTTCATATCTATATGGAGTTTTCTTTGTTCGACATGCAGTGGGGCGCATAAATAAGTACATGTTTGTACTAAGTGTGATGAATACTGCCTATTAATAGACATCATGAGGTAAATTAAAAAATTGCAATTTATTATTATGTGGATACGCTTGATAATGCAAATGGTAGCTGGTCACCTGGCACAGGATGCCTCATAACTAAACAACTGTGGCCCAGGGGATCACTTAAACCGATCAAGCAGGCTTAAGCTTATGGTAGATACCTCATTGATGTTAAAAAATAGAGCATTGCACACATACAAGCTTCTAGGATAGGCCTCCCATACAATTATCTCTGTAGGAATTGCAGTGAGGAGGATGAGGAAGTAACCACGGGACATTGCAGTGCTTTTTATCCCTCAGGTGGAATAAACCGGGGTAACGTTTCACTAAAATTCACAACCTTGGACCGTTGAATACGTTCGAAGTGCATTTTTCACTTGTCGATAAACTGCTGGGAGCATACTACTTCGATAACTTGCCTGCACTAGGTAACATAAGAATCGACCATCTTCTTTTTTTTTTTAAAAACCACAAACAGGCTTGTGGAACAGGTATAGATCGCGTGGTAGACCAAATGACCTGCGCTGGCCTAAGTGTGGCTGCTGTCTTTCCTCACATCTGTCATCCAATTGAACTATAGGTAACCTAACCAGGCCTAGCACCCTTGGAGGCTTAAGAGGTCCCTTGCTACAAGAAGAGAGACGACATTTTTCGTATCAATGCAAAATTAAAGACGCTACATCTCGAATAGATGAAATCAAAAGCTGGAGTCACGAGAATTCGTCGCCGGAAATGTTTTAATTGACTAAACAGACGTTACAGCATGGGGTGGATGCAATTTGCAAAGAGATGACGTAAATCATGAGCTCCGGAACCTTTATGCAGCACTTTGGCCAAACTCCAGCCAGACAGAAGTTTTATTAATCCCATCACGAATTCCTTCGAAACGAAACGAACTCAATCACAGAATTCATGCAAATCTGGTAAACATTTCGTGAAGCTTGCTGTCCACTGAATACGAATAAATTGGAAAGACGGCGTAAAGAGTTCGCAATTCTGCTCGGCTTTTGTGAAAGAATTGTTTCGTGTTTCCTATCATTCGTAGATTTGCTACGAATGGATTCTGTGAGGGGGGCTGATTACTTGCTACTCACTCAGCCATTGAAGGGCCCATGAAGGGTCCGCGCCTGAGCAATTGTGCGGCCTTCCATCGCTGACGGTCCTGGGCACGCTGCTTCTAGTCATCAAGACCAATCTGTCTTACACCCGCGATGACTTGGTCTCTTTACCTAGGGTTCGGTCTTCATATAATAATAATAATATGGGTGGCGCTACAGCTCGTAGGGGGCCAGGGCCTAGCTTCTCAGCAACCACTCGTGTTGTGCGTGCTATTGTTCTCACACGAGTTGAAAGGACCTACAGCTTTATGCCGACTCGGAACGGCCAAGTTTGAGAAGCTTTTTCTAGACAGGAAATACTGCTTGAGCATTGTCAGTGACTCGAAAGAGGTGGGGTCGTGAAAATTGTTTTCACAGAGCAGGAATCGAACCTACGACGTCGAGGTTGGGGTCGACGCGCATACCCACACCGCCACGGGCCACCAGTGGTTCGGTCTTCCTCTCCTTCTCGAAACAGGAGGCTCGAAATCGAAAACCCTCTTAGTTGGAGCGTTGGTGACTATGCGCTCGATGTGGCAAAGCTCTTTCGAACTACATCCACATCCAGGTACAGTTTGTAAAATTCCCGATTGTGTCTTATCCTTCATTCGCCTTTCTAGCAGACGGGACCAAATACATATCCGACGTAGATTTTTTTCTTTTGAAAGCACCGTGAACCAGCTCTTCAGTAGTTTTGCTTAGAGTCCAGCTTTCGGCTCCGTAAAGAAGGGCTGACAAAATAAGAGTCTCGATTTTGGTTCTTCGAGTCAGGAGATTCGAGTCCAGTTGTTTTGGCAAACTGAAGTAGCATCGATTGCCAAGGGCAATTCTACGTCGGATATCAGTCATTCGTGGAGACTACGTTGGCCCCCAGGTAGACAAACTGCTCGCCATTGTCGAGAGTTCCATTTAAAGTGTCCCCCTCGGGAATGCGAGTTTGGTCCTCACTGAAACTGCATGATTTGTGGTATGAGAGAGACAAGGGATAAAAGAAAACAAGAAATGAAACAAAAAAGAATCCACAAAAATTCACCAATAATATAATAAAATGATTTTATTTTATTTTAATATATATATGAATACATTTAACTGTTTTGTTCTTTTCATTTATTTCTTTATTTAGTGAATGAATTCAGCGTTCTCATTTAAATATAAATAATAATAAGTATTTTAGCTAATTTAATTGTTGTTTTTTTTTCTCTCTCTCTTTCCTCGCAGACCGGATGACCACCG
Source organism: Eristalis arbustorum (assembly GCA_916610145.1). Taxonomy (NCBI): domain Eukaryota; kingdom Metazoa; phylum Arthropoda; class Insecta; order Diptera; family Syrphidae; genus Eristalis; species Eristalis arbustorum. The sequence continues at coordinate 42,869,089 of OU744320.1, read as the reverse complement.
GCCACGTCACTTCTCAGTGTGTAATCGACTTAATAATTTAAATTCAATACATTTAGTTGATATTTCAAAGAAATTTACACTTGCTTTTGTTATTTTTTGTTGGTTTCTTCTGTTTTTTTTGGTTTTTTTTTAGTTATTTTCCATTTGTTTGTTGTTTTGCGGAATTCGATATCTGTTTTTTCTATTGCCTCGTTTGAATTAAAAAATGTTCGTATAAAAAAGCTTAACTTAAGTTTGTCACATTAATTCTGTGTGTGTGTTTTTTTCTTTCTTTAAAATACAAGAAATTTCCTGAAAAAGATACATGCACATTTATACGGTAATTTCTTATGGTTTCCCCTTGTGTTTATTTTTTTTTTCAATAAGTTCTAGTATGTCTATATATTATTAAGTTCCTTCGAAATGCTGCTACTGCTGCATTTGAATATTTTTTTGTTTTATGTTTCTTCATTATTCAAGCCAATGTTTTATTAGTACAAATGCAATATGAATTGTATGTATATATAAAAAAATATGAATCTGTATTATAATCGAAAAGTCGCCTATGGCACTTCAATATATTAAGTTACTATTTTTATGTTTCATTTAGTTTTTTCTTCTTCCTTCACTTTTTTGTTTTCTTCTTTAAATGATCATTATTACTATAATTATATTTTATTTTATTCGACATTATTTAGTGTATTTTGCTTTTGTGATAGAGTACGACGACGAGCATAATCACCAACCTCCAGAAATAATTCAATAAAAAATAAAAAAAAAAATAAAAACAAGCTTGTATTTGCACATACCCCGCTGTGTAACTTGGTTTCATTTTGTTGTCTCTGTTCAAACCGAAATAACCAATCTATTGAGTTGAGTTTGAGTGAGGATAGTTTGTGGGAAGGAGGAGATGCATACACATGCCATGTATGCATTATTCGAGTGCGGGGCATCGAGTCCATTGCAAATGTGTGTGCAGCTGTCTGTCGCCACGTTTTGTGCGCTTCGCAGTGTATTGTGTCGAAAAATCAGTTACATCCCTCAGATCAAGACAAGGAAAAATTGAAATAATAATGCAGCACTGGCTTTGTATATGATACAAATTGAAATTATTATATTCGATGAGTCAAATGAGTGGATTCACTGCGCTTTGGCGGGGGCGGAGGCGGTCGTTTCTTGATTGGAGTCAGTATGGATGGTGAAGAGATCGGAAACTGTTCGGGCATTGTGTGATTATCATTGTTTACATTCTCGTACAGTGCATAGTCAGCACCGGAGCCATAGTGTTCTTGTACCCAATTGCTGACGTTTGCCGTTTCACGGTAGTAATGCGAATTGCCGCCGCCAAATTCTTCGGGGAAATCACGAAAGCCGAGCACCTCGTGCGGTGTAGTGGATGGTTCAAGTTTGCACTTTTGTGCGACTTGCCATTTCTTGCGCATGACACGTTGTAAGTCTTTGAGGAAATCTCTGGGAGGATTTGCTGTTGAATCGACCAAACGTTTCGGGGACGCAGTGTTGTTCGTTGATAGTCTTGTCGCTTCGGCACGAGGCGGGGGCATTGGCACGCCAACCTCGCGAATGACCTGACTGGGTCGCGGAGGAAACTGCACCACTTGCGGTGGCTCGACGAAGCACACTTTGCGTCTGAGTAAGACAGGAGAATCAGCGAAGGATACAGTTTTTGGCATTGTGTTCGTGTTTTGCTTCGGTTGCGGCTGCGAGCCACTGTAGGCTGGTGGAGCTTTGTATGGCGGTGCCTTGATGGCAGCCTTTACCGACTTCACATACGATCCGGTGCCCACTGGGGCGGATGCATACACATTCATATCGTTCGCTTTGAGAATCGAATATGTGCTTTCGGCTTGATGTTGCTTATTCGACATGTACTCGGGTTTGAGTTCCTGCGGAGGAGGTGGTGGTGGCAGATTAGCCAGTGACATCTGTGATCCATAGAACTCGGTCATTAGCTCATTTGGAGGTGGTGGTGGAGGCAGTGAGTCAAGCGACAACGTCGACGATGTCATTCTGGAGTCAACCGCATCCAATGGCGGTGGTGGAGGCAGTGTCAGTGTGGAGTCTGCATTAGTATCGGTCAGTTGGTCTGACAAATTTATGCTAGGAACAAAGTTCATATCGTTTACTGATATAGGAGTACTGGGCACACTTGGAGTCGGTGTCGGAGTGGAATTGTTCGAAGAGTTCATGCTCTCTATTGAGCAACGCTTTGAATTGTGCTGCCGTCTTTTCAGTGTTCCACTGCCACCGCTCTCTTCACTTCGTCGCCGTACATGATGGCGTGTCAGTGTGCCGCTATTCTCCGGTGATGTCGAACAATTCGATTCACAAATTGTGATCTCGCCAACCTCTTTCAATTGGCGAGTCATCGTTGTGAGTGGGAGATTGGGCTTCATGGAGGGTTTTCGCTTAATGGTGCCCGTTGTGAATTCGGAATCAAAGCCGTTATTATCATCGGATAGACAACCACTGGAACTGGAGCTGGACGCTCTCGATAGTCGTCCACTAGAGATTGACGAAGGAACACTGATATTGCTACCCGACTGTGAAGGAACTGTCGACGCTATACTTATTATTGATTCACTTCTGCTGTTTGAGGAGAAGTTGTTGACGTCGTTTCTATTCATCTCTTCCATAAGTGCCTTGTGATTGTCCCACAATTGCTTGCCATACTTGGCAATTCGAATGGCGGTTACCCACTTCTCCATTGTTTCGGAATCCTCGGCACACAGCATTTTGAGAGACTTGCACGTCTTACCCGGCGACGAGTCTGCAGATGATTTCAACCCGAACGCGTACTCTGTGGGCGATTTGAATTTCTTCTTCCAGCCCAAGCCTCTGTACACATTGTAGCCAGTTAACAGTGTAAGACACATTAAATCGCGAGGAGATTTGGTCTTCTCCTTCGGGAAATAGTAAATTCCTGATGTGCGGAGTACGAAATGATAACGTTTCCATCCCTTTTTCGAGTCGCTCTTCATGTATAGCGGTCCGTCTAGTTGAATTTGCTGGCCGCTCGATTCGAAGAACTCCTCCAGAAGCATCGATCGTGTCTGATCGTCGTGATCACTGCCCGGTGCCATCTGGGTGCCGGGTAGAAATTTCTCCGGGATATGGAATAGCGCGATCTTGTCTGGTCTCTGAAGGAATAGCACTTTGTTCTTCGAATCCGAATTCCAAGTCATTAGGTTGTCTACCAAAAGCTCATGGTCTTCAAATAAACGCTCTGAAATACAAGGAAAATGTTAGAATGTGTTGCGAGTGTGTGCTTGTGGTTCGCTTTGTTGGAATGCGTTGGAAATGGTGTCGACTAGTAGGAACTGGAGGATGTTGTGGTCCGGGTGAATTCTAATTAGTTCGTTGGCATCAAGTTTTTTTTTGGGGAGACGTGTGTAAATGATCCAATAAGTAAAAGGCCTTATTTGCCGTGCTTTGAATGTCAACACACCTCTGTTGCGTTGCCGAGTGAAATTATGACATGGTTATGAATTGTGCTGTTGTACGAAATTCGTTTATTATAATTATTTGTATTTGCTCTTATCAAGTATGGGCAAGAGCCAGAATACGAGACATCGCTGGCGGTAACATTCTTGAACAGCGTGTCTGTGGCATGTTGTAGGAAACGATAACGATGAGAGACCAAGAGGTTTCCTCTAAAGACCCAAACCCATAGAATCCGGTGCGTGCGTTGCGCCTTGTCAAACAATTGACAACTCATAAGATCTAATAAGAGGAAGCGAGACAACGAGTGTGGGCTATATGCGGAATGCATCAGAATGGATGGAGTTGGCGAACTTTTAACTTTTGTTTCGTATGACGTTCATTCTCACATGTGTGTCTCATTTAGGTATGTATGTGTATAATTTCACTCTCATGATCGTGTGGAATTGTATGTATGTATACATATTTCGGACGTAACGCACGTACTTCATTGGGCACCTCTTTGAAGTCAGGCAAATGCGATTTTTTTGGATGTCAACTGCAACACACGCATCGGATTCTATGGGCTTGGGCCTTAAGAAGTAAGCCATTCCGCTATAACCAGTGAAACCGACTGGGTTTCTGGACAAGGAAACCGAGCAACACACAACTGTCTCTGACGCCAGACTACAACTATCTTGGTGGAATTTAAATCTTTAAAATTCAGTCGAGTGAAGCAGTTCTATCACAAATCCTAGAGAAAAGTAGACGCCAATGAGGCAATGTCACTGCAGGCGAGGTTTGTTTAAAGTTGTACAAGAGCGACGGCGTAAAGAACACCACAAATTACGACTATCAGATTCGTACAAGATTGAGTCCGAAAGCAAATTCAGTTTCCAGTAGTTAGGCCGAAAGCAAATTGTGCGCCTGTCAAGACATTTGCGACCAACTAGAAGTTGTCACCACAGTCGCTGTGTTACCAATTGAAGAACATTAACTCGTTATTTGGTAACTTTAACTTGAGATAATGAGCTATTAGGTTAAGTAAGGCTGGTTATAACTAGAAAAGTCTATCTAAACATCTTGCATTCATACCAAAGCCAGAGTATAAGTAACAAAGGAAGTTCTTTCGTAGAATGGTGTCTTTCCGGAACTTATCCTCGCATCGTTTTATTCAGTAGAGTCTGTGTATTTATATATTAGGTTATGATAGGTGCGTAGGTTGACAGTAACGATGGGCAATTGCGAATAAAAACAATCGAATAATTCGATTGTTCTAGCAATCGCAATTATTCGAATTCGAATTGAGAGGCGTCGATTGTTGAATTTCGATTCTTGTAGTTCCGATTCCAATCGGCAACGAATGTGTGTATTCGCCGATTCATCAAGTCGGAGAGAGGACACTAAATTGTGTGTATCCGCCGATTCTCGCAATTCCCCATCTCTTTTTCATTTCGTTTCACTACTACAATTGAAACTTCACATTTATGAGAGTGAGAGTACAATCCTCTCACTAACTGGGTGAGGAGGATGGAAAATACAGTCTAACCTCCAAAATTCCCACGAGAATCAATATTTTTCAGAAATTTGATTTGAATTATGGAAAACTCGATTTAAGGATGTTACAATTACAGAGGTTTGACTGTATTTCCATTCCCAATGTTCCTATTATGGGAGGTATGGTTTCTTATTGGAGACACAGCCTTACGCTGAAGTCTTACACTGACACCAACATATGAATAAATCGAGGAATGCGTACATTTCTACTATGGGATATTAGTACCCGGCATTCTCTTGGGTGTAGTAGGTACTGAGAATAATCGATTCGATTCGATTGTTTTCTGATGAGTCCGAATAAATCGATAATCGAATTCAAATTCTAACAATTGCCAATTTATTCGATTGTGAATTTCATTCGCAATCGCCCATCGCTAGTTGACAGTGGATAAGCCACTTCGTACTTAGATCCTGTTGGACCAAGTGTGACGCCTATTTACTAAACACATTCACTGTCACTGGTCTTCCACGATATCTTTAGACGATTACGTTTTTTACGTTTACATGAAGCGAAACTATCGTCGAAATGCTAGCGAGAGACAATAGTCGCTTTACGAGATTGGACTCCAGTGTAGCGATTCATTTAAGGTCTCTCGATATCTTTAAATAACGAATGAAACCTTACTACTCTTCATAACGAATGCATCAACCCCTACGCACTGGAACATTGGCGTCTAGGTCCGTCTAGTTCCTGGTATGTACGACGCAACTAATTTTCAATTACCCATTACGCTCGAGTCTCCAACAATACTCAACAAGAACTTTTGTCTAGAAACAGCTTCTCAAACTTGGCAGTGCAAACTCGTCAGAAAACTGTAGGTCCCTTCCACTCGTTATAGAGCATTTGCACGCACAACACGAGTGGTTGCTGAGAAGCCAGGCACTGGCCGTCTACCGACAAAAGTGCTCATATTATTATCATTATACAACGAATGATATTCAAAGAAAAGCGACAATCAACATTAGCGAAGAGGAAAATGAAGGCGAAAGTGCTGATGAACAAGTTCAAATGACCACAAACTGCGCGTCTAAGGATTGCTTCGAAATATGTATCAAATGGGTAGAAGAAAACAAGTAAGATTACTGCAAAAATAGTTTTCGATAAATCGAATTGACTGAAGATTATATCTTTCGTTGTTTTGGAAGTCCAGTGTATTAACATATCATTATTCATCACGCTGAAATGCGAGGTTAAAGCTGTCAAACATACAGCTTAACAGATGCCTAAACACAGGGATTAGGAGGAAGAGGAGCATAATTATCTTCTGTAGTCATAGGCTACAAGACAGTAAAAAGAAAACAGATTACTGAGGTATGTTGTCTTCACAGACAGTGTCCCATGTCATGAACCAAACCAAATTCTTAACAGGCACCTCTTGAGTGAAATATAGTCTAACTAGGTAACTTACATAGGTTCTTAGGTTTGGTTGCTAGTCGCAAGGCAGTAGTAAATAGTTTGCTTGCCCCGTTGCTTTTTTATGTGAAATCATTCATTGTGGCACTATAGTTGACCATAACCACAATTGAGTCTCAAAAGCTAAACAAATAGCACAAGTAAACAAATGATCTATTAATTAGAGCATACTCAGCGGTGATGGCAACTACATGTCAGACTACAATCGGGAAAAGCTAACTTCACTATCATTGGAACGCTGATATGAAACATTTTATTGGAACATGCCGAACATGCTTAAGAAAGTATCAAAAATACCAGATATGGTGGCGGACGTAATGTAGACTGAATCAATCAGGCATCGCTGCAGTTGAGCTATGTTTGAGCCACTAGGTTAGTTAGCTAGAGAAGGTCCGTTGATGAAGTTTATCCTAATCCGCAAGCCACTCAAAGCTTTTGATGAAGCGATCCTTAGATCTGCTAAGTTAAGATAAAACTTCTAAGAGGCCAAGGAACTGCTGTTTCAAACAAGGTGCTCAAGAGTCTCCTTCTCCTACAGTACGAGTTATTTTAACGAAATTTAAAGCGTTCGACATTGCAATGACAAACCATCGTGACGCCTTGGTGGTAGGTGTGAGAGGACGTCGCCTTTTTCAGTCGCATGAAATGAAATACTGTGCATTCTCAGCGCTTCGAAAGAAACATAGAATTAAGAATAAGGTACGTTGAATTAAACCTTGACACCAATATGTGGTGTGAATAAAAATTGAGTGCGAGTGAAGGTAACAATCCATCCGGTGTGAATGAAAAAAAATTGAAAACCCTCCACTCACAAAATGTTGTTAGCTGAGTATAAGTGTTCTCCTCATTTTGGTGCGAACAAAGGTGGAATGTATTGAGTGAAGACTCGAAGAAGTGGACTGTAAAAACAAATGCAGAACATCCTGGCCTCATGGTGGACCACATCAAACCGAATCTGGACAAGCGCAAATGATGACGGTAAGATAATGATTTGGTCGAGTGAATAAACAAGAAAAGAACCACATCAGTTTAGTAAATACTGAAGAAGGAAAACGTTCGAGTAATCTGAATCCCTCAAAAATCCGAAAACAAATTATTTAATTGGTTCGCATTATCGAGGCACTACTGGGATTCTTGTACATTTTGTTCACTTTTATCCGCGCCTACTCAAGACATGATCGATTAAAAATCCTTGTTATTAATATGAACGTCTTACTAATGAGGATGAAATTGTTTAAAATTGAATGTTGAGGAATAAAATTACAGCTCTACTCTAGTTTTCAAACTTGAGGGAGAGAACCTGTAGGGAATTTGTTCCGCTTAAAGAAACCACTTCAATCGTGAGTGATTATGATTATCACTCGTGAGTTTGTTTATCCTCGCTGCGTAGCTCTTGGGTTTACTCAAGGAGATATCTTAAATGCTTAGAAGAGAGGTATGATTATCCTCATTTGACATCAATTTACAGTCACACTTTGGAAACGAAACCAGAAACGATTCCACCACGCTTTAGTTGGAAAGTGCGCTATTCAAACCCTAACTAGTTTAAGAACTGCGTCCGTTCGGGATGGCAGGATATTAATAAAGTTCGCTCACTGCCCTAACTCAGTAGTATAATGCTGTGCAGTGTGTGCATTAATGCGATTCTAGACAGAACGAGAAGGAAGAGAGTGAGAGTAGAGACCTCTCTCCCTCAACACGGACCTAAGTGAGACTGGTTTTCCGCTCATCTATCCACAAACCTAACCTGACTTAACTACTGTGCTATCCCGATCCCGAATCCTCTATCAAGGACTAGCTACCCCCGTATCAAATCAATAATACTGGTGGTCACAACACGTCTCTCCACTGACATCCTCCTACTCTCCGACTCCATTTCACGTCACCCATCTACAAAGAAACACACAATTAGTTTCCATTCCATCACGAATAAACTTACCCATTTGAAGTTCACTCAAATTCTCGACAAGAGCCCAATGTGCTTGCATCTGAACATGATTCTTGTCTGCCAGCAGACGTGTGACATGTCCACAGGTCATACGTTCGTCCACCAGCAGCGATTTGGAGGCTCCATCGGCGGTAAATGCCTTCACAAACAGTCGCCTTATCGAAGCATGCTCGAGCTTATGCAGGGCCAATTGAATTTTAGCAGCCTTGCTTTTATCACGAAGCTGCACCTCCTGATCGTTCTCCGTCAAAAGGATCTGCTTGTGATGGTTAAGTGCTGAGCTTATATTGCTCGATGCCGACGATTCACTGGACAACAATGATACTGTATCGCTAAATGCTGAATCATTGTCCGGACTTTCGGTGCGTGTCTCCCTTCCACTTAAACCATCCGAACTTGTATTACTTTCCGACGAATATGAGATCGATGAATTTGTTGCACCAGATATTGTGGAATTTGATCGGCTATGAGTGCGTCCCAGTCGGCCATCGTTACTGCCGCAAATGCTGCCAGACTGTTCCAGTAGACTCAATTCACCCAATATTGCATCCAGTTCAGACTCGTGGCTCTCCTCCAGGTTGGCCATTGAAAATCGATAAGCGCTGCTGCGATCGACAATGTTATCACCCTTTCGTCTTAGTTTGACAACTCCAGCTGGTGCGGTGGTTGTCGCTGCCGTTGAAATTGTTTCCCCCTCCTTACTGCTGCTTTTAAGCGAAGACAATACAGATAGCGGTTCGGGTAGGTCTAGAACCTAGAGAGACAAACAAAACCATATCAGTATCAATTGTTAGCTAAATCAATTTATCAACATCTACAAATATATGTATATTTTCTGTAAACAACTACATAGTGGTCGAATGTGTAAAGCTTATGCATCTACAAGTGTTTTTCCTCCTCCCAACGTGTCAAGTCAAAACGATCAACGCTGTCGGCAACGATCGGTGAGGTCTTTGAACGATAAATGTGTGTGACGACCAAACGAAGACCCAAATCAATTTAGCAAACACCCATCACAGATGTGAGTATGAATGAATGTGCAGTAAGTACGAGGGCGAATGTTTTTGAAATGAAAATGATATGAAATAAAAATGCTTGCGGATAAACAATTGATGGTGATTAGAACGAGCACATGTGTTGCCCAAAGCGATTCAATGGAGTCTTAGAATTATCGAATGAATGAAGGAGGATTGCGAATCATTTTAGAGCCCAAATGAAAGTAATGGCAACAAATAAATTAACACTTACATACACGGCCAAAGAACAGCATACAACAATAACTGCTGCTGAACTCTGTATAATTCTTTTTTTTTTGTAACTTTTGTGCTTCCAAATTCAGACTCGCACACAGACTCGTCGTCTCTGGACACAGAGGAGTTTATGGTCACAGGCGGCGTTTGTTGTTGGATTTTGCAGATTATATTCGTATCACTTTTCTATTAAATATTCTCAACTGTGCTCTCGGATTTTATAGCCAATCGTTGTCACTTTAATAACATTTTGATGGTTCCTGCGTTGGGGGGCGCCCGTTAAACTATAATCTCCGAGATTTCAAAACCTTAAGCAAACGGATTATTATTCATGAGATAAATTTTTATTACATGCAGTTTTGTTCAAATAGAAGAGATGTACTCTGCGCGCAGGTGATTAAATCGATTTGAAAGCAGTTAAAATTCTAGACAAACCAAACAAATTTTCAGTGAGTTTGCAAAATGGGTACTTTAATTGAAATAGGAGTGGACAGACCAGTCGATGGAGGAAATGTTCCGAGTGGAGGTTTGATGTCGAGCATGCAGCATGTCTGCACTGGTTGTGATCTTGAAGCGAATGGGTTTTTACGAGGAAGCAAGAGAATGCCTCGCGCTGTGTGCGATTGCAGCAACGTGCAGGAATTTGGATCAATTATTAAAGTGACAAAGTATTTGTGAGGAGATTAACATTGACAATCATTTGGTAATCAGAAGAGAAGCCAACAAAAATTCCACGCAAAGTGTGCTTCACAACAAGACATTTTTTGTGTCATTTACTGACTGAGCGATGAACGATATATCGTTCAAGTTGCATAATGAATTTTATTACACACTCAAGCGGGCAGTTTTTTGTCAATTGAGGCAATTGCTTGTATCTCGTAGGAGATGAGCTTGATTTCCGTAAATGTAGCGAGATTCATTCAGTGGAGCTTGTGATCTGAGAGATGGAATAGATTTCAGGATTCCAGATTCAAGATAAAAGATGATTATGTAACCCGGTGGTTAAGAGATAAATAGAAGGCTACAGCTAATCTCTGCTATCTCTCTCTGATCAAGGGCGATCTTCCTCAACACAGATCAATGCCTCTTTATCACTCCATATTGATAAAAAGACTAAAGAGATTCAGACCAGTTGCATCATTGGACGAACAACCTACTAAACAGTTTCAGAGAAGAGAGCTCTAGGTGGGTAGATAAGGTAAAGTACAACTGCTCTATTGAAGACCACATTACATAACTAACCCCCCCTACACCAGACTTTATCCTACGACAGCAAAGAAAGGCACAACCACACCCGCTTGTGCATTAGATCTGTACACCAGGGGGGAAATTAATAAGAAGAAATAAAGGGGATGATTGACAGTCTGCGATGACGGCGATGGATTTCAAACTGCTTCTTTAAATGTCTTTCAGGTGACCATCCATCTCAAATGCCTAGATCTACTTGGACGGCCAAATTCGCCAACATAAACATTACATGAACAAAATTGCGAGAACCTGACACCAAATAATCACGCTCATGCAAGAACTTCAATGTTCGTGAATGGTCAAGAACTTTTTCTACCTCGGTTGTGCAATAAACAGGGACAATTACACCAGTACCGAGATCAAGCGAGGGATTATTCTTGTCAATCGCTGTTTCTTTGGGCACAAGATAAAATTGAAGACAATTTGACGCAGACATATGGATATGATATTGATGAAGAAGCTCATGGTCGGTTTTCGGAGAAACGTTCCACGTGCGATCTTTAGTCCTGCTGGCGGCAGCTGACGGAAGATCGTGCTGGCTGGAGCGTCTTGCTGGTTGAGGCTCAGGTCCACCACGGACTGCAGCGCCAAACAAAGAATATGGACATATTTGTCGTTCAGAAATGCTACCATTACACAGTAGCGTTTTCAGTGGCAGAATTCAATGCGAAATGGCTGGCAAGTATATGGTCGAGGACAGAGTTGCTTTTAAGATCCGTTTTTTTTGGAAAGATTGTTGTCCATCATACAGATTCTGTCATCAGAAGTTACTGTTTCTTGAAACTAGCCACAAAACTGAGCGTGTTCACCAGCGACATCTGCGGAAGACTAAGAACCTGCGGAAAGCCAGAAAGAGATGATTTCGTTCTTGAGATAGTGGATCAATGAACCGAAAGGTGTTCCAAGGTAGACCAATCAGTGTTCCAAGGTAGAATGAAATCCATCAGCCCCCGTCTGAGCACCTTACCTAAGTGTCTGCGCCTTGACAAAATGCTATCATTTGTCATGCTTGTCGGGTTCTTTTCCTCGACTCGACCCCACTTAAAGACATGTGGAAATCGACAGTGGCTAGCATAGCAGTTTCCAGATGTTACCTAGTTCAGGGCGGCACGATGTCTGCTCTTCTCTAGCCTATTATCATGAGCAAGTACTTGATAGAGGAGGTGTCAAAGTAGTAGGGTACGCAGTCGATATGGTTCACCCGATATCGAACATGTTTCCATCCATGATCTCCTCGTCAGAATGATCCACCAATCTCTCCATCTTCCAGCGTTAAGTACCAAGGCGCTGCCTCAGAACCCAAACTTAGTTGAAATGTAAATGTGGACCACCCAGTTAGAAGACGTGCTCACGCAGTAAAACCTTCCGTGAAAAATAGCGTCTCCAACCTAAGTTGATACTTGATACTATGGACGGACACAGTGGATGTTGAACTGGCGGTAATTTTCAGGGTGAAAATGAAGAATAACAACACTACAAATTCAACAAGGTACAAAGAACCTGATACATTGCTGTCGTCGACATCATCACACGTTCCGACGCCAATGCTATATCTTAGCTTTGACCTCTAGACTTACAAATTAAAAACACGACATCACACAGCGCTATTCGGCTCAGAGAGTCTGGGTGCAGAACACTAAAACCATATAGTCACAGCACCATTCTAGACTTTCTCCCTCTTTCCCTTAACAGCAACAAAACTTGAACTTTGACAACCAAGTCCTGGAAAAAACGAAATGGCAATTATCAAGAAAGTACACACAGCATCGATGACTCGGTCAAAACGTCACCATAAGCAGCTACAACTTTGAGGACTTCATCTACCTTGGCTCCCAAGTTAATAGTACGGACAATATCAGAACCGAGAATAACCCTTGCCAACTGCTGTTTCTTGGGAATTGAATAGTAGAGCTCCATCTTGAAGGACCAAGCTAACCTTATACTGGATCTTGATCATTCCTGTCTTGCTCTATGGCGGCGGCATGGACTTTCTCAAGAGTTTGTCTTTTCGAGTGAAAAGTTCTGCGTTCAATCTTTGGCTCTTTTTTGCATTGATAGTTTGTTTAGATGAATTTGATTCTACCACGAACTGTACGGGCTGTGCAGTGACATGAGTCCAGCCAGGCGTCTACAGATTCAACGCCTTAGATGGCTCGGCCATGTAGAGCGCATGAGCAACACTGCTCCAGTCCGAAGAGTCTTCGACTCCGAACTAGTGGGACAACACAATAGAAGACGACCACGAAGCCCAAGGCGCACTAGTGCGGAGGGATCTCAACCGACTCGGCGTGCAAGCAGCTTGGTTGAGACCCAAGTTCACTCCGGACGGTAGCACCTTTAGAAGGAAGGCGTTGGTTTTTTGTATGGAAAACTGAGAATGCCCAAATCTGGCAAACCATAATTCGAGCTAGAAAGAAACTCAACTTAGGGAGGTTCCACTGTACACCCAAATATCCTGAGTTAGAGATACACCCTTTCCACATGCACTGACAGAAGACATTATCCGTGTTGCTGCTGGCAGCCCTCTAGCCCTTTGATATCCCAAACATCTGTCAGACGAAGAACCTAGAAGACTCGGCAATCGGTGCAAGTGATAACCCCTCTCTCTTGAGATTCGTTAAGTTTCGTTTACTTTTCTGTGGTTAAGTGAATCAAAGCTCTAGTTAAAAGACAGTTGACGATCCTTCTGGCTATTTATTGGTCGTTCGACCGACAGCACGTCTACTAGAACTAGCTATGGTTGGGCCTGCCTTAAACCGCACTGTCCTGGGGAACATACCAACAACCATTAAATTTTATGGTACAACGGTGATAGGTTTTGCAAATAAAACCAGACCCCTGGGAAAAAAAAAACCGCCTGCAACAAAGTCCTTTCCGAAGTGAATGTGTGCCTCTCTCGCACAAGTGATGAATGAAAAAAACGAGTCACACCGCAGGAACTTGACACAATTCCATGCGGTTAGCTTATTAAATGGATTTTACGATCCTCACAGAAATACGAAGCACTCACAGCATAACGAAATTGACAATCTCCCGGCAAATTATACGATCGAGACGACGGGTTTCATAAGAAGCACACACCGTGAATGCGAAAAGCGGCACAACTGAAAGGAGATCAAACTTTGCATGCACAAGTGTGCATGTGTGTGTGTCTGTGTTTATGAATGAGCATCAACCTTGGATAATCATTAATAGACATGTCCCAACAAAAAAACCACCAGGCTTCGTCGTGGTGTCGCATAAAATAGTTCACGATTAACGACACCAAAAAACTGCTTAATATTCGTCCAAATTGAACGTAAAACAGAATAGATGGGTTCATCTTCGTCTGACAATAATTCAATGAAGATATGTAAATTCATTTAAACCCAGTCGCATCTTTATGCTAACCAATGAACAAGTTGTAGATAAATATTTATGAAAGGGATTAATGTCCGTAGACGCGATCAAACTACAATTTTATCATCTTTAATATTTTTTGATATACCCCGTCGTCACACTCGCATTCGGTCGAACTTGTTTTCCTTGGATGTGAAAAGCAAACAACTCTTGGCGGAGGCACAGATTCCCATTCCCAGTCGAGAGAAAACGTGGATGGAAATCATTTTGACGATTAGACCGGGACATGGCACATTTTTACGATCGTTTAACTGCTGCAACTGACAGAAGCGCTGAAAACTGGTTTCGTGGCCCTTGTGTTCCGCACCGTGCGCCGACCAAATGTCAACCCTAATAGACACGGACTGCAGCCGTGGTCGCATCCTCGGGGAGACTATGGCGCACTCACGAACTGTGGGTTAAGGAGGCGACTAAAGTTCACGTCAGTGGATGGGCAGAGACCACACCGTCATCGAAAACCGAATCGATGTTGAATTTCACAAGACAGTAAACATTTGATCCACATCCACGTCATTCTCGGTTGGATTTGCTGTTGTCACGTGGTGGAGGTCGTATAAGCTCGGGTATGTTTTCGCGGAAGAATCTAGATTAATGAGTTGTTTAGGATTCGAATTTAGGGACACACTTAAGAGTGTCAAGTGCGTGATAATCAGTTATTAACGCAAGAGAATACTATTCAAATTAGCACATTCCATAAATCTCTTTATGGTGATACATATTTTTTTGTTCTTTTCCTTCACCTCTTGTGAATTGAAACTCAAGGCAATTAGGTGCCCAAGGCGTTGGGAGGAACAACAAAATATCACACTTATGTCGAAGCGGTAAACAACTACGTGTCCTAGTTTGTCTAAAAATAACCCAATTGTGGTTGCAAGAAAAAGCTGTATTACTCATCGCCCTTAAACTTGAACAGACGAAACCACAAATGCGGATGGCAATGTCGATGCAGATGTGGTTTTTGTTTTTGCGTTGCTGAACCGACTTTCTGGTGCAAGCGAAGTTGTGTTGTTAATGGTTTCCTCAATGATTGGAAGTTGTTTCGAAAAATAACAATAAATAAAAAAGGTGGGCTGCGCGGCAGTCCGAGAAGGAACAAGGCCTAGCTTCTACAACAACGTAAAGTAAAGTAGTCCACTAAAGGGTCCAAAATGCAAATCGCTCGAAAGAGTGCAACGAATGGCCTGCTTATGTATCAGTGGAGCGCAAAGGGCAACCCATTCCGAAGCCATAAACACGCGTCTTAAGCTTCCGCCAACTACCTTATTAACTTGACGGAACAAATCGGGAAAAGTATCAGTCAACTCTTTGGTTACATAAAAAGCAGCAGCTGGTTTGCAGATTAGGATTTAAGATGCGTGGGATAACACAACGGGCCTAGTCTGGCCTATGTGTGCCATCAGCAGTCTGCTACCTAACCTTAGCCAATCCAAGCTCTTTCGAAGGGACAAGCCTAAACCAGACATCAAGGTCATCCCAATGCAACTCAGTACATTGGTAATTTCAAAAGCAAGTGAAAAAGTTCTTTGTTCCTTGGAGTGAGGACAGTTTGGATCGTGTTTCGTTTAGAGAACTTAGGCTAGGTTAGTCAGTCGACAGTCACGCTTAAGCCAAAGTAGGCCATTGTGATACCACCTGATTGACTTCTCCCCAACAGCAGAAACCGTTTATACTTGCAAAGGAGCGATTGGGCTGATCTACCAGGTATACCGAACTGAAGTGAGCGTCAAAATACAAATCTTTCGATAGGAAACATTTTTTGTGAACGAGCCCTTATTTTTTTTGTTTGTTTGCTATGACATCTGTGAAAAATATTTAGTATGCATCAAGTCATTGAACAGAAAATCATATTTTTTCATCGTGTTAAAAATGTCGAATTTTGTACCAGAAAGTGATGATTTGCGGAAAGCATTAATTTTTTGTTTTCATTTGAAGAAAAGTGCTGCAGAGTCGCATCGAATGCTTGTCGAGGCATATGGTGATCATGCTCTATCAGAAGCAACACGCAAAAGATGGTTTCAACGGTTCAGAAATAATGATTTTGATGTGAGAAATGAAGAACGTTAGAGACCACCAAAAAAGTTTGAAGACGCCGAATTGCGAACCATATTGGATGAAGATGACACTTTGAGCCAACAGCAAATGGCAGCAATGTTAAATGTTGCACAACAAACAATTTCTGACCGTTTGAAAGCTATGGGAACGATCCAGAAGTGTGGAAAATGGGTGCCACATGAATTGAATGAAAGACAGATGGAAAACCGAAAAAACACTTTTTTGCTTCAAAGACACGTAAGAAAATCGGTTTTGCATCGGATTGTTACTGGCGACGAAAATCCTAAACGGAAAAAATTATGGGTCAACCAATCAACATCGACTGCAAAACCAGATCGATTCGGCAAGAAGACAATGCTGTGTGTTTGGTGGGACCAGAAAAGTGTGGTGTACCACGAGCTCCTAAAACCTGGCAAAACCGTTAATACTGATCGCTTCCGACAACAAATGATCAATTTGAATCATGCATTGATCGAGAAACGATTAGAATTTGCCAGAAGACATGGCAAGGTCATTTTGCACCTGCACACAAAGCAAAACCGGTTTAGGATACAATCAAAACACTTGGCTGGGAGCAGCTACCCCACCCGCCGTATTCACCAGACTTGGCTCCTTCCGACTAACATTTGTTTTCATCGATGGGACACGCATTGGCTGAGCAGCACTTCGATTCCTACGAAGAAGTCGAAAATTGGGTGTCTGGTTTGTTTGCTTTAAAAGACGAACAATTTTACTGGCGTGGTATTCACAAATTGCCAGAAAGGTGGTCAAAATGTGTAGAAAACAATGGCCAATACTTTGAATAAAATGTTTTTACTTTCCCATTAATAATTGGAGTTTTATTAAAAAAAAAAAAAAAACACGCTCATTTTATACCGGTATACCTGGTATGCTTTAACTCGTTTAGTAGGCCTTTAAGCCGACTACGACTTTCCAGATCGGAGTAGGTGATTTGTGTCTCATCATTTCCCTTCATCCATGCATCTTCTGCAGAAGTCAAAATATCGGACACCCATCATACGACTATGAGATCGGTGAACGTTGTTAGTGATCGACAGACAATGCAGAGTGACCGTGTAGGTTAGGTAGTTAGGCATTCTTAAAGGCAGGTGGTGCCTTTTAGCCGTTTGAGTTTTTAATTGTGTGAATCTTAAGGACATGGTAGACTGTAGCGATCGCCACACCTAACTTTGCTATCCACCGTTATGTCACAAAGTTCCGGTAAATAGGGTGTATGTGGAAATGCACAGGCATCTCATTAAAAGACAGTAAACATGATACTGTCCAGGCGTCTGTCTGTCCAAACAAATGGTGATATCCCTTTCGGATGTTACGCTGTTCTTGAGCCATGACGTCACTTCCTGTATCGGAATGGATTCCGCCAACGCTACAGTGGTCATCAGGGAGACTCAATGTGGTAGAAATATTAATTTCTTTGGAGTAAACACTGGCACCCACCGCTTCGTCGCAGGAGATCAGCGAGTGTCTGGTTGTCACGGTCACGGACATCCAATTCGGGCTGGAAGGAATTCTGGTGGAGAATTTCTTCTCGAAGACGGCACAGGTTAGTAGGCGGTCAGTGTAGTAGTAGTTACAGAGGAAGCTATGTATTCGTTAAGAATGGCTTAGTCGCCGAAGGTAAGCTCGGACCACAGTCGGAGTGTTTTGAGTCAACGCTGCGCTGACTGGTAATTGTTTACCAAACATATTTACTGGTGGAAGGTACAGCAGTGTATTTAGTGCTCGAGAAGAAGTACTGATCAGCGATCCATTAATTCACATGAAGGCCAGCCGATTGAGTATCCAATTTAGTGCGGTCCACCAAACTGAGACGCCGTACAGTAGTGTCGGTCTGACAATCGAGGTGCAGATCTAGTAAGTGATGGTTCCCATTTCCATCCAATGGCTTTCCACGACAGCAGCATTTGGTTCCCAGGCTAGCCTAATGTCGATAATGACACCTAGAAATGTAGCACTGGCTGTAAGCTTCAAAGTAGTGCCGCACACTGTACGCCGGTCGGAATGGGTTATTTTGTCTTCCAGTGAAGTGTAAAAGCGCTGCTTTTTGGGTTGACCCCCCCCTCCTGAGTGGGGACAAAACCTCTAAGCACTTCCTTTCCTTGAATCGATGTTGTTTAATGCATTTTCGATTGAAAGAAATGTCGCATGGATGTATTGTTTACATTCGAGTGATTTGTTTCAATGGTCCCTATCAGGGAGTGGAGAGCTGTCTCTACAGATTCCCCGCTATTGTTGTATTATGGGCTGGATGACTGCAGGCTGCAGAGTTTGCCTGATATATGGGTCTATTGAGTCCTCCCAGGACACTTGGAGGGGAAGATTCAACATGAACCTAGGCAGACATCTAACCATCAAACGCCACGTCCGCAGCAGAACGCATGGCCAAAATGGCTCCACCCCGAAGAAACTTAGAATCTGAGCAGAATAGACAATCGATCAGAAGACCTTCACTGCTTTCAATGGCACCGGCAGCTGACCAAGGTGGCACTGCACTTCCACTAGCGTACGCTGGGGCGTTTTAGCCCAACTTTCATGCAACCACAGTAGTAGACGACGCGCAAAATCTCAATCTGGCCATTGATTGCCTTTAACCTTCGGAACTTCCCTGAACGCACATAATCTGCTAAGGGCCCTCGCACTTAAGAACCGCAGATTGTTGTCCTGATATAAGCTAGCCTCCACTTCCTCCAGCCGAAACATTGCCGCAATCCAAAACAAAACCATGCCAGAATTAGATCTTGAACTTGACATTGAAGCCGAAGTCCGAAGCCGAAACCGAAACTGAAAAGGTATTGCACACATGCTATCAACAGTAATCTAAATTAGCTCATAGCCCATTGCCTTGTATTAAAATTCCACAACCATGCCCGCACCACGATCGCTAGAACGATTTTATCACAATCCGCAGTCCATAGAATTCGAGGCTCTCTTTTGTTTTGTTTCAATTCAATTTTATTTTCTTCGGCGTATTTCCGTCACAAGGGGGTAATTACCAGTCGAGTTAATTCAGATGGCGGCGGAGAGAGGGAGTTTTTGGACTGATTAAGCAAATTAACGGCTGAGCCAATAGCTCTTGAGATGTTTGTTGGGAAACACTTGTACTTTTCCCAATCTAAACTTCGTCAACCGCTCAAGGCTGCATAACAGAATGTGTTCACTGCTGCGAGAGACGCGTTTGAAGCGCGTTCTTTGTTGTGTGAGGACATTCCAGTGGCGTCACCGCTTGTCGAGTTTGATTTATGTGATGTTGTTGTTTTTCAATTGGCCTATCAATCGTTATATCATATATATCTTCAGGGTTGGAGCTCAACCGAGTGTTCGAAGACATCTTTCCAGGAAGTGTGGTAGAATGGACCAGCTTGAGAAGAAGAGCATCATGTATTATAGTGATAGCAAGAGAGAGCTGGGTTTCTAGTGGCGGATATGGAGTCCGAAGCGGCGAAATGAATGAAGGGAGAGTGTTTGTTTATACTAGGTTGGCGGCGGAGGTGCTCATCACGCTTAGCCAACAACGACGTCCAGAGCTCGGCCTATTTGTGTGATCGGAAGTGCCAATGGGCACAAGGACGATTGGAAGTACTCCCAACCATGATAAGGATTATAACTTGAAGGGATCTTAAGGAAACCAATCGGCTTCATTACATTTTCTAAGAAGCCAAAATGCCCTGCAGAATTATAAGCCGTAAATGATCGACCAACGCAAGCTATGCTCCCACCTAAATGCAATCAGCCAATGTCAGGGACGAGTTCTATGAATTTTTCAATAAACTCGTATGCGAACAACGGAGATGTTATGATTCTACTTGACGATCATAATGGCAAGGTAGCAGACAAGAACAAGGAGATACATCTGGGACAATGGGCATAGAAGCAGACTGATCGAATTGTGGGCAGACCGGATAGCAACCTTATTAAAGCGATGTATGTATTAAATTAAGGTGAGGTATGCTGCATAAAGGTAGATCATAGAGGTATTTTGAAGTTAAGACTGGTTTTAGACGATGGTGTATGCATTTTTTCTTGCTATTCAAAGGAAATAAGTGGTGTCATCTGCTTTAACCGATAGGCAGGGCATTCAATGGGACAGAGGCAGAGCACAAATGGACCAAGTGGCAGGCAGACTTGAATGATATTATTTGAGTGTATCAGAAGTTTGTGAATGCAAATTTGGCATTGGCATAATTAGAAACTTGTCTGCATCAATTTTTATATTCACAAATCCACGCCCATCTCTGTAACTTCGAGCCACTGTATTTGTATTACATATCAGTGAAACTATCCTTTGTAATGCTGCAATATTATAATAATATGGGCGGCGATATAGCCCATGGAGGGCCAGCGCCTACATTCTCAGCAAGCACTCGTGTTGTGGGTGTTATTGTTTTCACACGAGTGCAAGGGACCTACAGTTTTATGCCGACTCCGAAAGGCCAATTTTGAGAAGCTTTTTCTAGACAGGAAATGCACTTTGAGCATTGTCAGTGACTCGAAAGAGGTGGGGTCGTGAAAATGATATTTGTCGCCAGAGCTGGAATCGAACCTACGACGTCGACGTTGGGGTCGACGCACATACCCACAACGCCACGGGCCACCATACTGCAATATTTGAGCCCAAAAAACCGCAGCCAAACATATATTTGACGCGGCATGTGGAAATGAGATAGGAAACTTATGGCAGAAGGGAATTGGAGCAACAGTGTTGATAGACAACGCCCAGGCGAACATTAAAAGCCAAATTTCCCGATCACGACATTTGGGAGGCATTTGAAAGGTCAGAATTCAGAAAAGAACTAATAAGTGTAAGGGCTCCAGCAAAACGATAATTACTATCACTTCCTACGGTCACAGAAAATTCAAACCTTGCTGAAAGAATCTGTATGTAGATAACAGCACAGGAATTCAACAAAAATTAAGTGGTTAGCTTTTTTTTAGATCACACGCCTACGATAAATTTGACTGAGGTAATGCAACTGATATTTTATATTTCTTTTCCTAAAAACAGTTCGCTGTTTGAGGTGCCACTGAACTGAAAATACCGTGTCGATTGTTTCGGGCCTGAGGCTGTTGTTAGATCCCAAACGTTTGTCATTCGGGCGACTTTGATTTTAAATTATGTCAGTTGATTGTCATTTATGTCACTAAAGTCAGGTTGGGGAATGAAAACGTCAAGTGCTTAGCTTGTTTTACATACTTGGGACGAATATCAGTGGAGCAGACCAAGATCCCTTCACGAATGTCTACAATCAAATTCTATGGCGTTCCAGCTTCCACGTGGCGAAAGGTAGTTGATCAAGAACTTTTTCGTGTGCAGTATACATTGAATGACATCTCAGAAGAAGCACCAAACAGAGTCAGGTTTAAAAGCACCCAGGGGAACAGGACATGAAAAAGATAAACTGAATTGAAACGAATCGTGACTTTCAAACACGGCATCTGGTCTCAGGTCAAAGAGAATTCTCATTTAAAGCCACAACTGGGCGTTAAATAATGTCAGTGCTATTAGCCTTAGCATTGTTACCGACATGGGGAATACATATATACCCATTATTCGAAGATGTGACAGCTTCGTAACGTTAAGCTATGGTAGGTACGAGATCGGCCTGTGTCTCAACTTGAGATGAAAGTGTAATATTCCTTAGTTCCATTTAATATATATTATATATTCTGTAACATCTCTTCTATAGCCAATGCACCACAGGCCCACTTCTGCCATAGACCACCAACATATGACTTGAGAATGAAGACGCGCACTAGCGGCGAGTATTTTCGACCATTTGATTGTCGTGTGAGGACACCTACCGTACAAGCGAAGTGTTTTAAATGTTTTGTTTATCTCCTTCACTTCTAGTAAATCCACATCGTTTCATTCTTATGTCTGGTCACGATCAACGAAACTCTTCAACCAGCGCAAATTGTCTTAAAGCGTCACCAATTGCACCTATCAAGTTGGTTAAAGTTCTTCTGGGAAGCAATGATTTTTCGACTCGTCCATGGCCTAGTCGGTCACTTTGGCCATTATATCTGTAGACGCTCGGCTAGATTCCACACGTCTTTGGTAAGACCTCTCCTCCAAAAATGTCTGATTTCCGGAAGGTTTCCTAAACAAGTGTTGTCTCTCAAGATGATCATGGCATTTTGGGTCGTTCCACATCTCCATTGCCACCCGACCGAACTAGTGCAGTTTTACTAGAGTGATCTTCCCAAAAATCGCGTCGCTGCCCAGTCGTAAAACACAAAGTGGCATTTTCAAACGACTCTCTTGCAAAAGATTGTGGCTATACTAATGTGCCACTACACGTCCTCGAAGCTTTGCGAAATGATCGCCGATAATTAAGACCTCTGCCCGGTCTGTGCCCATAATCGGCAACATTAAACGATACACTTTATTGTCGCCCAAATTTTGCAACCACAAACTGGGACCGTCATTAGTATTGGCAAGCGTGCGGTCGAATGTGATCGATATGATCTTGCGGGGGCATATGCCTCGGAATGTGTTCGAGAATGTTAACGCATCCGACTAGCTGTAGTTGCTATTCACAATTTGTATTCTTTTCACGGAACTAAAGTAATATGCAGCCCTTCTATTCTTTTTGCGCACAAAAAAAGAAAGAAGAAAACCTCTCCTCTAGAGCAGTGTTTGTTTTGATTTTTTTCTTATTCACTTCAACG
Organism: Eristalis arbustorum; assembly: GCA_916610145.1. Classification (NCBI taxonomy): domain Eukaryota; kingdom Metazoa; phylum Arthropoda; class Insecta; order Diptera; family Syrphidae; genus Eristalis; species Eristalis arbustorum. Next base: position 42,846,114 of record OU744320.1, on the reverse strand, counting down.
GCAGACGGTTAACGGACCGAGTCGAGAGATTAAACGTGGGCAGTTAAACCGCATTATCACTTCCACATGGCGCCACCTACATAAAAGACGCACACACAGGCTTATTAAGACGTTTGATTCATGTGACCCAATGGATAAGAAACCAGATTTTTTCTCCTGACAGAGCACACTCGCATTGCGTGGGAAATCACGCTCCACAAGGAAGCCAGCGAGGCATTGACTAACGAACAGCGAATGCGAAGACTCGGCAGAGATCAAAACCCAATCGCAATATTTGCATGCACAAGCCATCAATTAATTGCGCTGTGGACAAACAGATCGTTTAAGGCGAACTTCGTGTTGCAATTGCCAATCTCAATATATTTTGACAGGCGTTTAAGTGACAACACTCTCCACGCGTTTGGTTGAATTCTCTTTTACACAGCCTAGATTTCTAGAACGAGGCGTTCACTTACAGCACAGCGGTGATTTACAAAATAGACACACAAGTGAACGCGGCGAATGGAAAGAGGTCACCCCATTGAGAGCCTCGAGACTGCTAATAAAGTCGTACGCCATTGTATTTTAAATATCTTCCAGCAATGGGTGTTTGATTTGTTCGCGAAAACTTTGCCGCTTTAACCTCACATTTCTGCGTATGTGTGTACATTGAAAGGCGATTAACTTGTTTCTTTCTTTTTTTTTTCACGCGAAAAGCTTGGCACTTGGATTTCCCGTTGGAACGTTAATTGGAATTGAAAGCAGTAACGACGATCGTTTTCAGAGAAACGTTTTATAACATCTCGCGTCGCGATTCTTACTGATTTTGATCTCTCTATACAACACGTCGTTATTTCTCTTCTCCTGTTGCTATTCACCTTTTCTAAGCTGCTTATGCGATTTGGAGTGGCAATGCCCCGTGTCGTCAGCTTTTGCCAAATTGGCGACTTAAACCATTGCCAACAATGATAAGGATGGATTTTGCGTTGCAAAGGAAATCAATGCATGTTCACGGAATACGATCACACAATTAAGCGGATCGTTTATGACTCAACTAGGAGCTACTGCATCAGCTTCCGGTGATAGAGAAGTCAGCTTCGAACGGAGAGCATGGTTAGATAAACACAAACAAACAGGTCTAAAGAACCAAACTGCCGTGACCTCATTTATTCTGTCATTAGCAGCTGTTCTAGGCTCAGACATAATCTGCCCACAATCGTTTTTCGTGTCTGCGCCATCAAATTGTTCGCCACGAACTCACATCACTTAAGGTCTCACCTGCTAAAGAGCGTCCTTTCAGAAGCGACCCGTCCACTTGTTGTTCGTGCTCCTTGCACACTTTGTTTGCCCTCAGAATTATCGTAAAATGATTCAGCTGTCGGTAACCAGATTCTTCACCTGCTTCCCTTTTTTTTGTGTTCAGGACATCTGCACTATGACGCAGTCAAAAGATGGCAGCAAGCGAAAGATGCGGCGAAAGAACCAAATTTCTTGATGCGTGCCCAGAAAACAAACACGTCACGTACTACTCCAACGAAGAAAAAAGGAAACCGAAGAACCATCGAAACAAAAAAAACACCGAAACAAGGATCGATTGTTTTTGGAACGTTCTCACTTTCGTTGGTCACACATATTTGGCTTCACGTTCCCAGCACGTTCAAGTCTCGATAATTAACAATCCGAGATAAGGGCGGCTCAAGCTGTGTTTGTGTCATTGTACCCTAAGAACCCACCGCCCTTCAAAACACAGTCCCAAATTCATTAACCAACCAATTCTGAAAATGCGCCGTATTGAGCAGCGTACATCGCGCATTTCCTCCACACCATCTGTTGCATCACGTATGCCCAGCGTGAACAATTAAGCGCACACACAGTTCAATATTCGAAAACGTTTTCAATTTTGTTCCTCACTTGGCACTTTTTTTTTTATTTGTTTTCATTCGATCCTGCGTGACACGGCTCTTATTTGAAAATCCAGACGGCATGACAACAAACAAATGACATTGCCCTGATCCTTGAGGCAAGGCATTGTTTTATGTCTGTTCATTTTTATACCTGACTCACCAAATTGACTTAAATCGTAAATGCGAAGGAGGAACAAAATGGATGACCACGTGCTTCATGCGAACATCTGTCGTGTTGTTTTTCCCTTTTGGTTTTTCTTTTTCTTCGACCATCATATCTACCGAAGGACGGACATAAAATGCCGAGTGATGTTATTGATTTTGAAGTAGTCTTCTGCGTTTATAGTTATTTCCAAGTGGGGGGCTGCTTGTGCCAATGATTAAATACAAGTTAATTCAAAAACTAGTCTAGATTAGAGAAAGGCAACAGATGGTTGAGCAGATATCTAATTTGAATTGATTAAGCATTCAATTCAATCGAACTACTTGTGGTTAGAACCTGACAAGGAGATCAGCGATATCAGAGAAGTTGAGACTGAGATTCAGGCGTCGCAAGGTAAGGATTTGATAGCAGAAACAAAAACACTGGGCAGATTGATCAATTCGTAAGCAAACCCGGTCAGTCGTGTTCGTCGTGGGCGTACTGGTCGCACACGAATTGAGAAAACTGCAGTTTTATGACGCCGCGCCTTCAAAATCTCTCAGCGTGTCTCAGTCAACCCGGAAGAAGTTTTGCTATTGTCCACTGTGTCCATTAAGCGATATTTGTTGTTCCAATTGAAATCTCATCCGGCGAGGTAATACGAAACGAGTAAATACCCGGCATCTGCACGCTCTGCAGAAATCTATGGGTTTTGTGAACTCGAATTCAATGAAGCAAACAAACCCAGACAATGATCTGAAATGGACATCAACAAAGCGGACACGTCACTGCAACCACCGATCAGAAGAGAAGTTTCTGGCGTTGGATCGAAACTCGAGTGATCACAGGACACTGTAAGATCTGAACAATGCTTCGGTAATGTAGTCGTGAATCGAGCGATCTCTGCCAGAAATCGAGATGATTCAGCTTTTACTTTGCCACTGCCCAGCTCTCCACAATCGGCTCCTAGTTGGGCCATAGATTCTTCACAGAAGTGCGGATGTTGCGAATTAAGGCTTTGGACGAATTGGCAAACTTGAAGTATTGCATAATCCATAAATGAAGCCATTCACAAAAGGCCCTTTGGTCTCCGAGTGGTGGTGGTCAACCATCACATTTACGTTCCTTAACCTAACCTTGTCCAGTTCAGCTTTTCTCCACGAAGGGATCAGCATATTTGTAATTTCGAGTGATAAAGTTTACTAGGCTTCCCTGAATGGACGTTCACACAGAGACACAACCGACTATACACAATACGAGCTGATAAAATGTGCGTGATGAGATGTTAATGTCTCTTCCGTATCGAAGTCCGGTCCTTAACGTACACGAAGGCCATCATTTTCGTATCGAACACGGGATCTTAACCTAGGGCTTGTGTTGCTTTGTCCTATTTCCACCCAGAAAGAGGACAGTTCAAACGAAACGAGAAAGGAATCATTGACGGAGACCCCTATGACACCAACTTTCGATCAACAACGAAAACGACATTACCTACTCTTGAGTACTTTCGATTGTGAGTCCAAGGAAGGCCTGGGCTCGCTAATTGGTCAAAACCAAAAACAATTGCAGCACGTTATCACATCCCTTCAGTACTCATCGTCTCCATGTACCATCGCTCTGATCCGGTGACGTTAAAAATTCATTTCTGAAGTTATCACGCATATGGCAACCCCGACATATTTTTTTCCAAAAAAAGTGCGTACGGATTTTCGAAATCCACTTCCTGTGCGTGTGCCATGTCGCTACGTCCGTCCGTCCCCCAATGATCCAACAATATTGTACGTGCCCCGGCAAATGTAATGCGAAGAATTATTCAAATTAGGCACCAACTTGCCTCTTCGTCTTTAGCGCTTCAGCTTCTAGATAAAACTATCCCCAACATGTGTGTATGCGTGCGTGTGTGTTGTAGGTTCCGTCTCCTCTTCCGAGGTAACTTCCGGAGCTGTCGCGATTTTACCAATTCATGCAAATTAAAAGACATTTGCCATTTCTCTGGACAACAAGCATATGTACGCATGCAAGTAATGGGCAAAGAGGAATAAAGACCTAATTGTGGTATTCAGTGTAAGATTACACGATCACGGGTGTAAGTGGAGCTGTTAAACATCGACACCCGAATGCATTTCCTGACTGCATTATGCTCAGTGACTGCACACTTTCTAGAAAATATCAACTGTGGACTGTGGTCCTATTTATAGCTCGTGCAAGACAGACGAAAGATGGAGAAACAAAAAACCAAAAAAAAATGCGACGTCGAAGAAAAAAAGAAAAGTGAAGAAACGAAACGTAAGAACACTGAGAAAGGAGGAAGGAATGAACAAGAAAAAGGAAAATGCAAAAACATCTGCTGAACTATTTCCATGGATTTTCCCCTGACATTTTGTTTATTAATAAATGATTAAATTGGGGGTGGGGTGGGGGAGGGAAAGAATATTTAACAATTCTGTGTCGTGTGGAAATTGATTTGTTACTGATACTTACGGATTCGTTGAGGTAATTAGCAATCGAATCATAGTCTGTAAAGCTGCAATCCATAGTAGGTGCTCCTATTCGACAAAAGAAATGCGAATGCGTTTTCTTTTTTTTTCACGGTTTCCTCGTATTCCCTGGCTGCACCACCATCAATCTATGAGCATCTCAAAGTTCACAAAAAAAAAAAATAATAATAACCACAGAGATTCGATGAAGGAATACGAATGTCTTTAAAAGGTTTTTTTTTAACAATTTTTTAAGCAAATCCAATGAAGTTTGAAACACCGCAATTGGGAGTTATGGAATATGGGATATATAAACAAAAATTGTTTCCTCAACGATTTTGTGTATTTGACGAATGTATGAACTTTATTCAATATTTTTCTCTCTCCCTTTAGACAAAGCAATTTGTGTTCCACAATTTAATTGTCGCACTGCACATTTTCGGTTGCAGACACTCAGCCATTTTAAGTGCACGCACAACCAAACACGGGACCCACCAACACGGACTATGACAGGCACTGAGCACACGAACAATGACGATGGAACAACTTTGGTGCGCCTATCTTTTTACATGATCTTTTTCTGGTCGACTTTTGTGTTGTGTGTGGGTGGATTCCTTTCGACTGGATTTGCGTATATTCGAAACGAAAAAAAAATGATAATAATAAATAACTTTTCACTTTGATAGCCAAAGACAGGATTAACGTTGGTAAATGAGAAAAAAAAATATTCTTAGACAAGGTGTTTTAGCACTGCAATTACCGCCACCGCCCCCAATGGAATACTACATGAAGTAGAAAATTTATTCAATTGAGCATTGTGCAAGAGAGTGAGACAGAGACAGAGCCAGAGCGAGCAGAATACAAAAAAACGAAACACACACATGTTTTAAGTGCTGCCAAGTCGACGTTTAACTGAATTGACATGGAAAACCACTCGGTTGAGCGGTGTCGTCTGTTCTTATTGGAAGCGAATAGGAGTGGAATTATACTACGGAGGTGCAAAAATTAAAAAAATTGCTGAATATGCTCTGGATTCCTTAAAGAAATATATTTAAATTGTGCGTTGAACTTCGATGTGAATTTATTTTTATTAAATTGGATAATTGATACCGGATATGGGAATGTGTCCAGGAAGAGTAGTGAGAAAAAATTTAGTAGTGAGTGACCGACTTGTGATTGTAAGCTTCCATTCAGCAAATACATACAGCGGATCAGGGGAAGTCTCCACTTCGAATTTGCTTGACTTTGTATCTTGTCAATTTTCCACACAAAAAACCTTCAACGGCGAATTCCGGAACTTGAGCTCAAAAGATAAACAAGATCACAGAGCAGTGCTCCTGAAAGATGGAATAGTGTCACCACTTGTCTAAATACCAGAACCATCATCAGGTAGGCAGGAGAAACCTGAGTATCCTAGGAGGTGTTCTTTCAGGACACGCCGCAAGACTAGCATTACCATACAACGACTTCTGCGGCAGGTACCTGTACGAATAAGAGAAGAAAATCCCTTCACACTCACTCCGCCCTGCATTGGCCACCATTAGGAAACAAACCCTGGGAGAATACAACTTTCATGAATTAGTAAGAATTAGTTATCCGAAAAGCATGTCAAATTAAAAAAAAAACGAAGACTAACTATAGAGTTTGCCTATCTCTGCGCCGTCGTAAACTCCTTTAATAAGACTAATCAGAAGTGGCTCTTGGCAACCGGTACTACATCACTTTGATGTAAGTTCAAAGAGCCACGGGCTTAGTGCTAACACAATGGGCCCTTGAGTCTTAGTGAATCCATCGTTGACGATAGAAGCCGCCTAACCAAACTCTCAGAATCGATCAATAGACGTGAAATAACATCACCAACGGTGTACAGAAGTCATAGCTACGCCTAGCTACGCGCCGCTGTGGCAGTCGAAAGATGACCCAGAAAATCAACAAAAAAGCCTCACTAACTAGCCTAGCCAAAGTCGAACTCCTAACTCGAACCAATTTTGATAGCCCGTCAAAATTGAACTTAGGGGGACTCCTCTGTACCATATAAACCAGTTGGAATGTGACCAAGGTGCGGCAGATCGCTAGAACTAGACCACAACTGGAGAACACAAAATATGGCCTGCACTAAGTTAAAGAGCATTAAATTCACGGATGAATGTAAAACGTCAGACTGACTGACTCATGAGCCATCATGTGTGGAGATTTACAGTGCTCTTTATCGAGGAGTGCAAAATACTAGAAGGAAGATGAGTAAGGGGTACGGTCTGTACTCAAGAAATGAGTTTCAAATCGACATCCACAATCCACAAATAGCCGACGCAGAAGTGGTCCTTGGCAACCGATACTACTTCGCTCTGATGTAAGACAGCTGTTGGTTGATGACTGGAAGCAACGTGTCCAAGACCGTCTGCACGGGTCGCCAGCCTGATGAAAGTGAGACCAGTCCCATTATTTCGACAACTTCCCAGAATTGGCAGCGCCAGTTGGTTTTTCCTTCAAAGAACGGGAGGGTGGACGAATCAGTGACAACATCCAATTAATGGTAAAGGATGGACAATGACTTCTGCTTATTCCTATGGCGCTATAGCCTCTGATGAATGTGGGCCTCAACCAAAAAGTCTCTCTAAACAGCGCGATCTCTATCCAACTGTATCGAGTTTTGCAAGTCAGCTCTTCCACCTTAAGCGGTCTTTCTCTGTTGCGTTGCCCCAGAGGTTCGGATGGAAAGAGTCTTCGAGCCCGAAATGTCCATACATCCCTACATGGCCCAACAACCTGAGGCGTTCGATTTGAAGACTCCTGACTATGCTCTTATCGCTGTGTACCCCCACAGTCCGTGGTTGAATTTTCTCCTCCAGATCCTATCAACGTAAAGAGGATCATTGATCACAAGTAGAAATTTTCTCCCAAAGGGATTAACCACTAATTTATCCGCTTTTGAGGTTCTTCTTGCCACCGCGACATACAGCAGGACTGGAATGATCAGTGTCTTATATAGGAGTCAGCTTGGTCTGGAGGTGGCTCTACTAGTCACTTGTCGCTTTCTACGGTCTCCAAACAGAGCTTAGCAAGATTTTGCTTATTGACCTCGTTATTAATGTTGTTCGAGGAAGACGAAGTCCCTAACTACCTCGAAGTTATATCTGCCGTTTATGACGCTCTGTCTGAGACGTCAAAAGTTGAATGTCTTTTCTTAAGGACAGCACGTGAGCGGTGAGTGAGGACTGCCAGACCCAGATGCTTCCGGTTGAATACTAGAAAACGCGTCAAAGACGCTTACGGCCTCAAGACTATTGAGAGGTTATTTATTCAAGAGAGCGCAGACTTCATCGCCTGAGTCTGCGAACATCTCTTGAGCGATGTACATTTGTTTCTGACTGAAACTAGTTCACAATTCCCAATAATCTTAGTCTTGCAGCAGGCTTTATATTTGGTCATCTTTCCTCTTCTCGATCTGAGGAACTCTTCCTTGATACCGCTTTCCAGAAACCATGCAGTGAAATATATGCAGATGTATTTAATTTTTGATTCAAACAAAGAACGAACAACAAGTGCACGCAGTTGTACGACTAACTAGTGTCCATTTATTAAATACTTTTCAATCTACATACTACACATACGAATTGTATACTTTGTTCGGTTTTCCTCCCATCCAGCACATAAACAGTTACACACGTCTATGTAAACAACTAAAGATATGCATTCATCTCGACTCTGTTGAAAAGTTCTTTTTCTTGCGCTGCTCTCCAAAGGAGCTGCAACACAAAACGTAAATATTTGTATTCGTAACTCATCAAATCGTGAGAGTCACAGACTCACCAATAAATGCTCATCCATCTCCTCGAGACTCTTGTCAATCCAGCCCGCCTGAGAGCCAACTGCATTTTGAGTCAAGAGTGCCAACTGTCCAACAGCTAACACCAAGGCTGCAGCTCTAGCTTCCAGTAGACGCACATCAAGTGGTGGATACATGGCTTCAACTGATATCAAATGTTCGATAAAAATCTGTTTTCTTTCTCTCACTGCACTACATACCCACATCATCGACTCGCGATGGAATTCGTTTGGCTGCCTCTGTTAGTCGATTGCTGAATCGTTTAATGCTCGTCTTCATGGCTAGATTCGCCAATTGCTCTGTCAGCGAATGGCAAGTTCGCAATATGACCAAACAGTGTGGTATCAAACCGGACGCATCATCCACCCACTGTTCGTCGTTTAGAATTTGTTCCAGAGCATTATTCAGTCCGATATCTCCCAATGCCATCGCCAGTTCTTGTTCATTTTTATTCTTCTTCGATCTGAGGAGTAGCCAGCAGATTGGAATAAATACGGAAGATGATCAATATAAATTAACCTGTTCTCAAGGCGCCTCCATCTTTTTCTCTGACGTTGCCGTCGACAGATCAGCACAAGACCAACGAATGCGCCAATGAAAATCACTCCTAGCGCTCCGATCGCCGCTGCCACCAGAGAGTCTACTCCGTACAAGTCCATTTAATTGAGGGAGTGAATTAAAGCATTTACGTATTATGAAAAACAGATTCGTGCGATGTGATAAATGTAAATAAAAACAAGTGAATGCGAAAAGCACACTTTGACAGATCAAGACTGAGGCGATGATCGAGAGGTGAGAGCTTTTCTCAAGCGCGGATTAGTGATGCCATTTGTGATGGCTGAAAGCTCTGTCAGCTGGGAAATAAGTACTTACTTCCTGAAGTGTTTGACGACTGCGCATAAATGAAGGCATTTCTTTGCTTACCTCAAGGATGGCGAAGGTTGGGATTGAAGACTTCCGTCCAATCGCGACACTTGTATCTAGGGGGGGCCCTAGTCACCCGATTTGGGTGCCAGATTGTGATTCATGATTTGAGTGCAATTGACGAGGCTTTCCAAACGGTTGCTTACAACACAGAGATGAAGATGCTGGTAAAGGGGCCGACTTCGACCCATTTCAAGAAATGTCATGTTTCCATCCACCCCTTGTTGATGTCAAGAGTAAAGTGGACAACAGAATCTTGGAACTAGCTTATGAAAGGTGGGACTGTCTTCCCACCTCTGATACAACTCGGATATTAAGCTGCGGATGGTAGTCGGGACGTTAACTGGCCATAATCATCTGAGATACCATTAACAAAAAATGGGACGTACCCATTACACCTGATGCAGACGAGATAGAGGATATTACCCGCAATCATTGTAACTGCCCCAGTCTCGGCATACTGAGACAGAGAACAGTGGGAGATTTCGTCTTCCGGAATCTCCAAGACACAGCAGATATCCCCCTACATTTTATTTGCAGGTTTGTCAAGACCACCGGAGGCTGAAAGGAACAGCACCACATCTGTAAACCGTGGAAGGTCCACGACAATCAACGAGTAGGACAGAAGGTTCATCCCCATGGACAGCGCACTGTCCAATAGGACGTAAGTGAGAAGTGGCCCCACCCACAGACATCACCTAATCCAACCAACAACACAGAGGAAAGGAATGTGTCCTTCTGCAACCGTGCCGTCGATACACAGGAAACGTTTAACTTTCCTCTTGAACCGCAAGCAGGAGAGGATCTTCTTTGATCGGCGCAACAGTCCGGGATGGTCTTGGACCTCACCAACATGCCTCTCCAGCCAACACGATCTTTCACCAGCTGTGCACACCAAGATGGTTGAGGTCCTTTTCCACTTGTGTGCGCCATCTAGTGCGAGGACGTCCTCTGTTGCGCTGTCCCAATGGCTCGGTGTCGAAGACTCTTCGGGCCGGAGCTACATGACCTAGCCATCTTAAGCGTTGGATCCGAAACCCGCTTAACTAGGTGCATGCCGCTGTACAGCCCGTAAAGATTGTACGTAGAACCTTACTCTCAAAACAACCAAGAGCTCTTCATCCGCCTTCAATAGCGCCCATGTCACTGCGCCACAGAGCAGGACTGGGATGATCAGAGTTTTATACAAAGTCAATTTGGTGTTTCGAGAGATGGCTCTGTTACTCAATTGCCTTTTAAGCCCAAAAAGGCAGCGATTGACTTGATCTTGATCTCGGTACTGGTATTGTTGTCCCTATTTACTACAGAGCCTAGGTAGACGAAGTCCTTGACTACCTCAAAGTTTGTGCTGCCTAATATGACGCTCTGTCCGAGACGTCGATGTTGTGCGTCCTTCCGTGATGACAGCATGTACTTTGTTTTGCCCTGGTTTATCGCTAAACCCATTTTAGCCGCTTCCGCTTCAATGCCAGCAAACGCCTCAATGACGGCTCGCTGTGTTCGTCCAATCTCGTCAATGTCGTTCGAGTAAGCAAGCAGTTGAACGGACTTTTGGAAGATCGTGCCTCGGGTGTTTACGTTTGAGTTTCGCACGATCTTCTCAAGTATGATGTTGAAGATATGATGTGATATGACAGCGTGTCGCCTTGCCTTAAATCTTTTTTGACATTGAAGGTCTCGGTGATTTCGTCACCGACCTTGAGAGTTCTCCATCGCCATCCTGCACAACCTGACGAGTTTAAGAGGTGAGGATAGAGTGAACTAAATTAACCTCATCTGTTGGGAAAGTAATTCCAGTTGAGCATTTGGTGCACAGAGAATAAAAGTCCTTCGTTGAGAACGACTTACAGATTTGAAAACGGCACAGTTTCTGATATCGTCACCGTTTCTGATAAATTCGAAGGGATATAATTGCCCAAGCACGATGGTTCAAGGTTGACTTTAAATTTCGACGGCGTCCATTTGCAGATAGTGGCTGTGTCGCCCCCATGATTGGGTCGCTGGCGATGCCGCTGCGGGACCACGAGTCGAAATGTACACACCGAGCCTTAGATTCAATACCCAAATTCAGCAACATTAATTGTTTGTGTCCTCATCTGTTCAGAACAGAAATCAAGTACAGATAAGAGCTATTTTATTTCTGGCTAAGAGTATGTTCAAAAGAAGCTTCTCAATCTTATTGACGTTCGCAAGTGCCATAAAAAAGTTGAGCTACATATACAGCTCCATATACATGGCTGCTTGACATAGGTCCACATTTAGGCTGACGCCCCACACCCAAAGCTTCCCTACATCGGTCCTTCCTTCGCAAGTCGCATGCAAGTCAAGAATTCTTCTTTGTTCGGGGCGGACCTGGATCTAGGTTAGGGAATTTTTCGCTAGCAGTCTCTAGTTGGTTAAGGTATTTATCCGCTTGTGTGCGTCATCTCAATCGACGACATCGGCTCATGCATTGTGCCACTGGCTCCCCTTCGAATAGTCTTTGTGCCTGAGTTGCTGTACAACCGCTCTACATTACCTAGCCACTAATGTGCCCTAGTCGACAGATTTTCAACCTCTGGACATTCTTCTAATAACAACCAATTGGAGGTAACATGAGTCCACTCATCGAAATTCAATGGGTCTCCTCAGACAATTGTTTTCTTTTCGCACCGACAACATATTTTAACTTCATTCTGTTAATGGCTTTGCTACGAGTAGGAATACACTTCTTTGTGTGACGCTGGAGTATAGCGGGAACCTGAGCTTCAACCAACTAGCGCGATTTCCGCTCTTTCTCGAGTTTCACACACCAAGTTGGCTGAGGTACTTCTCCACTTAGGTGCGCCGCCAGGCAGGGACGTCCTCTGTTGCGTTACCCAAATGGCTCGGATTCGCATCTGTAGTCTCCATGACTCAGTCATCTTAACCGCTGGATCTGAAGGCGCTTAACAAGTTACATGCCGCTGTACAGCCCGTGGTTGAACCATCCCCTCAACTCAAATAGATCGCATGCATTTTTCGCCGAAGTCAAGAATACACACATTTAATTTGTCTATCGGTAAATTTATTGTATTTAACTTCAAAATAATAAATAAAACCATGATGCTAATTCCACAGAGGAGGCAACAGATCAAGCAACTGGCTGAGAGATGAAGGTTTATTTGTTTACTTGTTTACTATTCTTTTTTCCCTTTTTTACTAGTATCTGCCCGTTTATAGTTTAATCGTTAATCGTAGTGTTGTGTAATTTAAATTAAGAATCACAAACAGTAATCTCTTAGAACTGAAACTGTGTAAAAATATATTTATATAAACGTATATATGTGTAACTGTATTGATTTTATTTCTTTTTCGATGCAGTCTCCTTATTGATTTTGTTCTTCAAATGATCCTTGTAATCTAAAATGTTTCCCTTCCATTTGGTAACGGTTTCGTTTTCGCACACCCAGATTTCCTCGGCCACCTGAAAGCAGACACAAATCAGCACACATGAGCGGCGTTGCTGGGTGAAGAACATACCTGATTGATGAGACGGAAATCGTGACTAACTAACACCATGCCACCGTCGAAGTCGTTGATGGCATCGGCTAGGGCATCAATGGTTTCCATGTCCAAGTGATTGGTAGGTTCGTCAAGCAGCAGCAGATGAGGCACTTGCCATGCCAACCAGGCGAACACCACGCGGCAACGTTGTCCATCTGACAGCTGCCGAATGGGACAGACTTGCTGGCGACCAGTCAAGCCGTAGCGACCGATAATTTTTCGCATCTCCTCCTTTTCCTTTACAGCGGGGAAGGCCTTCATCATGTACTCCAAGGGGCTCAGGTCCAAGTCCAGCAGTTCGTGCAGATGCTGGTGGTACCGGGCGATGCGCAAGTGGGAATTCTTGCGAATCATGCCCGATGTGGGGACCAAATCACCATATAAGAGTTTCAGCAGTGTACTCTTGCCGGCACCATTGGGGCCGACCAGAGCCAACCTTGTGTCCAAGTCAATACCGAACTCGAGGTTTTTGTAAATCCACGGCGTCTCGTCGTTGTACCGGAAGCAGACATTCTGAAAGGGAGAACCGGTGCTGATGGATTGTCAAGAGAGAGCGTCTTCGTTTGCTTACCTGGACCATGATGACTGGCGGTGGAACCGTGCCACATGAGGGGAAGTAGAAGTTCAAGATTTTATCGTCGGTAACCTTCTCCGTCAGACCCTGAGCGACCATCTTGGCCAGAGTCTTCTCCTTGGACTGAGCTTGACGGGCGAGCTTCGCCGAACCGTGACCAAAGCGAGCAATGTAGTTCTTCATGTGGGCGATTTGATCCTGCTCCCAGTTGTATTGCTTCATTTGGTTCTCCAGCAGTTCCATTCTGGTTCGCACGAACGCCTCGTAGTTACCGGTGTAGTACTTGAGACGTTTCTTGGTCAAGTGGATTATGTTTGTACACACGCCGTTAAGGAAATCTTGCGAGTGTGAAATCAATACTAGAATACGTTTATACTCCTTGAGTTCCTGCTCAAGCCAGACGCACGCGTCCAAATCCAAATGGTTCGTCGGCTCATCCAACAGCAGTAAGTGTGGCTTTACGAACAATGCCCTGGCCAGTGCGATTCGCATGCGCCAACCTCCGGAGAAGTCCTTGGCCTGTTTGTTTTGCATTTCCTTTGAGAAGCCCAGACCGTGAAGGATGCGGGCCGCCTTGGCTTCGGCCTGATCTGCGGACATGTCATCTAAGCGTTCGTAAATATCAATAAGTTGGTCCTGGGCGTCATCCTCTTCGCTGGTGGCCAACTCTTCGGCGAGTTTCTCCAGTTTGATGCGCTCCTCGTCCACCTCCATTACACATTGCAGAGCACTCTTCGAGCTAGCTGGAATCTCACGTGTCAAGTGAAAGATATCAATGTGATCCGGAATGGGAACTTCACGATGGCCCAGACAGGCAAGCAGTGATGATTTACCGCAACCGTTCAGGCCGATCAAACCATAACGACGGCCACAGTTCAACTCCAACATGGTGTCTTGCAATAGTTCCGAGCCGAAGAATGTGATTGAGAAATTTGCAATTTTCACATCACGAGACCTTGGATGCACAGCCAGCGATCCAGTGCATGATCGTGCCTCTGCACTGATTCTTGCCTCCTCTTCTAGCTTTGCGCACAGTTTCTCCTCTTCGGTCATCTCCACTGCACCATTGGTTTGCGATCCATTTGCCTTTGGCACCCCCTTATTTGTCGACGACGAAACCGATGCGATTTTCTTGTTCTTTGCGTCTTTCTTGCGCTGAGCATCGCGTTTTTTAGCATCAGATGGCATTGTTGGCTAAATACTGGAAGAGAAATGGTGTTATTTTAGAAAAAGAAGAGTTCACTTGAATAGGAAGTGTTAAGAGCGGAATGCCGATGCAGACTGATCGTAGTGAGGCCGTTCAATGTTCACCCGTCAGTTCGATAGTCATTAGTTGGGACGCGGATTTCCACGAAGCAGAGGATTTGCTTGAAATTCCTTGAACAACCGTGCAAATACCTGAGTCTCCTACCTGGAGGAACGTGGCAAATGGCTATAAATGCAAACACAATAGATATTCACATCAAACGGCTTTGTTCTTCTAAAGATTGTAAAATCATCCAGTCGACGCATGCTACCTGTGTAACAACGAAGCCTACTCCCTGCCTATCGCTGGCTACTGACACAGCAGCAGCCAGAAAGAGAATGCATAATGCAGTCGAAATTGTCATTTCCTCTCGACAAAAAGCAACAAAATGAGATTTGTTTTCATTGCCAAATAATCAATACCTCCTCCATCATCTTACACATATCGAACTGTCGTGGTAATATCGTCGTTCATTAGATTTAGAACGAACACGTCTTTTGCGAGAGAATTCACGACAACATGAACTGTCCATCGTTCTAACCTAAAAATCTCTTAAACGTTCCCACAGCAATATCAGTGTGTTGCGGTTTTGGTTTCCTAGCAAAGTAGATTAGCATTCCGTCATAGAAACAGATCGTCGTCAGATGTATGTACGTATATTTGTATTCAAAAATAGGTCAATTCGAAATGGAAATGGGGGGCGATGCATTTGTGCATGCGCAAACTAAGGATGTCAATATGAAAGCTCATTCAACATTGAACCATTTCCATGAGTCAAAAAAAACTCCCATGGATTCTCTCTGGAATCTTTTGTCCGAAGTCCAATAAAGCAGGCGAATGCAGACAGCATGACTACAAAGCTTTGTGCTTGACACGTGTTGAAGAGCATAAATCGAATATGAACCGATAACAGTGTCATTAAACACATATGAATGTTAATTTTTCGGCTGATATCCATTTTGTCGCATCACCTTGAAGAATTCTCACGCTACACAGGTGATCATTAAATAAAAAATTAAGAGACACTGAACTTACGAATGATTCACTAGTTACACGAGTACATACAAGAAGCACTCTTAAACAACCATTCGATAACTGGCTTTTTAAGGCTGTTTCACGCATACTCAGAGATCATGAAAATTGTTCTCGAATTCGCAATGAAAACCGATCGTGAATTGCGAATTATATAAAATGAGCTGGCCCCGCCGGACAGCTTTTGAAAAAAACTTAGCTAAGCGCATGTAGAAAGGCAATATGAGGCAACTTCTCGTTGCATATCGTCATAGTCGAAGAAAACATTTCTCCCATGCATGTAACACACATCACACATGAACATGTGCTCGACAACAGTTGATCTCAGCCACAATTGGTCAGCGCCTCTTCCCCCCTCACAAAATGCTTGCGAGCAGACAAAGAATTATGAACGCATCTCAATTAAAATTCATTCAATTAATTCGCTAAAACTGAATTCGAATCATCTTCTTTGAACACAATATGAATTTACCACGTTATTCCTATTGATTTACGTTAATACAGTTTTTTTTTGTTCTTCTTTGTGCAATTTTTTCCTTCCTTTTTTGGCCACGGCACGATAGACAGTCGCGATAACTTGATTTTGATATTAATTAATGACAAACCTTTTTTTCACAGCGAATTGATGAAATTATAAGTTGACTTCAATATTTGTTAAGTGTACTAACAAATTTCCACTGTTTTTTTCCTTCTATCGAAACAAAAAATCGGAAATTCACACCAAAGGCAAATTTTTTCGGGTGTTCAGTTGAACTGCGTGTGACAGAGAAAGAAAGCGATCAAATTTTCTTCCACCTGCAATTTGGCATTGACGTCAAAAAAGTCTGTTCGTTCAGTTTTCTGGGCGTTCAGTGGGGTTGTTAATGTAACGTGTTCAGTCGAATGTGACGTTACTAGTTGAAAATGTTAAAACATTGATGGGACTGCTCTTTATTATGTATTTTTTTTTTATTAAGTACAGTTAGAAAATATCTTTGCACCACAATCTCCAGGGCATAGTTTGGCATGCATGACACTGTTTGATGAGCTAAATGAACATGTCAATCCTTTGCAGTGGACTGTTTAGAAGTCGAATTGCCACGGGATATCAAAATTCGTGGAATTTAGACTTAGAGGAATGTATAGAAAATTGAGAAGAATGCAAAAATATGGCAAACAAAACATTCGAGCAAAGGAGAAACTCTACTACGGCACTCTAAAAAACAAGGCATTCACTGGAAATCTGTAATTAATCGCTACTTGATGGAGTTCGTAAGTTCGGGATACATGTTTCACACCAGTTTTCATAGCTCAAAATGTCAGTTTGCTTAGATTTGATTTTCCAATTTAAACAAGATTAAAATTAACAGAAAATACTCCAGCTTATAGAAAACAATTCTCACGTCAAATTTGCGCAGTGGCTTTAAAACTCGCGCCGTTCACATTATCCATCCCCTACTGTCATGCAACATCTCATATCTGACGGTTGACAACTTCAAAAAAAAAAGGAACGAAAAAATCAAACTAACCCAACATGCGTTGACATTTCCTTTATTTTTCTTGTTTGCCGGGATTAGAGGTCGTGCTTTGCCCGTTGAGATATTTTCTATTTTTCCATTTATCGGATTAAATCCAAATATATGTTAAAATTCACAAGCATTTATATAAAATAAGATACAAATAGAAGTGAAAATGGATCTATTTGAACCACAGTTAGTTGTACAGAAAGAGGTGCGGTTCGCGGAAGCTTTCACAGAGTCAGCTTCAAATGGCGATGAGAATTTCGGTAGATGGAGTAATTCTATATACAAAAATCATGAATACTGAATTTTTTCTTCCCTCTCAAGGTGATGTCTTTGGTGGCATTATCAAATCAGGCCAATGGAGTTGGCTTACAAAGGGTTCACGATTGCGCATCATGTCCGTACGGACGGGACAGTTGATAACGAAATTCGATTTCGACGACAGCAATGGGTATGTGCTGGAATCCTACATATCAAATGCAAGCTTAGGCATAACAATGAAATGTTTCTTTCAGATTCGGTGTATGTATTATAACCTGCGTGTCAGAAGTTAATTTGCCATTTATTCCGGATGCAATTATCGCAATCGGTCTGCAGTATGTTGAGAGCCCAGGCGGCATTATTGTTCTGTACTCCGTTGAGGAGTCCACAGTGCTTAGGTGCATTGAATTGAAACACAAAATCACATGTTGCAAGTTTATAAGCCACGAGGTGTCGCAGCATTCTGT
Source organism: Eristalis arbustorum (assembly GCA_916610145.1). Lineage (NCBI taxonomy): Eukaryota > Metazoa > Arthropoda > Insecta > Diptera > Syrphidae > Eristalis > Eristalis arbustorum. The sequence continues at coordinate 42,828,255 of OU744320.1, read as the reverse complement.
GATGCAAAATATGAACGGATGCTTGGCGGTGGGCACCGATGGGGGCAATGTACTGCTTGTTGATCTGAATTTGCACGGTGACGAGTTGAGCTCGGCATTATTTGATTCGGGAGTGTCTGTGGTGCCGTGTCACATTGTTGATCACAGTATGAGTTTGTTGCATTTGCAGCGGCACTTCCAGCATTGTCAACAGGAGGGTGTTCACTTTGGAATCCAACTAGAAGGTAAGCTAAATGGATCTAGCTTATGTTAAGAACGCTGAAAAACGTTCCAATTGAGCGTGGGATGACCAACAAATTTTATTTACATTTTTGTGGTGACGCCATATGCTTAAAACCATGTGTCACCTTTGAAATTAGCACTCGTTCCAAAGTTTCCAGACGTGTTCTAGTAAAAACATTTAGAAAACCTGTTCTCATTGCATTTTCTTGCTCTTGTCACAGCGCCCGAGAATGCAGAATTCGTGCAATCCCTGCTGCCAATTGATGTCATTCTGGGACTCGCAGCTGGGTTAGGCGATGGCCGCCTTGTGCTGTACGATCTCACAGACATGCTAATCTTCTTCGTCGTGCCGCCGCAGGAGAGGTCATCGCCTCTGGTAAAGATGAGTTTCATGGAGCCACCCGATGATCCGCGTCCATGTGTGTACATTTGGGCCTTTCACGAGAACTATCAAAACTCCAAAGCCGTGCTACACTCGCTGATGTACGAGAAGCGGGTGGTGGCGGATGATGGATTCTGCTACTTTGAGGTACTTGCAATCACATAAATCTGCTGAATAATCTTGACATTTACTCCTGTTATCAAGAACTTCCAAGTGTCATCAGTCCGGCTGCTGTTGCCTCTCAACTCGCCCAGGAGTGTTCCGGTAGCTTGTCAGGCCATCTTCAAGCCGCCGTCGTATGGAAACGACGAGACGATCTCCCTGTGCGCCCTGGTGTGGAAACACGAGAAGGAAAAGCAAACCGAAGTGCTCCTGTTCGATATAAACCAATGGTACAAGGAGGAAATGCCGTATGTCGGCGATTGGCGAGACGAGCCGAGCTATCTCGCGTCGTTCGTCTTGCCAGGGATGAACATAATCGAGTTCTTCTTCAACCCAAAGACCACTTCATTGTTCAACTCAATTCAACGATCGGAGGAGCACTTCTACCCGGTGTCGTTGAGCTTTGGTAAGGACACTGTGATGCCACTGAGGAGTTCGGATTTCATTTCAATTGCTTTCAGACTGCGTTGCCTTGGGGGAGACGGGTTGCTTCCACTTGCACTGGCCCGGTGTCCAGAACCGTGTGATAAGTGTCCTGCGATCCAAAGGATCTCTGGCGCTCCTCGATCCGAACCCGGTGTTTGTGGAAATCCTCAACACGAGGCTGCTTCCGCAGTTTTCAAAATTGAACTACAACTCCGCATTCTCATTGGTAAGCTCTCACGCTGCGGCGGATGCAACAGAGTTTTAACTTCTCGCACTCAACAGCATGCGAAGAGGGAAACTCTGCTCTCAGTCGCCCTGGAGCAGAATTGCATTGGTCTCCTGAAGGAGTGTGCGAAGAATTGGTCCGACGGAAGTCATCAGGGGGCATCCCTGCAGGAGGCGCTCACTTTGTCTACGCTCACCGACTGGATGTGGTCGAGAGCGTCAAGCATCAAGGAACGTTGCAACAAACTGTGTCAGGTGCTGTTCGATCATTCGGGCTGTGTCCTGGATCAGCGGGAGCAGAAGGAGCTGGGCTACATATCCAAGCAGCTGAAGACACTGGCTGATCTGCTCGAGGAGATCATAACGAAATACAAGCAGACCATTCCTTCTGATGGTAAGTGATGAATGCAGTCTTCAAAGACAGAACTGAATGCTCATCTTGTCCTGCAGTTCTGAGCACATTGCAGACTCAAGCCAAATCCATTCAACTGGCGTCTGATTACCAAGAAATCCTCATTTGGCTGCTGAACATCGGTCTGCTGCCAGAAGCTTCGCGTCCCAGCAAATACCGTGAAATCGAATTGAATCTTGTGCCGTATCCCTACGAGTCCCTGCAGAGATTCTATACAACCCGCCGGATGGACTTCACCCGCCTCAATGAGAAGTTCGCCTCCCGCAAGACAGGCAGTTGCTCCCTGCTCTTCATTGACTCGTTCATTGCGCACGAGTTCAAGGGCAACAGTCTGAGGGACAGTTGGCAAGAAACCGGCGGCGATGGGCTCTATCCGCCGACATCGATCCAGGCAATGCTGCGGACGATGCTGAGCCCGGATGTGAGCTTCGACAACAAGTGCGCGTTGTTCTTGTATTTCTTCCTCGACCTTAATATGGCGATCGAGGACAAGCGCTACGAGCCGATTGTTCAGAATTTCATCAAGTTCCCCAGTGTGTTCAAGTTGTCCGCGTCGCTGATTAAGCAAATACAGGCCTTCTGGAACCTCGATCACTGTCGCTTTCCGGTAAGTGGAGCAGCATTCGGCTGAGGGGCATTTCTCAAATTTCCGTTTCCCCCCTTACAGGCAGCCGTTGATGAATTCATATCGCCCTTCAACAAGGGCCACGTCTGTCCACAGTGGCAGCTGGAATTGTTCATCGAATCCCTTCTGGCTCAAAGTGAAGCCAACCTCGCACTCAGAGTGCTGGAGGCGAAGTCCGCTCCCATCTCACCGGTTCTCCAGCTGAACACGTACTTGGCGAACGACTTAATATCGGAGGCCTTCCACTTTGCACGCTCCAAACAAGATGAGGACCTGCTGAAGTTGTTCTTCACCGGATGCCTGTGCACCGGCAAGTTCGGTGTCATCCGCGACCTAGCGCTCACCGAGAGCGAGGGCGCCCTGGTGCAATCAATCCTGAAGAGCAGCAAGTCGAGGAATGCGGAGAACCTGCACTTTGTCTACCTGCTGCAAAAGTACAAGTACATCGAGGCGGTGTCCTACTTGGATGAGCTGTCGAAGGGGAGGGTGGTGCAGAGATCTGTGGACGTGGACACGCCTACGCTGGTCCTGTCCGCGTACAACGCGACGATGACGCCGGTGACTAAGGGCTTGTCCGACGTTTACTTCAAGATCAAAAATAAGATCAAAAGCAGAGAAGCTGAACAGAATTCCCCGTATCCCCTGAGTTGTCAGCTGATCAAGCAAAATGCCAACGACCTCCTGGGCGGCATCTATCACAGCTCGGCGCTGAGCACACACTTCGCGAGTCAGTACTGGGAGCGGCATCATTCGGAGGCGAACGCCTTGCAGCAGTCCAAGAACGCGCCGTTCCTCCGGCGACCTCAAATTCAGGCGTCCTATGTGGACATGTGTAAGAAGAACATCTCGTATCCAGATCCGTACGAGGTCGCTCAGAAGCGACGTCTCGACCAGAATTCTCTGGAAGAGGATAGAAGCAGCAAGGTTCTTGAGAATCCAAAGAAGCGTCGTAAAATGTACGACCTGTCTAATCTGGAGGCGATCTACAAGCCTTTGAGGGAGCTGTCCTCAGCGGAGAGCATGCTGACCAGCACGAAGTCCGAGTCGAGGCAAGTGAGAAGCCAGACAAAGTACGCGAAGTCTCCACCTGGTGAGGCGTCATTGCTTTTGGAAACTCCGTACTTTAAGAAGACCACGGAGGACAATCCGGATTCAGCTGAGGGCGCAGGTGCAGAGAAACCCGCCATCTCGCTACACGGGATCTTAAAGGGCGCCCAGAAGGCGTCAGCCGAAGAAAGCGCGCATGTCAGGGGTGTTTCTGTTGAATCGGACAAGAAGGAGAAGAGGGAAGCGGAGGAAGAGAAGAGCATTCGATTCGTTCTACCCACCATCGAAGACGAATCCGACGAGCCGATGGACGTGCAGGATTCCAGAACGGACGACTCAGAGGACAGGGATCTGGTGGAGAAGCCGTCACCGCGCAGGTATGCTGGACCGTCCAAGAGGAAGGCGCTCAGGTCGGCCGCCGTAAGTGTCGGCAGTGAAGGAAGTCGAAAATCGCCTGGACGGATTAGCTCCAGTGAGGAACCAGAAGAACAGCTTCCTCGGGAAACTTCTAAGAAGGATGTCTGTGTGGAAGGGGATAGTGGCAACTCGTACAATTATCATTCCAACGTGTCGGTCGCGGTAGAGGTTGGCCAGGAGCAAGACAGTAAAGAGGAGTGTATCTCGGAGAAAGAAATTCAAGAGGCGACTCCCACACAGACGGCTGAGATGGAACGGCCGAAAGCTCTGAAAGTAGGTCTTGCACGGCCGGCTTTAGTCAGATCAAGAACACCCCTGCGAGCTGCAAAGGCCGTGGATCCAGAAGCTAAGGTCCCAGTAAGCAGAGAGCTGCCTAAAGCTAAGGCACCGGAGAGCAGTGAGTTGCATGAAGCTCCTAAAGCAATCTTAAACCCCAGCGTCAGTTTAGCTCCAGTGGCGTGTTCAGTTTCACTAAAAAGAATGTCTGACGAGCAAAGGTCAGAAAAGGTCGAGAGCACTGAGCAACCACCTCCGCAGGGATCAACTTTAACGCCTGACCCCACGGGAAGTGTGCGAATAATTCCAATACTTCTCGTCGACGAGAACAAGCAGCCACCCACTGATGAACAGGTAGAAGCAAAAACCACTGAGGACAGCTCGATGAAAAACCCCAAGCGGGCTCTGTCGGAGAGTTCCGACGACCAAGCAACCGAGTCCCTCCAACGAAGTGCAAAGCAACTGAAGGGAAGAGCCGGCATACACAGCCGCTCAAATGAAAGCAGAGCCGCGCAACAGTCCGCTGAATCGAAAGAGTCAGCAAACCCCATCTCCCTCAGAACCGAAACGATGTTTGGGTTCGAGCCGCATGTGTCATCTTCAAGGGTCTGTGCAACAGAGTCCAGATTTCGATTTACCGTCGGCGAATCGGTTAGTGCGGAAAAGAAATTCTCCAAGGAAACGTTTGCCGAACATTCAACCGTTGTTGGTGGCTTGACATATTTGCCCACCCTTGAGGCATCCGAACAAGTGACCGAAACCAGAAGTGTAACAGTTCCGTCCGGACAGCGAATGATGGACACAACCGTCGACATGACAATGTACGATACAATGGCATTCGAGCACAGCAATGCACCACCGTGCAGTGAGAGCTCGAGCAGCGTAGACGAGCCCATTGACGGCCGGTACATTGAGGATGAGGAGGATTATACAAATTCAGAGTTCAATGTGCCACAAAATGCAAACGAAGAGAACGATGACAATGATTCGGTTATCTTACTATCGTCTCGTAGTAGCAGCAGTTCCACATACTACGGCGATGCCATGGAAGATGGCAAAGCAATTGCACCGACAGAGGGGCACATTATAATTGACGATGAGGACGACGACAGCGACAGCGATGGCGTGCATATTGTCGACAGGTATAGCGCTAGTTCGGATCCCAGCAACTCGTATTCCAATCAGTTTTCTGAAGGTATGCACCCGTGCTTATGTGAGGGGATCATCTCTGCATACTGACAATTTTTTTTTTTTTTTTGCAGTAACCCGGACTAGCACGAGTTGCTCGCTGGAAAGCAATTCCATTCCCATTGATGACGTTGATAATACAGTTAGTATCCCGTCATACAAGGAAGTTGACGTTGTCGAAGACTATGAGGAAAGCTCGAAGGATTACGATTCCCGCGACATGGCGCCCGTCCATGCGGAGGAAGTGATGGAGTCACTGACAGGTAGGCTTTGAGATCGAAGTTGGGCGAGGGCTCATGTTTATTGTTTGTTCTGTCTTTAATGAAATGCTGTGTGTCAACAACTTCTTGCTTCAATGTAAGGTTCGATATTTTCAGTGGAAGAAGATTCGGAGGAAAATGAGGAACCGAAGGAGACAGCACCAGAAGCAGTTGTCGTACCCGTGAATGAGGATGAAATAGTTCCTCCTGAAAGAGCAGACGAGCAGATCAAGGATCCTCCTCAACCAGAAACACAAGCCGAGCCAGGAGAGAAAGAAGCTGAAGTCCCTCATGAGGCCACCGCGGAGGTGAAGGATCAAAAGAAAGATGAACAAGTCGAGTCAGTGTCCAATGTTCAGGCAGAACCCACCGAGAGCAATCCTCCCAAGAAGGACGCTGTGATCGAATCAGTCTCATCAGAGAAAGTTGTTGAAGTTGAAATAGTCGCTGAAGAGAAGGTTCCCGAAACTCCATCACAAGCAATAACAAGCGAAGCATCCACCGAAGAAGTTAAGGAATCAGAACCACCGACAGAGGATACGAAAAAATCTGAGGAACCCGCAACAGTGAATGAGATCAGAGAAGAATCTGCAAAGCGTTTGGAAAAAATGGATGAATCTGAAGATGTCGTAAAAGAGAACCCACCCGTCGAGCGAGTTACAGAATCTGTAGCTGAACTATCAACACCTAATGAGCCCGAGGCATCACTTACACCCACAGTCGGACGCCGAAGGTCATCTTCATTTTCCAAGGCAAACCCAACAGCCTCAGACATTGCGGATTCACCCTACAGCCGCAGACTTTCAAGAGGCGGCTCGATGCCACCATCTTCCGCCAGTCAAATTGTCACCCGCAGACGGTCGATGCTCTTGGAGAAGCTCGAAGAGCAACCAACCCCCGACTCGCCATCGAGTAGAACTCGTTCCAGACTCCGTGCGGAGTCAATTGACGGTGAGCTCGATAGCCCGTCGGTGTCCAGTGTGAAACGTACCAGATTATCGTCAATTTCCAGCGTTACATCGGTCGACAACCCACAGACGCCGAAATCTCGTCGTCGGAGCAGTATGTCGGTGGATAAGGAGCTCACCACTACACCAAAGACGCCCCGTACAGCTCGTGGCAGAAGTGTAACTGCAGACGAAGGTGCCGCCGCTACGCCGATTAAAACACCGCGTCGGCTGTCAACCACAAAGCGAGAGAAACCATCCCCCAATCAGTCGATACTTGAAGATGAGCCCGAAAAGGAACCCGAACCAACGCGAACCGATGAGTTCATGTCTTCGCGAAGGTTAACCCGAACACAGTTGGCAACCTTGGAGAAATCCGCCGCGCTGGAAAAGCAGTTTGCCCAATCACCGGTTAGAGTTACAAGGCGTAGTACATCCAGAGCCAGTGAGAAGGAATCACCTCCAGATGTGAAGGGAAGCGACAACGAATCGATTTCCTCCCGCACCAGCCACCTTTCCAACGCCTCCCGAAGGATTACCAGGAGTGCCGCTCTAAGGGTATGTGTATTCTCCAGCCTCCCTGGTCTTATATTTCATTGTTTGCATTTTAAAGGAGAACATCGATGACGACGTTGGAAGCGTCGCCAGCTCCACTGACAGCACTAAGAAGAGAAAGAAGAGAGGAAAGGAAGCAACATCGCCGATCGCCCTATCAGCAATTCCCGAGGAAGACCCATCAGGTAAGTCCCTAGAAGTGAGCGACGGCAACACGGTCAATACTGAATCTCATCTTTCAGGATCTGAGAAAAGCCTCCCAACCAGCGAAACATCAAAAAAATCAAGGCGTCCCAAGAAATAAATATCAGCGGCAGTCAGCAGTGAGCACGAAACATGCATTCTGGAAGACTAAGTCTTGGGTACACCGCACGTAGGTCGTAGTTATTTTTGTTGTAATTCAAATGCGTAAATAAACATTAGCACGTTACATAAACTATGTTTTAGTTTCACTTTTGATTCATTTTCGGGTGCTAGAAGTAAATTGGCCATTGAACAACTGCCTTTTTGGTTTTCTGAGAAGCTAGCCCTTCGGATTCGGCATAGGGCTGTAGGTCCACTACAGTAAAAACAAAAAGACTGAGCAATCTCCCCATGTAACTGCAGTTAGGTCATACATCGCGGTCCTGGCTAGTAATCATGCTCTAGATTGTGAGACCGCTTCTTAGCGGGCTTCAGCTCTTCTTAGTGTACTCTGCATGCTTGCTATGAGGAAGCAGAACTCTGTCCAGTCGCCCTCCGATCTCGTCATGTAGCACACGAGTTACTCCGGATTAGGTAAGCTCGATCTGCCTGGTGCGAAGTGTGTACACTGTACAGCTGTACAACACTGCACACTCTACGTGCTTATTCGTGTCTAGACATTAGGGTCATTTCCCGACAGAAACTGCGTAATGCAAACAGTTCCCTTTTTTTCTACCGCTCATTCCTCCGTAGTTATTTTTTCTGCCTCCTGACGATTCGGTAGCCGCCCAATGTACATATCTGGCACTCTCTTGATAGCTTTCAATGTGAACCGGCTACAACGCATGCGACAGTCATCTCAGAAATGGCTTGGAAAACGCTGGTGGCTCTGATTGCACAGAGCCTGTACGCCGCCCACAGGTTCCTCGTGCACTTATGGTAGTTATTGCCAGTGTGACACCCCGAACCGGAGCAGCGTACAGGATCAGTGAGTTGATCACTTTAGACTGCAGGATGCTATGAATACGCCAGTCGGAAGCGTTTAGGGTAGTGCTACTTGCAACAGGGATGCCTTCTTACTGAAGTACACAATGTGGGCTTTAAAGCGAAGTCCGTTGTCATTCATGTCACTAAGAAACTCTTACCGTCTCAGTCTTGTGAGCAGCTAGTTCTAGACCTGCAGACTGCAGCCAATTTTTTTGTCTAGAGACTCCAATTCGCGGCTTGCAGCGATGTCATCAGCAACGTCTATCACTTTGACAACATCTGGTAGCGACAGCCAAAATTGCCGCCATATATTATGATGTTCGATAGGACAGATCAAAGAACAGACCTTCGTGCGACTCCTGCGGAAACGTCCTCGTCACGGTGATAGCTTAGCATCACGCCCTCGTCGTGGTGTACTTTCTAACGATCTCGCGGTAATTCGCCGCGTTGAATGCGTTTTTAACCTCAAGTGTAACCACTTCTTCCCCGTGGCTCAACTGCTGTATTTTCTACCACCTTTGTGGTATCGACGGTAGAAACCGAAACTAAAACCGTATGGCTGTTCTGACATGGTTCCATTTGGCTAAGCCAACGTAAGTAGCCTACCATATACGTGTGATGCGCCAGTCTCTTTCCAAGCGTGTTGAAAATGGCAATATATTGATGATGGATCTCCATTCTCCAGGTGGTCCTTCATAGCCTGCCTCACTTAACTCCCCCACAAGACCAATGGTTCTTGTACGAGCCATAATGCTATCAAGAACTCAGACATCTCCGCATATTTGATGTTTCAACATTCAGACTTTGGAGAGAATAGCGTGTTCTTAGAAATGTAATGGCGCTGATTGCACGGAGTCTGTCGTACAAGTACTACAAAATATGTTTATCAACATCTTGGAGAATGGATCACAACGATATAGTCAATGACTTCCACTTCATCCTCTATGGTATTCGTCAATTTCGAAGCAGTTTTCCACATTATAAATAGAGAGTTCATTTGCATCGCCTCGGGCAGCACAAGAAGCGCTACAAACGTTTGTGAACCGGTACGTTCGAAATAAACTAAAGATTTTCTGGGCGATCAGAGAACCGATATAGGCACCACTATTTAAATGCGAAAGTGGCAATGGATTGCACATACCCCTCGACAGTTGCACACTATGCAGTGGAACCCGCTAACCCAAGAAGCCTGAAAAGCGGGCAGACTAAGAGTACCACCTCATGTCGTTAAATTCACACCCACGTGAACATTAAAGTCACCCATCAGCATAGACGAATTTATTTCAGCTATCCTAAGCGGCCCCCGCGTGCTCTGATTTGGTACATAACCATGCACTAAAGCCAAAGATGACCGTTCAAGACTGAGCTTCAAGATCCCAACTCTAACTCCCAACGGTATCCACAACAATACCCTGCCTGCCAGCCTGCTACTTGTGAGTATCCCCACTCCTGCCTGTGCAGACATTTAAGGTGCAACTCCTGACATTCTTCCACCCCGTGGAACATGTTACAGTTCTAAAAGCTCAAGCCCATCGAATCCGATGATTCGGTGAAGACACACCCACGATATCTATCAGCTTGGTGGACTAGATCGAGGTTATTTGATGTGAGCGATGAGACGTTCCATATGGGCTCTTCGTCCTCAACCCTAATCCTGATTCGATGCCGTTGTCCGTTGCCCGCTACTCTCCGCATGCACTGGTAAGTACATAAGGCGATTCTCTCACACCCCGTAATGGATAACAAGGACATTGTCGGGTTGCTCGCACATTCTTCGAGCAAAGCCCAACCGGCCGCCGAAAAGGCCGGCCATCAGACGCTTACATACTGCCACCAAACAGGCCTGGCTCCAAGTGGTGCCAGTTTTGTTCTCCTTGTCATGCGGAGGGTTGCGCATCTTTAACCAGATTCGGGCTGTGTGATAAATTTGTACACGCTAAACCTGTTTCCCCCGGGGAGGGACTAAGCGTTACAAGTTCATAGACACGTATGCCTGCTGTATAAGGAGATGAATCGCATACCCTCACTCCTTGGTGAGCACCAAAATCAACATAAATATTGAGACCAAAAGACCACCGACGCATTCCATTGGCGATATACCATACTTAGCGCCTGGATCCAAGCTTTAGAAATGGTGCAGAGTTCTGGAATTCTCTTGGCGGGACAAGGCTGAAGCTGAAATGTATGGAGTTCTGAACAGAGTGCGGTTGTTATCCGCCAGAGTCCTCGCTTGTCAGTCGTCAGCGGTATAATAATAATATGGATGAAGCTACAGCTCGTAGATGGTAATTGTCTAGCCTTTCAGCAACCACTCGTGTTGTGCGTGCTTTTATTCTCTCACGCGTGAAAGGGACCTGCAGTGTTATGCTGTCTCTGAACGGCCAAGTTTGAGAAGCTTATTCTAGTCAGAAGTACTCTTTGAGCAGTGACTTGAAAGAGCCATGAAAATTATTTTTGTCGTACAGGCCACATACCCAGAACGCCACGGGCCACCACAGTCCTCAACACTTTATCAATTCAAAAATCAGCCCAGTAGTCTACACAGAATGTAAAGGTACCCCGTAGTTCATGTTCCCCCGTCAAAATTGCAGATCCAAACATTGGCACATGTGAACCGTTGCATATGCCCCGTGCAATTTTGTGCTCAAATTAACACATTTTCGCAAAACGAAAGACAAGGCCAACTCGGCGATCTCCGATGGCTAGAATGCTTAGCCGACCTGTGAATACAGCACTCGTTCGTTTTTATCATGTCTCTCTTATCCGGTTACAGCGCTTCTCTGTCCCTGACAATGGCTGCTTGAGGGTGGCATTGAAACGCCGCTCGCTTGAGCTCACTTTTGCCAGTTCCAGCATTTGCACATTTTCCATGCAGTTCAGTGTTCTTTTGCCTCTCGATTGCGAAAGATTTCATCGCTTGCCGTACAAAAAATGTGCTGCAGATACGTTTTTATGAGCTGTCTGCTCTTGGTCTTCGCCCTCAGGTATGTAAGTGCATTCAGATTGAGTTTTACCTGTTTCACTGGGCCCCCTTGCAGCGTTGCCTCGGCAAAAGATGCACCAACGGGGATCAAGCAATTGTCCCTCGGAAACAAGAACCGGATAAAGAGCAAGCATCTGGAGATGTGGGATATTGTTCAGAGCATCAACGAACGCAAGGCAACACTTGATAAAATCGCCAAGGCCCACAACCATCACACATACGACATGCAACTCGACGGCAGCGCGTATTTATTTCGAAAGCACAGGCCGCACTATCGCGCTAGCAGGGTGAACTCGGCCAGCTACAAGCGACAAAATTACAAAGTGAACGTCGAAATGAGCACGACGCTGCTCAACGAGGCCAGGAAGCTGTCAGAACTGGAAAAGGAGTGTCAGGATATAATATAATTCTGAAAGTGGCTTAGCTCTGGCTGGGGAGAGGTTTGTCTGAGGTGTTGTAAAATTGTTTGGAAAATAAAATGTTATTCATCGCTTGTAGTTGTGTGAGACATTTATACACCCCAACTAATTTTTGCACAAAGGTGGTTTTGCCGGCAATATCATCGGGTAATGAAGACACCGTCGAAGAATTTTAAAGGGATGACTATGGGATTGAGTCGTCCGTCCAACAAGGATGCAGTGCCACGAATAGTGTTCCCAGTTGTAGCTAGTTCTTACCTCCGACTTGTTGATTTTGCACGAGGAATAAAAATGATGCCTTGCCACAATCGACCCAAATATCAACATGAGCTAGTCTCTTGAGTGAGAGAGGGAGTGGCCAACGGTCGGGTCTGGAGGTCTTGCCATGGACAATCTTTGGATCGTGAAACGTTAAGTCGTTGGTAAGCTAGTGCCAGAGCTTTGAGTTTATTCGACATCTACTACTTTTTTTCTGTAATCTATATGTTTCCGAGGATTGTCAGAAGGTCTTTTCCCTTCTCTTTACTGAACGACTTTGCTGAAAGGTCGGTTAACCGCATCGGCGATCCTCGTCTTCTTTGAGTTCTTATGGGCCTCATCTTGTGATCTCCGGCTTTTGAACATTTATTATCAATGGGGGCTTCAGCTTTTTGACCATCTGTTGCAGATTTGCCTTTTATCTTGACAACCTTCGGTTTGATTTTCCGAGCGTTGCTAGCTGCACTCCCTTTAGATGAGAGTTCACCCATAATGGGATTGTTACCCCTCCATCCTCTGGGAGTTCGCTCGCCCAACGAAAGGTATTTATTTTCTTCTCTTCTGGGCATCTGGCCTATAGGCTACTGGCTGCAACTTGTTATTCCGAATGGCTCGCGGCTTGGATCGAAATTTCTCGTGGTAGGTCGGTTACTGTCTCTCGACCGTGGCAAGGGTATCCAAATTGAGTTCAGTTCAGTGGAGGCAGAATTGTTGCATGCCTGGCTAGTTGGACCATGTGCTTTGAACGAATTCGTGGCATGGCACTTATCACACGCGTATGAATGTTGAGGCGCTTCTGATGATAATTTACAGTCTGATACAAGCTGATCTGATCAACGGCTGTCTGACTGAATTCAAACAATAACTGATGACGGTCCAGGGTACGCTACTTCCAGTGATCAATACCAAGCTGTCTTACGTCCGCGATGACTTGATGTATGTGCTGGAGGTTCCTTGTCTACCGATTACATCTACATCCTGGTACAGCTTGCAGAGTGAGCCGTCATGTCTTGTCTTCCATTCTATTTTCTCGCTGTCGATCTTGACGTTGTGTCCCAGGTGGTATGTGACGGATAGATTCTAGATAACTGCTCCAGTCCTAAGAGTCCTCTACTCCGAACCAGTGGGACGAAGCAAAGAATGACACCCATTAAACCGGTGGGGCACTCAAGAGGGAAAGCACCTCAACCAACTTGGCATGCGAAGTTGGGGGCAGCTGGCTAATTAACGTGCCAGTTGGAGAGGCTTGTTGCCTGAGACAGGTTAACTCCGGACTATAAAACTCCCATTAAAAGAGAATAACCTTAAGACTTTCTCGCTTAGCCTGTTCTTCAATCGCCGCGATAGCTTCCACTGCGCAGTTTTGGGAACGCGCGTTGATATCAATGTCATCTGTGATAGTGCCCTCCGTGCTTACAGCTGCCCGCACCCGCACCAGTCCCAAATTGAAGAAATCTCACGACAGCGCAACATGTTTCAAATGTCTCAAAGATGCTCCTCCTCGTGCATCGCGTATTTAATAGAGTCGTGCGACACAAGCGAGATCCTGAATTGGGCCACCGCTTCGAACAATTCGTCAATGATGTCGAGTGCGGCTTCAAAATCGATTAAAATATCGATCTGAAACTCACTGGTCTTCTCCACGATTTGTCTCAGTCTGAAGATCTCATTTGTAGTGGATTTGCCATGTCGGAATCCGCACTGGCACTTGCCGATTAATGCGGTGCAAAACGAAGTTGTTGCTTCTGTAGTTCTTGCAAGAGATAGGAACGCCTATTTAGTGGATGCGGCATTTGGAGCTGTATTCGAGACGCGTCGTCATTTCAAAACCTGCAAAGGAGAACTGATGTTAAGAGAGCCGACTTCTTTACAGTTAGGCGGAACTTGGAATTTGGATTTCTTAGTTTCCTACCGTAGTTTTTTGTTTGCCCTAGACTCTTTGATATCCTTGAGGTGGGAGGTGGCGAGAGTCCTTTTTCAGTCGTACACGCTTTTCTCCTCCAGTCCTGTTGTCCGGAACTCTTCTTGCGCTGCTTTACCTCTTCGTTGCAGCGTCTTTTTGGTATGTTTCGTTGGTTGAGCATTTCTATCGATCGCATACCACGGGTGTTTTTTTGTCGACGATACCTATTTGATGGCCGAGGGGAAATGCAACCACAGCGTTGGCGTTTATGTTCGACGCATGTAAAAATAACGGAGACCCAGACAAAAGTCCTCTTCTTTGTTTGCTAGTTTAGCTTTCTGACGTTGGACGGATCTTGATCTCTTAATCGTTCTGCTATCAGGATGTGGTAGGAGTCGACGTTTGCCCCCCTCATTGTTCGAAGATCTAAAATATTTCTCGCGTGTCTTGCACATAGACGTTTTGGTTAGTGGTTTAACCGTCCAAAGATCGGGATATTACTTTGGGGATTCTTTTCCGGACGAGCATACGTTTTTAAATGGTCCCTCTATGCCTAGAAAGATGTGTTCCCTAAAGGGAACTGATTTTTATATGAGTCGTGCCCGTGATTGTACAGCCATTTTCACAGACGTTGGGAGGCTGGGGTTGGCACTGCTCAATGTCACAGCGAAAGTAGACATCGATCAGTCTTCCTAAGTTCCCACTGAACTTTTCAGCAGGAATGAGTACTTACTTACTTGAGCTGGCGCTACAGTCCGTCGTGGACATGGGCCTCAACTAGCAAGCGTCTCCAGCCAGCTCGATTGGGTTCACAGACTTTCAGGGGCCCTAGCATTGGATCTTCACTCTTCTGCCAGTTTTCGTTTCTTTTCGTCGTTATATCCTTTCCACCCCACGCCAGCTATCCAGACGAAACCGAAAATCACTCGAAAAATGTTCCCCTTAAAGCAAGAACACCATCTTCCGCTTTTGACAAAGTCCGTGCCTCTGCGCCATATAGCAGGCCAGGGACAGTTTAGGTCTTATAGAGGATCACTTTGGTTGTTCAAGGAAGGGCTTTGCGTATCAATTATTTTCGGAGCAAAAGATGTTCTTCGTTTTATTTCAGCACTGGTGTCATTGCCAGAATTGATAGCGGTTCGTAAAAAGACAAGGTCTTTAAATATTAAAAAAAATAATATATTTAATATTTAATGTATATTAAATATTTCAAAGCGTTATCTGTCTATCGTAGTGTCCTGTCCAAGCCATCGGTGTTGGTAATCCTTTCTCGTTGACAGCAGGACAGTAGGAATAAGTAGACCCTTACAAACCGACCCGTCCTCCTTAACGGAGATCGAAGCGAACAAACAGATAATTAAATTACAATCTCGACGTGATTTGCATATCAAAATTTATTACCATAATGGATGCTGCATGCATATGTACATCAAGTCAGAGTCCTTAAGATCTGAGTTCCTAAACAGTACTCACTATGTCCTACTATCTACGCGTATTATAAATAATTCATACAAAACTACTAAAAATAGTGAATCGATTGTTTTTTTTTTACAAGTGAATACCTAACAAAAGAAGACGAGACTTAAGACTGAAAGCAAATTAGGCAGGTTGCACACAATCACACACAGAAAACAGGGGAAAGCAGCAGCGCAATGTAACTCTTGGAGGATACCCTTCTGCATAAAACTATATTGACAACACATCAGGTACATAGTATAAGAGCTTGGAAACACACATTCGGTCTTAGTCTAGGGCAAGATTAACTTAGATGTCTAAAATGTACACTCGAAGACTACAGACTACGGACTACGGACTACACTAAGGTGGACAGCTCGTGCTGCGATGTACTCGTGACGTTGCTCATGTCGAGCGTTTGCGGCAGGCCAGGGCTGACAGATCCGCTGGCTTCACGGCCGCCAATAGGAACACATCCATTCGAGGGCACCTTTGGCGTGGGCGGTGTGGCGGTCGACGGGCGTATGGAGTATCCGGCCGCGCACGAATGATTGAAACTGCCGTGCGAATGATTCGGCGAGAGCGGTGTCACCGAGGTGGGATGTATCGTAGCGTTCGAATGGCTTGTCGAATTCAGATTAATGTGATTCGACGTCGACGACTGGTTCAGGAATTGCACGGGCGGCGTGATGGCACTCAGAGCGGACATGTTCAGCGAGTGGTTGCGGACGCAAATTGTCTTCTCCTTCTGCCACACGAAGACATTGTGCACCATTGCCCCGCCACAGAAGACAATACCAATGCCAATCAGAACGCTCGTGATTATGGCTGGGGTCGAGTGGAACTGCGTGAATGTGTAGAGGATTATCCCTGCAATGAAAGAGCGCGTGTAAGAGGGGCGCGCACGAGTGGGGAAATGCGACACACACTTACCTGTGAGGAATATCGGTATGGATATGAAGAAACCACCAACGGCACAGACGCGACTCACACTGGACTTCTGCAAGTACTTATTGCTCCTGTAACAAAAGCTGAGTTTTAAATAGTTCCGCTGCTGCACCCGAGGGCAGACGTGCAAATATTTACCGGCCACTTGCTGCCGATCCCCGGATCAGCTTCACGGCGAACAGAAATTGAATGGCACAGACTAGCAGGCAGCACAGGTTGAGCGACAGCGACAGAGCACACAGCGCAAGGGTGACATCGTACACGATGATGTAGTCCTCCGACGTGGCCGGGCCTGGTGGCTGCAGGGGAAGCTCCCTCCCGCCGGGCGATATTTTCAGCAAGAAAATAAGCGAGAGCAGCGCCAGCAACAGAGAAACTGAAACGAAAAACCGCTCAAGGACAAGGCATGCAAAGACGAGTTTCGCGGGACCTACCCAAGCACAGAAGACCCAAGCTGGTGAGCGCTTCGCGCACTCCCGGTCCCTGCTTAGAGTGGTAGCTTAGGTTGAAGTTGTTGCAGCTGCTGTAGGGGTTGTTGCAGCCGTTGGCCGGCAGTAGGTTGAGATTGTTGCTAATGCTTGTCGGCGTGGTTGGGGCAATATTCAGCAGGTTTGTTAACCTCGGTCCGCCGTTTGCGATGCCTTTCGGCGTTATTGACGATGAGGATAGCGTGGAGATGTTCAGCGGCTGTGGCGGCCTTGTGTGCAGGCCCCTGGTGTGTGGACGAGGTTGCCCTGGTGGTTGTATTGGTGGCATATGTTTCAACATTTGTTTGATTATTCGATTACTTTCGTCGGCTTGTTTCGTTCTCTAATAATCATTTTTATCGAAGTACGTTTGATATACGTCAGTTTTTGAATCATTTTTTTGTTGTTTCGTTTCGAAGATACTCGCTAAGAGCTCATTGCATCTGAAAGAAAAAAAAAGGAAACTAGTTATCGATCGGCGTTGGAGACTGTAAAGGCTGGTGTGTGGGAAAAAAGTGAATCTGTCTGAACGCTGCACCGCGCCTCTCTTCAAACATGTCAAGGATTGTGGAGGGCAATAAAAGACCAATTAACAGAAGACATAAACAACAGACACCCGATGGGACGCCATAAAATCGGTGAGCTTATGCCCTTTCATCGGAATTTCCAAATCAAACACGCGTGCCACAGTTAATGGTCTGGTTCGGGTCAGTGGGACGGAGGAGTGGTTCATTTGAATGTTGTCGGCATTGCATTGAAATAACTTACGATTGCTGGTGTTGGGAGACTGTTTTCTTTTAGTTTATCACTTGAACTCGCTGTATGTCCTTCTCCTGAGCACCACGCCACGAAAATGAATGAAATCAATCCCTAACCTCATGCAGCCCATCGGACGGACATAACACACGGCACCATGGATACCACAAAACCCGATTGATTCCTTTATTTCATTCTTTTACTCGTTTTTCTTTCTTTTTTTTTTTGTTACAACCGCATTGGTTTGAGGGAATTGGATTCTATCTCACTAGTTAGAATATGATGCATAGCATTTACAGCTATGCACTAGCAGCAGTAGCAACAAACTTCGCTGGAGATGATGGGCGCCGGTGGTTTTACAAGTGCAACGTTTTTACATGGGAAACCGCAGAATGTAGCGAGCAAGTGGAGGAAAGTGGAGAAAGAAAATGCTCGAACGATGCTTTCATGCAGTTGTAAGGTGTACTGCATTTAATTCTCATCATGGGGTTAGTGCCTGTTCTTGGAGGGCACAAGAAAAGCGGTGAAACGGTGGCGGTTTCTTGTGTTTGGTTGGTTATGTTTTTTTCGATTAGCATGCGTTCGTCGGTTTCTTGGGAGAGCGAATGATGCATTTACTATGATTGTGTCTCAACTGACGCGAATTAAGTTTTCTTCTTCTTTTTACGCTAAACTCTAGGCCGGAATCCCAGACTATAAGCAATTCTAGCGAGCGTGATCTTTGGCTAGCTGTGGCAGTGGGGTTATTTTCCTTATTTGTGAACCATCTTAGATACCATAGTTCGCTGTTTCCTCGTTGATCAGGCTCGGACTACTCACCGGGATGGTGGAACAAACTCTATGCAACTGTCTAGAGACATGTCGCTGTACAGCTTGAACAGTTCGTGGTCGAATTTTTCTTCTCAATATTCACTCACTATGTGAACGTCTAACATCGTCATGGACCAAATCTACACACTAAGGCTAGTCCTGGCGAAGGCGAACGAGTTTCAAATCGATACTCATCATCCGTTTATCGATTTCAAAGCCGCATACGACCGCTAGACGACCTCTAAGCCATTTCCGAATTTCGCCAAGTTTTCGTGTGATTTCTTCAATTTGGTACTGGAGAAGAGCGACGGGCAGGGCAGTAAGCACGGAAGGTACTATCTTCTGCAAGTCACAGATGACAATGACATCGTTTCAAGTTCCCAACACACCGAGCGGTAGTGAGAGCTTTCGCGCAGGTTGAAAAACAGGCGAAATGTGCTTGTCTTAAGGTTCTTCTTCTAATATCGTCCTTTTCCTCAGCCAGCAAGCAGGTGACACATCTTCAGTCAGCTGCCTGTTCGTCGAAATCTTTTCCACTTGTGTGCGTTAGCGGTTTCGTGGGAAGGAGTTTGTCTATCTCAGGGCAATGTCAACTTCGCAAATGATATCTTAGTGGAGATCCGTTGTAGAATCGTCCTTGGCAACTGGTGCCACTACGGTTTATCAAAACCCCCAACTATTTTTCAATGGCAACCCGAACGGTCAAGTTTGAGAAGCTTTTTCTAGACATACATACTCTCTTAGCATTGTCAGTGAAAAATAGTTTGAGCCGTGAATATTATTTTTATCGCACAGAGGGATTTGAACCAGGGATTGAACCTATGACGTCGAGGCTTATTGCGTGGGGGTCGCAAAAGTGCAGAGCTGATTCTTGGTGCCTTTGAAAGAAAAATTCTACGTCGGAAGAACGGTACGTCTGCGCTAGAATTTGGGTGTAAGTCCATCGACTACAGTGGCTCGGCCACATCAAGCGCATGGACAACAGCGCTCCAGAGAAGAGGATCTTCGATTCCGATCCTCTTGTTTCCAGAAGAAGACGATGACGGTATGGCCTGTATAAGTACCAAGTCATCATGGACGTAGGACAGCCTAGTCCTGAGGACTGGAAGCAGTGTACCCAGTATCAGTTTTTGGGGGAAGATAGCTGTTGCTTAGGCTCAAACCCTCCATGGGCCGCCGGTCTTATAAGTAAGTAAGATGCGCTCAAAGCACACAAACCCAATTTCATCCGCTTTTGAAAGTGTCTGCTCCTATAGCCGAGGAATTCAATGCGTTGCAGAAAGTCAGCTTGGTTCTTTGAGAAAGCGCTCTACTACTCAATTGTTCTGTAAATCTAAAGAAAGAGTGGTTGACAATGTTGGTGTTAGTACTTTTCACCGGGAAGCCGAAAACATTAAAGTCCTCGACGTGGAACTAATAGACACCAATCGCAAGGTTTTGCTTACGGAAACGAGGACCGCATGCACGCCTCATCCACCCTCAAGCACGTTTTATTCGCTTCCGCTTTAATGAAAGATAGAGCCCTGACGTGCTTCTGTGTCGTTGAGACGCTATTCCACGAATACGAGCTGCCGAGATGAGCTCTTGTGCTAATTATTCGACAGGATGGGGTGAAAAACATGGCAGTACGCGAGGGACTAACTGTTGAACAGTTGTAAACAGAAAGGGTGCATTTACAGTGATCACGTCAGATATGATCTTGTACGCTATGTTCCAAAGACTGACGCCACTGTAGTTGGTGCAGTTAGGAAGATCTAAGCTAAAAGACGAAAAAGCCTTTGAAATCGTACCAAATGGAAAGCGGTGGGATATTTGTTCGCATTACAAAACTGAACGGATGTTCAGTTCACAGAAACAGGACGAATTAAGCCAACAATTTAAACTTGGCTTCAGGTTCTGTTGAACGTAAGTGAGTCAGTTGTGACAATGGAATTGTCATATCCAGAAGTAAATTCAAGCAAGTAAAAAGAATCGTCCACCCGTCCCCAAATAAGCTCTGGAATGTCTGATTAAGCAATCTGAATTTGCAAAGTTGCCCAATCCAGTTGAGCTTCTTTCCTTTCTCTGTTCATTTTACCTTTCTCCATATCTTCTACCCACCTTCTGTCTTTCTTTCTTTTATCCTATTAACAGGCCTAGAAATAAAACAGATTTAATGTTGTTATACTCGACGGCTACTAAGAGCGTTTAATGACTTTAGAGAGAACTAAACTTAATTTATTCGCACGTTTGCGTCAAACGACTTAAGGTATTTGCAAATTATGTGACTGACATTAAGTTTGAGCTCTGTCTACATAAAATCACATCAAGTGTGTTTTTTATGCATTATTCTAGGCAGCTTCTTTGAAGAATGTCTAGTGCCATCACTAGGATACAGAAAAAACCTCTGTGCCGGTCTGCATAAAATGAAATGCTTTTACGTACGTTCCTGCTTGTGTGAATAACATTTCTCTTGTTTTTTAAAAGAGAGTAATGTGTGCATACTCTAACAAGTTTTCTAACATTTAACAAGTCATGCACAGAAACTCAGCGTCGGCAATCACAGTGCTCAGCACTACGCCCACTTCTAGGTGTAAGGTCAACGTAGCCCACGCAATTACATCAATTCTGATTGACTACCAGATGGACTCAAATATACCAGCTTCATGAATAAAACATAACCATTGTAACCCAATTCTACGCAAAGCCTATACAAATTGACAGAAAACACATTTAAGGTCCAAATAATCCAGAATTCTTGGTTTTTCGCACTCCTTACGTGGTCGTTGGCCAGCTTCTAATCGTAGCCGCCACTGTTTTCACGGATTTATTGTCATTGACAGACGAGCGCCCGGCGATTCAGAAAGGGCATCTTTACCACAATCAATAAAATGTAGGCGACGTGGCCTAAGCGGGGCTTAATTAACAATCTCCTTGTTCACAAAATGTCTCGTCTCCACACGAAGAACATATCACACAAATCTCTTGCTTAAATCTGCATAAAATTAACAAGCCCCCAACCAATTCCTAGTCAACCCGACGGCACTACGTTATGTTACCGTCTCATTCCTGCATTCCTTCCCGAAGTTGAAAGTAAATTGACCCGTTGGCAATCACCAGGCAGAAGGCTTGACCGCAGTTTGTGCAACAATGTGTTTGAAATGACCCAGCAAGTACCTCTGTACGTTCCGTTTGATAGGTTTGTTAGTAGAAAAAAGGGAATTCAAACTAGAATACCTTGCGAAAGCCCATAAAATAAATTTAGACTTTGTAGGTCAAAAGCCCTATATTCGAATAATAGTCAATAAAATAACTGATTTAGAAACAGGTAGGGTCCATCGACCTGTATGTCCGCTCGTAGGGCTTTTGAGGTTAATATAGCACGCGCTTTGAATTGGGTTCAAATAAGCTTGCAGAATAGACATAATTAAACCCTTTTTCAAGAATAATTGATTAGCTGAACTGAACTGACACGTTTGTAGCTTTTAACGTAAGACAATTCTTTGGTCATTATCTGCAAGTTCCCAGAGTTCTTTACGTCAGGTGGAGTTCAACGAGTAGGGAAGTCGATGTATCTACTGCACTTTTGTTGTAAAGACGAAGCAAATATCCTGTAACAAGATGGACCAACGTGGTGGCCCGTGGCGTTGTGTGAATGTGCGTCGACCCCAACCTCGACGTCGTAAGGGGGCGATAACATTAATTTTCACGGCCCCACCTCTTTCGAGTCAATGCTCAAAGATTACTTCTGACTTCTAGAAAAGGCTTCTCAAACTTCATCGTTCGGAGACGGCATAAAACTGCAGGTCTCTTCCAGTCGTGATAGCACGCACAACACGAGTGGTTGCTGAGAAGCTAGGCCCTGGTCCTCTATGACCTGTAGCGCCACCCATATAGTATTATATTAACAAGATGGACCAAGACGGCCATCCCTGCTCGTCCTTGTACTTCTGGGAAGACTTCTGATTTCGTAAACAATTGGAAATCTCTAACCTCTTTCTTAGAGCCGGTACATAGTCCGAGGCTTAGTCGGACTTCCCCATTACCTCAAACAATTAATAACCAACGCCACCACGATGCAAAGATCTGTAGGGAACCCGCTGGAAGTCCAACAACAACTAAACCCCGCCCGACTCTCTTTTATCTACTACTGCTGTAGAGACGATTTAACTAGCCTCCATGGTCGCAGAGTCACTTAGGCCAGCCTTTCTACTGCCACGTGGGCTAATCAACAAGGGGTCATCGTGATTACTATGACGATGGCCAGTTTTGTCAGTGAAATGCATTATTGATTTGACCGGTGTTTTACTGAGGTCACTTAGACAATCGATTGTGGCGTGTGCAGGTTAGCTAGAGAAGACGTGTTGGATATCCCCTCTGCTCCTTCTTCATATAGGCAGCTACTGTAGATTCGGCAGCGACTCCTACTTAATCCAACCCATATCAGCTACCACTCTTCACATTCCTCGATGCAATTGAATATTAGCTGTGATTGATTGTAAATGCGACTAGATGTGGCATGGCGTTTAGTTATTTTTCACAAGCCCAAGATCCGTTAAATTGGACGTGTACTCGTAGAGTGCATTTGTTGCCGTCTCCAATGTTGAGTGGAAGCTCTAAATTCTAAAGCTGGTTTCGAATAACAAGGTGGTTGCAGGATTCATCTGCAAAAATAGTCGCATCTTTTTGATTAATTCACTAAATTAGGTAAGGCCAGTTGCCGCGAAAAGGATAGGACTTCCTGCTTTTTCTAAAAAAACACCCAACAACTTTGTAAAATTAATCATGCCGATTATGGAATCCTGCGGATCGATTGCAGAAGGAGTAGCTCGAATCCGCAATCGAAATTCGACCCTATTATAGAATCCGTTAGATGAACTACATTATCGGTCCGCAAAACCTTCTTATCGACCCCTTCTGTTTTCTGTCAATTTTTAATTTTTCTGATTCAATTGTTCTGAAAAGTAGTTATTGAAATAGTGAAAAAAGTATATGTACATACATATTATATTGAAATATTCAGAAGAGCAAGAAAATGATTTTGATATTCGTTTTGAAATCCGAAGGTCATAGCTCAAAAGAAGCGTCCTTTCGGTCTTTATATATGAGCAAAGAGCGTTAGGTGCCAACTAAGTCGATAAAATGTCACCATGTAACAGATATAGGCGTTTTTTTTACAATTTCTCATTTCAGGCGACATTCCCAGACACTTTTTGTCCATCTGCCAATAGTTGTACTGCTATGGTTCATAGCTCAAAGGAAGCGTCCCTTCATTCTTATGCGTGAACAGCGTTAGTTGTCAACTATGTCGTTTAAATGGCGCCGTATACCAGATATAGGCGATTTTTCACAATTAATCATTCCAGGTCACGTTCTCCTACAATTTTTTTCTCTTGTAGTGGTCAGCAACGCTCCATCATTGCTTTCTCCAAATCCGCAAATCACATGGTTCGAATTGAAGACGTCACAAAATGTATGAAGTGCGGATGAGGCATTTTTTTCGCACTACTTCGCCGACATCCGCTCACCTTCTGGATTGCGTTTTTGAATATAATAGGCAAATATGCGGAAAATTTCCCTCCGCAGTCAATCCGCCGGATTCCATAATCAGCGTGAATATTTTTATTTTAACACCAAATAATTCACTGCTGATCAGTAACCACGAAGCACAAAAGAGTTTTGTTCACTTTTACCTTGATGGTGTTCATATACATTTCTCCTAAGTAAATATTTTGAAAATTTAGGGGTGAATGTAAACAATCTATTTGATGTCATCTTCGGCGGTTTATCTAGACTGCAAGCGGTGGAAAGAAGGAATCTCCAGAAAAAAATGCGTCCAGATAGTCACTGCACGATATCATTAACAGCGCATTGCACATCATTTGTGTTCTTCAATGGGCTGCCGACTAACATACACAGGTTCGTGGCAGAAATGCTCTCAGAAAAGGTTTTAAATTACCCCATATGATACGGGGTTGGTGAATGTAGACATCAAAATACTAGACGAATCCTCAACGAATCGAATACTAGGGTATTCATTCACATTCTTAATTTGATAAATATAGTACCCAACTTTTTAGTACAAATACCTTCACACACAAATTTAAGAAAAAAACTCTCGAAACTGTTTTCTTTTGCGACTGACTCGTCACCAACGAGTTAGTTTTGTATATGTTCTTAACCTACATCACCAATTACGCACTGACCCTATCTGTTCCCGGACCCCGGTCTTAAAAAGGGTCGTTTTACTTTAATTGCTACGGTTTTCTCTCAGAATATTCAGCAAATTCGAAGTTACCCGCTGTCGGACAGAAACAATCCACTCTACCGCCCTGCAACGCTTTCGTTCAGAATTTCGCCTCATCTCCCAGTGCGCGCAAATTCCCAACATTATTCATGCCACGTTATCGTGTTTGACACATGATTAACACCAAATGAATACCGCGATTTTCTGCACGTACTCTCGAGTAAAGAATTATTTAAATAAAATGATTTGATAATTTCAACACGTTTTCGCGGCGTTAGATACTCTGTAATAAATTTCAAATTGAACACTCGCTACCGCCTGCCAATTATGAACAAACAAATGCGCATTACCTGCTTAGAACATGAGACAAACGCTGTATTTGTATATTCTCTAGAGTACATCGAGGATTGTCTTGATAGTCGCAATGGACAGCTTGTGTACATGACTTTAAAGTCAATAGACACATGCATAGAAATTAAACGAAGAGCTCATCGCTGATCTAGTCTCTCGTGAGCCCGCGCGAGATTATGGGCAGTTAAATAAAGCCAGTAGTAATCGAGTAAGCAATTGTTTGGTTGTTATCTGCACCAACCACCTCATGCTGGGTCTGCCAACCGGTCCATGGAAAGGTATTTAAGGTTTTCCTCGTACGATGGGGCAGCACGTGCTCAAGCCATTGGAGGATAGCCCTTTACGCTTGAAGAAGCAGCAAGTAAGATGATGGCGATGGCATGCTTCACCTCGCAATACACTTCGGTTTCGAATTGACATTCAGCGAATCTCACTGAATGGCGATGGGCCATTCAACCAATGAGACATGAGGCGATGTCGGCTCAATTGGTTGATGTGCCACTTACCGATGTCATCGGACAAAATCTTTAAGATTTAGTCTCCTCTGGTACGTAGTTCGACTTAAAAATGCATGTGTTGGTAAACTGACCAAAATATATGGGATATGCTCCCTTCGGCCATCGCTTGCAGAGGAGGTGAACATTCCAATACAAGCGTTGAAGACAAATACATCTACGAACTTCGTTTTAATAGCTCACATCAGCTGAAAGGTAAATATTGTCTGAGTACAACTGATCTAAAACAAAAGATCTCCTTCGGCAAACTTAAGATGATATCGCTAGGATAGTGGCGGTCTGCTTGGGACCGGTAGGAAATCGTGGCATAAAACTAGGTATCTCAAACAACAGTTGTCGCTGTTGTAACTGTGTAGCTACAGACAGGGAGACCTGAACACATTCTTTTTGCTTCTGTCTTTTAGTAGACCCATCTTTAGCTGACTTGATGTTTAGTTGATGACATTTCTTTCAAGAACTAATGTCGTTCCGAAATTGTGGATTTAGAGAGATGTCAGTAATACACTCTATTTTCGCATCCAACACTCAAGACGGCTAGGTCCTACAGAAAGGATGGACACCACAGTTCCGGCCCGAAGAATTCTTTATTTCGACTCATTCGGTAAATGCAATATTGGACGTCCTTAACCATCAACTAGAGGCAGCGGACGAAAGATCGTGCTGGCTGGAGAGGCTTGTCGGTTGAGGTCCAGGCCCCGGTCCGGCCTGTACTGTAACGCCGAATAAAGATGAAGAACTACATTCAAAGCACCAGAGCTGCGTCGTTAAAAGGACACGTACTACCATTAACGTTCTTAACGAATCACTACTATTACCTACCTAGTTACCCTCGAAAGACCACAAGCCTGTGAGACTGTCGGAATAGTTTCTTCAGTTAATACAGAAGTCACCGCATCTTAATATATTGGCTCAACTTTTCTCTAGAAGCTGTGCCAATTGATGCAACGTATAGGAGTACCCCGTAATGCAGCCAGACTGACTGAAGACGCCCCTCTACGACAAAAAAAGTCCTTCGTACGTCCTATGCGGTAATGAGGTTTGAAGGAGACAACTCAAACAGAATCTGTACGGGTTGTATAGCGAAACGAAACAACCATCTAAGGTCGTGTCATCGAGCATCGTTCCGAAGAATTTAAGACTCCGTGCTAGCCATACGCAACAAAGGACATCATTTAATCAAAGGCCGTCAATTAAGATCGTACAAGCCCACAGTTTATGCTTAAATCGAAAGAAACGTGTGCCAAAAATTCGATAAGTTTCGATGTGACACAATGGCCTTCCAGAATGCGATTGCTGTTTATAACTTACGACGATTGCCATTTTACTCATAAACAAACAAAAACTGTTCTGCTCTTCTCACTATTTGAGCGTGCATTTTTTTTAGAAGTTCATAACCCCTCTAAAACATAACCGCTTTATTTTGTTTCATGTGCTTTGTAACCATATGTCGTCACTTCGTCTTTCGAAAGTGTCTACCCGTTCAGTCACATAAGAAATTTACTTGTCTTCCGGTTTTTTTTTTTGTCTTAACACCGACAGCACGTGAAGGTCTCCGGTCTCCGGTAATCTTTTTAAGACTCTAGCGGTGCGTAGGTCTCTTTCCGGTTTAGTTTAGCAATTGTTTTATCTTCCCCCTCTTTTCACCGGTTCAACAGATAGTGTTTGTTATCTGCCCACCGCACAGGGGAGAGACCGCACTAAAACATTCTAAATGAGTTGCGATAGCTCAAAAGCAACGGGCATACAATCAGTGTCAAAAGTATGCAAGCAACATAAAGTCATCCAGTACTGAAAGCAAAGTATGAGGATATCCCAAAATCCACAGTCAATGTGTAACGCAATTTACATCGCCAACAAATGCGGCTTCCAAGCAAACGTCTTCTTTTTGAGAAGACAGCGAACTTTTCGCTGTTTTCCTACTTTTAGCGTTACACAAGCGATTTTGCTCGATGAAGTAGCCGCCGATTTACCTACCCACCATCGAAAATTAGCCATACACCATGCACACGGGATCAACAACCTTTGCACAATTCACAACTTGCCCTGCATTCGTCGGCAAGCCAGCGTTTTATCTTGCACTGTGATTTCCTCGGGTGGGTACAAAAGTGCTCCACTTCAAATGTATGCCCAGCTGGTAGAATACCTTGTGAGCACACACGTACACTTCGTTAGCCGCACCAAGTGTGTCATTTTTAAGGCATTCGTTTGGTATCTACGAGTGTTTTCTTTGAATTTGATGTAATACACCAAATTACCGAAGGAGTGGGTGGCTCTCAAACCACTCTCGTTAATTAAGATTTTAGTTTTGTGGGGCGTGGTGCAGTTCACAGATGTGTTCTACAAGAATGTACACTAATGAGGAGCACCAGAGCCATGATGATAACAGCATTCTCCCCTCGATTTACGCCCTCGTATTAGTAGGCATATGCACGGGCATTATAGTAGCACTTGCCTTGCATATGCGGGAGAATTATACTCATCGACGGGGTGTATATGCGGGTCTTATCTTCACAATTGGTTAACCACATCAATTAAATGCTTCAATTTCAAAACCGAACTTTGACGGTTTCATTTGAATTTGATAACCCTTCCGTTCTTCAATCTTGATTTGCATACACATCGGCAAACTTGAATTCAATTAATTCGTTAGAACCCGCTCGGACGTCTCGCACGAAATGCGAGCCTCTCATAACCAGTTTCTTGCACAAGTGTACCTTGCATATGGTGTGTGCGTTTGTTGTGGTTACCCGCCATCGCCACTGCCAGTGACACTGCTGCCGCCCCGTTGAATTCACTCTCATTTCCTCGATTTCCGTTACATTCTTGTGCAAGCAACTCACCATCGTTGCCGCACCGCAGCACCCCTTCTGAATTCTTTCTTCTAATTGCATTCGTACGCGAAGCACCTGCCTTTCATTTCGTGTCGTCGCGAGTCATTCGCCCTCCCTCCTCCGACACACCGACAATAGCACCTGCTACGGATGTAGTTTTTTGTTTTTTCTTAAAGAAGCGCCACATATGAGTACACAAATATGAACACAGATTTGAATACAAAAAAAAAAAAAAAACAATTATTAATACCGAACACACGATACAAGGCACATTCTCCCAACAGCACCACTCATTTAGAACCTGAAATCCATGCTGCAGAGATCTGCGGCAGACGCTGTAGCCAATCGTAAACTTTGAGGAATTCTCCCAGAACTGGTTATGCTTAAAAGTCAAAAGCATCTGAATTGATGAGCATTCCTAAACTTTTCACAGTCCACCATGGCATACCAGCCACAGCTTCGTGTTGAAGCTGCTGGCCAGCTTCAACCACTTCTTCTCTTCGGCTTCGACCGGGTCGCTTCGACTTACCGTGCATAAGTTCCATAAGGGAAATACGAATACGAATACGAGTGGTATGCAAGTAATTTCTTCTACTTCTTCCTCCTTTGGGTTGGCCAATAAATCTTGGAATTCTTCTTAGCAGATAGCAGAACCCTTCGGGGCACTTGTCGTTAGTCACTGCTGCCTGGAGTGGTCGACACCAGACGGGCACAGCGTTTCGTGAGAATACTTTGCACACATCGCCCCCCCCCTGATAATTATTTATTCCAGAAAGAAATTCACATTCGTTAGCGCAATTCTACTTCGGGGCATTGATTTTTTTTTTTTCGTCTCCTTCTTCGATTCACTTTAAGTTACTTCTTCCACTTTTTCACACGTTTATTGGCCTCCACCTGGGGGAGCACTTTTTCAGTTTGCAGCAATTTTAAAAATTAGCGATATTGTGGTAGTTTGAGATTTCATTCATTAGAATGATGATTTCCACTTGATAATTGAGATGGATCTTCTACACAAACAGACACACACACGCGCACTATACACTTCTCTGGGTTTCGCTTGAGCAAACAACAGAGCAACCAATGCCGACGCAATTTACCACCGCGGAACCAAACACAGACTGAACTGGAATTGGAATTGGAACCACCATCGGAGCTCGACTCAACACTGAAGAACGGCGAAAGCCGCAAACAAGAAAATCCTGTATTGGTGTGGTGTGGTATGCACGAAGGTTCACTTGATAATTTCGCTTCACACACCGTGCGCCGGGCGAGAGATCGTAAAACGATATTACTGAAAAGAAATTCCAATCGCTGCGTCGTCGTGTGTACTGTGTAGTTGCGTTTGAATCTCAACTGAAATTCATATCGTAGGGGTGGTTTGAATGGAAACGACAGGCATAATGCGAGGGTGCTTTTGCAATGAAGTTTGTGTGTGTTTATGTAAAAAAACATCACCAGCGGTGTACAGAGGTCATAGGTAGTGTACAGGCGACTTCAATATGAACGGGATGTCGCTCGCAGTCATAAGCATCTTCTCCAGTTCAGTAGAGCGATCTCTGCTCGAGACAGGAGAGAGTCTGCCAAAGAACGGCAATTTTACTGGTGGTTACACCACGTCCTGGTGCACGCGTTCGTACTGTTACGAACATAGTTAAGATAGTTTTAAGTTTTAATGGTAGGTTAAGCTAATTTAAGTTGGGTTAAATAGATATACATATATACAGTCAAGTTTTTTTTACCATTTTTCTTGGCCAAAACAAATCAGGAACAGTGCGTTTGACACAAAAAAAAACAAGCATAAGCCGAAAGGCACAGACCACATTATTATGAGAATAGCTGAGAGTACCCGTATAGGGTCAGTAGGTTAGATGTAAGAACATTTGTTACTGAAGCTAGTTTTAAGAATTTTTGTCTAGCATGTAAGTAAATGAATTATAAAACAAAACAAAAATTTAAAAAAAGGTCATAGGTAGGCCGTATGCACCAGCAGTAGCAAGTGACAGTTGGAGGATGGACTAGTAAATCCTTCCAAAATGCATGCTAACCACTGTCAATTTTTCAACTACAAAATTCGATATCGGTGGAGGCCAGCTGTTGTCTCAGAATCAACTAATACACGCACGATAACATTACGAGCAGCGTACAGCGGTTATAGGCAGGCCTAATAGTGGCCCTATGACAGTTGGAAGATGGACAAGGACCACAATAAATTTTTTCAACTGAAATATTTGATACCGGTACATCCGCACCAGTCACAGAATTGATTAGTACGTTACGAAAACTTCAGCAACGATGTTTAGATGTCATAGGCAGATCTAATAGGGCCACTAGTTGGACTAGGAAACCCTTAAAAAATGCATGCTAACCACTGTACATTTCTTAACTGAAAAATTCGATGTCGGCGGAGGCGATCTGTTGTCTCAGAATCGATTAATACACGCACGATAACATTACGAGCGGTGGACAGAGGTTATAGGCTGGCCTAAGAGGGCCACTATGATAGTTGGAAGATGGACTAGGAAAACCTTTAAGCTGTACATTTTCTTAACTGAAAAAATCGATGTCGTAAAAAATAACCAACGGTGTACAGAGGTCAAAGGTAGGACTGATACACACGCTGTTGAAGTCGGAAGATGGACTATTGAAACCATGCTAACCACTGTCGATTTGTTGACGTTACTTAATTCACTTCCTCTCAGTAATAGAGAAAGCTAATGCACATAGTTAAAACCACTTGTTCTGATTTTTTCTTGTTTATCTGTGTCTTTATTCTATTTGAAAATAAACGAGTTCTTTTTTATTATCGTGTTCGTAGATGCAAGTTTACAATCATCGCAGTCCTTACAATGTTCCTGGAATGGCATTTTTATTTAGGTTTATATTTTACATAAAGAAACAAAAAGAGGTTTAATTACGATTGTTTTTTTTAAATTTACACAAAAAAGCAACATAGTCACATAGGTTCTATTCCTTTTTTTTATTCCATTGAATACAACAGTTCTTAATCAAGTAGGTTTTCACATATCAATCTTGAATTGTCATATTGCATATAATTAATTAACACATTTCTATGCTTGCATAGGCCTGCTCAATTGTATGATAGAAACAGAACAAATCCCTCGGCCCGTTCCCCGGGTCCATGGCGGAGAACCAAGCCAGCCAAACTTATCAATAAGCAATATACCTTACATCATATTCCCCGATTTCAAGAGGGGCACAACGAAAAGAAACATAAAATAAACGTGAAATCAAAAATAAACCCTTAGAAAGAATGATTATGTATATGCGGGTGTTTGTTTGTATTTTCTTTGCGGTTTTGGTTTGTGCAACAAATTGAATTTTTATTTTTATTTTGGACTGTTGCATGTTGTCTGGTTGGGAAGTCTAAATTAAAATGTCGGCATGTATATGTGATTTTGTTTTTTTATTCAATAACCCTCCAGTGTGTAGCGCAGTTTGTTCTTTTCGATCGAATGCATGTGGATGCAAGGGAAAAAAACAGGACTTTATTTAATATTTGTATAAAATATGACCAATGCAACATAGTGTTAAATCAAATAAAAAGAAATGTAACGTTTTAAACTCCAAACAGTTTACAATTAACGGCGTTAACTTAGGGATAATTGATTTAACGCGAGAAGCCGTTCAACTGCTGCGTTGATGTCACCAAATGTTGCGATGAGTGCTGAAAGATGAACAGAAAATTATTGTTAATGCATTGAAATTTTGGATTTAGGATTTTAGGTGGAGTGAGTGATCAGATGTTAGGCAAGCTAAGTTCCATGGGCGCATGTAACAGTCGCAGGGGGCCATTGACTGGAAACCTCCTCACGGCAACAAATCGAACGTCATCTCTATAGACAAGGCTTTAAGCGCACATAGGTTGGACTATAGTCCATGTTTAGACTGGAAGAGATCGGATAGCTTTTCTTGATCATTTATCTTAAATATTGTCAGCGAAAGAAGGTGGAAGCTTGAACGTTGATCGTGCAGACACACAGTATAGAACATAAAGAGAAACACAACTTGTTCGTCACTGGACAATGAACATTATTTCTCTTGATTCCGCTGATCGTCAATCATATGATCGTGGACCGTGCGGGCATACTGAGCTTTTCAAAGGGAAAATCTGTGCCTCCTAGAACAGAACAGAACAGTAAACTAACGCGTCTTGACGTTCCGAAGTATATAGCGGAATCGGTATTGTCATGGGATATCAACATTTGTTCGAGTTAGAGGGAGTTCTTACAGAGTGCTTTTTGCATGGATAATTACAAATGCAAAAATATGATTAACAAGCAACTTTAGCAAAGAGACGTTCCGTGTTGATGTCGTTGTCTGTTGCCTGTTAACCTCCGCACGCAGCTTGATGTCAAAGTGGATTAGCCGTTTTCAACTCAGCATTTTTTCCAGCTCTCACCTATGGTCATGGGATTTGGGTATGACTGAAGGAAAAGGACCGACGAGATGACAAAGACATAGACTTCGATGGTTTGGACGCATGGCACGTATGTCCCTATCATCTTGTCTTTCGAGACGAGCCTTAAATGCCAGTCCATAAGGAAGGCGTCCCACATGGAAGGTGGTTAAACTAAGACAAAAAAACTCGCTGAGAAATTAAAGGCGATGGCGGACGATCGAGAGGCCTGGGGAATTTTTTCTACTTGTCTGAATTGAACCCATCATTTGTTCTAGGAAAATTTACTGCAGTAGACTGCACTTGCGCTCACGTTCACTCAATGGCTCCAATCTTCCGTCGTATCTAA
This sequence comes from Eristalis arbustorum, assembly GCA_916610145.1. Classification (NCBI taxonomy): domain Eukaryota; kingdom Metazoa; phylum Arthropoda; class Insecta; order Diptera; family Syrphidae; genus Eristalis; species Eristalis arbustorum. Next base: position 42,795,253 of record OU744320.1, on the reverse strand, counting down.
TCACCATGAGTCAAGCTTTTTCATGACCCATGCCCGAACAAATCAGCAACACACTCCTTATCAACACCCGAACCACACGGCACTCCCATGACACTTACCTTGTAAATTTGCTTCCCTATTGACAAATCCCATTGCGGTGAGCTGCTCCAGTTGAGATGAGTACCGTTCCTCTGGCGGTTGGTTTGTATTAGCACCGCTGGACATACCATTTAGCATTCTAGACATAAAATCATTGAATAATTGTGGATTAGCCGCAAGCGGATTGGCCGTATTAGGTGCGCCCGTTTGCGCTGCCGTGGGTGGAGTAGCAGTTGCATTAGTAGTTGGTGGATTCACACCCGGCGGTGGTGGGGGGATTCCCATCGAACCCATGACACCCGGTGCTGCTGCCCGCAACTGCTCCATGCCCTGTTGAATTTGCAGTATAGCATTCAGTGCTTGCGGATTTGTCATCATTGACATAACATCGGGATTTTGCATTTGCTGCAAAAACTGTGGCATCATTGTTCGCATTTGCTCCTGCAATTGTGGATTATTAGCCAGCATAGGACTGGTGTTCATTATTCGTGAGGCCATGTCTGGATCGGATGCCATTGCTTCCATCATGTTGCGTGTGTACGGTGCATTGAGTAGACTCTGCATCATTTGGGGATTTTCACTCATTTGTTGAATTAAACTCTGCATTGCCGGAGTGTTGAGGACTCCGGCTGGTGGTAGACCTGCACCACCACCAGTACCACCGCCACTTGGCTGGCCGGCGTTTTGGTTGTTAGCTGAACTGCCGCCCCATGGATTTGGTAGGGGTTCGCGGTTCTCAGTGCCTTGCTGTGGATTTTCACCTGAAGAAAAAAAATGAAAAAAAAGCTCAATCGTTATCGCAACAAGTTTGTGAGTTGATTTTGAAAAAAAAAGAACAAACGGAATACTCTCTGCAGTGCTCTTGAATACATTCATACATTCCAGCTGGTGATGTAGACATTCAGTGACGTCGAAGAACGGACTCACTTGTGTACCGATGCAGTATCGTGGTGCATAGCGCTTTTTATATGTATGTAAAGCAGTGATGAAATTCAACAAGATTCTTGAAATTAATGACCTCCATGTGCTTTGACTGTGCGGTGGAGGGGATCTTCAATGAGTGAATAGCTAGTTTCCGGTATGAAGCACAAGCTTTCAAAGACGTTCGCTTTACAGAGAAACACAGACGAGTGTCTTTTTGGACTGCAGCCAACACGATGTTTGTTTACTAACGCACATGACCGAATGAAAGAGATGTCGATGGTTGCCGACATTCGGTCGCAACAAATCGCAAATTACACGCTTTCTTTTCAAAGGCAAATTTGATGCATGAAATACCTGCACCCAAAGTATGTATTGTCATGTTTTATGACATACCACCACTTGTGCATGTTCTCGGTAACGAACTCAAATTAAGAAACCTAACCAGCAGCCCTGTTCCACAAAAAAGTGGGCACAACTAAAATCCCCCTAGAGCAACGAACATGTTTGCGCAACAAGTGAACAATGTATGATACTTGACAAGAGTGTCCTCTTCTCCCACCCAAATTTTGCCGTGATTTCATGCTGCATTATGTTCGCTTTGAGGTCCGTCAAAACCTTGAAAATTAATTCATAACCTGTCGCACACGTTTCATTGGAAAAAAAATCAGCCGATTCGAATAAGGTTCGGTGCATGCGTAGACAAATGCGCGTCTGAGCAGAACTCCCGTCACAATGAATCAACAATCAGTGAATGACGTGATGTGGTCAAACATCTGCGAAGAAAATCTACTCACCCGCAGCGTTCTCCACCAGTCCCGAGAAGGGATTCCTTGTAAACGATTCACTAGCAGCATTCAACATCGGCTCCTGAATATCACGGTAAATCCTCTGCAATGCATTGTAACCACCAGGAACACTTTCCAGATTCGACATGGCTCTATCGTGGGACCTCATCAGTTCCTGCAACATCGATGGGTTTCTTGCCAATTCCATTGTCTGACGCAACAGTTCCGGATTGTTCAGCATATGCGAAATCTCCGGATTCCTCTGCATCAGATCTTGCATCTGAGGATTTGACGATAATAGTGCACGCATTGTCTCGGGATTGTTCATCATTTGCTGAACCATTGGATTGTCCAACAGAGTGCGCAGCAAGTCCGAATTATTCAGCAGTTCACTTTGCATTCGTGCCTGCAAGTCCATGAAACTGTTCGATCCCGCACCGAGGGCACTCATACCAGGCAATCCACCCAACTGATTGAGACCGAACGGCGACTGACGTACGTCTGCCTGAGGTCGAGCCTCCGCCGACTCCTGTTGCCTGGTCGGTGTCTTCACCACCAAATGCACACTCAGGCCATCCTTGATGTTGTGCGTCTTCAGAGTGTCCGTGTCTTTCATGATTTTTCCAGCGAAAATCAAAACCAATTGCTCTGGCTCCGCATCGAACTTCTTGCCAACCAAAATTTTGAACTGAAATCAATAATGAAACTTTGTCATGTCATGTACATTTCACAAGATAAAGAGAAATTTTCAAATTCCCCCAATCGTTTCGGGCACAGAGGGGCACCAAAGGCGAAGTAGAAAAAAAACGCAGCAAAGAAGCACCGAGAACTTACAGCTTTGATATCGGCATCTTCTTCCACTTCTATTTGCTGTTTATCCTTTGGTGTTTTCACAGTCACTGTAATTTTTTGTTTATCACCTCCTTCTGCCATCGTTTAGTCGAAATATGAATACGATAAAGTTATCTCAATTTAATCCCAACAAATAACTTTCACGGAGCAGAAAAATAAAATTAGAGAAAAAACTAATTCGTCACTTCGAATAATAATTTTGAACGAAGCCAGTGATGCCGCACTTCAGATTTTGACGAAAGTGTTAAGGGCGAATGTGTTCGCCGAATGGGCAGCACTGCGTTCAGTGGGTGTGTTCAATGATCACTATTTTAGAAAATAGTTATTCGGTTGTCTAGTTATTGAATGACACATTGAGTGGCCACGTCATGTCAATATGGGGTGTGTGCTACTAATTAGCTTAAGGCCACGTCAACTGAGGGTGACTTGTAAATATGCGTGGAAGGGGTTCCCTTTAGTTAACCACTTAATGGATTAATATTTGGATAGTGGCGGGACCACGACAGTGGGACAGTGACAGGTAATGTGACATTTGCCTAAAATTTGAAGGTGTGTTCAAGAACCAACATCATTTTTGAATCGATCTTAAATGAAATCTTCGTTGAAATGAGTTGCGTGTGGAATTTGTTGTTAATAAACACGGCTAATTTACCACCCACAGTATAAAGTCGACGCGAATGATTTTATCCAACTATTTAGATCTTCTTCACCTGGGACTGTTACAGAGAAAACACCAGACTAAATAATTGTCTGTAGGTGCTATTCAAAAAGAAGGGAATATAACTTTCGTAACATGATGGACTGTGTGTCTCTAGTTTTTGCTCTCAGATAATTTGGTTTAACTGTCTTTTTCCAGTTATGATTTTGAAACTGCTAAGAGCGTACTTTTTAATTATTTTGCGTTTAAAATTTGCTAAATTCGCTGGCAACGCAACCGCAGCCTAGAGCTTGAAGTACGTTTAAATTTGGGGAATACTGCTCTTCGATTTGGCTCCGCTTTCAATAGTACATACTCACAACATGAGTCCCGAGATAAAACGTAGAATAACGCTTACCAACCGCTATTTCCTATGACCAAGAGGAAATTCAGTAAAAGAGCGCTTTCTTGAAAGTGTACCAATCCAGCACAGCGGGAGACGTTCTTTGTAAATATCTGCATGGGAAATGTCTGGCATGCAACCGTTGGTCCTCCGGGTGTATCTAGAGCAAAGTATTCCACCACAAAGTGCAGCAAATCAGACATGTTCCCAGCCATAAATAGATATAAAAGAACTTGATCAAACCTGAACTGTTTCACGGTGCAGAAGCATTAAGAATCTCAACATCACAAGACGCCAAAATGGGTCTTTTTGGGCGAAGAGTTCTCCGTTCAATCTTTGGTCCCGTGAGTTGTCCAGGAAGACGATTAAACCTAAACCTAAACTGTACAGCGACTACCGATTCAACGCCTAGGTTGGCGAGGTGTTTTAGAGCACATGGACAACCCTCTTCCAACCCGAAGAAGTTAACGAATCCAGTGGGACAACCCAATAGGGGACGCCGACGAAACCGATGGCTCAACCAACATGGCTTGCAAAATTGTAAGCAGCGGATAGGCTACCTGTATAGGCATGAAGATTCCTTTTCAAGTCAGTGGAGGCAGCTGGCCAGAGATCAGGCTGGTTCGACAAGAGGACAAGAGACTGCTAGCTCCACCTCAGACTGTTCAAATTAATAGGCACCTTGAAAGTGCTTACATAGAAACTTTAAAATATGCATACGTCTCGAGTCACTGAGAGCTATTTGTCTTGGATGGTTAGCTTAATTATTATTTATATTATGGTTATTACGAAACTATATTACGTCTTATCGTTTGTTCACTAAATGCAAAATAGGAGAAGGATAAGATGGCGGAACTTAATGCATCTCTTAGTCGCCGTTTTCATTGACATAGGTAAAGATCGTACACAGCAGTTTTCGCTCAAAAGCGCAACACGGTCATCTATCCCATTTGATGCATTCACGCTTCTAGCCTAGGCTGATTCTCTAGGATGGTACTTTGAGCGCTACTTGCCCATAACCCTCTGAAGTACCATGGAAATAAAAATGGGACATACCCATGTCTTCACACGGAGGGACTGTGGCGATAAAAGAGGAAAAGGAAATACCCCTCACTTTCACTGCCACTGGTCCCCAAGCGCCCCATCCACTGTTAATTGAACCATAAGACAACTCTAATTTGAGGTTTCTCTAATGGGTACGAGGAAGTTTATGTTAGTTGTGACACAGTTTGGTCCTGATAATTTATGCACCAGTCCGGGACAAACGAACACTTGAGAACTACCTGCTGGTATCCTATTGGCCTGTCCTGATGATCAACATGATTTCTGGGTTATAGCCGTTTTTTTCTGATGAATTTCGATAAGTCCAGTATAATTATGTCTGACAATTCTTCTCGGCATGCTTTGCGTTGTTCTAGCACGGGCTGGTCAAATGCTGATGTAACTGAGCGTAGTTTCTTCCTCCTCCTTGTCTCAGCAGCTCCCGCAGATTTGTGTTGCCAATCTTCTGGCGTGTGTACGGAATAGGGAATGAGCGGTAACCGTGCCAGGTTAGGCCAGATTAGCCTCGAAGTCCTACAAGTCTCTAGTTCCATCTGCCATCTCCGGTTGGCGCTATTAATGGCATTTGTCAGTAACGAGGTGTTAACTTGAAGCGAGTGGTATTTGCCAATGCTAGGCTCGCTCCCTCTCTGTGTAGCTAACTTGTATGCTCTTCCGTTTCCTGGAATACCATAATGACCAGGAACCAAGCATGGGTTGGGCGGACAGAGAGGGAGAAGAGACAAAAGAAGGAGAATTTCCGTGATGTCGCGGATACTCCTAGCCCAGTGCTCTCGTTCGTTGTAGAACATTTCGCTTATGTACTTCTAGAGTAGAGTAATTCGAAGTCCACGGAGTGTTTTCTCAGGGATCTTCGCCCAGGACATATGTGTATTGGGCTGTGTATTTTGGCCCATCGGTTGTATTCTCTAAGCCTAATCGCTGCTTGGTAGCTGAGGGTGTGACACGAAATCAATCCGCGATGCAAGGACAAGCAGCTCTCTGGATACTGGCTATGTGTTTAAGATTAGATCTGTTTCTTAGTTCTGGCCAGCAAACAAGAATGCCGTATGATGGTATTGATAGAATTGGCACGAGAAAGGTACACAATGCATCCATCAGGACCTAAACATTTTATGGTTGTTCGGCGGACAAGTTCTCCTTTTGCGTTATATGGACTTCCACTGCAGAGGGTCTCAATTGTCATACATAGACCGGATTAGGTTAGGTCAGGTTGAAGTGCCTGGCTGGAAAGACAGCAGCCACACTTAGGGGAGCTTAGACACTTTGTGCTATCACGCGGATCTGTGCATATTCCGCAAATCCGCAGTTTGTGCTATTGATTAAGCAAAGAAACCGACACATTGCTTCGTTCAGTCAAGTTGTAGAAGTGGTATGCTTAGGGCACTGCAGTTGCATAACTAATGTACAATGGTTTCATCTTGATCCTCGATCCTGCAGCAATACTCTGTTATGGCGCCAATGAGGGGTTCTGAGATTGCTCATATTGATCGTTTAGGCTCTAACTTAGGCACCCTATGCCAGCTGACTACTTCGCTTGAGCAAGTGTGTCTAGCTTCAGGGAGATAGGCATGAATGCAGAGTACAGAGTTTTTAGCTTTTCTGACGGGTTTGTCCGCTTTGCAATTCTCTGGAATTTCACCGTGCCCCGGCACCCTCATAAGTAGGATGTTTAAAATTTATGCTCACCTCGTTAAGAAATAGGCGGCAATTTCGGAAAGTCTTGAAGTTAAAGGCGTCTGAACTCAGAGACTTGACTGTTGCCTGACTGTATAATGAGTTCGGGTATAATGAGATTCGCGTCTATTGCTTTAGATTTATACCAATGTAGGGTGCCTCGAAGTGCAGCAATTTCAAACGAATCGCCGTATTAGCTGCTAGCTGTCTACCAACGAGGTCTAACGGCGGAAGGTTGAGGAGTAGCGGATGGAGTTGTCCTTAATGCTCCACTTAGTTCCACGAACTCTGAGTTCGTGGCTTTGGCATCCTGCATGTTTTTATTGCTGAACAAATCGAATGATGTCGCACGAAATACTAGTTATTTGCATATGCATGCAAAGCTTAATCTGGAACAGACAACTGCTCGGTGGATCCTTTCTCCGTGCACCCTCTTTCCATTTTCAATCAAGAACACTGGACTTCATTGAAAAAATCCATCTAAATCCATCTAAACGCGTAATAAATGCAAATAAACGCAGTGAATGAAGTCAATCAAAGAACAAACATCTAAGAATTTACTAAATGATCGACACTTAGCGTCAATCTGTTTATCAATTCACAAGGCATCCGCAAATTTGGGTGATGGCGATTGAGCCAATTCATTGCGAAGAACCACGGAATCACAATAAACGTCATGCCAAAGTGTAATGAAACGCTGATTTGCCGTCTCTTGACTCGCTTCTCTACGTGTGCTAATTTATATTTTAATTCCCATCGCCGGCTAAGGAATGGCTAGATCTATAGCATCCCAGATCGGTCAAAACGAAAACAAAAACAGAAACAAAACATGTCACCTCAAAGAGATTAAGTGGCCGAGACGTGTCGCAGGCGAGTGGCGCGTTCTTCGAAGGCGTTGTATATAAGCTCGCAGACGGCAAGGAACGATATCAGTTCTCATCATTCGACGAACATACCACAAACACAAAACAATGGCATTCAATCTTGTTGTAGTCACAGTTGCGACTTTGTTCTTGTGCATTGTCTCTGCTCAGATATCACTGTCGGTCCCTAAGGCTGATGTGCTGGATCTCCAACTGCTGGGAAAACAGCCAGAAGGACAAGGAGTGAAACCAGTGGCACCAGCTAAATCGGTAACCGCTGAAGAAGAACAAACTGTTCGCCGCCGACGTGCCACCGCTGACAGTCTGGACAAGCCAGTGCCTGAAAGCCAACCGGAGGTTGCGAAACCCATCTTCAAGGCTGACAAGGTTGAGGAAGAAGCACCACTTCGCGTTCGCCGCGAGACTATCGCCAAGGAGGACAAATTGAATGCCGACACAATCGATACCGATTCGAAGAAGGTTCCAGAGCCATCTGCACCAGTTCTACTTAATGCTAAGACCTACTAAGTGAAAATGTACGAGTACTAGTTTTAGATTTTCTATGTGTCTAAATATTTAATAAAAGTCTTAATAAAATCTGTCGATAGCATCGAAAGCAATCTGTTTTTTTCTAAGAGAACAAGTGAGAATCTAAGACAGCAGGCCTAAGCGCCCATGGGTGAGGGTTGACTAAACAACACACTTATTAGAAGTAGTAAGCCCTCAACTCTTCGAAAAAGCCCTGATCTGCTGAACTGCCTCTTGAGCCCAATTACACTCCGATTAACAAGACTTACTCCTACTACGATTTATTCCTTCTACGACTTAAAAATATCAAATCCAAAGGAACGAAAGATCCAGCATTGAATATGTACATGGTCTTTTCTGATGGCTTTCACGGCTCATCTTCCAACTGCCACAACGGCACTATAAGGGCCACCAATGACTTGCGCACACTTTTCCACATGTTCTGGTGTGTGTATTAATCGATCCTGAGAGTTTGGAGTGCATCCGGAAACTTTGAGATTTTGACTCAAAAATCCAAGCAGTGGTTAGTAAGGCTTTTCTGATGGATTCCACCGCTCACCTTCCAACCGCCACAGCGGCCCTATTAGGGCCACCAATGACTTGCGAACACTTTTCCGAATGTTCTGGTGTGTGTATTAATCGATCCTGAGAGTTTGGAGTGCATCCGGCAACTTTGAGATTTTGACTCAAAAATCCAAGCAGTGGTTAGTAAGGCTTTTCTGATGGATTTGGCAGTTCACCTTCCAACTGCCACAGCGGCCCTATTAGGGCCACCAATGACTTGCGCACACTTTTCCGCATGTTCTGATGTATGTATTAATCGATCCTGAGAGTTTGGAGTGCATCCGGCAACTTTGAGATTTTGGCTCAAAAATCCAGGCAGTGGTTAGTAAGGCTTTTCTGATGGATTTGGCAGTTCACCTTCCAACTGCCACAGCGGCCCTATTTGTGCCACCACTGACTTGCGCACACTTTTCCGCATGTTCTGGTGTGTGTATTAATCGATCCTGAGAGTTTGGAGTGCATCCGGCAACTTTGAGATTTTGACTCAAAAATCCAAGCAGTGGTTAGTAAGGCTTTTCTGATGGATTTGGCAGTTCACCTTCCAACTGCCACAGCGGCCCTATTAGGGCCACCAATGACTTGCGCACACTTTTCCGCATGTTCTGATGTATGTATTAATCGATCCTGAGAGTTTGGAGTGCATCCGGCAACTTTGAGATTTTGACTCAAAAATCCAAGCAGTGGTTAGTAAGGCTTTTCTGATGGATTCCACCGCTCACCTTCCAACCGCCACAGCGGCCCTATTAGGGCCACCAATGACTTGCGAACACTTTTCCGCATGTTCTGGTGTATGTATTAATCGATCCTGAGAGTTTGGAGTGCATCCGGCAACTTTGAGATTTTGACTCAAAAATCCAAGCAGTGGTTAGTAAGGCTTTTCTGATGGATTCCAGCGCTGACCTTCCAACTGCCACAGCGGCCCTATTTGTGCCACCACTGACTTGCGCACACTTTTCCGCATGTTCTGGTGTGTGTATTAATCGATCCTGAGAGTTTGGAGTGCATCCGGCAACTTTGAGATTTTGACTCAAAAATCCCAGCAGTGGTTAGTAAGGCTTTTCTGATGGATTCCAGCGCTCACCTTCCAACTGCCACAGCGGCCCTATTTGTGCCACCACTGACTTGCGCACACTTTTCCGCATGTTCTGGTGTGTGTATTAATCGATCCTGAGAGTTTGGAGTGCATCCGGCAACTTTGAGATTTTGACTCAAAAATCCAAGCAGTGGTTAGTAAGGCTTTTCTGATGGATTCCAGCGCTCACCTTCCAACTGCCACAGCGGCCCTATTTGTGCCACCACTGACTTGCGCACACTTGTCCGCATGTTCTGGTGTGTGTATTAATCGATCCTGAGAGTTTGGAGTGCATCCGGCAACTTTGAGATTTTGACTCAAAAATCCAAGCAGTGGTTAGTAAGGCTTTTCTGATGGATTCCAGCGCTCACCTTCCAACTGCCACAGCGGCCCTATTAGGGCCACCAATGACTTGCGAACACTTTTCCGCATGTTCTGGTGTATGTATTAATCGATCCTGAGAGTTTGGAGTGCATCCGGCAACTTTGAGATTTTGACTCAAAAAGCCAAGCAGTGGTTAGTAAGGCTTTTCTGATGGATTCCAGCGCTCACCTTCCAACTGCCACAGCGGCCCTATTTGTGCCACCACTGACTTGCGCACACTTTTCCGCATGTTCTGGTGTGTGTATTAATCGATCCTGAGAGTTTGGAGTGCATCCGGCAAATTTGAGATTTTGACTCAAAAATCCAAGCAGTGGTTAGTAAGGCTTTTCTGATGGATTCCAGCGCTGACCTTCCAACTGCCACAGCGGCCCTATTAGGGCCACCAATGACTTGCGAACACTTTTCCGCATGTTCCGGTGTATGTATTAATCGATCCTGAGAGTTTGGAGTGCATCCGGCAACTTTGAGATTTTGACTCAAAAATCCAAGCAGTGGTTAGTAAGGCTTTTCTGATGGATTCCAGCGCTCACCTTCCAACTGCCACAGCGGCCCTATTTGTGCCACCACTGACTTGCGCACACTTGTCCGCATGTTCTGGTGTGTGTATTAATCGATCCTGAGAGTTTGGAGTGCATCCGGCAACTTTGAGATTTTGACTCAAAAATCCAAGCAGTGGTTAGTAAGGCTTTTCTGATGGATTCCAGCGCTGACCTTCCAACTGCCACAGCGGCCCTATTAGGGCCACCAATGACTTGCGAACACTTTTCCGCATGTTCCGGTGTATGTATTAATCGATCCTGAGAGTTTGGAGTGCATCCGGCAACTTTGAGATTTTGACTCAAAAATCCAAGCAGTGGTTAGTAAGGCTTTTCTGATGGATTCCAGCGCTCACCTTCCAACTGCCACAGCGGCCCTATTTGTGCCACCACTGACTTGCGCACACTTTTCCGCATGTTCTGGTGTGTGTATTAATCGATCCTGAGAGTTTGGAGTGCATCCGGCAACTTTGAGATTTTGACTCAAAAATCCAAGCAGTGGTTAGAAAGGCTTTTCTGATGGATTCCAGCGCTGACCTTCCAACTGCCACAGCGGCCCTATTAGGGCCACCAATGACTTGCGAACACTTTTCCGCATGTTCTGGTGTGTGTATTAATCGATCCTGGGAGTTTGGTGTGCATCCGGCAACTTTGAGATTTTGACTCAAAAATCCAGGCAGTGGTTAGTAAGGCTTTTCTGATGGATTCCACCGCTCACCTTCCAACTGCCACAGCGGCCCTACTTGTGCCACCACTGACTTGCGCACACTTTTCCGCATGTTCTGGTGTGTGTATTAATCGATCCTGAGAGTTTGGAGTGCATCCGGCAACTTTGAGATTTTGACTCAAAAATACAGGCAGTGGTTAGTAAGGCTTTTCTGATGGATTCCAGCGCTGACCTTCCAACTGCCACAGCGGCCCTATTAGGGCCACCAATGACTTGCGAACACTTTTCCGCATGTTCTGGTGTATGTATTAATCGATCCTGAGAGTTTGGAGTGCATCCGGCAACTTTGAGATTTTGACTCAAAAATCCAGGCAGTGGTTAGTAAGGCTTTTCTGATGGATTTGGCAGTTCACCTTCCAACTGCCACAGCGGCCCTACTTGTGCCACCAATGACTTGCGAACACATTTCCGCATGTTCTGGTGTGTGTATTAATCGATCCTGAGAGTTTGGTGTGCATCCGGCAACTTTGAGATTTTGACTCAAGAATCCAAGCAGTGGTTAGTAAGGCTTTTCTGATGGATTCCACCGCTCACCTTCCAACTGCCACAGCGGCCCTACTTGTGCCACCAATGACTTGCGAACACATTTCCGCATGTTCTGGTGTGTGTATTAATCGATCCTGAGAGTTTGGTGTGCATCCGGCAACTTTGAGATTTTGACTCAAAAATCCAAGCAGTGGTTAGTAAGGCTTTTCTGATGGATTCCACCGCTCACCTTCCAACTGCCACAGCGGCCCTACTTGTGCCACCAATGACTTGCGAACACATTTCCGCATGTTCTGGTGTGTGTATTAATCGATCCTGAGAGTTTGGTGTGCATCCGGCAACTTTGAGATTTTGACTCAAAAATCCAGGCAGTGGTTAGTAAGGCTTTTCTGATGGATTTGGCAGTTCACCTTCCAACTGCCACAGCGGCCCTACTTGTGCCACCAATGACTTGCGAACACATTTCCGCATGTTCTGGTGTGTGTATTAATCGATCCTGAGAGTTTGGTGTGCATCCGGCAACTTTGAGATTTTGACTCAAGAATCCAAGCAGTGGTTAGTAAGGCTTTTCTGATGGATTCCAGCGCTGACCTTCCAACTGCCACAGCGGCCCTATTAGGGCCACCAATGACTTGCGAACACTTTTCCGCATGTTCTGGTGTGTGTATTAATCGATCCTGAGAGTTTGGAGTGCATCCGGCAACTTTGAGATTTTGACTCAAAAATACAGGCAGTGGTTAGTAAGGCTTTTCTGATGGATTCCAGCGCTGACCTTCCAACTGCCACAGCGGCCCTATTAGGGCCACCAATGACTTGCGAACACTTTTCCGCATGTTCTGGTGTATGTATTAATCGATCCTGAGAGTTTGGAGTGCATCCGGCAACTTTGAGATTTTGACTCAAAAATCCAAGCAGTGGTTAGTAAGGCTTTTCTGATGGATTCCACCGCTCACCTTCCAACTGCCACAGCGGCCCTATTTGTGCCACCACTGACTTGCGCTCACATTTCCGCATGTTCTGGTGTGTGTATTAATCGATCCTGAGAGTTTGGAGTGCATCCGGCAACTTTGAGATTTTGACTCAAAAATACAGGCAGTGGTTAGTAAGGCTTTTCTGATGGATTCCACCGCTCACCTTCCAACTGCCACAGCGGCCCTATTAGGGCCACCAATGACTTGCGCACACTTTTCCGCATGTTCTGGTGTGTGTATTAATCGATCCTGAGAGTTTGGAGTGCATCCGGCAACTTTGAGATTTTGACTCAAAAATACAGGCAGTGGTTAGTAAGGCTTTTCTGATGGATTCCACCGCTCACCTTCCAACTGCCACAGCGGCCCTATTAGGGCCACCAATGACTTGCGCACACTTTTCCGCATGTTCTGGTGTGTGTATTAATCGATCCTGAGAGTTTGGAGTGCATCCGGCAACTTTGAGATTTTGACTCAAAAATACAGGCAGTGGTTAGTAAGGCTTTTCTGATGGATTCCACCGCTCACCTTCCAACTGCCACAGCGGCCCTATTAGGGCCGCCAACGATTTGTGCACACTTTCCACATGCTCGATCCTGAGAGTTTAGAGTGCTTCACTGTAGTTGCGTCACTATACTTGAAATGCAAAATATGGAGAGTTGGAACAGAGAAACCTGCACCACTCTAAGGCAGCAATTTCCAATATATGAGAAGAAATCAATCCGAAAGTAGATTAAATGGGAGGCTAAAATAAAGTGGTGCCAAAACCATAATCTAAGCTCTGAAGATCCGTTTATCATCTACACGCCAAGAATCCATGAGTGTATGAAAGATGGGTACGTCTACGGTAAGTCCCCATGACCAGAGAGACCTTCTCTTCATTTCAGAATCTAGAAAGTCAATTTAGGCAAGGAAACAAATTGACTACAACATTTTACACTCTTAATAACAGCTTTATTTATAAGTTAAGAAAACAATACAAATTGTTCAAGTCAAATGTTCCAGTTACAGTCCATAAATTCTAGACTGTGATCCTCCTTATTGAAAGTTGTCACCGGCAAAAGGCAATTCTTGACGGAAGCTGTCCTCTGCGAGCGGCAATTCCCTCCTGACACGGATTGGCCTGTTCGGTCGGTTGGTAGGTCTGGTACGGTACACAGCGTCCCTCACTCGAATATCCTCTCTCCTGCCGTAAGCAAGACCGCTGAAAACAGCAAGGACAACCAAAATAATAATTGAAAGTTTCATCTTTCTGCGGGCTTAACACGACTCGAGCACTGATCACTGGCAGTTTCAAACTGATATGACAGCTCTTGATGCCTCTGTGGTTTTATACTTTGTGCTCCAAGCATATCATCTTTGTTTTAATCTCACACAAAACAAAAAAAAATATGAAAAACAGACGACATCTATGCGTTCGACTCTGATGCTCTGATGCCTTATCTGTTCAGTGTGTACATCAATTTTTGTACTTCCAGTGCGGTGGCATTCCCCGTGCTGAAGGTTAACTGATCGATGATTTATTGGCCGTGTGCTTCCCACTAGAACAAAAAGCACCCGATGTCAAAACGATCTTTGATGTTTTCTAGTTGATTTATAACTTTTGTTTGCCATCGAACCAATGCCAAATAAACAAACAAATATGCTCCGGCGGCCGGTGGAATTTGGCTCAGATCGGGGACCATATCCACTTATACTTAGATTTGCGGGAAAGGACCCAAGCAAACCGAATTTCCACAGAACTGATCATTTAGTTCGTGCACGAAATCACCCAATTCAGAGCGTACGCCCCGATAAGAAAAAAGCGCAATTCGAAACGTACTCAAGTTTAAGCAGAAAAAAATCACTTGTTTTGTTTTTCATTCGATCTCCCACTCTTATCAACGAACCAATGCCAGTGTTCTTGCGAATTAAATTGCCAAGCACATACATATTCAAATAGAGAAATATAATAATTTATGCCCGGAGAAGACAGCACATGAAGTTGTACGGCGCATGCAAATTAGGAGCATAACATCATCAAGCTGGGCGCTATTTGGAATTGCTGAACGTTGTCCAGTCTTTGAACCTGTATCCTAAGCCCGTTGCCTGGATGTAGGATGATTGTTAATGAAGCGAGCTGACATTGAGATCCGTAAAACAGAGCACGCATCGCTTTCAAAACTGAATTCAGAAGAACTCAGCGACTCTCACCCTGAAGAGCCTAGTGGCTGCTCTAAGCGCAGGGTGAATATATCCGCTTCTAATCCGAGGTTCCCGGACGAGTTTTAAGCAAACCTTTTCTTAAGGGTGGCGAACGCATCCATGACGGAGTTGATTGTAGTTCGTTGATTATCCCCCATCTGGAATCAAACTTTGCGCATCAGTTAGACTTTGTTGGACCCTTCACTTTGCACCCATCATCCAGCTAGGGTGGGCTCTTTGTGTTGACGCTAGAAGTATCTAATATAATAATAATATGGGTGGCTCTACAGTCCGTAGAGGGCCAGGGCCTAGCTTCTCAGCAACCACTAGTGTCGTTGTTCTCTCACGAGTGGAAGGGACCTACAGTTTTATGCCGACTCCGTACGGTCAACTTTCAAAAGTTTTCAAAGTTGGCGCTAGAAATGCCGGCCACCATTGTCAGATTTCGATTGCCCACATGTAACCTCGCTCGCGGCTCTTCTACCGAGCGCATGGCCTTAGTAGCTGCATGAGGGAACAAATGGTCGTGGATCTGCCGTAGACGCTGCTGTTTGCTTGCCCGTCTCTTTTGTTGCGCTCCGATCAGCGGAAGTTGTGGCGGAATATGTTGCGGCCGTCAGGTGCCCAATAGCAACTTGACTGATGACTTCTAACAGAGGTTGGTGTACCAAAGGATTCATTAATTTCGTCCTTTTTGTTTGTTGGACACATTCTACTTAAGGAATGCACTAAGATCAATAGCAAAAAAAAAACCACCAGGTTTAGAGCCTGGAGCCTGTAGCCTGGATGCCGTGAGATAAGACCAAATGTAAGCAATTTTTGAAATACTTTGGGTGGGGCCAGTGTTGTGCGCGCAAAAGGCTTAATCAGTCCAATCTCAGAATCCATTCGAAGCAAACCTACGAACGACCCGACGTAGAAAAACGTACATATTTCCTCTTCATACGTATTCAGTGATAATTAACTTCACGAAATTTTGATGAATTCTGTGATCGATTTTTCAGAGTTCGTAGCTTATTTTCGATTACGATGGAATTTCGTGAGCAGTTCTTACTCTCTACAGTCTAATGCCGACTTCGAAAGTCAAGTTTGTGGAACTTTTTCTAGACTAGAAGTCTCTTTATACTCTTCATTGATCTTCATTGAAAATTATTTTGTTGGTCGTACCAGAACACGGTATGAAGCTAGACGTAGGAGTTTCCTTTGCTTAGGGGTCGACACCCAAATCACAACACAACGATACGTGTCACCACATGGTGGCGAATGTGACTGAATCTCTCCTCATTGATACTCCTTTTCCAGTCAAGCAAGAAGCAACTCTTTAAATCATTCCTTTGGTTACATAGCTCATGCGCGCACTGCTATCATATTAGCACTCGACACCTTCTAACGATTCTAATCAGCTCGTTCGGAAGGTGGCGGTTCTTAGAAGAATTTATTTTGCAAGTGTTAGCGATTGCGTTACTTTTTATCACTTCCTTTGATGAAATAAAGATTATTTTTTTGTCAATTTAGTTTGCTTTCTACATTAAACTTGCTGGAAGTGGAAAGGACTGTAGACTATAGACTGTGGACTATTAAACGGCGATGACCACACCAATTCCGTTGTCAGCACAATGTGAGCACAATGTTTCACTCAATTTGGACGATGATGAACAAGAATTCCGTCCCCTCGACGAAATCAAGCTCTAGATACAGACTGAAGTCGAACAAGGCTGCTGGAGCGGACAGATTGTCCGCGGAACTGCTTAAAGAAGCTGGAGATGATCTGGTTGGGTGCATGCACCAGCTCATCTGTAATAAACTCAGCGTTATTTGTCCGGTTCACAAGAAAGAAGACCTTTGAGTGCGCCAACTATTGAGGTATCAGCCTCATCAACATCGTTTGCGTTGATGGCGTCTGGAGGAGAAGATTCAACCACGAACTCTACGGGCTGTACACGCACCTAGTTATGCGTCTTCGGATCCAACGCTTAAGATGGCTAGGTCATGTAGTGCAGATGGACAGCAACACATCTCCGGCCCGAAGAGTCTTCAATACCGAGCCATTGGGACATCGCAACAGAGAACGCCCTCGCATAAGATGGCGCACGTGGTGGAAGTGGAAACGGACTTCAACCAACTTGATGTGCGCAGCTGGAGGCAGTTCACGAAAGATCGAGCTGGCTGGACAGGCATGTTGTTGCCAATCAAAGAAGAAGAAAGAAGAAGTCAGGGGAAGGATATAGCTGAGGACCCAGGCTACATAAGGGGAGTATGCTTCATTGGGTTTTGATTTTTACTGGACGTCATTGGGTGCCTAGCAAAGTGAAAAAATCCGACTCGTCTTATTTCACTTCGAATTTTTAAAGCCACTCACATGAAGATTCCCAGTCCACAATTCAGTTGTGGTCCTATAAATCATAAAGTTTAAATTGAGCCTGTAACACAGTCTGGTGTATTTAAAGCAGGGGTGTGGTGGCTCGCTTCGCTCGAGGTCAGGACATTAACCTTCTTTTCCGCAGGGCTTAACCGCTTACACGATTTTGTCACTCCTCTAAGGATATGTCAACAACTGTCTAGCGGGCGGCTATAGCAATCCAATCTTTTTCACTTTTGCACTTATGAAGGGTCACTTGTTTTCTAATAGACATAATTGGCATCACAAATTCGATCGCTTTCTCTCTGAAATCGGCCTCATTTCACAAGCAAAGATCTTTGAAATAAGGCTGAATTTTAGAACTCGTAATGCCGTGGCATTGTGGGTATGTGCGTCGACACCAACCTCGACGTCGTAGGTTCGATTTCTGCTCTGTGCGACACAGATGATCACGGCCCCACCTCTTCCGTGTCGCTGCTAATGCTCAAAGGGTACTTCTGTCTAGAAAAAGCTGCTCAAACTTGGCCGTTCGGAGTCGGCTTAAAACTGTAGATCCCTTCCACTCGTGAGAGAAGAATAGCACGCACAACACGAGGGGTACCTGAGAAGCTGGGCCCTGGTCCTCTACGGGGTGTCTATTTTTCATTATTATAATGTCATCGAATGTTGCTTAAAGGCATACAGTCGATTATCGACGTTCGTTTATATTTGTGTCTTGTTTTGCCCCCAGTTGAATGTGTCAATTTGCAGAAGTATCGCGTTTAAGGTAGCAAGCACGCCAGTCCGAAGACCTGCACTAAATTGGTATGCGCAAAAGAAGAGAAAAATAACATCGCCGAAAGCCGCCCAAATGGCTTCGTAGCATGTACAGTGGATTTAGGACATGCGGACCACCAGTTTGACAACAATTATTGGTTTAACCCAATCGAACCTTTTCTACTTGCCAATTGTCCAGCTGCCATTCTAAAACACCTCATGCGCACAGCATGAAAACTACGAGCTTACCCAGACAATCACATTACCCAGATCAAAAATCACGATAGTGACAATCAACTATCGCCCATCGTCGAAACCGATTTTAGGGTACCCAATTATTTTGATCCCCTCCCTATCTTTTCTTGATACTAAAAATATTGTTCACGTCTGAGACGAGGGAAAATCACACCTCCCTACCCTGTGCATCTACTGGGGAATTAGTTATTTGGCTGCTACCTAGCCGTGCAAAGGATTAGATGCGATTAATTAAACTAACCGTGGGGTGATCTGTCAAATATATTTCTTTATTTCATAGAAGCCATTGATAAGAAAAATAGATTCAAAATCTCCTTGCTGGAACACTGCTGGAAGACGCTGAAACCGGCTGCACTTTGTTGGGATCATCCAAAACTCGTACAATCATTGAACTGGAAAATAGTCAAAATCAATTAGCACAGTTCAGTGGTTAGCAACAGAAACAAGTTTACTTTTTTGGTCCCGTACTCCAGGTAATGCCAACTTCATCGATAACATGTGTCTCCAGCGTCACATTCCACTGGCCCCCGATCGAAATGGGCAGAAGGAAACTTCCCGAAAGAAAGTCCCGCTGCGGCTTAACAATTTGAGTCAGCGTAACCAAGTCATTGGGTGACTGGGAAATAAAAGATAAGACTAGTTAAGGCTTCCTTTTGCTTGTTCTGTTTTCTGTCTCACCTTGATTGTTTCTGAACCAGCCCGAGGAGTCATCAATTGTGAGGTTAAGCTCAGCTGAACCGACTCCACGGATCTGTACAGACTGGGACACTTGCCGTAGTGCTGAATGACTCCTTCAACTTTAATGACCAAATTACTGCCCGACTGTACGATGATGTGCTCGCCCGCAGCACGAGGCTGTGGACTCACCGAGAGCTTGATTTGCGTAGCTTGGAGCGTTTGAAAGAAGTATCGTGGCATGCAGATTGGGGTCTTGACAATCAATTCAATTTCACTTGTAATGACATCCATGTGCTAGAAAATGGAGGAGATGAATTAGAAATAGAGCTTGATGCAGTGCGATGAAGACGTACTCTGTTGGTTATGGTCTTCGAATTGGCCTGCTCTTGGGGCAAATTTTGTGCAAGGAGTTCCATCTTGTTGCATGTGCTTATGAAATATCTGAAATGAGGAGAAAAAGTGTACTGCCATCAGCCGAGGATCTGTTGCACGGTTTCGCATCAAATGCCATGAACTTCAGTCGTTACCGTCTAAAGAGGTAAACCACTTCGGCCGCACAGTGTCTCTCTGTACGTGTTGTGCTGATCACACGTCGTAAACGTTCAGTCATCATTAGGAGAAAAAAATAATATTGACAGCAGATGTGCCACCTATTGCCAGTGACCTTTGATGACCCCATTAACAGAAGTTGTAAAATTCCAATGTGCATCCCCTTCTTATCAAGTTCATGTGATTCCCTTAGAAAGGTGACACACAGCAGGTACGGGTTTCCGTATAAAAGCGGGAGCCCTGCAACCTTAGGGCATCAGTTTGCTCTACACAACCAGCTTTTTACTTTCAAAATGCATTCGAATCCATCCGCATTTGCGGTCTTGGCTCTCATTGTATGCAGTGCGGCTGCACAAAAAACTTTGGAGTACCGACCGGGAAGGGATGTTGTACGCCCCAAAACCCTTGAATACCGGCCGACAGAACATGGACGTCCAAGATACGTCCCAGCTGTGCTCAATCTGAGAGATACTAATGAGCAGAGGAGTTTCCGCTTCCGACGTCAGTCAACGGATAACTTGGACAGGTCCAACACCAGAACCAATGAGTACCATCCAGACTCCCCAAAGCAACCTCAACCACAGCAGCCCGTGTACAGGACGGACAAGGTAGACGAGGGCAGGAGCTACCGCTTCCGACGTCAGTCAACGGATAACTTGGACAGGTCCAACACCAGAACCAATGAGTACCATCCAGACTCCCCAAAGCAACCTCAACCACAGCAGCCCGTGTACAGGACGGACAAGGTAGACGAGGGCAGGAGCTACCGCTTCCGACGTCAGTCAACGGATAACTTGGACAGGTCCAACACCAGAACCAATGAGTACCATCCAGACTCCCCAAAGCAACCTCAACCCCAGCAGCCTGTGTACAGGACGGACAAGGTAGACGAGGGCAGGAGCTACCGCTTCCGACGTCAGTCAACGGATAACTTGGACAGGTCCAACACCAGAACCAATGAGTACCATCCAGACTCCCCAAAACAACCTCAACCCCAGCAGCCCGTGTACAGGACGGACAAGGTAGACGAGGGCAGGAGCTACCGCTTCCGACGTCAGTCAACGGATAACCTTGACACATCCAACACCAGGACCAACGAATACCATCCGGATTCGCCCAGCCAGCCACAACCGTCGTATCCTGTATACCAAACCGATAGAATCGATAACGACAGAACTTATGACTTCTAGATAATCCAAATAAAAGTCGACGCTCCAGAATTTTTGTGTGTTTTCACTTGAGGTGGTGTTCGAAACCAATTTACTTACTTTGTCTCAGGGTACTGACCACTCATGACCGACAGCGGCGGCTCAGACGGCGAGGCATAGCACACTCCTTCAATGATGTTCCCAAACAATGCACACTGGTACTCCGTTCTGCAAAGAAACCGACAAACCTTCAAGAACCACAACAAACGCACGCTTGACCATCTTACATTTCCAGGAATTCCAAAGTGGATGGATCGGCGTCGAAGGCGGACTTGTACAGCTTCAGGTACGAGTCCTCACAGCCCTTGATCGATTTGACAACTTTCCGCAGCTGATTGGTGACATGGCCGAATTTTTGCAAGTAATCCCGGGAACTCTGCGCTAGGCTGGCTGCAATTGCTGGCGGGGGGATAATTGTCTGGGCATTCTTGGCGGTTACCACGCTGAACAGGGTCTGCAAGAATTGCGCCCGCAGTTTGATGAACTCCAACTGAAATGTCAATGGACTGGTTGGCGACGAGCTGGCTCGTAAGCTGGCCAATGCCTCCCAGTACAGACTGATCGCCATGTCCAAGCGTTCGATCAGCGGAATCAACTTCAGCGTGCTGCTTGCATACTTGGGGTCGCACAGATGGTACTGCTGCGACATTGTGTCATACTCCAGGCCGTAGTTGAGAATGCACTCGGCTTTTGACATCTGACAGATGCCAATGAGGAAGAAGTGAAATTTGTCCATGGACGCGTAGTTTGCAATCCTTGAGAAGATCCGAGCTGCCAGAAAGTGCTGTCCATATCTGTGAAGAGGATCTGACAGTTAGACACGTACGGCAGGAGTGCTCGGTGCTCACCTTGAAGCCGAACGGCCAATGCGATACAGGGTCCAGCAGTTGGTGACGCTGGCCATGCGATCGAAGGTGTCGAGGATAACCTTCGGAATGAAGCACCCGATAAGCGATTGCAAAATGACAGCTGACAAGATCTCCATTATTCTAGACTTGTCATCCTTGAGGTCGTTGTCCAAGATCGAGTTCAGTTTCTTTAGGATTTGCGGCAGACGCTCTGCAACTGGATTGACAACGTCGGTGGGTGTATCCTCGTCGGTTTCCATGGCGTCTGCTTTCGGAATAACAAATTTCCGAAGCTGAAACTTCGAGGAAAGTGCAGCCAAGGTTTCACACAGCAGCTCGGAATGTTTCTTGGGATAGGCTGAAAGATGGAAATTTGTCAAATCGGGTTTCTCGAGAACACCACCTCCATCCATTCACCTATGTCATCACTCAGCAAGTCGCCGATCATCTCGATGAAGTCCTCACTGAACTCATTGTAAGCTTCGGATATCTTAACCCCGCAGATGAGGTATTTCTTCAGCTCCTTTGTGTACTTGTCATCCCCGACCGACGAGAAGATCAAACTTTCCATGTGAATGTTGATCAGTTCCATGATCACTGCCGGTGGAGGCATTGAGTTCGTGTGACTAACAAAGCAAGGGCAACGTGAAGTTTCATCATCGATGTCACACTTTGTTCGACTTACCAATAAAGCACTAGTTCCTTGAGAATGGCTAACGCCTGGCTCGCAGCAGTATGATTCTCCAGATTCAAACACGACGAGCAGAGTTCAACAATGAGGCTCTGCTCTTCATTCAGGAGGGCGTGACAGGTCAGCGGGCATTCGGTGAGGGTGAGGACAACAGTCAGCACCAAGGTCTGTTCACTGCCCTCCGCGCATGTCTTCGCCTTTGTGATTAGGTCTTTCAGAGAACCCTTTGGCCACGAGTGAGCGCTTTTTTGCGTCGCCAAACTGGCCAACGACTTAAGAACCTGGCAGCGGACCTTCTTGCGAGGATCCTGCAGGTAAGTGAGCAACAGATCGACTTGCTCCGGAATTCCAATCAGTGTTTCGCTGGACAGCTTCGTGAGTGAATCCAAAATTGCAATGACAAAACTTTCGGCGGGATATTTGGGCAGGAGATTGAGGCAAAGGTCATTCACCATAGCCGCGGTGTTGGCGTCATGATGCATGTGTCGCAGAACAGGGATCAACTGGAGTTTCATGCTCACTGGCGTTTGAAGAGATTCAATCATGGTGGCGATCTTCGAGCACATGCTTATAGCAAAGGATCTGTCAAGAGAAAGGTTGCATGAACGTTTTGCAAATGGCAATGCGTTTTCAACTCACTTCGACTGTGCAGCAAACTGTCCGCTTGCATAGATGGCAGCTTCCACCTCGACTGTATCATGACTATCCAGAGCTCTGCGGATGGAATGATGCACTTGTTGCTTTTCGGGAATAACTCGAGATACGGCACCTAAGGTTCTGTGGGAAATAAGAACATTTGTTGACCTTAGATCGTTAGCGGATGTTTGCGGTGTTCACCTTAAGGTCAACGCCCTTGCGACGGGATCATTTGAATGTGTGACCATGTAGATCCTCTTGACAAAGGCATCAATGTTCAGAATTTTGTCCAAATGATTCTCACTCTGTTGGCAAACTTTCAGAACCCAAAATCGAAGAAGATTTGAACTAAAACGAGAGGAGCAACTTTATTTTCGACGTAGGGCGGTAGAAATGCACTTACCCATTCCAAAAGAACTCAGCCAACTTCAGGAACGAAGAGTTTATGAGAATTGGAAACGGGTACTTCTCAAAGAGTCTTGGGAACCGCACAATAGCTTCGCACTGTACACCAATTTTTGTTGACCTTAATCCTGTTCAAAGAGAAATTATTGCACATATGCCCGATTGGCTAGAGGCTTGATTGAGTTCGCAATTACATACCCTTGTCAAGTTCTGTAAGCACCGAGTTCGCGTCCTGTTCGTTTTCATTTAAGAAATTCTCGTTAAACATATTCACCCGGAAGCCAGAGAGGGATGACATGGTTTAGATTAAATTAAGAATAAGGAAGATATAGAGCAGGTTTGTAATTCGGGATTCCTTTGAATTATCGGAAGGTAAACATAAACTTTTTCCCAGTAGTCTTCAAAACAAATTGCCGGGCAAACGTCAAAAGTTGTCGTTTAAAAGGGCGAGTTCAAATATACTTGACATTAGATGGTATAAACTATATTCACGATATTTCATGATCATCCACCCAAATCAATGATTTTAATCATTTATTTCACATTTCTGCATATTTAAGCTCTTCTAAAATTGCTATTAGAGAATATGTGAATAATGCGTATATTTAAGATGTTTATAAAATTGGTATAACCAGGAGTAAACTTCATGAACTCAACCCTAGCATTCTACACGTGCTACAGCAAATGACAGTTCGAGCACTTGACAGAGTTTATTTTGATTAAAAGAGTTCTTGAGATTCCAAAAGTTTGCACAGAAATTGTTCTAATATATTTAATCACATACACATGATGAAAGAAAAAAAGGGAAATAAATCGAACTTTCAGAAAGGTAAACGGTTTAAAAAATACCAGCACAGGGCGGAGAAGAACACCAAGCCAAAGGATGACGAGGAAATCGAGCGTATTCGAGCGCAGCTGGACAGCATAGATCCAAGTAAAATCAAGCAATTTTCGGACTTTCCATTGTCGTGGAAGACCCAAAACGGTCTACGCAGTGCAAACTACAAGGTCCCAACAGATGTGCAGCGGGAGAGTATAGGCCACGCGTTGCAGGGCAGAGACATTCTCGGAGCGGCGCAAACTGGAAGCGGCAAAACGTTGGCCTTTCTGATTCCGGTTTGTAGAACACAAATATCCTGCTGTTGATTGATTTATCTAATATCTCCCCCTCCACAGGTGATCGAGAGTTTATTCATGAAGAAGTGGACGCGCTTGGACGGCGTGGGTGCCATCATTATCTCGCCCACACGAGAGCTGGCGTATCAAATATTTGAAACACTGAAGAATGTTGGGCAGTTTCATGATTTTTCAGCTGCCCTAATCATCGGGGGAAAGAATTTAAAGTTTGAACGGAAACGAATGGATCAATGCAACATCATCATATGCACGCCAGGTCGACTGCTGCAGCACATGGACGAAAATCCACTTTTCGATGCGTCAAGCATGCAGATCTTGGTCTTGGACGAAGCCGATAGGTGTCTGGACATGGGATTCGAACAGACAATGAATGGCATCATTGAAAATCTCCCCTCAGAGCGGCAGACGTTGCTTTTCTCCGCCACTCAGACGAAGTCAGTGAAGGATTTGGCAAGGTTAAGTTTGGACAATGCAGTGTACGTAGCCCCGTCCGAACAGCAGGCAGTCACACCGGAGAACCTCCAACAAAGCTACGTCGTGGTGAATCTTGAGGACAAACTCACAATGCTCTGGTCGTTTATCAAGAACCACTTGAAGCAGAAGTGCATTGTGTTCTTCTCCAGCTGCAAGCAGGTTAAGTACATCTACGAAATATTCTGCAAACTCCGGCCGGGGACCAGCCTTCTTGCGCTCTACGGAACCCTCCATCAGGACCGCAGAGTGGCCATATATCAAGAGTTCTGTCGGAAGAGCAACGTGGTTTTGTTTGCAACAGATGTCGCATCACGAGGACTGGACTTTCCCACCGTGAATTGGGTAATCCAAATGGACTGCCCGGAAGATGTGACGCAGTATATCCACCGTGCAGGGCGCACAGCCCGTCATAAGGCACGCGGAGAGAGTCTCTTAGTCCTCCTGCCAAGCGAAGAGGAGGGCATGAAGGCGGAGATGGAAAATGCGAAGATTGCGATCAACCAGATTCACATCGACCCACGGAAACTGTTCTCTCCGAGGGCCAAAATGGAGGGTTTCCTTGCGCAGAGCAAGGAGCTGAAAGAGAGTGCCCAACGAGCATTTGTTTCCTACGTCAAGTCGGTGTTCCTGATGAAGAACAAGAAGATCTTCAACGTGAGCAAGCTGAACACAGATGACTACGCGAAGTCCCTTGGCCTTGTGGTCGTACCGAGGATACGTTTCTTGGAAAGATTCAAGAAGCGACAGGCTGCTGCCAAGAAACCTGAAGCTGACGATGACGAGGCGGCCGATTCGTCTGCAGAAAGCGATGATGACGAGGAAAGTCCCAAAGCCGCTTCTGCGCCCCCGAAAGACGACGACATCGACTTCACTATGCCACACTCAGATGACAGCGACAACTCCGGAGCCGAGGAGGATCTTTTCACTGTCAAGCGAAAGGACCACGACATCGAGCATTCAGATCCCGAAGTGGCCAACACCGAAGCCGAAGCGGAATTGAATGCTGCGAGAAAGGCGAAAATTCTTACGAAAGCCGCTCTCGCTAAGCGTGTTCTGAAGAAAAGAATCCAAGCGAACACAAAGGTGGAGTTCAACGAGGATGGCACCGAGGTCCTCGACAACAGGAAACAAATGCAATCGGAGCTGGCCAAGGAGTACCTCAACCAAGACGAGGGCGGCATCGACATTGAGACGGCGAAGAAAGTGCTACGCGAGGAGGACAAGTTCGATAAGCAGCGCTTCAAGCAGATCGTTAAGACCAAACACAAGCAACAGAAGAAAAAAGCCAAATCAAAGGATGATGATGATGATGTGGATGAATTCGGAGACACCGACGATGACGATCAGCCTGGCGTCGACTTGTCGTGGCTACCTGATCCTGATAAGCTGTACAACGTCAAGAACAGCGACTCGGACAGCAGCAGCGATGGTGAAGACGATGAGAGTGAAGCTGAAAGTTTAGTTCACAAGCCTCCGAAGCGATTGTACGAGAAGAAGCGACGTGTTGCACCAGCTTCCGATCAGAGTGACGACAGCGAAGATGAGGACGAAGATGAAGACGAAGACGATGATGAACCACAGCAGAAGAGGAAAAAGGCGAAGCACATTGCGGAGAAGCTGTCGCTGGATGAGGCCGAAATGATCGCAATGCAGTTGTTGGGAAAATAAAAATAAAACAGACAATACATCTTCATACAAAACAATAACATTGTGCGTTCCTTTAATCGCGTTACTTTTCAGTTATTTACAGTTACAAAATACAGGTTTTACAGTGTTCATGGTGTGATTCGAGCTTCATTGTACTTTAATCCAGTCGCGGGGGTTCTTCAGTACCTCGACGAGCTTGCCCTCCGGTGAGGTGGGTGATGGTACATGCATGTATTCCCAGCGCTGAAAATCATACCTGTTCAGTGACTCAACACAAATTTGGTGAAAAAAAACTTACCGCGGTCAATGGCAGGGACATCAGAATACTCTCGTAGCGGGCTCCGGGCGTGTAAAGGCCGAACTTCGTTCCACGATCGTATATCAAATTGAATTCGACGTACCTGCCGCGGCGAAGAAGTTGCCACTGGCGCTGTTGATCTCCATAGGAGTCGTTTTTGTGCTTACGAACTGAAATAGATAGACACTCAGTTAGTCATCGAAGGGTAGTCAAAATGCGTTACCTATTGGCAAGTAGGATGGGATAACCGAATGCGCACACGACGAGATGAATTTAAATGCTCCCTCCTGGCTGGGCGTGTCAATGTCATCGAAGAATATGCCGCCGATTCCTCGGCACTCGTTGCGATGTGTCACTCGGAAATAGTCGTCGCACCACTTCTTAAATCGCGGATAGTACTCGAGGTCGTGCTCATCGCAGGCTTCTTTCAGCGATTTGTGGAAATGAATTGCATCATTTTCATCCAAGTAGTAAGGCGTCAAGTCGGTTCCTTAAAAAATGAACTAGACTTAGCAGAGAAGTGAGGAAAATTCGCGCGAGTGCTTACCTCCTCCGAACCACCACTGTTTCTCGCCGTCCTTATTTACCACCTCAAAGTACCTGTAGTTGAAGTGAATGGTGGGTACCATGGGATTGCGAGGATGTATCACCGCACTGACACCAGCCGCGAAGAAGGGCAGCTGACCTTCGCCAAGGTTCTTTCCTCGTGAACGCATCTGTTGTACAGCGCCTGGGGGCAGAGTCCCCGTCACAACGGAGATATTCACTCCGGCCTTTTCGAAGACATCTCCGTCCTGGAGAACACACGTGATGCCGCCACCTCCCTCCTTCCGTTGCCAACGGTCAACTTTGAATTTTTGCCCGAAATTCTCTTCACTTTCCAGAGCTCGACAGAAGTCCGCTTGAACTTTCATTATCAGCAGCTCCACCTTGATTCGCATGTCATTTTCGTTCCTCATAATCTCATCCAGGTCGGTTATGGGCTCTGCCATGTAAATGGAGGTATTCAGTTTTCGTTTGGCTTCCATGCTCGCTTGGCTAAGCGACATGTATGTAGCTACACCGGAGCCTATCAGGAATGCATGGGCGTGCCTGGAAAGAAGGATGTGATCGGTTCTGGGAAAATGGCAATCAAAACTCTATGGAATCGCGAGCGTAAACACGTCTTGTAATGCTTCGAACGAGTGCAATCACCAAATTTATCTTATCGCTGAAGTTGGTTATACAATTGGTCATCGAGATAATACCATAAACAAGAGCTTGCTAAAGACCACATTCCTGGGCGAAAATATAACCATAAATTCGATAATTATATCAGAAACTAGTCCAACCCGCTTCATTTGGAATTTAGCTTCAGGTTCACACCAGCAGAAGTTCACCAGTAACAATCAGTCGCACTTGAGATCATCGACAATCCCAGCCACAACATCTCTTGAAAAACAATTCAATTAAAGCCAGCACCCATGTCTCAACATCTACGTCGTGCCCGAAGACCCTCAGATTTTCAATTGACGTCCATCCAAAATCAAGAACAAACTTGTTTACTATTATGATTTAAATTGGCTGCAAAATATTTTGTCCAAGCAATCGCGTATTCTTGTGCACCCCCCGCAAGCACAGGCATGCACCCAGCCTTGGGCGGCTGGGCAACAGCTCCAATCCTGATAACAACTCATTTGTTTTGATGATCCATAATTAGATGAGATGCACGCTCTCTGCGTCAATGCACGAGAATCTATGTCACATCGAATCGGATCAATAACCCATTTGTTATTTGATTAGCATTTACCATGCCAATCAAGAGAACTTCAGCGTAACACCATCAGATATGTTCGGACGCGACACTTAGCACGCACTCCACCGGTGGGTGACTTTGCAAAACCAATCAATTACCGAGCGATACACCTGAAATTTTGTGAAATACTCTACTCACTGTAGTTTCGAGCGCTTTCCATACTGAAACACTGTCAGGGATCCCAGTGTCTTCAGGCTGTACTTGATGGTGTTGAAGATTGTCATATTTTTGAGTTAAATTTGTATGGAAAATGTTTAAATTAAATACAAAAAACGAAAACGAAAGTAACCAGTTGACGAACCAAGCCAGTTGGTAGTTCTTATTGGACTAGACTACCGCTGGTCGAGTGGAGCCAAGAGTGGAGCTGGTTCGTCTCCACACGAAAAATACGACATCACTGGCGAAAGGGCGAACAGATGACTGTCAAATGTCAAGACGTAACGTAAGGTTTTCGTGTGGGACATGCATAGAGTTGCCAAGTGTATGAAGGCTTTATGTGATTTTTTTCTTATTCAATCGATTTGTTGCATGAAACTTGTAATGCGCTTGAGAGGGGAAGAGAGAGCTGTAATTTAGGGATATAATATATGCTGTCTGTGGGTCGTGAAGTTGTGCGATGACCTCTAGGCACTTAAACTTACGACCAGGTTCGATTCCCGCTACGAACAACATTTGTAGGTCCCTTCCACTCGTGAGAAAACAATAGTTACTGAAAAGCTAGATCCTGGCCTTTTACGGTTTGTTGCGCAACCCATATCAAAATGTGCAGTATATTTCAATTGGAAATGAATTTCATTTGATTTCATATCTGATTCGAAAGATAATTCGTGCGCATCTCGACTTCCGGATGAATTTAATATTCCTTACCTACCTCGCCTTCGTCATCGCCAAAGTCCATAACAATCTACTCGTAATCCATCTCTTCTACCTCCTTCTACCAACCACTTGGCCTACACCAAATCGAACTTACGATCGATGGCAGTGGTGTTGGACAACTCAGAATCCCATGATTTTTTGTATACATGCAATTCGGTTAACCCCTCTTACGTTTCACCTGCCAAAATTAGCATGTGTAAAATCGGCCTATTGAGGGTGCAAGAACTATAACCGTATTGAGCCGTATTCCTCCTCTTATTCGAATGCGGCGTTTGAGTGGCAAGTCTGCATATATTTTACAAATGCTATGTGGGGCCAAGGAAGAAAACTTGGTAAGGTCTCCAACGGGTATGAACCATGTCCAGCTTCACATCCACAAAACACACATCTGTTTGTTCGCGGGCAAATGATGCCGTGTCGATTCATTTGAACCAAAAGTTACCGAGTATTACGACACAAGCCATCTCTCGAAGAACCAAGATATCCTTATATAAGACCTTGATAGTCCTGGTGTATGGTGCAGACGCACTAACTAAAGCGGACGAGGATATTCTTGGTCCCTTCGAGAGAAGGGTCCCGTATGTATGGATGGTATTTATTTGGATGAGGAGTACGGGCTGTACAAACGATTTCGAATCTCTCGTCTCTGTAGCTTGGCCACTTAGAGCGAACAACTCCGGCCCGGAAAGTTTTCAGCTCCAACCCCGAGGGACAACGCGGTGAAGCAAAACCACAGCTAGAAGTGAACCTGAACAAGTTAAATGTTCGGGG
The DNA here is from genome assembly GCA_916610145.1 of Eristalis arbustorum. Lineage (NCBI taxonomy): Eukaryota > Metazoa > Arthropoda > Insecta > Diptera > Syrphidae > Eristalis > Eristalis arbustorum. Next base: position 42,765,140 of record OU744320.1, on the reverse strand, counting down.
CTGGAAACAACTAGCACAAGACCAGGCTAGGCATGTTGGCTGAGGCCCAGGTCCACCCCAGACTGTAGCGCGAGCCAAAGAAGATGAAAGTAAGACATGTACGAGTGACCATAAATGCTTTCTGCGATGGTGACGTCCTAAATAAACAAACGACCCTAAGCTTTATCGAGAAACCATATCATTTTCTTTCATTCGGTGATGCTCACTCTTTGAAATCTAAAACGTGAATGAAAATGTGTGCACCAGTCGTACCACTGTTGTTCACATTGTACTACCTGCTCTACGACCATACAACCGTCGTTTACATTTTGAAACTTAGTACAAATTGGTGTATGCGACTCGGTCGCTCAGGTCCTCCTCTTCCAGTTCATCCTTGCCACACGAGCGACCAATTTCACGCCGCCACAAACAGCTGTTAAATAGCAGTGAACATACTCACCATAATTGTCAAGAGCATCTGTGGTGAATTTCAGAACCAACAATCGATCCCTTCAAAGCTGTTTATTTATTTTTATTTATTTTTGTTCAACCCGTACCCGCTTGAAGTGTTTGAAAAGTGCTCTGAGAATTATTTTTCACTTGTGATTTTTTTTTTTTGATTTCTGGAAGTGTGATTATGGGGGGATACGGCTCACCTGCTTTAACACATTCCATGAATTCAGATGGACACATAGTCCTTAAAATACCATTTTACCATCCCAAGTGCTGAACAAAGCATCGAAATTACAACGGAAGGGTGGTGTTCGAGGGAAGACATCGCTTCAAGCACTCAATCCGAAAAGGAGATAAAGGTAAACATGCAAAGGCTCCACATTTCTGTACTCCAATCTAGCTCCTAGAAGAAGAACAGTGACAACAGTTGCGTTTAAAAATAATGCTCACGTTGTGCTCACGTCTTTGACAAAGGACCAACACCAGACGTATTGTCCAAGAAATTGTCATTAAACGAGGAAAAGAATCTTACTTCAACTAACGTAGGAGAGGTTACGAGGAGCAACAGGATCAACATCAGTAGAAGCAGCAGCGATAAGATGACCACCAAGAGCACGACAGCAACATCCATCGACTACGATTCTCTGCTTTGTTGCCAATCCAATCTTCGCCAAGGGAGTTTCACCGAACGTCATTATGAACTTCTTACGAGAGTCTAGCGATTTGAGAACAAAGTGGTCCAGAGAAAACAAAATCTCGCTGAATTTATTCCTGTGCATTCTGGAGGATAGAGAGAGCCTGCGCAAGATTCAAGAGCTGAAACTTGTATTGAGACTATTACTGAGTGCTTTCGTTGTGAAGACATTGAATCGTCGACTCATCTGGCAAATAATAAGGTGTCCTTCAAATACCCAAATTATCAACGTAGAATGGAAATAATGGAGAAAGGAAATAATTCGTTTAAAGAAGATGCCAGAAAATTTGTTTTCTCTTGACGCACGACGCACGTGTTGCCCCTACCCAGGCGATAGAATCAATCCCTGATATTTTAACCGAATTTTTTGACGTGTGCATAAGCCTCTTTGGCGTCCCATTCGATATTTTCCTTTCCAAATTGAACGCATTTTTTCCCAAACCACCAGGATCTGTGTGAAGAGGATATAGAGGCCTTTGAGCATTTCTCTCGTCATCAGTTTAAATGTATGCTCGATTTTCGAATCACAATATGCTCAGGCTCAAACAATGCTACAAAATGTAATTAAAACGAAGCGCAACTATTTTTAAGTACATGTACCTGCTGTGTAAATAATTAACATGTTCGAAACTTGGTACCATGAATTATACCAAGTTTTAGAGAGCAAACAGAATGCCAAAACAAACAACATAAGCGAGCCAAGTGGATAATGTGTGTAAAGGTCTTACACCTGTCCTCCTCGCACATGTTTTCTGTTTTCCACTGCCGCTTCTATCTTTTGTTATACTCTATGTTAAGTTTTCCTCTCTTTCTGTCCTCCTTTTCTTTTGTTTTGTCTCTGTTGAGTGTAAAGTTGTTGATATCTTTTTGTTGGGTGGATGCATATATAAACAATTGAATTCCTATTAATACATGCATACATAAACTAATAGAGATATCCATCTCCTTAATTTGAGCGTTATTTCAAACGATTATTATCCACCACCAAAAGGAGGAGGAGCTTAAATGACCGATCGTGTTCAGAGGGTATGTTCACACCACTGAAAGAATATTGGACTGCATTGATCGTTGACACGTTACATTTGAAATCAAATATTTTGCTGTCCAAATATTCTATAATGGTTGAAACAAGACCTGATTTGGTCTTTAAATTCAATTTGGAATTCATGGAATATTTCCAGTTTGTGGGCAAGTCAACCATTTTGGAAATTTATTTTAAAATCAGGGGCAAAATATGATTTGAAGGGGTAAACAACTGATCGAACTACCGCAAGTGTAAAAGTATGCGTGAAATATTGCCTCCAAATAAAGAAGTATGCGTGTATTGTGGCGTGTTTTTGCATTTTGGCCTGGAAAGTTGAATATCTCTATTAGTTCATTTATGGTTGTTGATATCTTTTTGTTGAGTGAACGCATATGTAAATAATTAAATTCCTATTAGTACATGCTATGTATATGCTGCGGAAATAAATAAATGCATGCAATGTTGAGCAGGCTGACCACTTCCAGGATTAAACTGTATCCCTTGTATTAATAAAAAATATACTAAATTGAAAACAAAACAATAAAAGTTACTACCGCCTAAAACAGAATCCGAGTTTTCTTCGGTTGTTGGCAATTGAAATAAGCATTTTCAGGGTTTGCAGCGATCTTGGACACAAAATAACTGTACAAATTACAGGACACCCTCATGATGAGGAGTAAAGCGCGCTCTAGACATTCCTAGGCCACACGGTTTTTCTACGCCATTGACTTAACGAGGATGCCAAGGAGCAAGCAAGCGGGTTTGTGTCGTTTGTAACAGCGAACTCTACTCTACTCTACAACAGCGAACTCTGCAAGCTGTACCGGGATGTGTATGTAGTCTGGAAGGCAAAAATCCGTCGACAGGCTCGGTCACATCGAGTGCAAGTACACCACCAGTCGAACTAAGATGGTCTTTGCAGCCGAGACTCCTGGTTCGAGGAGATGAAGACTGAGAACAACTTGGTAATGATGACGGGAACCAGCGTGACCAGGACCGCCAGCAATTGCAATTGCTCAAGCTCGGACGAACCATGGGACGCTGACCCGATCAAATCGCGAAAAAAAAAAAACAATTTCGGATGGGCTATAGGAATTGTCTTAAAGGTGCTTATGCTATTCCATCTTGCGTTAGCTTGTTCATGCCAGAAATTGATGAATCCATTCTTCTGCCATTTCCATTTCGGTCCCTTTTCTTGGTAAGTTCATCTGCTGCCTCGTTGCCGGGTATTTGCCTGTTACCTCGAACCCATCATAGAGTAATCGACTGCTGCGTGTTGGTAACTTTGAGGCTTTCGCCGTTGCGCGCTAAGACTTTATTTCTGTTGCCAGCGATGGGGTTGCAAGTGTTGTTGCAACGATACTTCGAACAAGCCATTGGGAATGATTCCCTCGTCATGAGTGCCCAGTTGTCCTGCTAGCCTTGTTGCTAGTTACACATCACAACTCACAGCATTAGTTCAGACATTACGACTGAAGTAAATTGCAGTAAATATATTAAAATTGTTTGTACATGTAATGCAGATTTGTTGCTCCATTGCTGATGAGCTGAGTTTCTGATATGCACGATGCTCTGCAGTGGTTGGTACAAGCACGTGCGGAATTTAGGCAGTTCTTTAGACGATAAATAAATTTGTTCACGAAAAATGACAGATTGCCTTGTGAGGGAGTTGCCATCGAAATTACCTTTGTTATTCTATCAGCTTCCCCTCATGGTGCTGCAAATAATAAGAAGTTGTCCGTTGTCCCATCGATTGAAAGCGGAAAACTTTGTCTGCGGAAATGAAATTATCGGTGCTCTTCACATGGCATCGCATCCCTGGATGACAGGTTGGACTCATGTCGCTATACAACCTGTCAAGTTCGAGATTAAAATTCATCTACCCTCATTTCAAAGTGGAACACAAATCGAACTTCATCATCGGCTCTAGGTATTGTACAGATCAGAGCATCGGGTCGGCTCTCTTTGACCATCGTAGAGCCAAAACTACCAGTGCTAAAGAAGAAACCGAATTGCTATCAACAACCTGCAATTCCTATACAAACCGCCAACAAAGAGAACAGGTGACAAGTTGAAACATACAGGAGAGCATTAAATAAAATCATTCATTTATTACGTTCTATCTGATCCAATTCGTCTGCGACAAAGTTGAAAATTCTACGCTGGAAGTGTCTTGTGTAATTTGGTGTCAATTGTGCTTTATTCACCATGCCGGCAAGGGTCATAAAAAACGCATCGTTCTCCCCCTTCGGTGGTCCGGCATTTGTTTTTCTGATCTCCGAAATTATCTCGGACAACATCTCCTTTATGCAATCGTCATCCTTTGAATATTGCTGGGATTTTCGTTTCCTCGATTGTCCTGGTGCAGGCATTGGTCCTGGTGACAGCATCGGATTCACCGAGAACATTGTCGAAACATCAAAATCCATGGTTCCTCCTTCTAACATTGACGTCTCGTTTTTACATGCCATTCTAAGGGAGAGAAAAGAAAATCGATTATGAAGAATTTATACAATTTCTTTGTTTTACTTACTTGTTCGAATGAAGGCTCTCTCTCAAAAAAAGAAGTTTGTTGTAGAATTTGTAAGTTTTCCTGCCAGTAATGTCTTGTCCCGTCTTGATCTTCTCTTCTCTTGCGGCTTTGACAAACTGGTCTCTCAAGGATTTCCATGCAGTCTTGCAATCTTTTTCTGAAAGAAAGCAAGAAAGAAAAAAATACACCGCGACGGTAACAACACAGAAAACAACAACTTCAGAGGCGAATACATACTGTCAGCTCGTAGACTCTCGGAAATCTCTCCCCAAATCATTTCCTTCATGGCGAAGTTCTTGTGATATTTGTCGGCCGTGTTAAATAGTGCCGGCCTTTGCCTGACCAGCTCTATCAAACAGTCCACTTGAGATTCGTTTAGCTTGTTCATTTTCAAGCAAATTTATGAAACAAAACAATCCCTTATGAATTTACTTAATAAATGTCACGTCACGTCGTCTCGCAGCGAGACAATGTTCCAAATCAATGCGTTGCGAGATGACGAGTGTCGCGGCATTGTGTTTTGTCTCATTCAGCTTCTCTGCTTGGGTTCGATTTTCAGTTTCGTCGACAACTCGCGCTAGACTCTCGTCTCGTCTCGCTCTCGCGCTGCGTTGTGAGCTGTGCGACTGGCTGTGTGACCCAGGCAACATTTCTGTCAGGCATTGTTTACATCTGGTCGCGGTTGTGTAGCATTTTAAATAATTTTTTTCATCAAAATGCGAAATGCTAGTGCGAAGGAGAATTTTCTAATATTCAACAGTCTGGTATCAGTTCCGATATTGCTTAAGGGCAAAGCTGTGTTAATCGATCTTTTGAATGAGACGTCGGTGGCGGGAAGAATCGACGATGTTGATGGCTTCATGAACATCAACCTGGTGGAGGTGGTATTCATTGATCGACACGGCCTGCAGTACGAATTCGATGAGATTTGTGTGAAGAACAGATGCATTCGGCAGATACAAATCCCAGAGGATGTAGATATTGGAGCAAAACTGCAGGCGATGCTGGACAAGGTGGGCAAACGTGAGCAACGCAGTACGAAACGGACGTTCAAGCAGAAACGTGCGAGGGATAGACATGAGGAGATTTTGCTGGAACTCGCTGAGAAGAATAAAGAGTCTGAAAAGTAAACAATTGCATTTGTTTTGTATGTTTGATTGTGGTGAGGCACATTGTTGTGTGTGCACATTGGAAGCTTAAAGTGAGAAGGTAGATTGATTGGTCTGGACAGGGACTTGGACTAAGACGCCTGTAGATACACTGCCGAGTGTCTCACTTATGATCGCAGCGGGGAGTCTGTCTTGGCTGGGGAACAGTAGGCATATCACCATTGGTACTGGGATCGTTGTAACAGTTAAAGTCCGTACCTACATGATTCAGTCATTTTTTGCGAATTCAAATTCAATGAACTGACACAAGGTGCCTCGCTTCCATAAACAAACATACGTCTAAAGGCAGGCTCTCAATGGCATGACTTTACTCTTGGACATGCCGAGATTTCCCACACTAATCTTGACTTGATACTTCCCTTAGAGAAACTTCGAAACCCTCCTTCCGAATAGAGACATTTGGTACGGCGGATGTATTCACTGCAGCAACCCAAAGCACCTCTACACAGACGAATCAAAGAAGGAAGACGGAGTAGGAAGTGGCGTATTCTCTGAACATGTCAAACTAAACAAATCGTTGAGTCCACCTAAACACTGTAGTTTCACGCAAGCGGAGGTTATGGCGATTAGCGTTGAACGTGACATTCACCCGCGATATCTCTGTCCCTAGGGATAGCCAGGCAGTTCTCCTTAAATTCTTAAATAGTCATAAACTGTCGCTCATTTCTAGATGAGATATTCGAACAGTTTTAAATTCGCCAGGTCATGTTTTTCATTTCGGAAAAACTGCGAAGCTGACAAACTCGCCATAAAACTGCCCGTCCATGAATTCTTGTGACATAGGCGCTTCCTTAGTTACCTTCCAGTTACAGTTCAACCTTCTTAACAAAACAAAAAGTTAAAGCCAGATGGAAAACAGGTAACACATGTAACACACCTGCAAGCCAGTCTGGCCCTACATTGATCCTTAAAGACCTGATAGCCCGATTTCCCTAAGAGATCCAAAATCAGCATTGAGGTGTGTATAATTACCGAAAACTGCCTTGCAGGCTTTAGGTAATAAGACTAGGTCTTTTTTTCAAATGACTTCAGCAGGAGCTGCAAAGATGAGGAATGTGAGGAAAATGTACAGCACCTCGTCAGTAGCTGGCCTCGACTCGCCTTGTTCAGGAAAGCGACATTAGCGAGACGACAGTAAAACTAATTTTAGAGTTCACTGAAAAAACTGACTGGCTGTCATAAAAAAAAAACACGCCAATCTGTTGATGAAAGGTGATCCCCCATTACTACTGGGCCCTGCTGTAGTGGAATAAATCTCTTTGCATTCTCTGGAAGTAAGAAATTGCTAGTACATACTTGACTGCCATCAGATTACTTGTCAGAGAAACCAATAAATTTAGTAAATGCATGAAGTGAGAAAGGCAACGTGGCAAATGGTTAGGAAGATTAGGTCGGCGTAGCTGACTACCGTATGAGGTAGTCCCCCTTAGACCACACTAGGCCTGTTGTGCTACCACAAGAATTAAGTTGATCCTAATCCGGAAATCAATAGGGGCTTGTAATGAAGCAAATTATATACACAATACTAATATTACTTACCTCACTCATGTCGTTAAATACCGGGCGCCTAAGTTTTTATATTTGCAAAGCGAGAGGGCACTTCAACTAGAAAGTGTTCAATGGTCTCCTTCACGTCCTTTTCTTCATCTCTAGAGCATCTGCTGAAATCGTTGTAAGCGATATCTAGTCTGGAGGTGTGTATACCGATGGCGCAATGCTCGGATAATACGCCATTTAGGTACTGAGATTCGACGCACTCATACTGATCAGGTCGCATGAGCGTTTGAATCAAGACTAGGCCAGGATTTATGATGAGGCATCCAGTGCCCGTGGATCATCTACGTTTGGTGTGGGCAAGCGTCTTGAGCTTTAGTCTATGTCGTGCAGTAGCGACAAGTTTGGACGAATGGTCACCATCGGAAAGGGTATTAAAGGACACAGTGACATCTCGGAGAATTGTGAAGAGGACGAAGAGAGTGTAGTACTTCCTCGCCTGCTTTGCAACTTCCCGAGACGTCACATGTGTCCCGGTACCCTCATGACAGAATGTTAAAATACTTGGCCATCTAGTTAAAAGAAAGGCGGCAACTAAGGGACGTCTTAGAGTTTAGACTGAGCACAGAGGTTTGATTGCTGCCTGGCTATCCGAGCAGTGCCTAATTAAACATTGTTTTCTAGCTAGGTCAAAGCAACGCTATAGACTTTGGTGTAGACTGCCCCGTTCACCCCATTCACATAGGACCTGACGTTCAAACGTCCAATAAGTTCTGGATGGTATGCCGATTGAGAAATTCTTCTCGAATGTTATGAGGTCGGTGTTTAATGGTAGGGATACAAATTTGTTGAGGTTAGTGGAAACTAGGAGCAAAGCTTCTTAAGCGATTTCAGCTGAATGACCGTGCCATTGTTCTTTCACGGGTGGAGGAACCTACAGTCTTAAGACGACTCCGAACGGCCAAGTTTGAGATGCTTTTTCTAGACAGGAAATACTCTTTGAGCATTGTCAGTAACTCGAAAGAGGTTGGGTCGTGAAAAACGACGTCCAGGTTGTGGTCGACGCACATACCCACATCGCGACGGGCCACCACAGCAGAAGAGATCTACGACAGTGTTAATCGTAGTGCTCTGTTGATGCATGTGCAGACCATTCGCTGCACCTTTTCAAGCAGCTTGCAGTTGATGAATTTATCTAAGCTGGTCCACTAGAGCGACGCCGTTTATTAGTGTAGGTCTGACGGCTGAACACGCTGCTTTAAACCTCATTTGCTTCCTATAGTTTTTTTTACTTCAATATAAAGCTGTGCAGGCCTTTCTGCCACCTGCTTGGATGTTGAGTTTTTGTTTCCAACTTGGCTTCGGCTCCAGAATGAGGAATGGGAATATGGCACAGTTGCTTAGTTTCAGAGTGGTTCACCTTATCTCTGGGCGATTGAAGACAGAGATTTTGTATTTTCTGGTAAAGAGAACTAAATTTGTTTTTGGACGATTAACATTTAGACCGCAAGCTCTAGTCCGAGCATAGCCGAATGTATATCACTACCAGGTGATCGCAACATTACCACCATAGGCAGTGACCTTGTACACTATCTTTTCTGGTGTTAGTTGAAGTTCATTTGCTACTGAGTTCCACAAGACACCTGCGGACTTCACGCGCTAACTGATCTGCAGATCGTGGTGGCACCGAGCTTGGAGCAGATTGCTCTGTAGTTTAGAACCTGGTGAATAAAAGCCACAGTCTTCGACACCGAACCATTGGGACAGCGCAACAGAGGACGTCCTCGCACTAGATGGCGCACACTGGAAAAGGACCTCAACCAACTTGGTGTGCGCAACTGGAGGCAGCTGGCGAAAGATCGTGCTGGCTGGAGAGGCATGTTGGTTGAGGCCCAGGTCCACCCCGGTCTGTAGCGCCAATCAAAGAAGAAGAATAAAAGTACGATCCTCACGATCCCGGTTAAGTGCTGAAATAATCACTAGGGAAGAGAAAAACAAAAATTCTTTTGAAGAAAATTTGGTTTATTTCCTTGAGTTACTGTACAAAAGCTAGGGTGATTTATTTACAGGTTTCGGATGAAGTCAAATAAAATAAATTCTTAAGTGTTGCAAAGGCTATAGTCCATTCTTCAAATGTAATGACACAGTGGAATAATTATAGGTTACATACGCCTTTTACACAGAAAAGGGAATGCGTCCTCAAATGCCCAGACAAACTCGATTGGTTCGCCTATTTCAACAGCGATGTTTGTGTCTGAGAGCGAGGATGACCATTGATATGAAACCGAATGTTCTGTGTCTGTACCGGAGAGAGAGAGATTTGGAGGACTGATCTTACTGACAGATCGGAAATGGAGTCGAGAGTTGTTTCACCTCTGCTTGCAAGTGGAAATAAGCGACTATAAAGGGTAATCCCTTGGCTAAGACACAAACAACTTTTACACTGTTCCTTGTTTGTTTAGAATCTGCATATACCCGTAGATCATCAACAATTATCCCATTTGCGTGCTAGGAACAGTGGCACTTCGTGAAATTGCGAGGCAGACACAAAATCACATGAAACCTTGCATGAGAACATCTTTTATTGCACTCTTACAATGGTCACCTTCGACCACTCACAGGTCAGATTGTAGCTAAGTAGTTAGTTTGAGGCGGCTGACGAGGTGCACTTATGTATGGATAACCACTGGTAGGGAACAATCCAGATTCCATCTGCGGCGTCTATGTGTTTGTATGCGACATTTGAGAAGGGCAGGACCAGATGCGGTGTTGCACGCTTTCCAATAGAAGAAGAGACAGTCAAGCAGCTTCTACTGCAGCCGTTGGGGTAGGCGACACTTAGTAGCCACTATCATGGTCTAATCTACCAAGAGACTCGATTTATTTGTGATTTGTTTGACAACGACGAGAATTTACACGATCATCAACCACTTCAATCGAGAATTGATCCAAAATACTGTAGTTCCATCCAATAGTCGATTGCATTGTGTAAACTCGATTGTTTCAGTTTACGTGCTGGCACGCAGGTGTTTCGAGTGACGTCGGCCGGCTAAGATAAATTTCCAGGTTTCAGGTTCTTTCGTTTTCCTTCGTCACTGACGAGCTGTGTCCCCATTGAGGCTTGGTATACGTGACAAGGTCTAGGATTTTCTGCAGCCTTGTGCCTCAAACATGTTTCTTCTTTCGAACGAACATCTTCGTGCAAATATGAAGACACCCAGTGGATGAACGGACACAGTGCTATCACATGGAGTATGATTATGAGTTTATTGCTCATCAACAGATCTCTGACTAACAAGAACAGATGTGCAGGCAGATGGAATAGCATCACAACAAATAAACAAGTACAAACCATGCAACACTTAAAAATTACTGTACGTTCATGAGGAGTGGAGTGAAATAACATTGCATCGTTAAGTACATCTAAGGGCAGTATCAAATCATTTCAACAATGATGCAAGAAAGGAACTCTAACTAACCCCGTTCATATGTAACAAACAAGTCTGGATTTCTCGTGTTTTTTTTTTCTGTTTTTGTTTTGTTTTCATTTTGCTCAGTCCAGTTGGTTCAACTTAGTTTTACAAATTTACTCCCATTAAAATGGGCAACTACCTATAACTAGTCCAAAATATATTACAATATTTACTTCGTACTTCGGAAGTTACAATAAAAAAATAACTTTGTATATTTGTACAATCATTGCTTATGCTTATTTGACGAGAGTGTTTGTGTGTGTGTTGGTTACTATTATAGGTTGGTCACGGAACTACAGTACTTTCGTGCGTGGGAGCATCTCAGACGGACTAGTACATTGGTGCTCCGATTAGTTTACGCGTCTGCTCGAATGACAGCCAGAATGCTAGCGACCATGGAGCCATTCGCATCCAGCAGGGTAGAAGTCCTTTGTATAGTGCGGGCAAACCTTCGTGTTTGACTGTTTGCTTAAAGCAGTCGACGGGTCCTTTGTAGAGAAGACCTCTAAAAAAAAAAAAAAAAAAGATATGCACGGAAAGACAATTGTTTAGTAGAACTTATTGTGTGGAGTCATGTGGAATGGGGGAGTGCGAGGGAGAGTGCAGAACTGGTAAAAGCAGAGGTCTTAATCTGCATTCTAAAAGATGCCTGTGTACGCGCTGTGTTCTTCAAGAACGGTGACTCTCTTCTTTCTTTTTGTTTGGCGCTACTGTCCAGGGTGGATCGACCAACAAGCCTATCCAGCCAGGACGACCTTTCGCCAGTTACACTGACTGTTGTCACGGAGATTAAATGGAGTGTATTGGACAGAGTTTCGATAAGAATGATTTCTCCTTCAACTGGCGAATCTAACGAAATCCAACCTCGAAGTGGGCTTAGCTAGGCCATGAAGGCGGGATACACAACTTGGCTCTGGTCGGCAAAGGACGTCTGCGGTCAATTTGAGGCATACAGGTGGCCTCAACAAAGTTTTGGCGTGTAACACGGAGCAAGCACAAGTGGAGAACAGCCTCAACTTAGTTGTAGCGTGCGACATGAAGAAGCAATTAGAGAGAGTATGTTTGGATGAGAACAGGGATGTGCTGCGGCTCCTCACGGGGGGCGACTGCAACAAGTAGCGAACGTCCCCTACAGAACAGCAACAGACAAATTCTTAATCGTTTCACGGTTAGCTCTCGACATCATTTGCAGTTTCGTAGGTGTTATGAACAAAATGTCCACCCGCACGTCATCATCACGTCAAGTGTTTTAACAAAACGAGTGCATGTACACCTCTCATCCGTCGATGTTGGCAAACAAATTAGGAAAGCAAAAGTTTGCCCCTCGGTGCCTGGCGACAATCAGCAAAGAATAAGGAAATTCTCACTCACCCCCAACTAAAAATATCTTGTTCACATGATAACCTTGACCGTGAAAATAACACAGTTCTCAGCGATACACTGGCATCGAATCAAAAGCCCACGACAACTGCTCAAATTATCGATCAAATCCACTTGTTTCGCACATTCGCAGCCAGAAACTTCTATCAGTGTGACCTCTAGTGGATTATATGAGCACTTGTTTGCCTCTTAAGAATCGTTATCAATGGGCATGCTTTGTTGTTCGCACTAATTGATGGATCAGAAGCGATTAAGGAAACAAATACCTTTGTAACAACTTACCTTCCGTGTTCGTCTATCGGTTGATTCATAATTCTTGTCTTTATCACATCGGCTGGCGTAGCCATAATCGCACCCACTAATCCAGCACCAAACGATGAGAGGATGTGGACAGGTTTGCCGTCGGGCATGTGTAATTTTTTCATAAGCGTCTGTTTTATTGTATCGTAAGCAGTTAGGTCGCCTAAAGAACAAATCAATTAAACTCTCATCAAGAATGAAAGAAAAACCAGCAAAATGAATTCTCACCTAAATTAACTAAAGCAGCACGGTATATATTCGGTATACTGCCCTTCCACAGTCCAGTTATGCCGCCTTTGTGCAGAATTTTTTTGAACGCATCAAATGGCCCCGATATTCTTGGTGGTTCACCCATTAGACGGCGTCTACCCTCCATTTGCCATTGCACTTTGACCAGATCGGTTGGTGAGGCAAGCCATTGACCAATGCAGCCTGCAAACATGCCACACAGTGACGACTTCCATAGTGGCACTACTTCATTTGGGCCATAGCCTTTAGCAATTTCTTTGCGCAGATAATCATAGGTGCATATTCGAAAGCCACTAGTTATAATTACAGTCGATTAGGAGAAGCAGTTAGAGAGAAGGATTTCACTAAGTAACCTATAGATAACGTGTCTGGCTACTGCTGGTGATATGCCCTGCCATAACTTTAAAGGGCCTTCCTCTCGGGCTATCCCAAGCGCGGTTGCCATCATTCCACGATACTTAACCTGTTCAAAACAAGATTGTTTTGTTTTTTGATTATTTTTTTCAGATGCTTCATGTTTACTTTCTCTGCAAGTTGGCATGCGAATCTTCCGCATTCCATCAATCATTACCTGGCCCTTTGTTGTGGCTGCCTCGCCTTGGATTTGCAAGCGTGTCTTTGTCAGATCCAATGGATATGTGACAAACTCAGCAATGGACGCTGAATAGACCGACATTATGTATGTACATGTCATGGAATCCACGAACTTGTAGCCCTTTTGTGAAAGTTGTGCCGTTGTTTCCGCTGAAACTTGTACAGGCGTTTCGTGCACTTTCGGTGACATTTTCTAGAAAATACATTTAAAGTTCTGCAATGACCATTATTGTGCGTTCACATGCATCCTTACCTGAGTTGTCGATGAAAGAAAGAATGTAGTAAAAGGAAGAAGAAAAATATACGAACAATTTAAAAGAGACGCGTTATTCGTATCATCAGCTGACTATTCTTTGCTCATAAGGACCATGGGCGACATACTATAATCGAGACGAAGACATACGCTTTCTCCCACCGCCGCATATAATCACAAAAACACACTCACGTTATATAACTCTAACGAACTAGTTAGGCGAATAAGAAAAGAAAAGAAAAAGTTTAGCTTTTATAAATAGATGTGGTCAAAGCAAATATTTGGCATTGCAATCCATATCTGATGGCGCGACAATTGGACAAACTTAATGCGGAGAAGGCGATGGAAATGCAAATCCCTTATCCGGGTATTTAGCACCTCTTAACTTATTAAGCATTAATTTTGCAACGCATCAAAGATGCATGTTCCATTTCACATGACCGCGATCTGATGATGGATTGGAAGCTTGGTTTATTTGAATAACTCGTTAGCGGTCATCGAATTTCACACTTTGCTTGGGAAAACATTGAACGTTGCCAAGTGGTTATCGTATAATTTATTGGGAATAAATTTACCTATGAACAGCAGGAGGATAACAATAATCAGCTCAGTTCTTTAACTAAAATGAAAACAAACCAAGTGACAGTTGACTGCCTGGCAGTTGACATTTGCGGCTTAGTGAAATTGAAGTGTTCGTTTCATCGGATGAATGGGTGAATTCAGTCCGGAATTGTGTTGTAATGTGATTATAATGAATTATACTGCATAGAGTTATAGGGTATGTGTTTATACACGGCTTTACAAGAATTTTTAGTACGTGTAATTTTTCCAACCGAAAAATTCAATGTCATTACATCTGCCCCGGGTTTTTAAATGGATCAAGACACGTAGGAAATCATTGCCATCGGTGTACAGAAATCATAGATAGGCCTTAAACACCAGCTATGGCAGTTGGGATGTGGACTGGGAAAACCTTCAAAAAAGCATGCTAACCACTGTCGTGGCAATGCGTGCCGGGGAATCTGGTCCTAGAAAGAAAAAGGGTTGTCTTCCTTGTCTACATCCATCTGACGATATATGTCTTCCCACGACTCCTCGTTAACAATAACTTGTCAAGACCGCATACAAGTTTGAAACTCGTCGCCGGTCGATAACCGCATGATTTTCTGTCAGCAAAATTGCAATTCCAACCAACCACTCGACACTATTAGAAGAAGTTCAGTTAAACCGGCCAACCGTTGCCGTAGCCCCAGGCCCTTTGAACAGTCAAGTGGTCTTCAATTCCGTCTGACACAGATTGAGCGAGAAACGACCACTTGCAGTAGCACGGATATAATTTCCACAACATTATCGAATTGACTGGCACATTCTTGTGCGACACGAGTGCTAGGATTCGACCGCACTGGGTCACCCGCACCGTCCGGCTCGTCCTGATGGTGGCACGGAGCGGCGAGACTATTAAATATGAAATTGGAAAACTTTTTGACATGAATATCGGTCAACAAGTTCTTGTATCTCCAAATGAATCGAAAGCACAGCAAATTAATCTCCATTGAGTGGTCGATAGACGTTCTTTCTTCATGTTCTCGTTTCCCTCGAGCTCCTCCTGGGGCCCTCGATCCACTGTGTTGCACTGGATGCTATGCAAATCGATAATTGTCCTTCGGCGAAGAAGTCTTTGACTCACAGAGGAAACAAAAAAAGAAACGAGTGGACTGCGGACGGTGGGTGGGGGATTTATTTCTGGTCATGGAATGAAATGGATTTAATTTCTTTATCAGCACGGCCAGGGGCTGTTGTGGCTGCGTGCTTGCGGCATGTCTGGTGAGCTCAATGACGACGGTTAAGCATTTCCGAAAAGTTGAAGATTTGTGTTTTAAATGACGATAAAGGGATGAAGGGATGGTTTCTCATGGACTTTAGTGAATATTCAAGCGTTTAAGGGAGTTTAGTGAAGTCTTTCGGAACTGAAGGAGCTCAGCCTCTGTGGCATTTTACAGACCGCGGTGGGCAGCAAGCCACTCCAGATGCCACAGTCTTTAGCCAACTGCCTTCTGTAACGAACAGCAATGAGGTCTTTTTCCACTTCAGTTCTTCATCGATTTGATGACCGTTCTCGATTGTATTTCCACTGTTGTGGGCTCTTCGGGCTAGATCTTCTGCATGATCGACATGCCTAGCCAGTTAGACGCCTAGCTGCATGAGCGACATGAGCACTGTGCAGCTAGTGCAATTTGCGGTACGGTGCGCCTTTAATAACGACTAGGGCGATCAAGATGTCAGTTGGGTCTCCGGGATATAGCACTACTACTCAGTTGCCTCTCAAGCATGCAGAAATGTTACTTGTACTGATTACTGCAGAGACGAAGTCCTTAACTGAATGCCCATTGTGACTCTCTTGGACAGAGAGTCGATGTGGTAAGTAACTTCTTGAGGACAGCTGTACTTCTGTGGCCCTCACCCATCGCCAGATTCGTGTGGCCCTCATCCAACGCCAGATCAACTTTTAGCTTAGCAAAAGGCTCTTTGAAGGCTTGCTGTCGTTTGCTCCCGTGTCAATATCATCAACATAATCACGAACATGGGATGAAAAGACGTGTGTGCGCGCTGTCGAATGCAACCAGTTGGCAAGAGATAGGTCAACAGAATTGGCTCGGGACGGACGCCATGAAGTGAGCTAGCAACCGGCCGTGATAAAGCGGCATTGGTTCGACTTCATCATCACAACCAGAAGCCTTTCCTGAGTTACGCACAGTCTTACTTACTTACTAATCGGTCCAGCTTTCAATTGGTGGTCTATCTGTCCACTCAAGGTTCCTAACTTCGAACACTGCATCCATGCTTTTGGCTGGAAACTCTTCCTAAGAGCAAGTAACCCGCACACACCAGCCCGTCTAAACCTTTCTAGTCACCTCTGCCACATCGACGTTGCACGGAAGAGGAAAGAAACAGCATTCATCAGCCCGATGGTCCCGCCTATGTGCCAATCGTCAAAGTCCAACATGACCCGCCTCCGATGGGCTGTGGACGAAGTCGATTTGAAATCAATTTTAATCACACATGCCCTCTCAGATGTGTAAACACACAGCGGAATGCTTCCTCGCCAATTCACTTCGATTGCGATTCCATTAGACTGATTACTCGGCTACTCAGCGCCGCAATTGAAACTTCCGACTCGTCAGTGTTCGGCAAGATGTTTCCGCAGGCACATCGCACCCGAGTACGCTTACTCATCCAACTGCTGTTCCTGGCGAACGCAAATCCACTTGGAATTAAGGACTTAATCGAACAAACAACCCGGGCGAAGGAGATCGCAACGATAGCCTTCTTTGGGAACATGTACGAGCTGGAAGCGGTCCTGGGCGAGGTCGACGCAAACATCCCCCGCATGGTGTACACCGAGTCGTACGGAGAGCTGTACTTCGGTGGCAGCTTCAACAAGGATATCCTCGTGGTGGCCTGCATTAATCTGTGGCAGAGGTCGATGCTGAACCGCATTGATGTGGCCTTTCGCGAGATTCACCCCGCGGCGAGGAGCATCTATTTGGTGCGCGAGAATCGCTACAAGAATCGGCAATACCTCGGCGGCCATTTCGAGTGGTGCTGGGCGAGGGGATTCGTGAACGTCGTCGTGCACTTCGCGGCCACCGACGAGACCTTCTCGTACACCAGGTTTCCGGAGATGAGCATCTTTCGGGGCGCACCCAACGAGACTGGGCTCTTCCCCAACCAGTTCAGCAACCTGATGGGCTACACCATCCGGACGCCACTGCAGCACGATCCGCCGCGGGTCTTCGAGTACACCGACTCCTGGGGCAGGAGCCACCTGACGGGCTACTGCGCGGACATATTTCTGGCATTCCTGAGGGCGCACAACGCGACCATGGCCATCGTGCGGGTGAACAACTCGACGGCGTACAACATCCCCGGCATCGTAAACCTCATCCGGGCCGGCCTGGTGGACATAAGCGTGCATCCCTTCGTGAACTTCGACGGCGTCCGGTCGAGCTACCCCATCCGGATGATGCAGTGGTGCATCCTGGTCCCGTTCCGCGGCGAGATCAGGGGATACTGGTACTTCATTCGGCCGTTCCAGCCGTACGTCTGGCTCTGCTGCGTGGCGGTGCTCATCGGCATCTCCCTCTACGTGTCGACGGACGAGTACATCCGCGGCCAGAGCTACGACTTCGGACGGTCCTGCTGCGATGTGTACCGCCTCATCCTGAACCTGCCCACAACGGATAGCCGGCCGTTCACCCCCAATCGGGCCCTCCGCACTGCGCTGATCTTCATGGTGGGGTTCATGCTGTGCAACCTGTACCTCGCCTACCTGACCAGCTTCCTGGCCAAGGTGATCTTCGAGCCGCAGATCAAAACGCTGCAGGAGCTGGTCACCAGCAACATCAGCATCCTCACGCAGGACTTCGAGATCCCGATCATCCTCCAGAACCGCGGCCTTCCCGCCGGATTCAAGCAGCTCCTCGTTCCGAGTGCCCGTGTGGACGTCTTGCTGCCGCATAACCAGAGCTTCGCCTACACCACCACCGACGACAAGGCCGCCTTCTTCCTCGCCCAGCAGGTGCACCTGAAGCAGCCCCTCTACAAGATCGTCGACGAGAGCGTGTCCACCATTCCCTTGGGATTCCTCATGCCGAGGCACTCGCCGTTCGAGGGCATCCTGAATCGGTACATACAGCGCATCAATGCCGCCGGTCTGGTGTACAAGTGGCAAAGCGACATGTACTCGAACGGACAACGGGCCGGACTCCTGAAGGTGTTGCGCTCCAGCGATCCGCAGACGAAGGCTCTGAATGTCGAGCATTTTCAGTTCGCCTGGATCGCCCTTGCCGGGGGCCTCGGACTGGCTGCAGTTTGTGCGGCTCTCGAGAGAATTGTTGCGT
Organism: Eristalis arbustorum; assembly: GCA_916610145.1. NCBI lineage: Eukaryota > Metazoa > Arthropoda > Insecta > Diptera > Syrphidae > Eristalis > Eristalis arbustorum. The sequence goes on along the minus strand of OU744320.1, from coordinate 42,746,644 downwards.
TCACTTGTCGGTTTAGGATAACTGTGGTGTTTCGTTAAATAAAGTGGAGTTTTTTGTGTGTGCTTCATTGTTTATTTGGGAGACGTGGGCGATGGCGTTTTCAAGGCCGTCACGCGTTGTTTTTTTCAGGTGCCTAATTACCTCGCTGGGATGGTGGCTCATGTCTGTTTTATGAATTGTGCCATCATGAAGCGCTGTATGCGGGAGAATCAGTTTCAGTACATGCCGCTTCCAAACTAGTAGTGGACATTCAGTAAAACAAATATAAGAAACAATGCCCCGGTGCCTGTCTGATTGAAATGAAGCAAGCCGTGGTAGAAGTTTGGTTGGAGGGCCACTTCGTCAAACTCGTCAAGTCTCGTCGTAAGTAGACCATTGCAGGTGGTGACGCAACTCTACCACGATCACAGACATTGAACATGATCAGCAACAGGGAGCAGTTGGTTGGCCGATCTTGTTCTTAAAATCCACTGCAAATTGTATACCTTCCATGCTCAACTGCAAACGATCCAGTAGCTTACTGATGAGGTCCGAAGGTACGTCGTTGCAAATTGACTTCAAACAAATCCTAGCGATTTTGCGACGACTGGGAGTTGTCCCGATTGGACGATGATGAACAAGAATTCTGCCCTCGACTTAGACAAAGTCAAGACATCGATATCCAGACAGAAGTCGAACAAAGCTGCTGGAGTGGACGGACTGTTTAAAGCAGTTGGAGATGATCTGGTTGCGCGCATGGACCAGCTTGTCTGTAGGACACCGTCGTAGGAAAGCATACCCCATGAGCGGAATCTCAGCGTCGTTTGTCCGGTCAACAAGAAAGGAGACCCCTTTGACTGCGCCAACTATCGAGGGTTCAGCCTCCTCAACATCTCGTACAAGACCCTCTCTGCCGTTTTGTGCGAACGCCTGAAGCCATTTGTCAACAACCTTATCAGTGCGGTTTCAGGCCTGGGAAGTCCACCATCGACCAAATATTCACACTTCGGCAGATCCTGGAAAAGACTCAAGAGATGCAGATGGACACCAGCCACCTATTCGGCCGCACATGACAGCGCGCATAGAGACGCCATCTAGTTTTGACATTCCTGCCAAACTGGTTAGGTTGTGCGATGGGACACTCTCGCTGCTCTATCATGGTCGGTAATGAACTCACCAAGTCCTTCAATGTCTAAAACGCAAGGCGACACGCTGTCATGTGATTTCCTTAATATACTACTTGAGAAGAACGTACCAAACACAAACCTCAACCAGAGTCACGATCTTTCAAAAATCCGCTGAACTGTTGCTTACGTGGACAACATTGACATGATTGGAGAACACAGCGAGCCCCCAATGAGGCTTTTGCTGGCGTTGAAGCGGGAGCGGCCTTCTAGCCTGGTCTAGCGTCAAGCCAGGGCAAAACAAAGTACATGCTATCATCACGAAAGGACGCACAACATCGACGTCTCGGAGAGAGCCTCACAATGGACAGCGCAAACTTTGATTTAGTAGGACTTTGTCTACCTCGGCTCTGGACGAGAGACAATAACACCAGTACCGAAATCAAGCGCTAAATTACTCTTGCCAATGGTTACTTCTTTTCTTTTTTCTTTCTTTTTTACTTTGGGCTCAAGAGACAATTGAGCAACAGAGTCATCTGTTACCAGTCACCAGCTGACTCTGATCATCTCTGTCCTGATTTATGGCGTAAAGATATGGACGCTGTTGGAAGGGGATGAAGAAGCTCTTGGTCTCTTCGAGTTGTTGGCGTCTGGAGGAGACGATTCAACGATGAACTGCAGGGGCTGTACAGCGATATGTGTCTTGGTAGGCTTTTACAGATTCAACGCCTAAGATGGTGAGGCCATGTAGAGTGCATGGTCAACAGTGCTCCAGCCCGAAGATTCATCGACTCCGAACCAGTGGGACAACGCGAAAGGGGACGACCACGAAGCTGAGCGCACACAAGTGGAGAAAGACCTCTAACAACGAAATTGGAGGCAGCTCCCGGACTGTGGCACCATTTGAAGAAGAAGAAGAAGTTGAGCATTGGGCATAGAGCTGTGATGATTGATTCGTTCATTTTGACCCGTTCATACAATACTAAAATGACACGTTCGTTAGATTTGAGCGAATGACGCAGCTCTTGTTGGGAAAACACTTGAGAATATTTTTTCCTTGTGAAATATTTGTCAATTATTCAAATATTCATTTCAAGGACAAGCAATAAAGGCAAGAGCCGAAAGTTTTCAGATATAAGCCAGACAAGATATATTGTATGTATACAGACGTCTCAGTGTGATATACGTATGAAAACGAAAGGCTTGCAAAAAAGCTTTAACTTCTTACAAAAGGAAAAATATTAGAAATCCGATTGCGACACTGCCGGATATGGATATGGAGTATGGTATATATTAGCGATGGGCGATTGCGAATAAATTTCTCAATCGAATAAATTGGCAGTTGTTTAAAATTGAATTCGATTGTCGATTGATTCGGTCTCATCATGAAACAATCGAATCGTATCGAATTCTACAATTTATTCTCAGTACCTACTACAACCAAGAGAATTCCGGATACTAATATCCCATTGTAGAAATGTATGTATTCCTCGATTTATTCATATGTCAATGTAAACAATCAGCGTAAGGCTTTTGCTCCAATACGAAACTATACCTAACCAAATAGGACCATTGGGCCAGGAAATACAGGAAAGCCTCTGTTATTGGAACCTCTTTCTACTAAAATACTGGGCCTGCTTTTGCGTAAGTGTTTGCCACCCATAGCTCTGTTTGCGTATCCATGCGTAGATGGATTGGGTAAAATTGTTTTCTGTTTTTTGTTTCGTTTGTTGAAAGGTGATCTTTGAGCAAGAGCTTTCCTCTTGGAATGTGATTTCCTCCACACGACGGAGCGTGGTCCATTGATGTACTTATTTTGAAAGCTCGTTGTCTGCCACGGAAAAAAAAATCATTTTCTGACTCGAATGATCCACTAAAGATGTCACGGGGACTGCCACGGAAAAAAAACATCACTTTTATAAATGGGCTTGAGACATCTGTATATGTTTTCTGCGCTTGTTTGAGTACACTTTGATTTAATTTAGAAATAGAACTATCTCCTTGTCTCCGTCGTCGAATAGCTACATCAGAGCACGGGTCAGGATCCTGTAGGCCCCAATTTTCAAAGGCGCAATGGCAATTGATTGATCATAGCCTTTGAAAAGGCGGTAGTTCCATAGCAAAGCATGCAATGCAGTGGAATCTACTAACCTAAGACGATAGCATAGCGAGATGAGAGTACATTGCGCAAAAAAGTAGAGAAGACCCGGCAACTGAGGAACAGTTGGGGGAGCTGAAACTCATTACGAGAAACCGTAGACTATCGAGAACCGTAGAGGCCATAAGACGAGAGATTGAATATAGGATCTACTAAGTTAGTAGCAGTGGTGGCCCGTGGCGTTGTGGGTATGTGCGTCGACCCCAACCTCGACGTCGTAGGTTCCATTCCTGCTCTGTGCGACGAAAACAATTTTCACGACCCCACCTCTTTGGAGGCACTGACAATGCTAAAGAGTATTTTGTGTCTAGAAAAAGATTCTCAAACTTGGCCGTTCGGAGTCGGCGTAAAACTGTATGTCCCTTCCACTCGTGAGAGAACAATAGCACAACACGAGTGGTTGTTGAGAAGCTAGGCCTTGGCCCTCTACGGGCTTTAGTGCCACCCATATATATATATAAGTTAGTAGCATCAGTTGCCAAGGACGACCGTTGAATCTCCAAAAAATTTTCATTCGACTTGAACAACTTTGTTTTCGATGCACAGGCCCATGCTTACATGATACACATTTACTTAAGAAAAATCCTTTTCACTGGTGGATTTCGGAGAAAGCATGTCCCTCAATATTCTCTTAGAAGGGTGAGAGGAGTCTCTTTGAGGAGACCCGAAACTAAGGTGTAACTACCATATACCCTTTCTTCTCCGATCCTAGCACTTTCCCAAAAACTACTCTTTCCATTTGACTCGATCAAGGTCAAGATCAAGGTGCTTCGCGACCTGTACCGATTATCACCTCTTGAGCTGTGTAATGTGCATCACTGCCCAACTGGGCTCCTCTTTCTTTTATACGCATCGGCTAGCAAACTTCTGAAAACAAAAGGGAGTCCTTCAGAAAAACATCCAGCAATACTTTCGCTAATGAAATACTGGCGGGTGGAGCGATGCAGACCATTTCAAAAAATGTTACTAGCTAAGTAAAGCCGTCCAACAAACTCCACCCTCGGATTCACCACTTCCTCGAAGCCCGTGGCGCCTTCTTATGGAATACGCGTCTTCCTCCGGAGAAGGTATCCGAGAAAAAAAAGACATGGTCGATAATTTGGGCAAATAAGGCCGTAAGGAGCCTCCTAGAAGTACACACTATCGTATCCAACCGAGTCAGGTCGCAGTAGCGTCTCCCTCGAAACTTAAAAGGTGGAAGCCGAGTGGTGAAGTTAATAATGCTGTCCAGTAGGGCTTACAATATCACTTACTAGCGTCGACGTGGAGTCAGCCGTTAATCCCCTCTAAGCCACAACTCGGCACTGCACAATTGGCACACACATTCGACGCATGGTGTCGCGAGAAATGATTCTTGCCGAATTTGCATGAATGAAGAGGAGATAGAAACTACACATCACCTCCCGTGCTCGAGCTGTGATCTAATAAGACGGTCTCTCACATCTAGAGGCCTAGTTCCTCAACAACCTCAGCCAACTCACTCGCTTCAGTACAAGCCAGCGACACCGCTTCATCGTGAGCACCAACTGGATTAGGGGTGAATTCATCCAACGCTGGCCCAAGTTCGAGAACTGCAAGCAGCCTGCCCTCAATAGGACCTCAACAGCAACCATCTAATTGGATGAAAGAAACTGCAGACTGTGCTGAATCAAGTCATTTTTCCCTCCTCTCGATAATTGACGGAACATAATTAAAATTCACGAGAACAAATAAGAGCCATCGTCGGAGCAAAAAGAAAATCAATCAAACGCCCACCACAAGGGCGCCTACCTGCCTGCAAACTAATTATATTGCACATCCCATTGTCAACCTGCAGCGTGTCACTAGAACCGAAGAGAATCATAAAATAAAATCCACACCAGTTCATTCTGTTTCCAATCACGAGTGGCGAGTGGCGAGTGGCGAGTGCCGAGTGGCTGCCTCCTCGCCGTGCCGTGTGCGCCCCACAAAATTGACACCTAATTTGCGTTCAGGCACTTTCCCTGCTCGATCATAATCCACATGAGGACGGGAGCTCTTCGCAACCGGCCGCCGCCTCCATCGCACACGTCCTTTCGGTTTCATTCACGCGCCACGTCCTCGTCGTCGTCGTCGTGTGCCTCAGCATGTGAATGAATGAATGAAACCGTCGCGTTCACGGCTCGGGCTCGTGTGTTTACATTTTCCTACTCCACCGGTGACTGCGCATGTCCTCGGTAGGCGAAGGATTCCGCTTTAGATTTTTGCGTTTTTTTTCCTTTTCTTATCCTCAAGCCAGACGTCGAAAAACCTCGTGGATTACTTCAGTGCATGCCGCTGTGTGGGAAAATCCAACGTGCTCCATCAGTTGCATCCTGGACCGTTGGCGCTGTAAGAGCTTACCGTTCTGCCTTCAGTGTCATCTCGGGTGTTTCAGCGGCGCGTCCACGTACGGTGCGGCAGTATACGTTCGGCTGTGTAGTAACCTAAGGATAACCGTTGTGCTCGTTTGAAAATTCAAAAGTTACCGTGAGTTTCTGTCGAACAGTGTGTGAATATTTGCCGACATTTGGTGTGTAAATTCTCGACTGTGACCACTGTGAAGCTACGGCATGGCGGTGGTGATGATTTGGAAGTTATCCTTCTTCTCCGGGTAAGTCGCATTCGCGCACTCTGCGGGATTAATTGTTTTGATTTAAAGTGACAAATGGACGGCTTACTGCCGAAATCTTTGAAATCTTCACAAAAACCACGCAAAGGCACACGATGTGTGTGCGTAAGGAGGACGCTTTCCGGGACACAGGATCTTACTTAGGCAAATTGCGAAAATTCAAGAAAACAATCAGCGGAAGCACTCCTACTGTGAATCGTGGTGAATTCTCGCGATTAATATGAAATGTGAGCGTGACACTCCCCGAGGGAGTCTTTCCCATTTTGTTGCAAAGCCCTTAATGGATTCGGAGTTCGTCGGGAAAAAGAATTAGATAGGCTACAGTGGGAGTGGGTTTGAATTTTATGTGGTTTCTCATTGAGTGTCAACTGTAAATAATAAATGAAGTTCCTTCGATCCATGCCCTGGCCTCAACAGCTGCACAGCTTCGAGGTGTGATTACGAGTGCAATCATGTGCCAATTGAGGGGTACAGTGGGTCAGGCAGTAAACCTCTTAAGAGTCAATATGTCAAGTGGGGCTAGCTGGGGAGTAAATAAATAAAATTCATTTCATTCAAATCGATGACACAAACCACTTTCGATTGTCCTCTGAGGTGTGCATACTAGATGGAGCTCTCTGTGAAATTAATTTTTGACGGTGAATGCGTGAAGTTTCGGCGTGTACGATTGAAGTGGGTGGATATATTCCTGATTTCGGATTTGTCATAGAACTTATTTCGGATGTTTTTGACAAAGGAGAGGTTTGGTCCATACATTAGCAAAAGCATAACACGATAGGTTGTCGGAGAACCTAAGCCTCGGACATACACAGTCCTTACACAATTTTCTCTTAAACTGACCTCTTCTCTTTAGGTGTAACGACAACATTCGAGTCCGACTGTTCGACTTCTGCTCAGGGATTGCTTAGGCTTCTGAGTAAGGACTTCTTGGACAAGCTGTACGATTTTAATACGGTGTGGAGCATCAATTGTGCTAAAATAAGAAACTCAAATAACTTTTCATGCAATCAATGTATTTAATTTTTTTATTGGGTAGAGTATTCAATCCCCCATGCTCTTGCACGCATGTGCGACACCTGATAAGAAAATTGCTCATTGCGGGCTGATGAGTTGAAGTCGGGATCGCATCAATGTCTTTGTAATGGATTCCTTCAATTCAGTCAAATTTCTTGGCTTAGTTTTGTACACCTCTTGCTTGACAAAACCCCACAAAAAATGAACTGGTGCGGGAAGGGGAGTTTTTGGAAATTGACTAGTTTGTGTACTTTTGTTGGAGCTCCACCATAACCCGTCTGTCTATGTGTGTAGTTGCGCCATCTTGTTTGAACCAAATGCTTCTTCGGCGCAATTCTAGGTAAAAAAAACTCTGTAAACATCTTTAAACGACTGCTCCCATTGACAACAACTGTTTTACCGTTTTTTTCAAAGAAGTGTGGTCCCACAATGCACCTTGCTGAAACTGCGCCCCACACAGTGACTCGTCCCGGGAGCAGATTCATCTAAATTAGTAATTCTGGGTTAGATTCACTCCAAGTACGCCAGTTTTTCTTCTTTACACTGCAGTTTTGATACCAATGGGCCTCATGAGACATAAAAAAGCAATTTATCAAGCCTGTGTCTTCTACGTCGATCATTTTTCGAGGCTGAATTTTAATTTTTTGACTTTGCACAGAAACAAGTCCAAGCCATCATGAACTATCCGCTGTAATGACCTTCTACTAACTCCAATTTGCGGCAGTAAGTTCAGAGTCGAAACAATTGTATTGTTTCTTCGTGCAATGCTTCCAGACTTGTCAAACATGTTTATATAATAATAATAGTATGGATGGCGCTACAGCTCTTAGAGTAACAGGGCCTAGCTTCTCAGCAACCACTCGTGTTGTGCGCGCTATTGTCTTTTCACGGGTGAAGGGGCCCACAGTTCTATACCGTGTCCGAACGGCCAAGTTTGAGAAGCTTTTTCTAGACATTAAATTCTCTTTAAACATTGTCTGTGACTCGAAACAGATGGAGCCGTGGAAATTATTTTTTCACACAGACCAGGGATCAAACCTACGACGTCGAGGTTGGGGTCGACGCATATACCCACAACGCCACGGGCCACCACTATTGCTTCCATTCTTCTTCTCCTTCTAGTGGCGCTTCAGTCCGGGGTGAACCTGGGCCTCGGTCAACAATCCTCTCCAGCTGGCACGATCTTTAGCCAGCTGCCTCCAATTTCGCACTCCAAGTTGGTTGACGTTCTTCTCCCCTTGAGTGCGCCATCGGGTTCGTGGTCGTCCTCTATTGCGTTGTCCCTGACTGACTAGACTCATATCGCTGTACAGCCCGTACAGTTAGTGGTTGAATCTTCTATTAGTACGTGAGAATACTATTAGAGTACGTGAGTCTCCAGTGACCAAGACATACCACTGCTGGCAATAAAGGAAGACACGCGGCAGTACCTGCTTGGAGAGACCATAAGTTAAACGACAAATCAAGCACCAGACCCAAATGGGATCTGATAATTTTATCACGTTTTCTGCAGAGACAAACGCGGGTTAGAGATGCAGCCAAATTTAGCACGGCACACATTAATAAGGTTTTGAATGAATCCTCTCTGGAGCGGTGGTCGAGTCCAGGATGGGGGACTAACAGTCCCGGCAGAATCACAACCGACCAGCTTTTCGCTCAAAGAATGGTAGATACACGAGAGAGAGAGTGACTAGGCCACAATCAACAACTGTGCAGATCTCGAAAAGGCATACGACGGAGTGCCTCGAGGTAAACTCTGGAGTGTTCAGCAGGAGTTTGAAATCGATAGACATCTTTTGAGCGACATTTAGTCGCTACAAACAAACTGTAGCAGCGGCACACAAACTGTAGCACCTGCACACAAACTGTAGCAGCTGCGTTCGAGTTAATGGTGCTAAATCAACACCTTTCACGGTGGGCTTTGTACATCGCCAGGAGTGCGTCTTGTCATCTCTCCTACTGCTACTGTAGATAGCGCTACAGCCCGTAGAGAGCCAGGGCCAAGTTTCTCAGCATCCACTCACAGTGGAAGGGACCTACAATTTTATGCCGAATCCGAACGGCCAAGTTTGAGAAGCTTCTTCTAGGCAGAAGTATTCTTTGAGGATTGTCAGAGACTCGAAAGAAGTGGTGCCGTGAAAATTATTTTTGTCGTGAAGGGATCGAACCAAGACTTCGAGGTTCAAGTGCATTGGGGTCGACGGACATACCCACAACGCAACGAGCCACCACATTTGTCATCACTAGTTTTCGTTCCACATTTGGATTGGATGTTGCAACGCACCCGAGGTGAGTTATGTTTCACATGTTGAGGGAAAGTCGTCAGCTTTTTGGCTATCCCGACATCCTTCCAGGCGGGACTCCAGCGGGCACTCGATTGGATGGAAGGAGTGATGCCGAGTTTTCTTGTAGGATGGTCCAAGCTGGGTCAACATTGAAACAGCTTGAAAGATCTGTATCAGAGAGGCCGAGCTTGGTGTCAAACCCGAGCTAGGATGTTTTCAATTGAGTATTTGTTTCAACTCTCACCTAGGGTCATGACATTTGGGTAGTGACCGAGAGAATAAGACTGCGGACACAAGCTGCCGGGGTTCGAGTTTTCCTCGTGCTGTTGTGTCGTGCTTGCTCGTCGGAATTTAATGTCGAGCAGCTACTTTCCGGAACAGAAAGAGCCTCGACCCTCGACGGTTTGGACACATGGCACGAATGTCGCCACCATCACGTCTTCCGACGCGTGCCTGAAATGCGACCCCTTGCACTAACCAAGTACAAAAACTCGTTTGATTGCGCCTGGGCATAAATCCTGACGGCGGAGAATCAGGTGGCCTGAAGATCTCTAGTGCGTGCTCTACCCACGCGACCACTTTGGTGGATCATGCTGGTCAGAAAATTTTGATGATCATAAATAAGTATATCGAAAGAATGACGTTCAACCGACTGGGGCTGTGTTGGATTAACATTTTAAAGATAATTCTTTAAGGTTAGATCACAGAGCAATAGTTATTTTAAAAATATTAAAGAGGTGTATAAACTAAATAGTTATAGTAAAAAAATGGGAAATATGCTGTCCTGGCGAAACAATTGAACTTCTGTCTAAAGTCCGGGACGTGCATGGTAAGCTGAGACGTCTGGCATAGTAATGGAAACTATCGAATGAATTGCACTATCAATAGTTAATAACGACGATAGAAACTGAATGATTTCATCTATCGAATAGTTTCATTATTCATTCATTCACCTACTGGGTTGTTAAAACTTAACCGGGAGGTGAAGTGCTTCTCCGACTTCTCATCACCTATGTTTTTTATGAGGTTTTCGTTCCAATATCCTTTTAAAATCAAAATGTTGGCCAAAGAACTCATACTAATGCAAACTCATTAACTCGAAGTAATGACGAATGAGTTTCCCAACCGACTCGATAGTCCAAAGTCCAAACGAATGAAGAAATCATTCATTCCAATAAAATCATTCAACAATTTTTGAATCATGCAAGTGAATGAATCATTCCTTCAGTGAAAAAAAAACATTCGACCTTTTTTTTCCCAACTGAGTCGAACTATCGACTCGATTCGAACCACATACGTGAACAATCTGTCATGCAAATGTCTTGGCAATGTGTGTAGGCATACACAAAATTCTCTCTTAGAGCTTACTCACGCAGTCCAACCAGTGCAAGTAACAACAAATGAAGGTTTTCGACTATCGAACAAATAAATAGTCTGCAACTATCGTATAACTAGATAGATATTATTCGACAGTTCCCATCACTAGTATCTCCGGACAAGCCAAAGGGCTTCGCGGGCTGATTGCCCCTCTTTTCAAGAAGAGGGGATAAATATATTGCTTCAGAGGGACGAACAGTGCAGGTTTGGTCAACCGAAAACTTTTCACTCTAAAAATGGTAAACACTCGAGAAGAAAAGCGACCAGGCCACAGTTATCAATTGTGTAGATTTCGAAAAGACATACGACCGAGTTCCTCGAGGCAAACTCTGAAGACTTCTACAGGAGCATCATATTGTTGATGAACCCTGGACGATGGACTTCATCTAGTGTGCATTTTGTTATGGCTTTATGTACCGAAGGGAAAAGGCTTTCGAGACGCGCCTTAATTCCATCAGATAGTCGCCGGTTACCAGACCTATGACGAGGTGGTTGGACCAAGTACAAGAAATCGCTTTGTTGCGCCTGGGCATAAATCCTGATTAGTTGGAGTCAATGAGAGAGGAACAAGTGGCCCTAGAACATAGCGCTTTTGTGGATCATGCGATTCAGAATATGATTATGAGGAATAGGATCCGATTACAAAGAGTAGAAAGGGGGAACGTATACGCCACTGACTCTCAGTATTTCACTAGTGAGTTCATAACCAAGTCGAAAGCTTGTCCAATTTGGACAATGACATGTAATAAGTCAAGTCGTTTGGCCGGTTAAGCATGGGCGTATTTTTGATGAAATACATATTTCCGGTCACATTCTGTGACACATTTTTCCTATTTTGTTTGAGAAGTATCTCCATCTCAATCTCCACTTTCCCCACCTTCCATCAGTTGTAGCGGCATGCCGTAAGAGAAATTATTGCAAGCTTTATGGAATTTCCTTGTCATTTGAAAATATTCCACATTGAGATGGGAGAAGGACTTTAAGGGTTGCAAAGGTCTTGGAACGCCCTACGTGAGCGCCTGGAGCACTCTCAAAAATGTAAATCAAAGCCGCTTGCATGTTGTGTCGCATTTTTTCTTCAAAAAATAAGAAACCACATGAATATCCAAGAGAAGTGATGCTTAAATGTTTATTTTATCATAAATCGGTGGCGAAGAAGAATCTTCATGAAAAATGCTCACTGTTCAACTTTAAATATATTTTCTGCTTGCCTTGGCAGAAGAAGAAGGAATATGGTTCTGCTCCGCAATGCCGTACAGAATGCAGTGACAAGTTATTTTATTCACGCATATAAACATGTATTCCTCAAGTAAGACGATTGCAATGCGTGAACTGATGTTCATGACTGCTTAGGAGGAGGTTGCTCTCCTTCTATTGTTCGCTGATGAAGGCATGAAGACTCCTTTACGGACGGCAACACGCAACTACTAGCACGATGTGAACCTGGAGCCAAGTTTGTGCGTGGACCTATAGCTGTATGCCAACTCCCGAACTTTGCTATACCCCAAATGCCAGAAATGAGAGTGATAGAGAGGTGGTTTCATAAGATGTGAATGTTAGATGGTGGTATGTCCAAGGGAGTAGGAGTCGACACCAATCAGTATATCTCGGCAACATAGTAACCCAGTTGGGAGAATCGCTGAACCTACTACTATTAGACCTCTACATGCAGACAACTGCTACTTACTGCTGCCTTCGATTCTTCACTGATCTTGCAAGTATACCAGCTAGACCACAAATTCAGTCTAGGACTGCTAACCAATTAACCAAGTCAAAAGTGCTATTTTCCAGCCAGAGAGGAAAGGGACTACTATGGACCTCATCAACAACTCGATCACCCACTTTTACTAAATGGATGGAAGGCACCGGCATTTTCTTCGAATTGTAATGCATACACTCCTCCAGTCGAAGACTTCTGCTTTCCAAGCTAGGTCCTGCCAGTCAGTGAAGCCGCTAAAATTGATATGGAATATGGAAATACCACAGGTTGAAGGACGGCAATTATATAAAGATTAAGCTGGTCGTATGCTGTCGAAAGTGCTCAACATGGCCGGCATTGAAGCAGGTGTAAAGTTACGAAGAAAAGAATAAGAAAACCGTTTCAATTCAATTACACTTTATTGCTGAACATGTACACGAGATGTGATTGCTTCGGCGGTTCGGCGGTGACTCACTACCATCTCATTAAAGTCAGAGTGCATTGCTCCCATTACTTCACACAGGTGGTAAACTTGCCACAGAAGGAACGGAGACTAAAACATCCAGGCAATCCTATGAATCAAACTTAAAAAGTGGACGACAGAATTGTAGCAATACTAAAACGTTACGGGTATGTGCGTCATCCACAACGCACGTGAGCCTTGACGCCTAGGTTCGATCCCTGGTTTATACGGGAAAATAATTTTCCCGTCTCCACTTCTTTCCAGTCACTGACAATGCTCAAAGAGTAAAATTGTTTGGAGAAAGCTTCTCAAACTTGGCCGTTCATAAGAGTGCATAAGTCATTAGTAGGCCTAATAAAGCCGCTGTGGTAGCTCGAAGATGAGCTTTAAATTTCATCAGAAAAACCTGTGTTTTTTTTTTAAAAAGCTGGATCTTTTCTTCCTTTAGGTTGGGAAAATATTTTGTGGCTTGTATCTTGACCTTCGTTACTTACTTATCAGGCAGACGAACCATGAAGGGTCTGAGTTTGAGCAATTGCTGCCTTCCATCGGCGACGGTCTTTGGTACGCTGCTTCCAGTCAACAAGGCCAAGCTGTCTTACATCCGCGATGACTTGGTCTTTGTACAGGAGGTTCGGTCTTCCTCTCCTTCTCGGACCAGGAGGCTCGGATTCAAATACCCTCTTTGCTGAAGCGTTGTTGTCCATTCGCTCGATGTGGCCGAGCCAGTGTAGTCGACGGATTTTTGCCTTCCTCGAAGACGGGACCATATATCCGACGTAGAATTTTTATTTCGAAGGTACCAAGAATCAGCTCTGCAGTCTCTCTACTTAATGTCCCGCTTTCGGCTCCATAGAGCAGGACTGGCAGAATAAGAGTTTTGTAGAGCATGCCTTTGGTCCTTTGAGTCAGGAGTTTCGAGCCCAGTTGGTTTGACCGCAGTAGCATCGGATCTCCACTACGATGTCATTCGTGGAGCTTACGTTTGCCCCGAGGTAGACAAACTCCTTTACTACTTCGACTACTTCGAACGTTTTGGCCTAGGTGGTGTGCGGCGGATCGCTTTTTGCTCGACAGCATATATTTTGTCTTGTCGTCGTTGACCTTGAGACCAGCATGTTTCGCCTGTTCCTCAACTACCGTGAAAGCTTCCACTACGGCGCGAAATGTCGATGTCATTAGCGTATCCCAACAACTGGACTGACTTTAGAAGATAGTGCCTAGCAGGCACTTAACCTTCATGGATCGCCGGACTGACAAGTAAGAGCTTTATATCACGGTTTAGCTAAAGCTGGACAGAGTCAGAGAAGATTCTCTGTAGTTTCCACCACCAAAGCTGCAGATAATTCTTGATAGCGAGTGGTGGTGTATTTGGACCATCAAATTTTGGTTCTGAGGTATGGATTAGTGCTCTTCGATGTATTGTTTGTTGTTAGCAGACAATAAAAGCTGCCATGCTTAGTTTGTCAGACGACATTGTGACGACATTCTAAGCAAGTTCGTCAGCTGTGCCATTTTCCTGGATTCCCATATACCCAGGAACCCACAAGAGGCAGACTGCGGTGTTCATACAGAGGTCCTGTAGTGCATTGAAGCAATTGAGTACCTTTAGCGTTTTTGTTGTATTGACTCTACGTAAGTGCTGTGAGCGTAGCCTGACTATCTACATAGATATTTATTCGCGTGCAGTTTACGCAGTCTATCAGGCATTCCGCCGATTTCTGGATGGTCACCAGCTCCGCCTGCTTCTCCAGTGGCAGTTTTGAACTCTTGGGATACATTGCCTCTTCTTGTTGTTTGGAGCCGTCTGTGCATGCGTTAATTGAGTAAACTATTGCATCCATGGGCTCTGACCAGTGTTCTCTAGTCGCAATTAGAATAGCCAAGGAAGTGGGCAATATTTATAAGTTCACAGTGCCCACAGGTACTCTAATCTCTCATATCTAATCTAAGTGCATAGACAATTAGTTAATTTACGTGATCTCCTGCCAAGTGTATACCACGAAGTTTGTTACTCCTTGGACGCTGGACCATACGCCTTCAGTGGAAATCGCAATAACCAAGTTTTGAAACAAACATCAGACTGACTCCTCTCGCTAAGGTCTATTGTGCGCAGGTCTCAGGAGCGCTTCCCTGAATCCCTATCTCAGCTCAAGCTACCAGCAAGATGCTATAGCATCCCAGGACTGCCCGCCAATGCCATACAAATCACCGTATTCTTGGGTCAAATACCATATATAATTAAGATAAACACATTCCATCTAGTCATTTATTTCCGAGCATTAAACCATCATTTATGACTAGCACTGGTGTAGGTTTCTTTACACCAGTAGCTTTGTATTGTAGTCGCTCCTTACGACAGGCAGGCCTTACCTTTGAAATTTTCTACGACCCCTTCCCAGAAGCCATTCAAACCGTCATTTGCTATCTGCTCTAAATACATGGCAATTAGTTTCATCTACGAAAAAATTCAATCCAATCACACGTCTGCCATAAAATCACCATTGTTCTGCATTTTGGTGGACACAGTGAAAGCAGGTCTACGAAAATAAGCGCATATTTTATTCAGTGTTGACGAGGGCCTTATCGGATAACTTTCAGCGCTTCATCTGATCAATTGAACTGCAGCTGTGTGCGAAGCATGAACGGCACAATGGACTTATATAAGTACTTTCGACATAATTCACTGATACAACAACCGAGATGTTTTGACATGTAGCGGAGAGCACAGAGATGAAAATCTACTTCATATGTAGCGCATCTACTTCATTATTTCATATTCAGGCATTTGCTACGTAGCAACTCATTTTTATTTCGTTTATTTTGATTCTATATCCTCGCAAAAATACGCCTCATCTGCAACACCACTTCTATAGCCAAGACGCCATGGACTCATTTGTGGTATGCCCATAGACCAACTCCGCCCATGGCTTGGAAATTAACACACCCAATAAGATATAGAAGAATAGTTCAAGCAATAGTTCAATCTTTGGTCCTGTTTGCGTTGAAGGTTCTTGGAGAAGAAGATTCAACCACGAATTGTACGGGCTGTACAGCGATATGAGTCTAGTCAGGCGTCTACGGATTCAACGCCTAAGATGGCTAGGCCATGTTGAGAGCATGGACAACACTGCTCCAGCCCGAGAGTCTTCGACTCCGGACCAGTGAGACATCGCAATAAAGGACGACCACGAAGACGATGGCGCACTCAAGTGGAGAAGGACCTGAACCAACTTTGAGTGCGAAATTGGAGGCAGCTGGCTAAGGATCGTTCCAATTGGAGGGGCTTGTTGACTGAGGCCCAGGACTGTAGCACCATAAGGAGATCCGAGTAGTAGCACAAGTTCCTACCTTGACTTCTGGTAGTCAACTGGAAGTCAGCCACGACAACCTTGGCTGTCAGAGCTTGATGCCTGTTCCCATCGTTGAAAAGGTCTTAAATTGACCGAGAAATGTCTCATAAGTGAGCTGGAAAAACTTAAAAATCAGTAAAAGCTTATCTTGTTCTTTAGGACCATAACTACACATCATGGGCCGTGCTTAAAGAGTCCACATCACATCATCTCCGGAGCAGCGGCTTAAACTCAAACGAATGCGATTTCCTGCCCTGCTGCCAATTAAGGCGAATTGCCTGCTCTTCACAGCATCGATCCGTGTACGAAATCAGGACTCGTTTAATAATTCGTAATAAATGACTCGCATTAAGTGGATGCTTCGACGATATTCTTAAATCATTGCATGTCCGTCCGCGTCCGGGCACGTGATATATTGCGCCTTGAAACCGCATCGGCACTTAATGTATTCGCAAATGTTTGCGTTTAAGCTGTTCATTCGTTCGTCCTGTTTGACTTGCGGAAGCGATTTGAATAAAATTAAATGGAATTTTAAATACCGGCCGCTGGGGGTGGCCGTATGTTTGATCTATCTGCGGGTGAGTATGTGGTATTTTGTGAAAACCGTGGTCAGCCACATGAATGGGCAACCAATTCGACCACAAATTTGTTTGGGTTCTGTTTGGAGCTGGATTAGGGTTGACCCTTATTGGGAAATTGTTCTGCTCTTGACTGGGAGCATTTGGAACCGAATTTCAAAAGGTTTCAAGTGAACGGAATGACCGAGATGCTCGTTGTGCAATTGATTGATCCAGCCAATTGAGCAAGAATGAACGGAAACTACTTGTAGGGTCAAAGCATTGTGCGAAGCCGGTCGCTTTGCACGGATCCACTCCGGTTTTACATGGTCCAGGACGAAGCTGAGGGTTACATTGAAAGCGGCACGAAAAGGAGTGTCCTCGAGTTGTGCACTTTTTAAAGAAAGTGCACTTTGAGTTTTTAATTACACAGGATGCCTGTTAATGGTGCTGCTGCTGCTCAAACGACGAAAGTTTTCATTCCATTCTAAGCAGTTTTAGACAAAGAATCTCATAAAGCAGCCAGGGCGACATTCTCGACCTAAGGTCGAGAGGGCTTTGCTGCAAGCGACATCCGGATTCAAGTCGAATTCTGTGGACATTGGAGAATAAGTAATTCCGTTTGAAGGTCGCTGCATGCGATGCTGATTAACTTGGCACATCTTCAATGTCGCTGCGTTCTCCGTTCCTAACTGGAGACGAATTTGAAGGATGTCTTCAGGGCGATTGGTAAATTTAAGATATAGTTACTGGACAGATGTTTGACTTTTGAAACTCCTTTGGAATGAAACTGCTATAGGTACTCCGAACGAAATAGGTAGCGCCATGCTCCTCTCTTTAGGCAAACAACTGGTATTAAATGGTGGTGAATTAAAGGAAGGAGTGTAACAATATCTAAGGAATTGGTCACATAATGTGAAGTATGGTTTAAAGGAAGGCTTAAGGGCTACCTAGGAAACGCGAACAGAGAACAACTCTCTTATGATTGCAGCATCTAAAACTCGAGTGGTGACTCCTGGCGCTGTGGGTATGTGCGTCGACCTCAACCTCGACGTAGTAGGTTCGATCTTTAGTCTGTGCTACAGAGATAATTTTCACGGCCCCATCTCTTCCGAGTCTGAAAATGCTTTTCCTGTTTAGAAAAAGCTTCTCAAACTTGGCCGTTCGGATTCGGCATAAGACATAATTCGCTTCCACTCGTTAGAGAAAAATATCACGCACAACACGAGTGGTTGAGAATCAAGGCCCTGGCCCTCTACGGACTGTAGTGCCCAAATTATTATTATTATTTAAAACTCGAACTCAGCAGGAACAACGAGACGAGACATTCGATGTGTGTCGCCGTCTGATGCGTCCAAAAGTTTAAATTGCTGTGTTACATCTTGTCCAATATAACAGTCAGCAGTGAACGCAGCGTAACTATACCTAATGAAACTTAACGAAACTCAACGAAAGCAGTGAACGCAGCCTAACGAAACTTACCGAAACTCAACGAAAATTATGGAAGTGGTTATTAGGCTCTCACTATTCTATATTCACTGCATTAGTGAAGTTTCCTTTCGTCCATGATGATTGGGCCTTACCTGTTGGGCAAAATGGATTTTTTCGGGATAATTGAGTTCAATCCGGTCACTTAAGTAAGTCTGAGACTTATCGATTGACCCAGTACTGGCTGTGTCTGATATTTACTCACCTAAAGAAGGGGTTGATGTGACACTCCCAGCTAAGTTAGCAAAAGTGAACGAAACTTAACGAAATTTTACAAAACTGAGGGAATGATTTACGCATTTGGTTACTTTTTTTTTCCTCCATGCCATTGAGTTTTATTTCTTGGGCACGGCAAGATTTCGAATGTACCAACAATTTCCTCTGGAGATTGGAACATACCCCTTAAGTTTCACTCACACGGTGGTTCAGCTTACCTGTTCGTTAAAATGACTGCAAATTTGCAAGGACTTTCATTCTGGATGGTCCATCACTGACATTTTCTCTCGTGATGGTTGATCGTGCGACTATGCTAGAGATTATAGCATTCTCTCAATCTCAGACGACATTCTGATCAGATTAGTCATCCCGTTTCACCGACTAGGATTGGGTCTTTCCTGCAATGAGTAAGGAAAATATGGAAGCCATTGTGCGTCTTCTTTGCATTTGCAGTGCCATTTCCTCCCAAAGAGGAACTTGCCTCTTGGATAACCTTACCGAACGGAGAAAAACTTTGTCCCTCCATGCAGCTGCAAAAACCTGACGCCTTGCTGCTGCTACCAAAACTCAGATAAATAGCTCCTACCTGTTACACACACTGTGTCCTCCACCCACCCAACTGACTGCACACCTTGTTTCGCCTTTCAGCTGGTGAAACCACATTTTTTCCCTTTTTTCTTGTCAAAATTTAAGTACAATTCATATCCCGCGTGTCCTTAAGTACAAGATGACATTGGGACCGTGAACAATAAAACCGACAGCGACCGCAAGGAACAACGAAAGCCTGTAATACAAGGCAACAGCAACTTAATCGCTTATCCTTTCTATTCGCGGATTTCCCCCCCCCCCCCCCCCTCATCCCAGCAAGGAGTGAGCATTCAAATCCCCTATCCGGCTGTCATTGTGATTTGGAAAAGCATAAAACGAATGCATCCGTGTGCGGGATTGTCGTGATGCTCTCGCAAAAGGCACACACCAAGTGCACCGCATTTTTGCTGATAAGAATCCGCGAAGGACACGCCTGATGTGTGCGCACACACAGTAAACAGCGATGCGAAGGGAGTGATGAAGGTCAATTAGGAGGAGGTTCGAAATCTCCCACTTTTTTTTCGTGCTGTTTCTTGTGCGGATGCCTGGCTTCGCTTACCGGGAGTTTAAATAGTTTTAACGCTCCGAGTGAATCACTGTCCATGATTGGATTTGCAGTAGCGCCACGTTGACAGGAGTGGACAGGCGGCGCGGCGGCATGCGATAAGTTTTCAAAAGGACACCAACTCAATTATCCCAGTCTGCCAATGCTGCCAATGTAGCAGCATCAAAGAAGTTTGTTCGTGTCGTTTTTTTTTTTTTGCTTTTTCTGTTTCTTCCGCTTTTTAAATCAGATGAAGCGTATCCTTTTTTCATCTCCGCCTGTGCTTTGGCAAGAGTTCGTTTTTGCATAAGAGGACATTTTGGTGTGCCGTGAGGATACTGCAGTTTGTGTTGTTTTTGATTGGCGTTCCTTTTGTTTTTCACCGGGACCCGCATTGTCTTTGAATGGTTTGAGTACTGCTGTGTGGGTGTGTGTTTTCTTAGAGGACAATAAACCGGAAGAGGAGATCCTTGAACTATCTAAGAACTCACTTAAGAATGGCAATGAATTGAATTCAAATCAAAGTGTGGCTTCGAAGTGAGGTTAAGATTGAGTGACAGCTGTGGTTGTGTAGTGTGACAGTACTGTCATCCGTTCCATATCAGATTAAACGTTAAAAAAAAGAATGATGTTAATGCGCAGCGACCTTGATCGCATTGATTTCTAGGGAGAAACGTGAAGTGTCCATCTTGAGGTCATTGAATTCTCTTTAAACATATAGGGTTAGTTTTGAACCGGATTTGACAACCCTGTTGCAATCACATACGTCAAACCAAAGTTTCGCACTGTTGTGACGCATACCATAGACGTCAGGGTGACGTTAAGGTCACGTTTTGGAAGAGCAGAGATTTGCATTAAGCTTGCAACGTGGCTTTTGTAGGCGTTCGCTATTACGTTATATCGGAAGTGAGAGAAGAGACCACTCTAGCCTTTGGTATGCCTCTGTTGATCGCTCTGCAATCTCATGCTTGAGGAATTTCTTAATAAGACTCTGCCCCCCAACTTTTCGATCCAAAACCGATTCAGGGTAGAGGTTTTTACTTGGAGCTCGATGTCGTTGACACCTCGGTCAATGTTCACAAATAAGCGTGAATTCCTTGTGCTCGAGGGAATTTTCCATAATAAGCTAGTGAATATTTGTTTCTAGACATTTGCTAGGAGGTCGACAATTTGTTTGTTGCGACTATGCACCCGATACACCAATCAGTTTCGCCAAGGGTTTGAGTTAAGGGGGATAACACGTTATGGGTCTTAAATCCTTCGTGAAAACTTCTGCCTGCCTTAGGTACAAACGCCACCGTGGTCATTCTGCAGAGTTTAGGTACGTGTCCTAGGTCTAGGCTCGCACAAGATGGAGCACACAAGTGGAAAAGGACCTCAACCAACTTGGTGTGCGCAGCTGGCGAAAGATGGTGCTGGCTGGAGAGGATTGTTGTTTGAGCTCCAGGTCCACCCCGGACTGTAGCGCCGATCAAAGAAGAAGCCCAAGGTCTAGGCATTTCTGAAGATATTGGCCAGCCAAGGAGAGATAAGCTCTGTGACCTGTTGTAGCTCCATGGAATGTATGCCATCCATCAGTTGTTATTCTGCCCGGATACAAGGCGCACTGTTCATAATTGATCCTGAATTCAACATGGATGGAGTATATCTTTAAAAATACGGACAATCATCCGAGTTTGGCAATCGTCCGATGCCTCCTCCCATCTTTCCCAGGACATGTTAAAGATGATGCGAATCGTATCGTAACCGTCAATGGTGAGCGCTACCGTAAGATGATATCCAACTTTTTTGCCCAAAATGCAAGAGCATGACTTGCATGACATGTGGTTTCAACATGACGGTGCCACATGCCACACAGCAAGCGCAACAATGGACTTATTGAGAGGCGAGTTCGGTGAACATTTTATTTCACGTTCCGGACCGGTCAATTGGCCGCCTAGATCGTACGATTTAACGCGTTTAGACTTTTTTTGTGGGGCTATGTTAAAGATCATGTCTATGCAGACAAGACCGCTTCAATTGATGCATTGGAAGACGACATTGAAGCATTTATTCGTGAGATACCGACCGAAATGTTGGAAAGAGTATGCCAGAATTGGACGAAGCTGATGGACCATTTGAAGCGCAGTCAAGGTCAAGGTCAACATTAAATTATATAGACCGTAAAGATTTCATGCATTTTTCTGAATTTTATGTGTTTTTTTTTAGCTATAAGAAAGCTGTTTACATGTTTCTTGAACGCTAACCAAACATTCTTTATGTGCACGCTAGGTAACAGCCAATCAACCAAAGAGGAACACCGCAGGGCAGTGTATTATGCGCTGCCGAGTCGAAGGACAGTCAAATGTCTGCTTTTCTTTTCCTTGCCAAGGTTGGGTATTCGGAGAGCAGACGTTGGGTAGATTCTGTTTCTTCTTAATTTCGGCAGCTCCTGCTAAAGTCGCTGTGGAGTATGTTCAATAGCGCTACATGCGTGTCTATGACTCAGTGTCTGGCAAGGACTCCTATAAGTGCTCGCACTTTATTGCGACTAAAGTTGTGAAGCCTTTGCTGTTGCTTGAATTCTTCGTCTTTAAGTTTTCTTCTTAAATTGTGCACTCAATGGGATTGTCGATGATTCTCCAAGCTCAGATAAATTCTTCGCGCGACTGTCCGCTGTTTGAATACCTTGGATGCCAGTATGCCCAGGTATCCAGGGTAGGGTGACACGAAAGTGATCCTTGAAGCCCTAACCGAACTAGGCAATGGATTGTGTCCATGCTTAGCACCCTGTGCACAATAGGTAACAGCCAATCAACCAAAGAGGAACACCGCAGGGCGGTGTCATCTGTCAACAACATTTTATTAAGACGAGATCGGGAAGAAGTCAAGTTGGGTACGCAGATGATTTAGTTATTGTTGTTATAAGAAAAACTTTTCAGATGTGATCAGTGGGATCATAGAGGGTGCTTTGAATAAAGTTTGCATCTGAGCTACTAAACGCGGCAAAACAGAACTGACGCCGAAACCATCTTAGCGCTCACTCTATCTGCGCCAAGCCAATAGGTGTAAGCCTAGAGCCCAAATTTAGCTGGTAGATAAACGTAGACGAGTGTGTTTAGAATTTGTGCATAGACCTCTACGCCTGTAGTAGAACCTTCGGCCAAAGTTGGAACTCCAACAAAAGTTGACCCAACTGTTATAAACGAAGGTAGTAAGGCTGATTTTAACATATGGTCACTAGTATGATGGCCTGTCCTTGAAAAAGAAAAGTACGAACAAAACTCAACAAGGTTCAAAGAACAGCGTGCATTGGCACCATAGGTGCTTCTCGGTCGACACCAACAGACGCCCTGACCTTCATGCTACACCTTCTGAAAGACAGAGCTGGAAGTCTGGATGCTGGCAATCTAAGCCCCACGGCCACAGTAACATTGTAGACCTCTTTAATAGGGACCTCGTATAACATTCCACGGACTACACAGTCCCTGTACTGATCAAACGGCTTTAAGATTTCAAGGAAATGCACAGGTGTAAGAGGACTTAAGCCGGGTAATCCACACCGACGGCTACAAATTGGCACTCTCAACATCTGCAAAGCCTATAGACTGCCAGGCTGCCAGGCTGCCAGACTGCCAGACTGCCAGATAATTCCAGTGTCTTCCAAGCGGATCTTTACGCTATCCGGGCAGCCTGTCGTTAGGCCAAAATTTATCCGAATACCCTGCCAAGACAAAGGGTGGCTATATGTATTGATTTCCAAGCTGCCACCAAAGCTATTGCCACACACTCCAAATTTGTCAAGGAATGCCAGGCCGAGCTGGCATTATTAGAAGGCCAGCTCAATATATCCCTCATCTGGGCACCTGGTCACAGTGGCATCCCAGGAAATGAGAAAGTTGATGAGGGAGGACTTGTTCCTTTACAAGTTGTATCTCAAAATGATTCCTTCGAATTACTGACCACAGATGGGCCAGACTTGCACACTGTGCTACGTCCTCATCACCTCATCATCATCAATCCTCACTAGTCCCTTCGTATGTGACAAAGTATTTAAGCGAAAAATTGCATAAAATCCCAATTAGAAGTTCAACCTCGCGCCAAAAATTGGAACAAAACGAAAAAAAATATTTAAGGTTACTGAGTAGCTTCCGGTTGCCTTCATGCCACCCCGACCAACCCTCATGACGATGCACCAGATGCCCTGCGAACAAAACGCCGCGATAGCGTCACCGCGCCACTCCCAGTAATGACTGAATATGGAATCAACCCAAAGCGTATTTACTTCCAGTGCATCCATTGAATAGTTCGCAATTATGTGGGCTTAACCTTCGCCAGGACTGCTGCTGCTGCTGCATTTGCCGGCAACACCACGGTAGGCCGATTCCGATTTCATTCCGAAATCCGCAACCGCATCATTAGTACGCTCAGCTCACACCTCTCCGCAATATCCTGCACATTAGTCCGACACTGTTGGATGATTATGTTGCGAAAAAAAAGGGACCCACATATCCTGATCCAACTCAGCGCTCACCTCACCCACGCTGCGCTGGGTTCCTTCTCTGTGCACTGAGTGTGATGAATGCGAAGGAATTCGTGTCCTGGAATTTCAATATCGTAAGTTTGCTTCCTCGGTTGCACAGTCCTTCGCCCGTGACAAATTGCCGAAGCACTTCGCCTCGTCATCGCCTGTTCATCGCTTTCGCTGGTCATTCCTGAGCTATTGTTGTGTTCCCCCGTCCTGTGTTCCCCCGTCCCCCGTCCCACGTTCAGTCCCGACGAGCGAAATTGTACATACATTTATTTAAAGGATTCTAATTGAATGCAAATAAACGAAACATGACCTGCTGTTATCCTTTCATTTTCGTTTCGCGAGTCATTGCGCGCCGCTGTCAATTGCAGCCGACCACCGAGGGGCTTTGACTTTGAGAGGATTAGATGGTCGCGGACCGACGGGAAACTTATTTATTCATTTTTTTGTGAAAGCTCGGCACTCAAACGCTCCTCAGGTGAAATCCAATTCAGGATTAAAATGGAGTGGAACACTGGCAAGGACGACGGCGGAAGGGATCCATTGAAGTGGGCCCTCATTAGATTGAAAGGACGCTTGGCGAGTGGGACGGTTTGGTTGGCGATTTAATTAAGAGACTGGAAATGTTTTTGTCGCGAAAATATGAGTGCTGTCCGGTGGCGGATGCTGGGCGCAGGAAGGATCTCAGCGACTCAATGGGCCGCAAAGAATTGTCTTCTTCGGGAAGATTGAAGTGGTCGGTGGCCTTGCCTAGGGATTTCTTTCTTTTGTCAGCGCATGAATGGTGTGCTCTCTTGGGTGCAGCTGCAATTTTAGATTGGACTGCGGTGGCAAGAGGCAATTCAACAGTTGTCGAGGTGAGATTTGGAAGAGGTGGCGAATTGCAATCGCTTGGCCGTCTAAGTCGTCCAGAAATGCTAGTCAGGGCGGGGCAATGAACAACTACCAATGTTAAGCATGTGAGCATGCAAATAAATCAAGTAAACGCTAGGAAAATGGCATGTAATAAAATGCTCCTTTTCTCTTGGTAAATTCTCACGAACAACATCACATGCGACTAGACAGGGAAGGGGTCAGATGATATGGTGTTCATGGTATCAGCTGTGCTTCCGCACTAATCCTGGCAAGGGTATCAACTCAAGAAAAACGAAACTGGTGCTCATTACCAGGATATACACGATCAACCACTCTCTGCCGATCAACGCAAGGGTAGGAATCACCTTATATCCCCAGCTCAGTCGTAAGCCAACAGTGGACCAACAAAAGACAGAATGCACAGCGCTCAATGCTTAAAGAAGAACCTTAAGCAAAATGTCGGTTCTCCAAACAATGCTAGTCCTACGCGTCATCGCGGTGGTTCGCTCGATGTGCAAGCAACTGCATGTATTGATGCTACACAGACTCCGTCAGACGCTTTGACTTCTCCCTTTGAACTTCGGATTTTGCTTTACGTGGACGTTGACCGAAGTCAACATGCCTCTCTAACTAGAATGATCTTGGCCTAGAGGGTACACCCAGCAGATTAAGGACCCTCTCGGGCTTTAAGGTGAGTTGATGTGAAAAATGCTGCTACATGTCGCCGTGTAAACTTGCAGCATCGATTGTCTTAATGGACGGGATAACTGGTTTTCCAAAAAGACTGTTTCCTGTTTGTCATGGCTTTTCACCGTCTGTCTGTCTGTTTGTATCTTTGACCATTTGCCACTTACCTCTTGTTTATTTGTTATTTTTGTTGTTTGCTTGTGAATGAATTCGATTACTTCGTCAATGTATATACCGGATTCTTGTAGCAGTTGATTTACTTCAAAAAAAACTATCCAATGGATGAATGATTTTTCACTCACACACACGCGGACCTTCTGTGTCCTTTTCAGCCTGACACACCAACGGAGGCGAGGTCTTTCTCTACCACGCTGTCTCTCAGAGTTGGACTTGAAGACCTTCTGAGCCAGACAGTTTGTGTGCGTCATCTGAGTCCAGGCAATCGAATTCGTTAGACTGCTCGTAAAGATTATCGTTCAATCTTCTCCTCCAACAGGATCAAATATAATTCGAAGGAATTTCCCCTCGAAGCGAACATGAATCCGTATTGGACTGTCGTCCAAGCCCCAAGACACAGCGATTGGCCTGATCAAGAAAACGACGCTGACATTGCATGCGCCGGGGATACTTTCATCCGACCAGACAATGACTGTGAGTAAAAAATAACATATCGACAAGACTTCGTATTCTTCTAAATACAAAATTGGACACTCTTAGAAATTGTGGAATGGCCAACAAAAGAAAACGTTGAAAACGAATACCTCGGTGTCATTCCAATGGTAGGGCCTCGTCGTGACGCTATCTTTCACCGACTTGATAGTCTAAAGAATTCCCCGCCCCACCACCAGCCACTCACTGGCATCGTTGATCGCAATCGAAAATATCGATCGGAGGCCTGTACTCCCAGTCGCCCATGATTTTTAGGAGGTAATAGCATTCCTTGCCTTTAAAAACAACTACTCTCAACAACCGAGATGATGGATAGAGAGAGACAGACACCCTCTCAAACAATACTAGCTACTGTCAATGACAACTGCATTGTCGCGATCAAAGCAAACTTTGAATGTGTGCGTTGGCAGAGTGAGAATCTCTTGCAACACGTGCATGCTAAATGCAGATCGTGTTTCTGTATAACACAAACCCAGCTGCAGAGCAATTCTAAATAAACCATATGGAGTCCGTGCATTCTCGACCACTCATCTCAGCAGCTGTCTCCCAAGATCGCTTGAAAATTGAAAAATCGATAATCCAACACAACGACATGCTGGTCGCTCAGAGACTTGAGGAGGTATCTCAGAGTGTGTGGAAAAATGAGTTGTTGGCTCGTCACTATTCCAGCGCAGACAATGTGCTAGTCCTTCTGGTGCATCACACATGCTGGATCAGAGACTGAATGACAAGCTATGTATCATGGCCCGACTGTAATATGCTAAGTGTGTGTGTTTGAATTGTGCACATCGTCCAAAGCCCTCGTTGATCGCATTCAAAAATATCGATCGGTGTCTAATAATACCAGTCGCGCATAACTTTCAGCATGTCTCAGCATCTTACTACTCAACACAACTTAGCTCAGCCAACGAGAATGAAGAAGACAACACAGATCACATATCCTGAGATGATGGATAGAGGAAGACAGCTTTACAATTTCAAAACTACCCCACTGTCATTGACACCTTTTCGCAATGGAAACAGACTTGGCATGTGTGAGTAAGAAATCATATGGAACCGCAGCGGTCTCCGTAGATCGTATGAGAATTGAAAAATCGATAATCTGAGACAACGACGTACTGGTCACTCAGCGAATTTAGGAGGTAGCTCAGACTGTGTGGAAAAATGAATGGTTGACTATTCACTAACCCAGTACAGACCTACACATGTCTTTCGATCACATGGCAGAAAATATATATAATCCCAGCAGAAGACTCGGAGGGTTGACAAAATTGCGCTATTGTCGTCATCGTTGATCGTATCCCAAATTATCGATCGCAGTCTAGCAATCCCAGTCGTCCATGATTCTTAGGAGGCTTGAGCATGTCAGCATCTTGCCTCTCCATACAACACAGAGCGCATGCCTCCAGACGATAGATAGATCGCACCAGAAATCGATAATTTTGCGTCACGTGGTACCGGTCGCCCAGGGAATGTAGGAACCCTGGTAGGTACCCTGGCTGTGTGCGAAAATTCTGGCTTCTTTGGTTTCGGGTGGTTGTTAAATTTTAGTTTCTCGGTGAAGTTAAACCGCGATACTTCCCCTTGTGAGTTGGTGTTTTTGTCGCGCCATTGGAAAGCACGATGCTCCGGTGATCTGCATCTACCGCCGGATGGTCTTCTGAAGCGCATGAGTACCGATTTCTCCGCATTTATTCGGATACCCCATTTGGTGTAGTAGTTGTACTTCTTCATTTCTTGGTTTTTCGACTGTCCCTGCTGTGATTCGTTGTGGCATTGATGTAGCGTATGTCAGTGAGTAGTTGAGCTGACGACAAACCGTCTACCAGTAAGCATGTCATACAGTAGTTACAGCAATTGTTTACTAATGCATAGGTTGTAGAAACAGTCCTTCTAACCATACGGTGTCGAAGGCCTTCTCCATGCCAACCAAGCTAGCCCCCATGCATTGCTTCTGGCTATTGTTCCATTGGAAATAGCACAGCGGTTTCGGCGCGGCCTGAATAGTGTCACCATCCGCTCTGAAACCGAATTATATTTTTTATTATTATAGAAACACACCCTTTACCAGCGAAAGGGCAACAAGAAGTTATCTTAAACTATTGAGTGTTTTCATCGACAAAAATCTCAGCAAAAGTTAGCTTAATTATCATAACTCATGATTTAACAGTATTTCTCTGCGAATCAACCATTCTCTTTGCGAACTGTCAGACTGAGCAGATCTGTCAGGCAAACGCAATCCACAAATTCACGAGCCAAAAAATTCGCAATGAAGTGTCAGTTCCCCCGTCTGAATTGCCAGAGCTTGCTCTAAAAATTCCGATGCCTGCGCATGTGGAATTAGCAGTTCCTTGAGATGAGGTACATAGCTCAGCAGCCCTGCATTCATTGCTAATTAAGGTTCTCTATTAACCTCTTTGTCGACGACATTGAGGCAAATCTTGCGATTGTCTTGCCAGCCTGAGTTCCCCTTAAGATGTGGCACACTCTGAACATGCCTCCGATTGAACAAAACTGTTCCAAATATTTGTGCACCCTACCTTCAGTGCGGTCATCAAAAATTCACAAAAAACAAAACCGCAATCCTTTCCACCCCCATCCATGGGTTGCATGTCGCAACATTCATGACAGTCTATCAAAGGAAGTCACCGTCGTTGTCACTGTCTCATCGATCCATCACTTACCATTCAGTGGGCGCGTATTTTTTTCCACTTCCCTTCGGCGTGGGTAACTTCCCCACTCCACCCCACCGAGGAGTACTCTTCGCCAATTCACCCAGATTTAGAGCCATCGAATGCTGAATGGATGGAACTGCTGCACAGTGTGTGTGGGCGTTCTGCTCTGCACCGCCTTCCTCCCTTCGAGTGCGCACCACGTCCTTGTCACCAAAATAGACGCGTCTCTGGCCAGAGCCCATTGAACGAAAATCACCACCTCGTCTCCATCACTCGGCCGTTGCAGTACGTGACGCACGGGATGTCAAACGCCTGTCAAACTGCTGCAGGCATGCATTGTTGCGAAGCACCCACTCACCAGTCTACCGGGTGACCCTTGAGAAACTATTTTTGAAATACGCCGAGGACTTGACTCACTTCCTCGAGAGGGGCGAGTGTAATGAATAGTTTCGAGGACTTAATTGCCGCAAAAATGGTTATCATACCAACCGGCGAGAGTGCGTTCAGAGGAGCACCCGGAGCAGCGGCTGCTGCAGCTGCAATGTCAGCCAAACAATGTGTCAAATGCGTGCTTGTCCTTTCAGCTGACGAGGCAAAGGACACGAGTACTTTCTCAAAATGCCATTAAGACCTGGTGGCGCACCCCACCCTTGCATCAGACGCAATTAAGCTTTAATGGAGGAGTTTCATTTGCGCGGCATAATGGCAGACGTCGAGAGGTGTGAGCTGCGGCTTCAGCGGGAGGCGATGTCTGCAAAACGTCTTCATTACATCGCCCCATTCCACCAACAGCGGTGATGTGTCAACACAGGTCCGCTCGGGTGGCGGCCCCACCTCCGGGCCTCTTCCGTGAGAACACGTGAGGAAGACGTCGCATGTCGAAGATCCAAATGAACGCCTCGGGCGCGTGCTGTTACAACGAATGCGATGCTGAGGTCGCCCCGCTCGATGTTTCTGTGTGCGCCGAGGAAGAGGGCTGCAAAATAGAAATGGATTTACTGCCCCCGAGGTGTTGACTGATGCAGCGATGCGGAGGCCGCCGATGTGGATGCTAGCTGGTGGAGGGCGTGTTTGTTGGTTCTTTGTTTTGCTCGGCTGCAAGGACGACCAGTGAATGACAGTTTGTGTTTGCCGAAGTAACTGGGTGAATGGCAGAATGTGCGAATGCTGCAATTCGGGGGTGGTTTACCGGGGGGCGCGTACTGCTCCAGTCTTCGTTGCGTTTTTTTCTGTTTCTGCGGCTTTGGTTGGCCGATGTCCGATTTTGAGAAGACGAGCTCTGACCTAGTTGCATTATTGATGAACGAGCGGCTAAGGGTGTCAAGGATGTTAATTCTCTTTCTATGAGATTAATTGAGAAGGTTCCGCGGCAACAGGTCAGTGGAATGGTTCTTGCGGTGGAAATGAATGGTTTGATGTCGTGGCAGAGTGCCGCGGATGAATGGGGGTTAACTTGAAGCTATTCAGCCATGCGGTTGCCGGCGGCGGCCGGTGGAAGATGGGAGAGAAAATGAAGCTGGCGATGATGTGCCGCCGCATAGTTGTCTGGGGGAATGGGTCTAGTTTCTTATATTTTTTGAAGATGGGGCCTTCGTGTCGGCAGCAGTCAGCATCATCCATTTCGGAAGCAGAAGAAGATCACTCCGTGTACAGTCAAAGAAATAGCATGCTTGAAACAAGTTAATCCTTTTGCTATTCATTCACCTTAACGATGGGTGGGCTCTCACCACACTGAACACTAGCTCTAGTCAGAATCTGGACCAGGAAAGGACTGGGGTCAAATATCTGCACTGATGGCTCCAAGCCAAGGGGATTCTGGCGCTGGCGTCTTTTTGAAGGGCAACAACACTAGACTTCGCACCTCGCGAAGCATAAGTGGAAGGAGCGGGGTATTTGTTTCTGTAGCTACAGCCAAGCTGTCCCTAAGGCCTTCCAGCAATGGAAAAGTCTAAAGTCGCTAGTAATTGTCTGGGTTCCGGTCAACCAAGGAGTCACTGAAAATGAGATGAGCCGATGAGCTTGCTAGACAAGGAGGATGAGGTTCTCTTAAGAAAAAAATAACGGCTTGATGGTACAGTTTGTTGAGTCCTCCTCCTATTCATACAACAGGTAAGAGGAATAGTTCTTTCTTGGAATGGTATTAAGGTAGTAAGGCTTTTCTGAAGGATTTCCCTGCTCATCTTCCAACTGCCACAGCTGCCCTATTAGCCCCACCAACGACTTGCGCACGCCTTTCTGCGTGTTCTGGAATGTGTATTAACCGATCCTGAGAGTTTGGAGTGCATCCGGCAACTTTGAGATTTTGACTGAAAAATCCAGGCAGTGGTTAGTAAGGCTTTTCTGAAGGATTTCGCTGCTCATCTTCCAACTGCCACAGCTGCCCCATTAGGCCCACCAACGACTTGCGCACGCCTTTCTGCATGTTCTGGTGTGTGTATCAATCGATCCTGTGAGTTTGGAGTGCATCCGGCAACTTTGAGATTTTGACCGCAGAATGCAGGCAGTGGTTAGTAAGGCTTTTCTGATGGAACGGTCATAAGCTACACATGACTTATGACATGATAACAGGAAGAAAAGTTGTTGAAATATGACATCCAACAATTCTTGCGACGACTAGAAGTTATTGATAAATTACCTGAAGTGTGAAACTATATTTTTCATATATGGCATCATGAGTTACGCACACAAATTGGCATAAGTTCGACGTTGCGGATCCAATGAGACTAGACGACCTTTAGATGTAAAGCTGACAAACATATAGATGTTGCTATGCCCAAAGCTTTAAAGGCCTTCGCGTGGCAAGGAGGGTACTTGACAGCAGTTAACTTATTTCCAGAGGGAAGGTGAAATGCTAAAAGGTTCAACGTGGATCCTTCCCACATGGAAAATATGATGGTGTCCGAGAGACAGAGACTCGAGACTGAGTTCAAGAAGCACCAACCCAACGTGGTCCTGTACAACCAGCAAACTGGAACAGGATAGATCATTTTATTAGCTTTGACTTAAGTCTGCGGCTTACTACCTCAACGTTGCATACCATGAGGTGCTCCTTTACTGGCCTTATCCTCCTCCCGAGGCGTTCCTCTATCTCGACACAATTGGCCTAATATAGGATCTACACGGATGTCCTGTAATCTGCCATGGTGTATGCCGAACAGGGGATGTCGCTCGTAGTCACGACGATCTCCTCCAGTTCAGTAGAGCGATCTCTACCCGAGACAGGAGAGAGTCTGCCATAGAATGACAGTATGATTTCTATTGTTGACGCAATGTCTTAACTGCCCCTAATAGACTAGGACCTCTCCACCTACGCCCGGCTGACTTACAGGACATCCCCCTTAAGTGCTATCTCAGATGTACGTTATCTCGCTGTAGTAAATCTTCACAATTAGTAGAGCTCGATATTTTTACGTTGCTTGTCCAAGGCATTCACATCAGCCTGCTGCTGTTCATTCTATTTATGGTCCAGGGGATATCTTCGAATCAATCCTTAAGGGACGGCGCAGTAGAGGAAGACCGTGACTCAGGTGGCGCTCGCAAGTGTAAAGGGACCTCAACCAACTATGCGTTCGAAACTGGAGACAGCTAGCTGCAGATCGAGCTGGCTAGAGACGCTTGTTGGTTGACGCCCAGGTCCACCCCGGACTGTAGCGCCACATTAAGTAAGTTAGGTCATATATGACACTCAATTTAAATTGTCAGTACATTCCATCCAAGGCTCACAGGGAGACAGGGAGAAGGCGGAGACCAGAGCTGATCAGCTGAAATGAAAGAAAGCCTTTAAGACGCTCCTCGATCAGGTTTTGTTCATTGTTCCAGCTGTCCGATGCAGTGTTTGAGAAGTTAGAACTTTATTTTCATAAAGTCCTAGTGTGCTTATTCCTCTTTTGGGTTATCATCCGCTGAAGTGCTTGAGCTTCTTTCCAGTTTAGTTAACCACCTTAGGTGTGCATTTTTCCGTAGACCATGGGTGGATAGTGACCAGCATCAGTTTACATAGTTCTCGGTTTCGCTCGCCACATCAGAAGGACGCTCGTTAGTTAAGAGCAGAGCTCCAATTCAGATAACCCCCTGCAGCAAAACACAGACCTGTCTGCACTCACCTGCCCTTCGTTTTACAAAAATCAGCGTTTAATTGCGTCCGGGTTGGGATGCCACACATCGAATCAAAATTCAAACACCTTCCGAGGCAACGAGAAGCTGAACGGAAAATGTGAGCAGAAAAAAAAAAACAAGAACTGCCAACACACGCATTCACGTCCCCTCAACTCGAGCATTGCTCTCATTTGAATCTCTAAGGGAATCAAAACCGTTTCACTACGCCCCCCGCTCCGCTTGTGCATCCATAATGCCCACTTAAAGGCGATTCCACGTGATCATCAGAAAATCTCCATATCCCCCTCCTCCTTCCCTCGTCATGTGCATCCCACAGAAGGGTACTCGAAAAAAAGTGGAAGTCGTCCCTTCTGACCTGGAAAGGATAACTCAAAGTCTCACCACCCAGCCGGTCTCATGTGTTTGAACCAACCGAACACTGTCACAGTTCACTTACTGCCGCACTGCCCCCCTCTCTCCCCAGAGACCGAGCTGATCAGCTGCTTGGATACGCCCGCTCCGGCAGACCGACCGACACACACTCCTTGTCCGCAGAAGTGATGTCGTTGACCATTATTAGAACTAATGAGAGCACGTTGAGTGGATGCTACCAGCACTTTGGCTTTTATGATCCCAGTGCGACCTTTCCTTTGAGTTTCTGATTACTGCGACGGACCGGCTCTCGAACTTCGATCCGCCGTGTGTACATACATATGTACCGGTCTGCTACATTAGAGTGCACTTTGTGTGCCGACCCGGGGAAGACCATCTTACAAGACGTTGGTTGTTCGGCGTACGTGCTGCCGTACATAAATCGAAGATGTCCACGAGATGATGTGATGTGTGCTCTGGGAAGAGAGTGAGAAACAAGCCCATGGGATGGATTTTGCTGGAATTAAAGTTTATGCACAAGCTGCTAGATGTGAGTGGAAAAACAAACAAATTTTCTTTGTAACCTGCCGGAAGATTCGTCACGGAACATGGGTGGGGCATGAATGGGTAACTTGCACAAACTCTGGTCATAGATGGCTACTCTGAATGTTATCGCAGAAGTGGGGGACAGTGGTTGGTATGGCAGCTATAGAACATCCACTCGATTCACAAATCCAACTTTTCTCGAACCCTAATCTCTCTCGCTACTAAATCCTTTAACATCTGTTTACAGCGTCAGCAAATCTTATATCGTACTTCTTTGCTGGGCCACTTTTTAAATGTAGTTGACATCCTCTTTTGCGCCTGCACGGCATTTTTGTACACATAACGAAAGCCCTTGGCATCGTTTTTGGGGAGTTATTCATAGATGACTATCTTCCTATTCTTAACTTAGTTCGAGCGGTTTGCTAAGAGATGGCGTAACTTGTTTTATTCCATTGGAACATGTGTTGGAAAGCATGGAAGTCATAGCTTCAGATGGGCAATACGTTGAATAATAATGGGAAAATGGGAAAAGTCGAAAAAGTCTTTTCGTATCTTTAATCAAACTTCTTTCTTCTTCTTTGATTGGCCGGGGTGGACCTGGGCCTAAAACAACATGCCTCTCCAGCCAGCACGATCTTTCGCCAGCTGCCTCCAGCTGCGCACACCAAGTTGGTTGAGGTACTTTCCCACTTGTGTGTGCCATCTAGTGCGAGGACGTCCTCTGGTGCGCTGTCTCAATGACCCGGTATCGAAGACTGTCCGGGCCGGATCTGTGGTGTCCATCCGCTCTACATGACCTAGCCATAAGTAGGTGCATGCCGCAGTACAGCGCGTACAGTTCGTGGTTGAACCTTCTCCTCTAAACGCCATCAACGCAAACAGGACCAAAGATCGTACGCCGCAACTTTTCTCTCAAAACAACCAAGAGCTTATTCATCCGCTTTCAATAGCGTCCATGTCTTTGCGCCACATATAGCAGGACTGGATGATCAGAGTTTTATACAAAGTCAACTTGGTGTTTCGAGAGATGGCTCTGTTACTCAATTGCCTCTTGAGCCCAAAGAAGCAGCGATTGGCAAGAGTAATTCTGCGCTTGATCTCGGTACTGGTGTTGTTGTCCCTATTTACTCCAGCCTTGACTACCTCAAAGCTTCTGCTGCCCAATATGACGCTCTGTCCGAGACGGCGATGTTGTGGATCCTTTCGTGATGACAGCATGTACTTTGTTTTGCCCTGGTTTATCGCTAGACCCATCTTAGCTGCTTCCGCTTCAATGCCAGCAATCGCCTCATTGACGGCTCGCTATGTTCGTCCAATCACGTCAATGTCGCCCGCTTAAGCAAGCAGCTGAACGGACTTTTGGAAGATCGTGCCTCGAGTGTTTACGTTTAAGTTTCGCACGATCTTCTCAAGTATGATGTTAAAGAAGTCACATGACAGCGTGTCGCCTTGCCTTTTTTGACATTGAAGGTCTCGGCGAGTTCGTTACCGACCTTGATGGAGCAGCGATAGTTCTCCATCGTCATCCTCAACAACCTGACGGGTTTGGCAGGAATGTCAAAACTAGACAGGGAACTGTATAGCTCGTCTCTATGCATAAAGTCATATGCCGCCTTGAAATCGACAAATAGGTGGTGGGTGTCGATCTGCATCTCTTGAGTCTTTGCCAGGATCTGCCGAAGTGTAAGTATTTGGTCAAGTAGCTGGTGGACTTCCTCGGCCTAAGACCGCACTGATAAGGACCTATCACGTTGTTGACAAATGGTTTCAGGCGTTCACACAAAACGTCAGAGAGTATCTTGTACGCGATGCTGAGCACGCTGATCCTTTCTTGTGGACCGGTAAAACGACGCCGTGATTCCACTCATCGGGCACACTTTCCTCCGACCATATCCTACAGACAAGCTGGTGCATGCGCGCAACCAGATCATCTCCAACTGCTTTAAACAG
The DNA here is from genome assembly GCA_916610145.1 of Eristalis arbustorum. NCBI lineage: Eukaryota > Metazoa > Arthropoda > Insecta > Diptera > Syrphidae > Eristalis > Eristalis arbustorum. Next base: position 42,710,811 of record OU744320.1, on the reverse strand, counting down.
TCCGTCCACTCCAGCAGCTTTGTTCGACTTCTGTCTGGATATCGATGTGTTGACTTCGTCTTAGTCGGGAGGACGGAATCCCCGATCATCGTCCAAATGGAGGGAAACATTCTGCCTGCCAGCGGAATTTGTGTAATCATTGCCGTTTAACAGCCTTCTTCTTAGCATCGACTGCGATTCTACTATTAGTTGGCCATTTTCTTCCCTGCAGCCTTCGGTCCGGGGTCTATACCTTCCGTATACTTGTTTTACCTTTTGGTATAACTTTCGGACCTCCTTCCTGTTCTAACTCCTCTACATCTCCTCGACCACGCGCTTCTCATGCTCCTTCTTTTTTTCTTTTCACAAACATGATCTATTCCCTTCTCTTTGTTCGTAGAGCTCACGAACAGCTCTCGTTGGTCAATGCAGCGTTGCCTTGTAGGCTTGCTGTTTGGCTGCATGTACCCATAAGTTATAGACCCAATGTATTGCCTAATGTTTGATCCCGAAAACATGTAGGACTGACCGTCCCACCGACTATGTCCTGAGCCCATCTGCTGCTGTTCGTTTCAATCACAACATTCCGCCGTTTGACCTTCTCTAGTCCGGAATCATGAGAGCCCTGCTATTGGAGAATGAGTTGTTCTCAGCGGGAAACCTTGAAAATATAAAGAAGGTAGTGATTCTTTGTCTTCAAGGTTTTCCTTGAACTTTTCCTTTTTTTTTGAAACCGAAGTCATATCGGTCACACTCCCTATTGTTGCTCCACATCAATCGATTCAGTGTCCAAACTTCAAGAGCAATTTTCTACCTTTCCCCACGACGATTCGCCATCGAATGAGATACGTAGCCATTTGCCTCCCTCTCAGTGGACGCATTAATCTCCGCCCGCCCTCTACCATCCAGACGAGACAATTTTGTTTTTCCCACAGAACTTTCCCCATAAAACGTCCTTTTCTAATTTTTCGTTTGATCTCTCCTCCTTCCGGTCTCGGCACCACCCACATTCGTCGAGCGCCCCCACAGACTGATGGCCGCAATAAGTCTGCTTGCATATCCCTGTCATGGCATACCGACAGCACAGAAGTCACCGGATAACAACGACACGACGCGGGCGATGAACGCAGAGGCGACTGCAACCACAACAACCGTTCTCCTTCCGAGGAATGCAACACTCGACTTGACGGTCGACGGGTGAGCATTAGCCTTGAGCAACCAATTCCACAAGTGTCAACAAGCCTTTCGTTCATTGTCTCCAAACTGCAGGTCGACGACGAAGGTGACCTTTCCCACCCGAAGGGCAACAACACCAATCATCTCACAAAAGCTAACCGCATCCCGGATTTATGAATCCTTTCGCACCACCACCTCGCCCAGCGACGGCAACGACGACGACCCATTCAGGACGACCACCTTCCACCGGCTCCTGCAGTCCACCGCCACCACCGCCACGGCGACCGGTCCCAATGGCACGTCATTGATGCGCAAACGAACCGCATCGAATGACTACCTCAGCAAGAACATTTCCATCATCCTCGAGAACCTGCTGAAGAGGTACGAGCAGTCACAGTTGCCGACTCACGGAAAAGGTAAAAATGGGGAGGGCTGGTGATGGGGATGGGGAAACATCCCTCGATTTGCATTTAACGGATACGGATGTCGCTGTTGTTCTTGTCCCTTTTCAGGCGTCCCGACAATAGTCCGGACAAACATTCTGATCCGCAGCATGGGCCCGGTGTCCGAGCTAGACATGGACTACTCAATGGACTGCTACTTCCGGCAATATTGGCGAGACAAAAGGCTCAGTTTCAAGGGCCCCATTAAGAGCCTGTCCCTGAGCATTAAGGTGGGTGGGTGTGTGTGTGTGCTGCGAGTGGGGCGCACTTAATTGCTTTAACGATTCAATTCTTCTTCTCTTGTTCTTTTCGCTTGCAGATGCTGGATAAGATCTGGAGGCCAGATACGTACTTCTTCAATGGGAAGCACTCGCACATTCACACGATAACGGTGCCGAACAAGCTGCTGCGCCTCAGCCAAGACGGGGATATTCTGTATTCAATGAGGTTCGTATTCACACACGATGATGATGAGGGATGGGTGTCCATTAGTCTAATTGCATTTGGTGTCCGTCCCACGAAGGCTGACGATAAAGGCAACCTGCCCGATGGAATTGAAAAACTTCCCCATGGACCGGCAGTCGTGCCCGCTGATCATTGGCAGTTGTAAGTATTTACCCTTGATGTGCCTGTGGGTTTGGGGGAGTTGCAGGAGGGGTGGACCAAGTCTCCGGGAGAAGTTCGAGCGAAGTTCGACGGGCTGGGGGAGGCGCCCGAGACTGGTTGTTTGTTTACTTTGCCTTTCGTCTGAGGTCGTCTACGGGGTTTAACAACTAATCTTGGGCTACTCTTTGTTCGTCGCTGTGCGATTGGGTCTTGAACGTCAGACTCTAACTAAGGAGAAGTGGTTGAGTACATACTGCAGCTCATTGTGCTGCCAAGCGGAGCGCAATCAATGGGAATGGCACAATAGCACTGGATTTTTATTGCATGAAATTTTGCGACCATTATTATTAATTTTGGGCGTTGCTTTATGGGGAATTCAAAGACGATCCTAAACCATGCAGGGATGAGAATACGGGGCCTGGGAAGTGAAGGAAACTGTCCAAGTGGTCCTCTGGTGTCTTGGAGGGGCTATAGAATGAAGGGCGATTCTACGTCGGATCTGCATTGTGATGTCATTTGTGGAGTTAAGGCCTACCCCGAGGTAGACACAGTCAACTCCTTTCTCGAAAGTGTAGCTGTCGATTGTGATGGTTTGGCTAAGATGAGCGGAGGATCGTTTCTTGCTCGACAGCTGTTTTGTTTCGTCTGCCGTGTTTACAGCTGCTTGTCGCAATGGCTTCTCCGGTAATCATTGCAGAGCATCTCCTTCCAGGCTCAGAGGTCCTCTAACCGAACTGCACGGTGCATCGCGTATATGTCAGCGCGGTGCGACAGAACCGGATCACTTTTGCCGGGATCCCGAATCCATCCACAAGTGCTTGCGATGAATGCTGACGCATTTAGCCTTAAAATCGAAGAAAAGATGGTGAGCATCGACTTGAAACTCGCTGGTCTTCTCCAGGATTGGCCTTAGTGTGAAGATTTGATCTCTACTCGGTTTGCCGTGTCAGAAGGCGCACTTGTACGTGCCGATTAGTGCGTTGCACGATCTTGCAGGTGACACTGAGCAGGGTATACTTCTATAGCTGTTGTTGCAAGAGGTACGTTAGGTTAGGTTGTAGTGGCTGATTGCTAAGGGCAGTCACAGTAGGCCCATTGTGATGACGCGCGGATTGACTTCTCCTTACATCGGAACCAGTGGGTGTCGGAACCTACGACTAGCCAGAGCGCTGCAGGAGCAGATCAGGTGACGAGTGTTTTCTTACTCTCCTCCATGCAGCTTCTGCACCATCCTGCGAGGGTGAGTGCCAATTGCACTGTGCCAGGTTATGACACCTATGAGAGTCCTCAGTCAGTGCTTGCTGAGTTGGCTGCGTGACCGTTTAAAGGCAAGTGATGCCCAGATTTCTTTCGTTTTAAGGCAGGTGGTGCCCTCTAGCTATTTGCCATTAGTGGTTTTAATTGTGTGAATATTCAGAAGTTGGTAGGCTGTAGCGATCGGCATGGAAGGTGGCACCACTGGATGAGGTTGCACCACACCTGGCGAGTTCATCGGCTTTGCAGTTTCCTGATAGGAGGTGAATGCTAAAATGCTTAGCCATCGTGTTGAGAGACAGCCTGCAATTGGGATGTTTTTGAGTAAAACATGACGACGGCCTGACTATCGGAAAAGACGAAAAAGGATCCCCTTTTTATAAACCGTTTTTTTTTTAAGCCATGACAACTTAAACTTCTGTGACTTAAGTTTCTGTGATCAGGGAGCACCAAAGAGATAGCAATGTTGAGTCCTTGGAATAGACATACGCACCCACCCCTTCGTTAGCCTTCGATCCGTCCTCGATAGAGTTGACGCATACCCGTCGTCAACCAACGAAATGAATCGCTGAAGCTTCTTAATGACCGAGAGTATGGCTTCCGCAGCAACAGGTCCACTGGTGATCTGACAGCTTATCTCACCGAAAAGTGGAACCAATGTTTGCACAATGCAGGCGATAGCAAGGTAGTTGCGCTTGATATTTCTAAAGCATTTGACAGAGTTTGGCATCAAGCTCTTTTGTCGAAAATGCGTGCTTATGGTGTTGATGAATCTCTGCTTCTATGGATTAGAAACTACCTTTCAAACCGTTTAATCCAAGTTGTTTTGGATTGGTTCAAGTTTGATATTCACAAAGCAAATGTTGGTGTCCTCCAAGGCTCTGTTCTGTCTCCGACACTATTTCTCATTTTTATAAATGATCTCCTGTCTGCCACTTCTAATCCAATCCACTCCTTCGCTGATGACAGCACCCTCAGCTTTTCATATTCGTTCCAAAATTCGCGACCCTGCCCTTTGGACGTAATATTGGAACGGCAGCGTATATCAAGCACTTTGAATTCCGATCTGGACAACTAACTGGGGTAAGAACAACAGAGTGGAATTCAATGCTTCCAAAACTCAATGTCTTCTGTCTCTAAAGCGAATCCCTGATAAGCAGCCATTATACATGAATGGCGCTTGTATCGACGAAACCGGAAAACGTTCCATCCTCGGTATGTACATCAACACAACACTTAGTTGGAACGATCACATACTCGAGGTCACCAAAAATGCTGCGAAATGTTTAGGTCTCCTTAATCGATGCAGGAACAATTTAAACCCCTCTGATTTGGCTTTAATCTATAAGGCGTATATTCGCCCTAAGCTTGAGTATAACGCTCATATCTGGTCTGTTGCCCCCAAGACCACCGTGCACCTACTAGATAGACTCCAAGAGCGAACTTATAGGAGACAACGATATCGCGGGTTCATTAGATTCGCTTAAACATCGACGTACCGTGTCATCAATATCCTCACGCAGTATAAAGCGGATATTACTGCGCTCCAGGAAATACGCTGGATAGGACACGGAATTATGAAAAAGAAAGAGTGCGACATATATTACAGCTGTCATAAAAGGTTGCACATATTTGGATGCGGATTCATCGTGGGAAAGCGGCTAAGGTCGAAGGTCATCGACTTCAAACCGATAAGCGATCGCCTGGCTGTGATCCGCATCCAAGGCAGATTCTACAACATCAGCCTCATATGTGCACACGCCCCTACCGACGAAGCTGAAGACTCTGTCAAAGAGGATTTTTACGACCTCTTGGACGGTGCCTACGGAGCCTGTCCGGAGTACGATGTCAAAATCGTACTCGGAGACTTCAATGCTAAAATCGGTAAGGAAAACATCTTTGGCGGAGTGATCGGAAAGCACAGCCTCCACGACACGACAACAGACAACGGCTTCCGACTCACAGACTTTGCGACAGCACGTAATATGGTCATAAGTAGCACAAGGTTCCCTTGCAAAAAAATCCACACAGCAACCTGGCGATCCCCGGATGGTCGAACCGCCAACCAAATCGACCATGTGCTTATTGACGGAAGACACGCGTCAAACATCCTGGATGTGCGAACATTCAGGGGGGCAAACGTCGACTCTGACCACTTTCTTGTTGCAGCAAGATTCAGAGCTCGACTGTCCAATGTCAGAAAGCTGCACCAGCCGACAAAGAAAACTTTTGACATTGGACGCCTAAGCACACCGGAGATTGCCAGAGCCTACGAAGAGCAATTAAGTGAGAGACTCTCCGGTATGCCTACGTCAAGTGCCAACGAGATGTGGTTGCATTGCCGCTCGGCCATCAAAGAAGTAGCGGAAACTACATTAGGCTACCTACCACCCCCGACAAGAAACCCGTGGTATGATGGCGAGTGTAAGCAGAAAAAACGTGCAACCGACGAGGCATACCAAAAAGCGCTGCAACGGAAAACAAGAGCAGCGCAAGAGGAGTACCGGGCTAGAAGACGGGAGGAGAAAAAGCTTCTACGCCTGAAGAAAAGGTCTCTCGCAACCTCCCAGCTCAAGGATATCGAAGAGTCTAGGGACAAGCAAAAAATACGGGCCACTTACAAAAAAGCCAAAAGCCTGGCCACAGGCTTTAGGAAAGGCACCCAGGCTCTTCGAAATTGCGAGGGTAACCTAGTTACGGACCCCCAGGGAATAGTGGATGTGTTTAAGCAGCACTTCCAACAGCTGCTTAGCGGGCCTGACCAGGAGAGAGTGATAGGGAACCAGGAAATCCCAACTCCAGTCGACGAAGAAGTCCTCCCACCTAGCTTTGAAGAAGTCGGTACAGCCATTAAAAGGCTGAAGAACAACAAAGCCGCAGGCTCAGATGGTTTCCCATCGGAGCTTTTCAAAGCTGGGGGCAATGTAATGGTAGGGAGCATGCACCAAATCATTTGCCGAATTTGGGAAGATGAAAGCATGCCCGACGACTGGAATATCAGCTCCATATGCCCCATCCACAAAAAAGGCGATCCTACCTCCTGCAAGAACTACAGAGGTATATCCCTGCTCAATGTCGCCTACAAGATCCTATCCAGCGTACTGTGTGAACGTCTAAAGCCGTTTTGCACCGCACTAATCGGCACGTACCAGTGCAAATCTACAGACTACAGACTACAGACCAAATCTTCACACTAAGGCAGATCCTGGAGAAGACCAGCGAGTTTCAAATCGATACTCACCATCTTTTCATCGATTTTAAAGCCGCATACGACAGCATTCATCGCAAGGAGCTATTCGAAGCGATGGCCGAATTCGGGATCCCGGGAAAACTGATCCGGTTGTGTCGCACCACGCTAACACATACGCGATGCACAGTGCAGTTCGGTTGAAAAACCTCTGAACCGTTCGAAACCTGCACCGGATTCGGCAAGGAGATGCGCTGTCGTGTGATTTCTTCAATCTGGTACTGGAGAACATAGTGCGGCGGGCAAAAGTCAACACGGAAGGCACTATCTTCTACAAGTCAGTCCAGCTGTTGGGGTACGCGGATGACATCGACATTGTCGCGCGGTCCCAACGTGCCATCGTGGAAGCTTTCACGGCAATTGAGGAACAGGCGAAACGAGCTGGTCTTAAGGTCAACGAGGACAAAACAAAATATATGCTGTCGAGCAAACAACGATCCGCCGCACACCACCTAGGCCAAAACGTTACAATCGACAGCTACAATTTCGAGGTAGTAAAGGAGTTTGTCTACCTCGGGGCAAATGTAAACTCCACGAATGACATCGTAGTGGAGATCCGACGTAGAATCGCCCTTGGCAACCGATGCTACTTCGGTCTGTCAAAACAACTGGGCTCGAAACTCCTGACTCGAAGGACCAAAGTCATGCTCTACAAAACCCTTATCCTGCCAGTCCTACTTTATGGAGCCGAAAGCTGGACATTAAGTAAGGCTGCAGAGCTGATTCTTGGTGCCTTCGAAAGAAAAATTCTACGTCGGACATATGGTCCTATCTTAGAGGAAGGCGAATGCAGGTGAAGACACAACCACGAATTGTTCGAGCTGTACAAGTCCGGACGGCAAATATCCGTCGACTACACTGGCTCGGCCACATCGAGCGAATGGACAACAACGCTCCAGCAAAGAGGGTCTTCGAATCCGAGCCTCCTGGTTCGAGAAGGAGAGGAAGACCGAACCTCCGGTATAAAGACCAAGTCATCGCGGATGCAAGACAGCTTGGCCTTGATGACTGGAAGCAGCGTGCCCAGGACCGTCACCGATGGAAGGCAGCAATTGCTCAGGCTCAGACCCTTCATGGTTCGTCTGCCTGATAAGTAAGTAAGTAAGTACCGTGTCATCTTTGTCCGTGTTTTATCGTTATTTTAACAAACGATGCTCAAGTGAGTTAGCCAACTGCATTCCTCCTCTCCTTGAATTCACCCGCAATACGCGTCTCGCCGGGAATGCACATCAGTTTACCCTTAAGCCTACTTTCGGACGCACAGTGAAATTTAGAGACTCGTTTTTTAGCCGCACCACACGAATATGCAATGCTCTTCCCAGCTCAGCTCTTCCTCATAGATTACAATCCGCAGATGTTTAAGACCAATGTGCACAGGTACCTCCTCTCTCTCTCTCTCCCTCTATACCTTCGGCCCGTGCTGTGTCTTGACCCCGGACAATTAAGGGTATTAATAACCCCTTGAGCACGCGCAAATTATAAAAAAAAGCTGGCTAAATATCGTGCCAGTTGCATATCCTTGTTCGCTGAAGCCCTGCTTCACCTGTAGACTGTAACGCCATCAGAAGAAGAAGAAGAAATGGAATCAAACTAAACGCAGTAGAAATAAGATACTACGTAGCACATGCATGGAGCTTAATTAATCCCGCTACCGCTAATGCGAAAAGAGAGCCGAGACTACAGCTTCTGATTGGTCGATTTCTTTGCACTGGGGCGTGATTCGCGGTACAGAAGTCTGTCAACACGACCTTGCGCCATGTTGTTGAAACAATATCTTGACAGATGTGTCACCGCGCCGCTAACGCAGGTCTACAAGAAAACAAGAGAAATGTTGCAGTCCTGACTCTTTGTGGACCGAAAGAGAGACTGTAATGTTGTCAACCTTTCGATCCCTCTGCTGTTTCACTGAGCAAGGTCATATACTCTGCCCTATCATCGGAACATATGGTTGGACAGGGATAGTGAAGAGTGTTGTCTCTGTAGCCACTTTACGATTGAAAGAGAAAATTGCCAACGAAAAAATTGAAATCTTATCGCTGTTTGGGCAGATTGG